>OY728150.1:1604761281-1605483781 GCA_963277665.1 Viscum album | reverse complement strand
ATTTCGAGTACCGGTTCAAAAGATAGAAAAACACGCTCGTACGTTCACTGAACGTACCCGAGCTAAACTTCAGAAATTGATTCCGGGCACACCGGTATTCGGAATCAGGCGCCGTCAAAAAATTCGTTCATGTAAAATCCCATAAGAAAATTAAGAAAAAATTTCCCTTGAATTTTACGGGTCTTTACACCTTCAATATCATCTGATGAATGGGGGGAGACATCTCCGGTTGCAACTCCTTCCCATTAACATTATTTAGGTGATTGTGTAACCAGACAGCAATGATAGCTATGTATTCCTCCCTGGCATGGCTGTCAGCTGCCCTGAACCATCGGTGCTGGCACGGCGTGCTCCTGAAATAGTAATCTGGTTCTTTCCGACTCCCTTCTGGGATGAAGATGTCATCCCTCAGTATGAAGCCATATAAAGGAAACCTCTTTCATAACGGGTAGTTCCTATGGCTCTCCGATGGAAGATCCACCAAAGAACCATGGTCATAGAGGCTCCAAACTAGATCTCCTAAACCCAGGTTGTTCTCCATCTCATCCCTTTGGGCAGCATCCGCAAGGACCCCTTGGGCGGCTTCTTGATGAGCCATGTAGTTTTTTGGGTTGGGGTGATTGTTTTGGTTCGGTCGTGGAGCTCGTTCGTGGAGCGTGTTCTCGGAGTCTGTTCACGGAGCCCTGCCTTGGCCTCCAAACATAGAGTCGCAAAGCACACAGATGCGTAGTCAAAGACTCACGATGCGCAATGAAGTTAAAGGCCCGATTCGCGGATAGAAATCGTGGAGTACATGAAGTTTCACGAATCAAGAGCGCTAAAAGCCAAAATCGTGAAGGAGAGAAAGGACAAAAGAAAATTCAACCCTCTCTATTTATAGGCGACAGCCGTCACCGCTTCGTGGCATGTCTCGGCCATGGCGAGCTTCGTAGCGCCCCGATCCAACTTGTCCCTTTCCCGTCTGGCGATCCTCCTTTGCGATCCAGCTTCACAAAGGTCCAAGGACTTTTGGCGATCTACCCTCATACATTGACCCTTGATTTCTCCTCATCACCAAGTCTGGGGGGGGGATTTTTTGGTGCCAAAAATCATAAGGGAGAAGGATAATGAGAAAGTCTCTGAAGCTACCTCACAAAGATCTTTTGTGGAGTGCCATGGACCCACACGCCCGCCGCTAAGAGAGGAGGTGGGATGCTCCACGAGACGATTTGACGTTCGTGAGCCCACCACAAAGTGAGGAGGAGGGACGCTCCGTGAGCCCCGTTGACATTCGCAAGCCTGCCGTGAAGTAAAGAGGCGGGATGCTCTATGAGACTATTTGACTTTCATGAGACCACCGCGAAGTGAGGTGGCGGGATGCTCCACGAGATGATTTGAAGTTCACAATTCCACCGAGAAGCGAGGAGGCGGGATGCTCCGTGAGCCCCGTTGACATTCACGAGCCTGTCGTGGAGTGGAATGCATCTTCGCGCCGAGCGAGTGCTACTCCACGGAACCTCTTGCCTATAAATACCGGCCTCCCCCCAGGTCCAAAGGACAAATCATCTGCCCTTTCCTCTTCTCGGAACTCCAATCATGAATTACTTTCTGCTCTGCGAACCATGAGCTACTCAAGGTACTTTTTCTTAATGAAGTGCCTCCCCTTTTCCTTGTTTTCACACCCTCTTTCGAGAGGGAAGCCTTTCGCAAATCCCACGGGCCTTTGTGAAGGAAGGAGTTCCTCACGTGGACTCAGGTTATTGCAGAGCATTTATGCTTCATGAAGCACCCCCCATGAATGCATGACTCAAAGTCTATGGACGAGTCACTATGCCTCACGAACCACATTGCTTCATAGGATGTTGCTTCACGAGGCACCCATGCTTCGTTGGGCTTTGCTTCGTGAATGCCCTTCCAATTCGCGAAGAACCTCTTCTATGCAACTATGCCCTATTTCTAGGCTACGCCACTTCACATTGTGAAGCCCACACCTTCACAAGGCCCTTCCATTGCTTGGAGGACAAGGGCTCTACAAGGCCTCCAATCATAAACCCCTTTGCTCTAAAACTCCCCCTCTCGTGCAACCTCCTAGGTTCTCATGACATAACTACAAAGTCCCACGAACGATACTACCCGTTGTGTTTCTTCTCCTCTTGCTTCATCGCATATGAACACTAATGGCTATTTCTTCTTCACATGGCCACGCTAACATGGACCCCCTAATGGTTCGCTCCATGACACCCCCCTTTCACGGCATTGTCGATGCCTTCCCTTCACCAAGGTGTAGAGGGTACCAGTTATGTTAGTCCTAGGGGTGCAGAGTGAACCCACCTTGTCTGAGCATCAGGATGTTAAAGTGCCAAGCACCACCATCCTCAGCACATGACATTAAATTGTGACCTCACCTCATGCCATGCACGCGGGGTGCCCCCACCTTGGATATTATTCATGCCCACTGGTCTCCACCGGAGTGAGATCATTCCTCACATGGAATGAGATCCTCTTTATCAGAGCGTCATCTTTTCTTGGGGAAATGGAAACCACCCTGGTGTAATCCCCTAGCTTTTCTTGCAGGAGGCAGCATCCCTACCCCTCCTTTCTTCGGTGCCAAATCCCTCTCCCTCTAGGCTCCATCGCCACTGGGCCTCCATCCTGGATTAAGTCTCAACCTCTCTTGGATGCTAACCACGCGTAAGCCCCTTTTTCCTCTTTGGTCCAATAACCACGCATGAGCCCCACTTCACCTCCCATAGACGCACCTTTCACGACGTGATCATCAGGTATTTGCTATCTCTTGTTTCTCACACTGATCATGACTCACATGGGCTTAGAGAAAGAATCAACCATGACATCCTCTCTGGGAAGCCTAGAGTATAAGCCCTACGCCATGAACTACATGGTCTTTGGTCCTTGCCAAGGAGAGGTACGTAGGAAGCCTCCATGAGGTTCAATCCCAACACCAACCGGTCGTTCCGACCATCTTCACGTCGGTTCACCAACACCATAGGCAGACTAGAGTATAATCCCAACACTACATGAACTACGTGGTCATTGATCCTTTCCATGGAAAGGTAACTAGGTAGCCTCCCTGAGGTTCAAGCCCACCACCATACATTGGTCCCGACCATCTTCGCGTCGGTGCACCAAGCCCCCATACATGAACTACGTGGTATTTGATCCTTGTCAAGGAAAGGTACATAGGAAGCCTCACTGAGGTTAAATCCCACCATCCATTGGTCGCTCCGACCCCATTCATGTTGGTTCACCAACACTTTGGGATGCCTAAGAGCATAAGCCGCAAATACCCCCATGAATTATGAGGTCTTTGATCCTTGCTAAGGTGAGGTACATAGGAAGCCTCCACAAGGTTCAAGCCCAATATCTGGTCATTCTGACCCCTTTTTAACATTCGAGCTGCAGGATGTTAAACTACCAAGAACCACCGTCCTCATCACATGACGTTAAACTGTGACCTCGACCCGTGCCTGGCACGTGGGGTGCCCCCACATTGGATATTCTGCATTCCCACTGGTCTCCATGGGAGTGAGATCATTCCTCACATGGAATGAGATCCTCTTTATCGGAGCGGTGTCTGTCTATGGGGAAAGGGTAACGACCCTAGTGTAATCCCCCATCATTTCTTATAGGAGGAATCATCCCTTCCCCTCCTTTTTTCAGTGCCAAATCCCTCTCCCGCTGAGCATTGTCGCCACTGGGTCTCCATCCTGGAGTAAGTCCCAACCTCTCCGGGATACTAACCACACATAAGACCCTATTTCCTCTTTGGGATATTAACCACTCACGAGCCCCACTTCACTTCCCATGGATTCACCTTTCTCAAAATGATCGTGAGGTTTTTGTTGTCTCTTGTTTCTCACACCGAGCATGACTCACGTGGGATTAGAGCAAGAATCAACCATGACATCCTCTCTGGGAAGCCTAGAGTATAAGACTCGCACCATGAACTATGTGGTCTTTGATCCTTGCAAAGGTGAGGTACGTAGGAAGCCTCCACGAGGTTCAATCACACCACCCACCGGTCGTTCTAACCATCTTCACGTCGGTTCATCAACACCTTGGGCAGCCAAGAGTATAATCCCCACAATACATGAAATATGTGGTCTTTGATCCGTGCCAAGGAAAGGTACATAGGTAGCCTCCCTGAGGTTCAATCCCACCACCATCCATTGGTCTCAACCATCATCGTGTCGGTGCACCAAGCCCCCATACATGAACTACGTGGTCTTTGATCCTAGCCAAGGAATGGTATGTAGGAAGCCTCCTTGAGGTTCAAGCCCACCATCCATTGATCGCTCTGACCCCATTCACGTCGGTTCACCAACACTATGGGATACCTCAGAGCGTATGCCCCAAATGCCCCCCATGAACTACGAAGTCTTTGATCCTTGCTAGGGCGAGGTACATAAGAAGCCCCCACGATGTTCAAGCCCAGCATTTAGTCGTTCCAACCCCCTTCACGTCAGTTCACCCCTATCCTGTATGATGTTAAACTGTGGACCCCAAACAGCGGTAAGCCGTTATTTTCCCCAGTCAGCGGTAAGCCGTTGCACACAAAACCCATCTTGAACTATGAGGAAATTTTTCTTTTCCAAGGCAAGGTACGTAGGAAGCCTCCCTGAGGTTCAAGCCCACCATCCACCTGGACCTCAGGTCCTTATTCACGTCGGTTCACCGACTCCTTCCCTATACCCAAACTATGTGGTCCTTGATCCTTTCCAAGGCAGGGTACGTAGGAAACCTCGCTGAGGTTCAATCCCACCATCCACAGGTCATTGAGACCATCTTCACGATGGTTATCCCCCATCCAGTGGTAAGTCGTTGCAACCCCATACAGCGGCAAGCCGTTGGGACCTCAATCAGTGAGAAGCTTTTGTGAACGTATTCAGCGGTAAGCCATTGACATTCTTATCTAGCAGTAAGCCATTAAAAACCCCAACCGGTTGTAAGCCATCGTCAGATGGAATACGTAGACTTTGATTCCCTGCCACGAGGATACGTAGGAAACCTCTTCGAGGCTCAAGCCCAAAACCATCGTCATCCTCATGGCGGTTCCATCCCATTCACCATACACTTCATTCAACCACTCCATCATCCATCCTGATTCTTACTGGGGCCGCCACATCCCGGTGGAATCATGACACCTCATACTCCATTCCATTTAACATCATTCGGGAAGCCAACCACACGTTGGACCCAATATCGGTGTTCCCTATAGGGGTTGCACCATCTGATCCACTCCAGTAAGTGTTCTGATTAGTCCGATATGTATCCAATAGATGTTGAACATACAGCATACCCTATGTTAAACATAGGAAGCTAAGGAAAACCTTAGATACATGCCCATGGAATATGATTCCCTACATTCAATGTGGGATTCATCAGGCTTCTACGCCCTCGAGAAGCCCTATAATAAGGTACAGAAGACAGATGTGCTTGTGTCCCAATGCCCAGACATTCTAGTGATGCCCAACATGACTACTCCCCTGACTAAAGGTTGCTGCCCTGACTGGACCCCTTGGAATGTCCTGATAGAAGCATTGTAATTAACTGGTGTCCATAAAGATATGGCCCTAGGAAGAGTTTCAAAAACAACGTATTAGATCTATAAGCAAGACCCGGACTAGGTGACGAGTTCCGGGTAGTAATCCACAGAAGGAAGAATATACATCCCATCATCCTATTTCGATCAAGGATAAAATGTCCCTGAAAAAGTGACGGATGCCGCCTACCTTTGGAAAGCAGGAATGCGGGACAACAGCTGTGCGTCCACCACATATGGATGCGCGTGCGTTGGAAAAAGCGTCGGAAATAGTCAACAAAGAATAAAAAAATTTCATTTCTAGATGATTATTCAACCAAAAGAATAGCATTTAAGTCTTGTAAAATATGTCTCATAGATAAAAATGGATTTAATATCCTTATTATTAAGATAATATAACTAAATCTCCAATTTTCTATATATAATATGATGTATTTACATAACAAAATGTATCATTTCAAACACATCACGTTATCTTGAGTAAATTTAATTTCTTATCCTATTATTATAACCTAGATTGCACCATTGATCTACATCACCTTCCAAATGATAAATTTCTAAGACACCATTTTCCTTTTCCAAGCACTAAAGAACAAATTTTATATCTCTTTGGGAGTAATCCAATGGTAAAACACTTGTGTATTATAACTCCCAATATAATATTTTTTATGTAACCTCATGAAAACTCAATAGTATATTCATTCATGAATTGAATTTTCAAAACCTCATCATGATTCCTTGTTTGAGAATATTGTTTGATTATAAGAAAATTATTATTTACTCTATCACCATTAATATATGGTTCCCCAGGAATTAAATCATTATATTTTCCATTAAAATTTTTGTAACCATGGTTTATTCTAGTTTTATCTATCGATAAACCTAATTTTCATTGTGAATCCATTAAGAAACATTAATAAAAATGATAAATCAAATTATCATTCTTATCATTCTTATTATATCATTAATAATTACACATTATACTAAATTTTTTAAATATAATGTTCATCATATCTCTTTACGTTCAACATAGGCTATCTTAGGTTCTGTCACCATATTATTCAAAACATATTCTATAAAAATTACCAAATACTCTTATGATACCTACAATATATACCCAATAATAGCATAAATAGATATTAAATATTTTTAAATAATACTCAATATATCTCTAAAATAAACATTCTAGTGAACCTTAAATGACTACTGTACATTGATATTATATAAATAAAAATAATATTTAAGTTTAATATTCATTTTCTCAATCATTGTTCCTTAAAAAATATACCATTCAAGACTAATCATTAATTATTCGACAATTAAAGACTAGGAAAATTTAAAAAATAAAAATAGGTGAACTTAGAATCTCAGTAAAATTAAACACATAATATATCAATAAATTATCATATGTAAGCATATCATGAGAATACATGTATGAGAATATGTGATAATCAATTAATAATCCTAATAATAAAATGATACGTCATAATCCTGATTCATGGAAAAAAACCATGGATGCCATAAGATTTGGGAATCATTAAAAATTCAATCACATTCTATGATTTCAAATAATAAGAATACAAAAACGTCAAAATAGTGTGAAAGCATCATAGGTATAGAAACAAAAATAAAAATTCAAGGTGAACTTATGAGACTATAATATCATACTAGATAAGGAATTACCAAATTTTTTCAAATTATCTTGTATCATTCATTCATAAATGTTTCCCCTAGTTGATTTATAACATAATATAAATTATCTTAATTATATCAAAAAATATATGGCCTTACCTGAAGAGTTGGGGGGTTATAACAGACCCACTAATCACATAATGATAACCATACATATGTGTGTGGTGATATTATATAAATTTTAACATCTTGACATTTCATAATATTTGGGAGTGAAACAAGTTTCATAAATATTTTATCATGAAAAATATTTCTCATGAGAAAGAAATGGGTTTCAGAGAATAATCATCATCATTATCCATCCAAAGGAATAAATTGTTTGGTTTCATGGGATTATAACCATAGTGAAGCATAAAAATACTTAAAGTATAATGAAAAATATGAAAAATAACTTTAAAATATCATTCAATCAATAATAAAAACATGGAATAATATATATTTCATCTGAATAACATTTGACATAAAATACAATAAATAAAAATAAAACCAATTTCATTGAAAAAAACATTGAATATTTTAATGGGATATTCATAGAAATGAATAGAAATGATTGGGGATATATTAGTTCACTCTATATACATTATAAGAAAATATATTTCCCATAATTTATAAGAAGGAAAAAATGTCATATAAATAACACATTTAGAATGACACATCTTTAAGAAATTTTATATAATTTAAATTTTTTTGAGAGTGATTTTTTTTAAAAAAATAATGTATATGTATGAATATCAATAAAAACATTTTGAGTAGAATTGTCTTAGAAGAAAAAATTCACTGAAAGAATATTAAATATTATTATATTTTTTTAAAAAAATCTCAATAATATTAATTACTCAAGTGATAAAAATAATCATAATACATTAAAAATTCCATAATAATAATGTTATATTAAATTTTATATATTTTAATGTATAAAATACATAAAATTTCACTCAACTGAAATGTATCATAGATGATTCTGAAAAAAATGTGATTGTAGCATAACCAATTACCCCATGTCTCATCCAACTCTATAAACATAAAACCTAGAATATAATAAATATATATTTGTTATAAATATGTTACATAACCTTAATAATATATATAATACCATATATTATTTAATTATAATATATTTTTACCCGATTACTAATAATTCTTTGATATAATTACTATTATGGTTGTTAACTGCACTGTTTTCATGCATGTTTTGGTTTGGAATTCTAAATAGATCTAATTTAATCATGTATTCATCAACTCACTAAATATAAACATATAACAAATATAATATTAATTTCATATAAATTCATATTTTTTAGTGATGAAAAACTAATTACACCACTTTGTTGAGTCTATAATTTGTATGTACACATGAGTGATGTTTCCACTTTTTTATGGATGGATGGAAATAAATGAAAATAATTATTTTTCTATCAAAAACTATAATAAAATAATATATATCATATATATTAAATAAATTTACCATTATAACTATCACTGTTATGAAATTATGAAACACAAAACACATCACATCATAGAGGTGGTAGTCCATAAGTATGATTGACTTACTGATTACTAAAATTTTACTTTAGAAAGAAGCATCATTAAACATGTGTGAAAAATATGAAAAATCCAATGATATCAAAATAGATCAAAAAAATAAATTGAAAAAGTTTTTATATTATTCGAATGATTTTCCTTATATAAACTCAATTGAAGATAATTTACTATCATATATGGATCATCCATGTTGGGGTCATCAAACTAGCCATCCATCATGTCCCAAGTCTGGATATACTCTTCCGAGAAAATATTACTTTCATTAAAGCCTCATGAAAAATATGGTCTTTCTTATTGATCTACATATACTATTCCTTTTTTGTATCCACTCGACTCATTCTCTCTATCATCCTATTAACCTCCGCATAAGAAGAATTGAGCACAAGTACATTATATAACTTTTCTTCATTGGGTTGATTTAAAAGATCACTTTATTTTTATTTTTCCCCATATTTCTTACCTTCTTCTTTGGTCTTATTATTATAAACCATGGATCCTCACTTATCCTAAATCAGGTCTCCCATACCATTATCTTTATCTTGTTCAATAGCATCTCCACAATTAGACATTTGGTTTTCACAATGATTTTTCAATCTCTTCTTATATTCTGGATCATGACCCATGGATTCAAAATATAATAACATATTTCATTTTACATATTTTTTTCCTTTTTTATCAAGTAACTTTAAGTATTTTTTATGCCCTTTGGAATTATTTCCCACATTTAATATAAAACTCCAAAAATCCCTTTAAATCATCCACCCATTCTTCCTCATTGGGATGCCTTGTCATCTTTAGTGCACTACATCAACATATTCGCCTATTAATTTACTATATATATCATCTATAGAGAGATTCTTTAAGAATAATTTATCATAAAATAAATTATCATATTATTTTGGGGTTTGAATTCATATTTTTTCTTTCACTTTAATCCGTTTTTCTTAAACATAACTTTTAATCTATAGATCATCAAATAGGATGCATATATTAATATTTGAAATGGAAATTATCAGGTTCTTCCTACCTGTTACATTCAATTATCCCCCATTTAAAACCAGCGAGCCATATGTTGAATTTAAATATGGTATGTAGAATGATTATCCTCCCTCAGCTACCTATATAGTAACTAATTTTTGTAAAGATCAATCATTAGCATCCACTAACTCAAAAATGGATGAATCCTTAGATACATCTATTCTTGGTTCCAAATTCACCATTACACACACCATCTCAATTCCCAATTAACCAGACAGGGCCTCAATTTCCAAAATGATCCCATCTCAATAACTTCTCAATATTTCATAGATATCCACTATATTAAAATCATAATTCGAAGAATTTTCCTTTTTTGACCAAACCGAAGCTAAGGGTCGAGCCACAAATGCTCAAAGCCCACATCCATAGGACAAAGAGTGGTGGTCAGTATGGAAGTAATATCTAAACTTTGAGATTCTTTTTCCAAATTACCTCTATGCACAAACACAACCATCTCAATTCAAAGGAGAATAGGTAAATAGTAAAATATGCAATGAGGCTATAATGTAAACCAATATTGTATAACCTCTTGGGTGTACAAGATTATTACAGTAAAAACTAAAAATTAAAGTAAAAAAATACATACCCAACCAAAAATATGTCCCAACCTAAAAAACTAAAAATGTAAACTACTGATAGGGCCATGCTCAATATCTCTAAGCTATGACCACAATATGTGGTCTGAAGTACCAGGTCTTCCTATTCCCATATGATGTCATCAATGATTTATCCATCATCTAAATAAGACATGCCACATGGAGGTAAAATCCATGCAGGGTTAATTATATAAATACCCAATAGGGAACCTTGAAAGACATAGGGGGCTATATGAGATAGACAAGGAATGGAAATATAGTATACGAATGATAGAGTGAAAGAGAATAGCTCAACAAAAACCAAGATTCAAAGTCACGTCATCGAAGAACTAGGGGCTCAACATGGTGAGTAGATGAACTACATGTTAAGTCTTCACCACATATAGAAGGAGAGTAGACTCATCCAACCATGAGAAGCTATACATGGAAATCATGTCGCATACCCAATGCATATTCACCTCCCCTATAAATAGTGTAACAAATTAAAAGTTATAGATACATAACAATATATATATATATCGTGTCAAAGGAATCCCAAACAAGTGAGTAAGGGGATATCCATATCACAGCTCAACCTGGGAGGAAGAGTATCCAACATTTTCAAAATCCATCCACAATTCCTAGAATCTCAGGCATCTATTCAAAAGAATTTGACAAATTCAACCAATTCCTTATCCCTATGTCACACAGTTGACTATACACTAACATGAAGTAGAGTATCTTCACCCTAGTACATCAGGGGTGATCAACACTGCTAGTATTTAGAGAGGACCCGCACCCATGCTTATAGAGGGTTCCACTATAGTTTTCACAAATAATCATGCCCTATCCAATATGGGGATCCACTAAATAGGTACAGGACCCACACCAATGTTGATGGGGGTCCACTATATTAGTAAAGGACCCTCTCTCTATCACAACATTGTGGTTTCCCAATGGTCATCGAGGAACCATTTTCTATCAGATAGGAGGGGTCCTACTATAATGATGAGGACACATGCCTTGGTATAACACGGTGGGTTCCACTATGTTCATTAAGGACCCTTTCCCTACTTATTAGTGGGTTCCACTCAGATGGTATTTGCAGAGGACCTACACCCATGATGATTGGGGGTTCTATTCTAAAGGTTGATGACACTACTTCCTAGATCTAATAGATTGTACAACACTGTAGTCTCTGGTGATTCTTCCTGATCACTCTCATTATTGATCATAAACAAATAATTTTTGTTCTCAGAACACTCCACATGGAATCTAAAAAACCATAAATGAGGGCACTATCACTTCTACATTAATTAAAATCGGGATACTCTACTCATGGGCCAAAATTTGAGTTTAAATGACAGAGACACAAATCTTGATGTTTCCACAAAATAGTTCAAGGGGTACATGGAATTGGAGGGGACCCACACAGGTTTTGGTCCCACTCCACAACCTTTTAATGTCCCATTTTGGCACATGGATCCATATCCATGTATTAGTATGCATTGTGTAGGTGGAATATGTGGAATTTCCAAGATAACTGGGACCCAGGTTGTGTGTTGATGATTGTGTCCCTGTACTAGACCAAGTTTCCTTTTCCCAGACCCCATGTATATGTATAGGACACCCTTTCCATGTACTCAGGTACACATATATCTACCTGGGAGTGTACTTCCACATGGGTTCCTATAAGTGTGATCCATCACATGGGTTGTCCATCCAGGGAAGGGGTACACAACGGTTTAGAGTGCTTACATGTCGTGTCATCCTTAAGATTTCCCAAAACCCTAGCCACCACTCATAAGGGGATCACTACTAAAAAATAGGCATCTAATAGATCCAAAAATTTGTTTTTTTCAGCACTAGAGAAGTGTTGACTACTATAGAGTTATTGAAAGACTCAGTCTTTTGTTAGTGCTTATACAAGTGCTGATAATGGGCCATATTATAGTGTTTTGTACTAGCACACTACCGAACCAGTGTAGTGTGCTGTAACAGCACAACAAAACACCAAATACACTATGAAATAACAAAAATAATTTATTAATATATAATTTAAATTAAGATAAATTAATCTAGGATCATTTTCTTGGTTTTGGTGATGTGATACCCATTTTAATCTGAAATGATACTTACATATTGAAAAAATGAACATGGTGTCATACTAGTCACACCATGCGTCGGATTGTGGTGAGGCTAATTATTACACATCTAAAATGAATTATGGATCATTTTTCTAATGTATCAAAACAATATGAATGTGTTTTATGGGTTTTGAGTACGTCTCTTGACTATTTTTTTACTAAAATACCATTTTCAAATGTAAACATGCACTTTGACCCGTACCAGTCATATAATGAATTACATTGAAGTGATACAAAATCCTAAAGAACCAAAATTACATATGAATCATTGTCAAAAATTATATATTCAATCCGAGTGTGTTTTATTCGTTTTTAGTGAGTGAAACGTTTTGAACAAAAATGTTGATTTTAAACTAATAACGGACACATCGAATCATACCGAACAAATCATATATCAGATTGAATGTTGGATGCTTCATATTCATCAAAAATTTATTATGGATAATATTTATAAAGTATAAAAACCATCCAAATCTGTTTTCTCATTTTGAGTAAGTCAAATGTCCTTTTTATTAAAATTGGTGGCATTTGTAAATAATAAGTCGCACTTGGAGTCAAACCAGTGACACCATGCATCAGATTAAGGAACATATGATTATTAAACGTCAAAAATTAATTATTTATCATTTCACTAAAGTATCAAAATAATATAAATTAATTTTCTTAGTTTTGAGTACTTTAGTTGTTCTTTTTATTAAAATTAATGACATTTTTAAATATAAAGATGCACACGCAATCATATCAGTCACATTGTGCATCATATTGAGGTAAATTTAATTCCTAAACATTTAAAATGTCATATAAATAATTTCCCTATAATATAAAAACAATTTGAACGTGTTTTCTCTTTTTTGGGTAGGTTAGTTTTCCATTTTTATTAAAATTGATGTAATTTCAAAATAAAAAAACGAACTTGGATTCATACTAGACACACCATACATCATATTGATATAATTTTGATTCCTACACATCTCAATTGAGCTATGGATCATTTAAATAAATTATAAAAATAATAAAAATGGGTTTTCTCATTTTTGAGTAGGTTAGTGGTCCTTTTTATTAAAATTGATACCATTTTTAAATAAAAAACACACTTAGAGTCATACCGGTCACACAATGCATTGAATTGATGTACGGATGATTCCTACATGTCTCAAATAACATATGGATAACTTTCTTAAATTATCAAAATAATCTGAATGTGTTTTCTCAGTTTCAAGTAAATCACTTTTTTTAATAAAATATTATTTCAAACTGGAAACACGCTCTTTGTGATATACTTATCACACCGTGTATTTTTTTGATGTTAGAAAAATTTTTACATGTCAAAAATGACTTATAAATCTATTTCCAAAATTATTAGTAAAATAAGAGTGTGTGTTTTTTATTTTAGTGTGTGATATATTTTGAGCAAAATTGTGGATTTTAAACTGATAACTGACACATTGAGTCATAGTGGTCACACCGTGCGTCAAATTGAGGTGTGGTTTATTCCTATAATTCTAAAATTATGTATGAATTGTTTCCCAAATGAATAAAAATAATCAGAATATATTTTCTCAGTTTTGAGAATGTTAGGTGTCCTTTGAACAATAATTAATGTCAATTTTTTTAAAAAAAAGAGTCACTTGGAGTCATACCGATCACACCGTGTGTCATATTAAGGTTCAAAAGATTCATACATGCCCCAAAGTCTCAAGAAAAATACAAACTATAATTGTTACGATGTTTTCTTTATCTTTATATGTCGAATTTCCAAAACTACATATTGACTCAATCAACTTTTCATAAACACCTTTCTTGAAGTTGAAATTCAAAAGAGAATAGGATTTAAAAAACAAGAAAGGATTTTCAGCTAAGAATATATAATCAATATACAGTATTTTCATCTTGAAAAAAATAAATGAAAATATAATTCATGGTAACATTGGGAGAAAGAAAATATTTATCTATTTTATGGCTTGTTGAAGATAGTTGATAGAAAAATATGACATCTAAAAATATGTGTGAAAAAAACTAAATAAGTATTAGATAAAAATGATAAGTAAATTAAATTAAAAATATTAGATAAAATGATGAAAAAATTAATTATATAATTTGTAGGAATTCACCTTTTCCTGATTTTTGTATACATTCTTGATGAATTTTCTTTGTTATCATTATCTCAATTGTATCCTTGAACAAAACAATCCACTTGTATAAGAAAACAACAATTATATGAGCAGTACTGAAAAAAAATAAATTAAAAATAAATATGAAACAATACATTAACTATATGGATAGTGATTTTTATTTTGAAAATAATGCTGACCATAGGGATATGATAACTATAAAGCATGAATAGTTATAAAAACACAAATAGATCTCACTAAACATTCAATCAACTAGAGGGGAGGATGAGGAGAAAATAGCATACATTGTATTGAATCATTTAATCTCTTTGGAAAAAGTAATGATATCATATTGGATTCATAAAATATTAATTTTGTATAATAAATAAATAATACACATAATATATCCATTATAAAAGGTGAATGTCCTCCATTTGTGATAATTGCATGGATGGTAATCAGATATTCCTAACGGTGGTACTGAATGGAAATGTTATAGAATGATTTGTTTTTGGATGGATTAATGTAAAATATACATAATTTTTATTATATATGTGATGAAATAAATTAAGTGATTTTTGATAAGTATTAATGAGTCTGTTTTCATTTCAAAGATGGATATATTTTTTATCAACTTCATGAAATATAAGAAAGGATGAAATCAAGGAAAAAAATGTCATTAGTGATCATAATGTTTCATTGAAAACACGAAGGAGTATGAATCTACAAAAACATCATTTTTTCTCATGTAGAGCCTATGTAATTTGGGGGGGCTAACAAGGATGATAATTATAAAAAATATATTCATGAGGAGTTTAATCCAAATAAGTACAATGAAGGATTATTATGGATCAATTTGTTTCATATATTATTGTAATAAATTTCCATTAGTTTAAAAATACATTAGTTTTTTGTTAGTTTTTTGTTCTAATTCTGTAAAACTCTTAACATAAAAGGTCATGTTAATGTATTATAATGAAACATTTTTTATGTCTTGTTATTTAAATGGCCACAAAAGTGGGGTATAATATTACCAATAGAACATAAAAATAGATTTAATTTTATTTTAGTAAACAATAAAATTCAATAGAATTAACAATCCATAGAGAACATAGTATGTCATTAAATTATTAAATACAAACTAATAATGTTTACATGAAGTGGGATTCTAAATTTCTAATGATTTTATCCATGAAAAATAATTCTTATTTCAAGAAAATAGATTCTAATAAATCTAATTTATTAAATTCACATCAGTCAATGTTAATATTTTATTTTATCAAAATTAGTTAAAATTTGTAGTATAATATTTATTCTTGAATGATTTAAAATATTTTTTAAAATTGAAATAATAGAAGACTTTTCATGTTTAATAAGATATGTTTTAAATAAAATATCAAATTTATATAAAACAATTATCAACCCTGAATTATTTATAAAAATAAATTCTATCAACAATGTACCCTTCTTCTGCACCATGTAATGAAACATTATTTTATCTCATTAAATGCCATGATGATGAGGTATTTCCCAGAAAATGACTCTTTCCAAATATTTTTTTTCTAACTATATTTCAACTAAAAAAATAAAAATGTAAATTACATTTTCTCTCAAAATTATTTTCCCATATATAATATAATCCAAGGATTATATAAATATAAACCTCTTTGATTTTTATTTTTATAGAATTCATATCATATGATTTTAATCCAAATTGAAATATTTCAAAAATAAAGACTGAAAACATTATATATTTTTTTCAAGAAGTGGTTTAATAAATAAGATAAAAATTCAAAAATATATATTTTATATCTAATGGATGCATAATATAATATAAGACCTCAATGATGTCACATATTTTATCATCCAACTGATTTACAATGTAATATTCCAAACCAATGACAACATCGACCGCTATATGGATGAAGTTTTCAACATTTGCGGATTGAAAAGAGGTAGATGTCATCTAATATATGTATTGAAGCCTATTATACCTCATAACAACCTGAAAAACATTGAGTTTGATATATTTCAAGTTTCACAGTATAAATGTTGTCCCAATGAGACCCACATGATATCGGGGAACATGATACTTCAATATATCTAAAAATAATGAATTTGTGGTTGTTTTATTATAGTCTAGTGAAACTAGACTTGTTGGGATACACAGATATGGGATGATTAGGTTCTGTGGATAACCAAGGGAAATTAGATATTTCAGAAAACATAGATTTCGTTCGAGTTGTGGTTGTGTTCATCCCTTTAATTTCATGAGACTTGGATCGGAGCCATGAAATTGTTAGATCCTTGATTCTAGCATAGATTAGAGCTTGGGTCAATAAAGATGAGAACCAACAATAGTTCACATCTATGTAGAGGAACATATATAGTGAACTTGTCAACGATGGTTAGGGTTTTTTAAAAAGATTGTGACACTTTTATCAGTGCTTCAAAAAAAGCATTGATAAAGTTACCTTTTATTAGTGCTAATTTAACAAGCACTGATAAAATGAATCTTTAACAGCACTTTATTTAGCGTAAATAAATACTTATAATACATTTTAAAAAAATTAATTCCTTTTAAAAAAGTATAATTATTATATATAATTATTATACTTATAATAATAATTCTTATAAAATAACGATTTTATAATTCTTTGAATATATTACTATTTATTTATAAATATATAAATATTTTTGAATAATAATATTTATATCAATATATATATATATATATTTAAATATATATATAAACTTAATAACTGTATTCATAATTTAAATAAATTTGTTATAATTTTATAGTTATTTATTTGTAATTATATAAATAGTTTTCAAACAAATATTATTTATTTATTAATAAATATAAATGTATAAAAAATGTAAATATATATTTATAATTATATTTTTTTATAAATATTTTTTTATAAATTCATTTTAATCATTATTAATGAATATTTAATCTTAAGTTCATGCATGTCAAAAGTGAGTAAAATTGATTAATTAAATGAGTACAATATTAAAATTTTAGATGAGTTTGATTAATATATATTATTATAAACAAGGATATATTTTTATATAAAGATGAATACATATATTGAAAATATTAAAACACAGAAAATAATATATAATAAATAAATAATATAAATTGATTAAATTCCAAAAAAAATAATTTGTGTGTGTGCCTATATATAAAAAAATGAATTAATTATGTATAGGTAAAATAAATATAATATGGATGATTATAAATTTAAATATGAAACAACATTCAATTATATTTATTAATTGATGCAATTAGCCGGTATTTCTAATTAATATTAATTTTTAGTTATAAACCATTATTCACTAAATATATATACTATTTAATGTAAATAATAAATAATATTTTCTATTATATATATCATATGTATATAAATTAATAAATATCTATATATTTAATATATACTATTTATTACCATTTTCAATAATCATCTGATTAATAATTTTTTAATATTTTTCCCAATTTACTTATTTTTCTTTTTAATTTGTTTAATTATAATTTTACATATATTTATATATTTAATAAATAATATTTATTATTATTTATACTTTATATATAGTATAATCAATTTATTCATTTTTATCAATAATTATTAAATTAATAAAATTTGTAATATTTTCTTAATAAAATAATTTTTTTATTTATTTTTATTTATTTAACTTTTCATTTCATTTATTCATACTTTCATCAGTGCAAAAAAACCACTGATGAAGGATTATTTTTTGAGCACTAAATATATATCACTTATTAAGGTTATCCTTCATTAGTGCTAAAAATAAAGCATTAATAATGGGATCCTTTATCAGCACTAAAAATAAGGCACTGATAAATGGTTAAATTTATCAGTTCTTTCTTTAGCACTTGTAAAGGTTCTATTTATCAGTGTTTTTTCTATCATTGATAAATACCAATGTTGTTAAATGCTAGTTTTATAATAGTGGCTACACACTGTGTGCTCTTCCTTATACATGACTACTAGTTTAGTTTTCTCTAGAATTTTAAATCCATAATCTGGGCTGGAAATAAGTCCACTCAGCTTGATATCCAGCCCGATCACTAACCAAAAAAATGGATTTAAATGAAAACAATGGTTTTCGTTCATCTCTCACCAAAAATCCACTCTTTTTATTCGCCTGACAGATCATAGTATGTTTTCCAAGACACTATTCCTTCCATTATCATGGATTCGTACTTTGATCATTGATATGATCATCCACATCACGTATTCCTCCCAAATAACTGATCATTTCAAAAACCCATACTTGTTTTTATTGATTCTTTATGGTTTTTGGGGTCTGATTGTCTTAGTATTACTCTGTAATGTCATACATGGAATGTGGGGTCCTACTGGTGATGAACTCGAAGAAGGTTTAGAAAAAAATGACCATAAATGTATAGGATTTTTTTACACAAAATGTTTTCCCAACTATCATGAACAAAGATATGGGGTTAGAAACTAATAAATTAAATTAATATTTCAATGCACTGGCACATCAAATTGTCCATTTTTGGTGAAGACCCAAGAAAAAAGATAGATATGCTCAAAATGGTGTAAATCACTAATTAAAGAGTCCTACCAAGTTTTTGTATCATTCATTGATGATGAATGATCATGACAACAATTGAGACAAGTCGTTTCTTTCATTGCGTTCTAATCTGATCTAATCTGGCATTTTGTCATCATCTATTGTGATCTTCCAATGGAAGGGGGAAGGGGATACAAATTGGAAATTCCAATATTTTGTGTCTTACCATATAAAATTCACCTTTGATGTCTTCTTATATAATATTTTGTTTCATTAAAATGAAACAATTCATTCATTCATTATTTATTTAACTAGATGTATTACAAATGAGGAAGGAGATAGAACGCCCTACACCAACCCATTATAGGTCCACCTAGGGTAAATACCACATTTTGGACTCATCTTTGGTCTCATATTTCTTATTTTAGATTCCATTTAATAGTTATCCTATTTTCATTAAGAAGGTATGTTCCCAATATAAAATATATTTAATAATTTAATAAATTTAATTTTGGGCACATTGGGTCTCGGAATCGCACACCTTTTTTGTGCCTCGCTCTCTCTCTATATATATATATATTTATTTATTTAAAAGTATTAGAAGGAAAAAATTGGTCTCTAAATAATTCTCTATTTCATAATTTTCATCCTTGAAAAGAAAAACTAAACAAACATCTCAGGATACTGAGCCCTCACTTGGCTCTCCAAATCCTAGGAACTCTCATACAAGTTTATGTGCTACCACAAAATACAGACCAATGTCATGATCCATCCCCATAGGGTCCTCCCATGATCATCCTCGATGGCTACTTGGTTCTCTACAATAGTGGCTTCATCCTCGATATCTAGCTGACCGTATTAAATAACGTGTGTGGGCTCATGAACATATCTCCTCAGTTGTGACACATTGAAGAGGTTGTGCACCCTCTACTACTGTGGGGAAAGGGAGATATGGAAAAAAATCTCTCCAACCCTATACAAGATCTCAAATGTCCCATTGAATTTTAGGGATAACTTTCATCCCCGGACGAACCTCTGCAATCCTAATCATTGGGAGACTCTCAAAAAACATGGTCTTCCTACTCGATCTCTAAAGGCCTACAACAACAATATGCGAACGATTTTTGTCTAATCTAGGTCATCATCATCTTCTCATGGATGACCTTAAATTTCTCTGTCATCACTTAAACCATTTGTGGTCCCCCAAGAGAGGACTCACATGTATCGTCTTCCAGATAGAAATGAAGTCTGTCGGCTTCTTGATTAGGTCAACTATCACCCAGATGTCATTATGGAACTCAATGCGTCTGAAATCTGATAAAGAAAATATTTTCAATTATTTTATTCTAAATTTATGATTTTTAAAATCCCTAAAATGTTTTATTTTAAGGTTAATTGTCACATTTTATATATTTAAATCATTTTTTTATCTTAATTTTTAACATAGCATATTTTGTATTTTGATAGGTTTAATTTATTTCAATATTTCATTAATTACATGTGATTTGATGATCCAAATTAAAAAATTATTCTTTTATAGGTTTTTATTTTTTATTGGAATCATTTCATCCATCAGGACCAAAAGTTCAACCCATCATTTGAATGCCCAAATCCTGCTAACAAGAAAGGCCATGAAAACTATGCACAGATCTGATGAATTTTATTTTTGGTCCCATATCTTATAACGGGGGGAACCAAAGAAGATCAAATTATAGCTTGGTTAATAGTACATCCTTGGGAAAAAATCATTAACTGTGACCCCACCATATTCATCCATCCTCATGGTCATTAATGCAGGGTAAAGTGGAGCATTGGAATATATGGAGTCAACATCCTGGAATTAATTTCTTGGATTTAATCAACCCTAAATCCTATATCCAATTTTCATTAAAGAGGAAAAAATTTAGTTAGACATGAGTTCAGTAGATGATCAAATTTTAAGAATAACACTTTAAAAAATTCGGTCATTCAATTGGGTTAACGAGCAGAAGAATTCGTAGGAAAATTTTGGAAGAAACAATTCCACATATTTTTCCTATAAAATAATGTTTCTTCTTCAATTCAAGTGTTTGGAAACTTAGGGGTACCCTTTTTTGTAAATTTTTCTATATTTTTTTATTTTAATTTTATTTTTAATAGAATAATGCATATTTATTATATGTTAGTCTTATAATTCATGTCATTCTCTCATATTAATATCTTTTGTGTTTTCACCTCAATTTCTTCTCCACCGTGATCTATTATACTCGTGATCATTAGTAACTAACCTAATGAAGTTAATGGATAATGAATCTGGTGTTAAACCCAAGTATTTTAACATTCATGTTTTATGTTTATTATTTTCTTATAGTTTGGCTGAAGGGGATCTCAGTGGGAAAGGAGCATTTGTGTCTGCACTTCCACCTGAGGCTTAGCTTTATCTTCAATAATATTCCCCCTTGACTGATGAGGTGGATATGTTGTCTCTTGATGATCGTTGATATCATCGTATATTCACAACCATATATATTAGTTTAAATTCATGGATACTATAGACCATTATCAAAATGTATATTTGAAGCAAAAAAATAGACGATGAAGGTTCACTCTGGGTGTTCTCCTAGGAGATTTTTCTTTTTAATTAACATCAAACATCAATCTATCTGCATTCATCTTGTTTGAATTACATTTTCATATTTATTTTTAGTATTGTATTATGAATCTCACTAAATTCGTTTATTTGTGTTTTATTTCATAATTAAAAATAATAATAAGTGAATTATATGTATAGATTGATTGACCACAACAGGTCCTCAAGAAAATAACCTATGTCAGCCCATGTGTTTCACTTAGTTTAAAAATTATTAAGAGCATGGAAAATAAGACTTCATAAAATTAGATCCTTTGATAGGGATACAAGTGGTCTTCACTCACTATTTTTATTCCCATTTTTAAATAATTTTCATTTTCTTAAAAAGCATAATAAAATTCCTAAATTTCTAAAAAACCAAAAAAACATTGTTCATGATGTCGTTCAATTCAAAAAAAATCATATACTAAAGAATATCAAGTTAAATAATAAATTAAAAATGTTTAGATTTAATAACATAAATAATAAATACAAAAAATAAAGATGAAATATGAAAGGGTTGAAGAATATATTTATTCACTAGTGCATCAACCCAAACTAGATCCAGAAGCTGAATAAAAAAAAGTGGTGAAAGTGATATCATCAATCATTTTTTATGTTAATTGTCTTGAGGTGGGTGAGAATGATCTTTTAATTGAAATACTAATATCATCTTGCACTCAAACATTTCTCTAATAGGTCCCTAAAGAACACATTTCATCTCATTCACTTATGGGAATTATCTTCTGGAGATCAGATACATTTCAGCTCAGGCCTTCCATGAAGTGAACGTGGTTTTTGACAGTCTTTCCAATAAGGTAATCAACCAGGGTATTACATCGAAGGATGATCTTCCAGTCGATCTTCTCCCTCTTTATGAAAAAGATTGTAATAAAATACCCTCCTTCAGACTTATGTAATTTCTTTCTTTTTATTGAATAAATTGTGTTTGGTCTTTGACTGAGGCAGCACCTTCTATAAAAAAATAATTTTCTCAATTCTATGGTTTGAATTTTGAAAATCTGACATACACAGTTGTGTAAAGGATGATTTTTTGAGTCTAATTGAACAAACATAATTTTTTTGGTGAATAGTAACATACCCTTATGAATATTAACCTACCCTTATGAATAGTAATATGACCCTTATAAATTGTAAATCTTCCAAAATAATTTTAAATTTAACCATGGATAATTAAATAAAATTTAGGCATCTTATAAGTGACAATTTAACCAAATTAAAAATATTGATATTTTTGTAAGTCATAAATAATTAATTATAATTTATTTACCTATTTAAAAGAAAAATTATTTTCTTAAAATGTGTTCATAAATTAAAAATTCTATGTCATTTAGTTTTAAGATATTTCTATAAGGCCTTATTTAATTTTTGAAAGCATTATAAAATCAGTTTTAATTTTAAAAAAATGTATTTTTCACGTAAATTATGATTTTATTTAAAAATTAAATTAATCATATTTAGAAAATTATTTTTGAAAAATGGATTTCATTTTTGGATTCTGCACGTTGAAAAATGGTTAGGGTGAATATTTGGGATTTTTCTAAAATACTTGAATTTTTAATGAATAGTGAAATACCATAATTTACAAAATAAGCTAAATAAGCTAATTATAGAGTCATGTATGATGTTATGTTGATGTAAGAACAATTGATTCGGGTTCACATGATTAAATTACTATCCTTGGTCATGTAATACTCACTATTCCTTGTCTTGTGGAGAGATAATAAATTAATGAATTTTATATTGAGAAATCCCCTCTCCCCTCCACTATAAATACCACCATTCACACCCTCATTTCCTCACACCTCTCAAGCTTCAATCCATGTCTAAACTCTGCCCAAACATATTCCCTAGAACCTACCCCATGTCTAAGAGCTTCAATTCTCATCAAATGACCAATCCTAGCTTCCTTAAGGAGGATCTCAAGAGAAGGATTCAAGAGGTAATTCCTCTCTCTCTCTCTCTTTCCTTTAAATTCCTTTCAATTTCAAGTTCATTTCTTAATCTATCCCCACCTATATTCATCCACATGGTATTGTAACTCCAGTTTATACATATACTGGAATTTTATGATACTAATGGGATATTATATCATCAAACCCCCTTCTTCTGTTCTTTTTATTTTATAAAAGAGAACGTTTTTCGTGAGGTGTTAATTTATCACCTTCAAGAACAACATGTTTTCAATTTCCTTTACAGCTTCCAAATCAGGTCATGATACCATTTTTATGGTTGAACCATATTATATTATATGTATTATATCTTATTTCATTTTTTGGAACTAACTTAGGTACATATTACTAAATGATTAAACAAAACAAGTTCATTGTGGTCGAAAAACCACCCAAATTAACCCAAACAAGCATCATTTAATTCTCATCTAATGATTCATCCACAGGGTAAATAATATAATTCATTATAAAATAATTTAAAATTATGTAATATCATTAACAACATGAAATATCAGTTTTTTATGTTTACCCATGTTATACACGAACTTCCATTTAGGAATACATGTGAACCACTCAAGAAAACCCATAAAAAGGAACATTCCCGAATAATGTTTTTAAACTCTATAACTAATCCAAATGCCAATAAAATAACTTAATAAAACCAAAATGAAAAATATTCATGTAAAAAAAGTTCTTTAATTGTTAATTAATGAATATAATGTGGTTATACAGGGCATTAAAGCGAAGAAAGATTTCAGATACTAGGTAATGGGATATTCTCAAACCCAACTTTCTTTCTACGGGTTCTCCCTCTTTGACTCCATTTTTGGTATGGCTAATCCATAAAAATAATTTTCTCATCATTATCTTACACTTTCTATGATATAAATTTTATCTAAATGATTTTATGAAAAACCCAAATATTTTCCAAAAGAACTCTTCTTTCAAATAAACAAACCCTTTTTACTTCTTGATTATTGTTTTTAATCATCACTCATGGTCAATGGTTATATGTCAAGAATAATATGCCCTATTTCTTTTGGGGACAAAATTTTTATGAAAGTATTCTTTGTTATGTGAAACCAATATCTTTCCATGGGTTATGTTATGTTCAATTTTTACATATTTTAATGTTTCATGTATGATAATGTATATATTATGATGTCACGGTGCGTCGGGAATTATATAGCACAAATATGAATGTTTGAATGTGACAGGTGTGCCCAAAATTATACAGTGATCCAATGAATTAGGTAAAGTAACGAATCTCATGAGTAAAATAGAAATTATTCATTAACATGATTCTATCATTGTTCACAATTATGTGTGGTAGTTAACCACTAAGAGGTGATGTTTCATTTTTTATTCATTTCCACATTTCAAGTCTTTTATTAAGGATTCCTCTCATGTTCATGATCTTTTTCCTATGTTATGATTATGATCACACCATGAAATATTGTTCTTATCTATCCTATTATTGGGATTTTAGATCACCCCTTTGGATGTATATCCTTAGGTGACTACATGTACTAAGGAGAGTTCAAGTGACAATAAGAAGCTAGAGAAGAAGGAATTAAATAAATATTTATGTTTGATGTTGTAAATGTTATGTTTGTTCCTAGTTTTCCCAAGAAACTAAATCTATGGATCCTCGTGGCTTAATACTATTATTTTTTTATATTTATAATGATGTAAAATTAATGTAAGAAAAGGTTGGGTCTCTACAGTTGGTATCAGAGGCATGGTTTATTTAATTTGGGAATTAGGATTAGTGAACCCTAGAGAAAACCTCTAGCATGAGACTAAGTACAAATATGCACACTATAATATTTATATAGGTATCCCTTATGTTATGCTATTAGTATAAATCATACAGATGAATATGTTATTCATGACCTGTTAACTTATGTTTTGTTATAACCTTTTCTATTTTAGAAAATGGTAGGAACCAGAAGAAACCAGGCCAACAACTCATGGGAGGGACAATGTAATGATTGCACAAATGACATCCCCAATGATTTGGGAGGTGGAGTTAAAAACTTCATTGTAATTCTTACCCAACTATCTCAGGTTATGAACAATAACCATAATAATAGAGAACATATTCCTTCACCAAAGAGGGAGAAAGTGTCTATAAAGTGTTTTATGAGGCAGGGACCACCGACATTTAGTATATATTTCGATCCACTAGTTGCGGAGCAGTGGGTCCACTCCATGGAGAATATATTTTATATTCTTGACTATTATAATATGGAGAAGGTGACACTATCCATTTATCATCTAGATGGAGAGGAAGATTAGTGGTGGGCTTTTATTAATAACACCAAGCCAAGGGAGGAAATTGAAGATATGGAATGGGAAGACATTAAGATAATGTTTCTTAACAAGTATTTCCCAAGAACTCTTCACACAAAGATGGATAGAGAATTCATAGATCTAATTAAAAAATAAGGATAATCTTTCACAACCTATGAAGGGAATTTTACAAGGCTTTCAAGGTACTCTTCGGGTTTTGTTATCAACAATGATAGAAAAATTAATAGATTATTTAGTGGATTACAACCACGCCTTTGAAAGGATCATGAAATTTGAGACTTTAGGAGTTATGAAGAAGTTGTTTTATGTGCTCACAAAGTGGATATGGAGTTTTGAGAATGTTCCCATGGATATGGTGATAAGAAACAAAAGATGGAGTTTCAAGCCAGTGGATTTAATGACAAAGGTGGGAAGTAAACTCAATGGCCCACATGCCAAAAGTGTGGGAAGTTGCATCATGGGAACTGCCTAAAATGAATGGGGAAGTGAATCATGTGTGGGAAAGAAGGACACCATGCTCAAGAGTGTCGAAAATACTAGAAAATGAAGGATAATATGGTGGAATAAAGGAGAGAACCACCCATGGTTCAATGCTAAAACTTTAGGGAGCAAGGGAACTATTCAAGCGAGTGCACTAAACCTCAAGTTCTTGAGGGTAATCAACATCAATATCCATCAAATCCAAAGAAACAAGGGAAGTATTATGACATCACTAATGCGGATGTGGATCAATATAATGAATTTGTACAAGGTACACTTCCTATTAACTCAATAACGGAAAAAGTCTTATATGATTTTGGTTCTACGCATTCCTTTATATCTTAAAAGTTTGCTATAAATATAGAATTGAAGCCCTGAAACCTTGATGTAGTGATATCTGTAAAAACACCATGTGGTGCAATAATTTCAACCGAAGTTTTTTAATATTCTCCTGTTAGAGTATTGGGAAGATTTTTCCAACGAATCTTATAATACTTCCCTTGGTGGAATTCAATGCTATAATGGGAATGGATTGGCTCTTGTTATATAGATCACGTATCAACTATCGAGAAAAGAAAATATCTTTTCATATTCCAAACCATCCCATGCTCCTCTACAAATTCAAGGAAGATCATGAATATCCTTTGAAAAATCCTCCAATGGTGTGGGTTTTGATTCTCTTTGAAGAAGCATACCTCACCCAAATGGTTGAGTCAAAGGATAGTACCAACCTTGCAGGAGTTCCCATCATGAGGGAATATGATGATGTATTTCCTGAAGAGTTACCCGAAATTCCCCTGGAGCATGAGGTAGATTTCTCAATATAACTCATACATAGTGCTAATCCTATATCAAAGTGTCCCTATAAGATGGATCCTATCAAATTGGAGGAGTTAAAGAAGTATCTGCAAGAGCATCTGGACAAAGGGTTCATATGCCCTAGTGCATCACCTTGGGGTGCACTGGTCCTCTTTGTGAAGAAGAAGGATAGAACAATGTGGTTGTGTATCGATTATAGGGAACTCAACAATATCACCATAATGAAAAAGTATCCTCTTCCAATGATTTATGACTTGTTTGATCAGTTAAGAGGAGTTTGATACTTCCCAAAGGAGGATCTTCATTCTGGATATCATCAATTAAAGGTGAAGAAGGAAGATATTTAGAAGACTACCTTCTGTACAAGGTATGGGACTATGAGTTTCTGTGATTACCTTAGGACTTACTAATGCCCCTGAAATATTAATGGATTTTATGAATAGATTATTTATAAATTACCTTGAAAAATTTGTGGTAGTATTTATTGATGATATTCTCATATACTCCATGAGAAAGGGGGAACATTAAGAACATCTAAGAGTTGTGTTGGAGACATTGAGAAAGGGGAATTTGTACACCATGTTCAGAAAGTGTGACTTTTGGATGAAGTAAGTCACATTCTTGGTACATTTGAACAAAAGTTAGGGAATTTCTATGGAAACTTATAAAACAAAGGTGATTGAGGAATGGCTCAAGCCCTCTAGTGTCACAGAAATCCATAGTTTTCTTGGATAAGATGGGTACTATCGACGTTTTGTGAGAAATTTCTCTCCATTTTCAAGCCCACTAACAAAGTTAACAAAGGGTTAATTTAGGTATGGACTGAAGAATGTGAGGGAAACTTCAAGGATATTAAGAGAAGGATGATCACTGCAACTATAATCACACTACTGAAAGGTGGAGAATGTTTTCGGATATACAGTGATGCTTTAAAGAGAGGATTGGGTTGTGTACTCATGAAAAATGATAATGTGATAGCCTACACCTCATGGTAGTTGAATATCTATGAGCAGAACTACCTATTGCATTATCTAGAGCTGGAAGCTGGGATTTTTTCCTTGAAAATCTGAAGGCACTAACTTTATGGTGAGAAGTGTGACATATACACTGACCACAAGAGCCTAAAGTATATATTCACTCCAAAATATCTCTACATGTGTCAATGGAGATTGTTAGAGCTAATAAAGGATTACAATTTCTCTATTAACTATCATCCTCGAAAGGAGAACAAGGTAACTAATTCTCTAAGAAAAAAAGAACCTGATACTCTATTCATGTTACGGATTGAGAAAGACCCTATCTTCTTGGTTATTCCAAGGATGGAATTAGAAATCATAAGGGAAAGGGATGCATCCTACCTTTCCCAAATGATTGTGAAACCATCCATCCAAGAGAAGATTAAGGAAGTAAAAAGGGATGATGTGGATATACAAAAGAGGGTGAATGCTGTAAAAGGAGGTAAGATATAAGAGTTCCATATCAATGATGATTGCGTGATTTGGTTTGGAACACATCTTTGTGTGCCTTCATCACCCGGGATAAAGAACGTGCTATTGGAGAATGCACATTGCTCAACATTCTCTATCCATCCTAGGAGTACCAAGATTTACTATGATCTCTGAGAACACTTCAAATGGGATAACATAAAGAAGGAGATTGAAGAATATATATCAAGGTGCTTAGTATGTCAGCAAGTTAAAGCAGAGCGAGAAATGTCCAAAGGGTTAATGAAGCTATTAGGTATACCATTTTGGAAATGGGAGAATGTTACTATGGAATTTGTCATGGGTCTCCTGAAGACATCGAAGGGAAATAATTTGATATGGGTTACATTTTACTGACTCACCAAGACTGCCCATTTTATCTCTATTCGTGAAGATCTCTCACTTGAAAAACTTGCAAAGATATATGTGAAGGAAGTGGTGAGACTGCATGGTGTTCGACTATCTATTGTCTCTAATCATGATCCAAGGTTCACATCTAAATTCTAGAGGAGTCCTCAACATGCTTTGAGTACTAAATTAAATTTTATCACGTCCTATCACCCCCAAACTGATGGCCAATGTGAAAGGACTATTCAAACACTTGAAGATATGCTAAGAGACTTCTCCTTAGAATTCAATGGTGGATGGGATCAACATCTCCCATTTTTTGAGTTCTCATACAACAATAGCTTCCACTTGAGTATTCAGATGGATCCATATGAAGCTCTATATGGAAAGCGATGTAGCACTTCAACCTGTTGGGATGAAGTTGGAGAAAAAAATCTACTTGGATCCGATCTTGTGGAAGAGATGACAGAGAAGGTTCAAGTCATTCAGAAACACATCAAAGTAGCTCGTAGTCAGAATAAGATCAATTCTGACAACTGTTGAATGGACATGGATTTCAACATTGGTGAAAAATTCTTCCTTTTAATATTACCATGGAAGAGATTCATGCAGTTTGAAAAGAAAGGGAAGTTAAGCCCAAGGTACATTGGACACTTTGAGATCCTTGAACGCATAGGATCCGTGGCCTATCAGCTTACACTTACATCGAATATGGCTCAATTTCATGATGTGTTTAACATATCACTCCTAAGGAAGTACATACCTAATCCCTCACATGTACTAAACTCAGAGGTGGTGCAGTTGGAAGATGATCTCTCCTATGAGGAGCACCCAATAGAGATTCTAGACCAGAGAGATATGGTTCTATGCAACAAGATGACCCACCTTGTAAAATTGTTGTGGAGGAACCCTAAATTTGAAGAAGCTACTTGGGAACTAGAGGAGGCGATGAAGGAGAAATACCCTCACCTGTTTGTGTAAAACGAAATTTTGAGGGAGAAATTTTATAAGGGGGGGAAAATGTAACAACCCAAAGTTTTATCAATGAAATTCCCTTCTTATATTTATTCCTTATAATATAATCACATTAAGAATCACAATTAAATATAATGATACTAAATATTATGTTACCATTAAACATAATTTTTCCACTTCTATGGTTTGAATTTCAAAAATATGACATACACGGTTGTGTTCAGGATGATTTTTGGAGTCTAATAGAACAAACATAATTTTCGGTGAATAATAACCTACCCTTATGAATAGTAACCTACCCTTATGAATAGTAACATGACCCCTATTAATAGTAAATCTTCCAAAATAATAGTAACCTTACCCATGAATAATTAAATAAAATTTAGACATCTTATAAGTGATAATTTGACCATAGTACACATATTGGTATTTTTGTAAGTCATAAATAATTAATTATTATAAATTAATTAATTTAAAAGAAAATTTAGTTTCTTAAAATGTGTTCATAAATTAACAATTTTATGTCTTAGATTTTTAAGATAATTTTATAATACCTTATGTAACTTTGTAAAGCATTATAAATTCAGTTTTAATTTTAAAAAACTGTATTTTTTAAGTAAATTAAGATTTTGTTTAAAAATTAAATTAATCATATTGAGAAAATTATTTTTGAAAAATGGAATTAATTTTTTGATTCTACATTTTGGAAAATGGTTAGGGTTAATTTTTTGGATTTTTCTAAAATACTTGAATTTTTTGATGAATAGTGAAATACAAAAATTTACAAAATAAGCTAAATAAGCTAATTATAGAGTCATGAATGATGTTCTGCTGATGTAAGCCCAATTGGTTCGGGTTAGGATTATAAAATTACTATTATTGGTCATGGAAGACTTTTGATTCCTTTTCTTATGGATAAATAAAAAATTAATGAATTTTATATTGAGAAATCCCCTCTCCCCTCCACTATAAATACCACCCTTCACACCCCCATTTCCTAACACCTCTCAAGCTTTAAGCCTTGTCTAAACTCTGCACAAACATATTTTGTAGCCCCTCCCCCATGTCCAAGAGCTTCTGGTCTCATAAAAAGTCCAATCCTATCTTTCTTAAGGAGGATCTGAAGAGGTGGATTCAAGAGGTAATTCATCTCTCTCTCTCTTTCCTTTAAATTCCTTTCAATTTCAAGTTCATTTATTAATCTATCCCCACCAATCTTCATACACATGGTACGGTAACTCTATTATTATACACATACTGTAATTTTATGATACTAATGGTATATTATATCACCAAACCCCCTCCCCCTCTTCTTTTTATTTTATTAAAGAGAACGGTGTTCGTGAGGTGTTAATTTATCACCTTCAAGAATGAAATGTTTTCAATTTCTTTTACAGCTTTCATATCTGGTCATGAAACCGTTTTTATGGTTGAACCATATTATATTATATGTATTATATCCTATTTCATGTTCTAGAACTAACTTAGGTACATATTACTAAATGATTAAACAAAAAAAGTTCGATGTGGTCGAAAAACCGCCCAAATTAACCCAAACAAGCATCATTTAATTCTCATCTAATAGTTTATTTACATGGTATATAATATAGTTCATTATAAGATAAGTTAAAATTATTTAATATCATTAACAAAATGAAATATCAGTTCTATATTTTTACCCATGTTCTACAAGAATATCCATTTATGAATACATGTGACTCGCTCAAGAAAACCCTTAAAAATGAACATTCCTTAACAATGTTTCTAACTCTATAACTCATCCAATTAACCCTAAAAAAACTTAAAGAAGCCATAATGAACCATATTCATGTATAAAAGGTTATTTAACTGTTAATTAATGAATCTAATGTGGCTATATAGGACATTAAAGCGAACAAGGCGTTCAGATACAAGGTAAGGGGAAATTCTCGAACCCAACTTTCTTTCATCGTGTTCCCCATATTTCACTCCATTCTATGTATGGTTACTCCATAAAAATCATTTTTTCATTATTATATTAAATTTTATGGGATATAAATATTATCTAAATTATTTTATGAAAAACCCAAATACTTTCTAAAAGAACTCTTCTTTCAAATAAATGCACCCTTTTTACTTCTTCATTATTGTTTTTACTCTTCACTTGTTGTTAATGGTTGTATGTCAAGAATGATATGCCCTATTTATTTTGGGGACCAAATGTTTATGAAAGTTTTATTTATTATGTGAATCCCATATCTTTGTATGGATTATGTTATGTTCATGTTTTTCATATCTTAATTTGTCATGAATGATAATGTAAATATTATGATGTGGCCGGTGCGCCTGGAATTATATAGAAAAAATATGAATATTTGATTGTGACGAGTGTGCCCAGAATTACACACCACTCCAATTCATTGGGTAAAGTGATTAATCTCGTGAGTAAAATGGAAATTATTTGTGAACATGATGCTAGAATTGTTCAGAAGTATGTGTGGTAGTTAACCACTAAGACATGATGTTTCATTTTTTATGCATTACCACATTTCAAGTCTTTTGTTAATGATTCCTCTCATGTTCATGATATTTTTCCTATGTTATGATTATTCTCACCGCATTCCATACTGTTCTTATATATCCTTTTATTGTGCTTTTAGCTCACCCCTTTTCATGTAAATCCTTCGGTCACTACATGTACTAAGGAGAGGTCAAGTTCCAATAAGAATCTAGAGAAGAAGGAATTAAATAAATGTTTATGTTTGATGTTTTAAATGTTATGTTTGGTCCTAGTTTTCCTGAGACACTAAATCTCTGGATCCTCGTGATTTAATACTATTTTTATTTTTTATCTTTATAATGATGTAATAGTATTGTTATAAAAATTTGTGTCTCTATACTCTCTTTCATTTGAAGATGATAATGAAGATAAACCTATTGATTTTCAGTTACCAATGGTCCTACTAGAAAAGATCAATTTCTTCGATGAATTACATGGAAGTGAAGGTTTCCTAATTGATTTTCCATATTTTAATCTTATTTGACATTAATTGTTTTCTGACTCCCCCTTTTCTAAAATTTCTAATATGACACTATTGAACCAGGCATTGGATGTTATGGAAGAGACAACCCATGTGACGTTGATCGAGGAAGGAGATATGAAGAAGATTATGGTGGTGCGGCTACCTCCTCTAAAATAACTTATATTCCATTTGTAGGAGGAAACCATATAATTTTATAGTAACACCGCTATATTCTTTTCCCTCCCACTTGAGACCTAAAATTCCATATCAATTCTTTCTTAGGGGTTGGGAACATTATTATCTTTTTTTGGGTTCATTACATTCAATTTATACTCACTATCACTGGGAAAATTACATAAGGTGGTTCATCTCAAATAAACCACACCAACCATCCCATTGGAAATAATCCACTACAAATGCCTGACTAGGGGCAGTAACAACCTACCACCCACTTGGGGGTCAAAACAAAAAATATCCCTTTTCTATCATCTTTATCATTCCATTTCTTTATATTTCTTATTTATTTTCATTTCATTATTTTACTTATAATGTGGAAGTAGTTAGGACCTTAACTCAAGTCTACCAATGAAAAATAAATTTGGTTGTGTCTTTCCTTCTTCTTATTTTGATTGATTACCAATTTATATTCTACATGAACAGTTTTCTTGATCTAATTTGGGATAAAAAGAGGGTAGTAAATGAAATAAGTTTGAGGGATGGATGTCAATAAGTTTTTTAAGATTTCATGTGTGCTTTCATTCTATTTTTCATGTGTTTTTCAAAAATCATCATGTTATCATTATTGATTTTTTGGTTTGTTTTTTAGAAATCCTTACAAGAATCAAATACATAGGAAAATTAAAACCATCTCATTATTTTTGGCACGTTGCATAATATTAATGCTTGGGGATTCACATGGTTGTTGAATGGATTTTGTTTCTTGATTTCCAATCTTTTCATTTTATGAATTTTAGTTGATTGTGAAACTCAAGTGCACTATTTCTGTCTAAATTGGAAATAATTCCTAAATAAATTATGTTCTAAAACTTTTTTACATATTATCTATATTTACAATTTTCATGAGAGTCTTGAGACATGTTGTGTGTTCTAGAACTTTGTTTTTTTCTATTTTTCAAAACTATTAGAGTTCATGGAATAAGTCTTGTATGATTAGGAAACACATTGAACATTCATGTGAGGATTATCCTGACATAGAATAGATTCTTCATATTTTTTTGGAGTTAGGAAATTATTATCCTTATAGGAGGAACAATAATTTCTTTGATTTGACAATTTAGTTGTGTTGTCATTTATGCTTTGGGATGTTTATTTTTACCATGGTATACGATGATTGTCTATGAGTTAAATGTTTAAGTGTGGGGGAATTGACAGAGAAAATACTTTCAATTATTTTATTTGGAATTTCCATTTTTTTAATCTCTCAAATGTATTATTTTATAGAAAATTGTCAAATTTTATGTTTTTGAAGTATTTTTATGGCATATTTAGGATTTTAACAGCTTTAATTTATTTCAATGTTTTTTCCAAAAAAATTATATACTAATAAATATTAAAAAAAAATATTATTTTATAGGCTTCTGTGTTCTATGGGATTCATTTCATATTTTAGGTCCAAAATTCCAATCCATCATTTCAAGGACCAAATCCGTATCACAAGACATGCCTTAAAAACTGTGCACATATCTAGAGAATTTTATTACTGGGATCATATATCATAATGGGGAAACCCAAATGAGATCAAATCCTACATTGAGTAAGAGGAAATTCATAGGAACAATTTCCATACCTATGGACCCACCATATTCGAACATTTCCATGGTCATAAATTCAAGGGAAGTGGAACATTGGAATATGAGGAGTCACCTACCCATAATTAATTTCAAGGATTGAATTAGCCACAACTCCAACATCCTATATTCATCAAAGCTAAACTTTTGAGGGTATACATGGATAATTCTGAATAAGAACTTTCAAGAAGACCACAATATAAAATTGGAAAATTAACTTCGGATAACATTCAAAAAAATGGAGGAAATTTTTACTGATAAAAATTTCACATCATTTTCTTATAAAAGAATATTTCTTCTTTATTTCAAGTGGTGGGAAACATAAGGGTATCCTTTGTTTGAAATTTTTAATTAGTATTGTATTTTAATTTTTTTCATAATAGTATTATGCATTTTTAGTATATGTTAGTCTTATTATTCAACTCATTCTCTAATATTTTTATCCTTTGTGTTTCCACATTAATTTATTCTCCATCACGATCTCTTATACTCATGATCATGAGTAACTAACCAAAGGATGTTCATGAGGGATCAATCTAGTGTTGAAACCATGTATTTCTATATTCTATTATTTATGTTTATTCTTTTCTTATAGTTAGTCTTAGGGGGTCTTAGTGGTAAAAGAGCCTTTGCTTCTCCCCTTTCAACCTGAGGTTTAGCATTCTCTTCTACAATATTCTCCCTCGATCAAGGAGGAGGATGTGCGGCCTCTCAGAGATAGTTGAGTGCATAATATATTAACAAACACAGGTATAAGAGGATGTCCAATCATAATATGGATAAAGTTCATTAAGTATATTTTAATCCAACAAATAGATGATAATGTTTCACTCTAGGTATTCCCCTGGGAGGGTTTCCTTTCTATCTAACATCAAACATAATTATGTCTTCATTCATTAAAATTTCATTGAATTTTCAAATTTTATTTTAGTATTTGATTCTAAAATTTCAATACTCCATTTTTTTCATAAATATATAATAATAAGTGAATTATATGTACTGATTGATTGATTGAAATATCTCCTCAAGAGAATGACCTAGGTCATCCGCTATTCCAAACATACATTAAATATTATTGAGTCAATGCGTGATAATGAATCATTAGAAGACCTGTAAAAAGTTATAGGGATATACCATCCCATTTACAGTCAGGTATCTTAAGGGGCTGCAACAAAATAGCAAGAACCTGGTGCATAAAATTCACCTCTAGAAAAATGTGGCACCAATAGTTTAACTCAGTTATGATTCATCTCATTATGGACTGAAAAAACTATCATTGAAGGTATATGTACATATTCATCATAATGAGATGTGTATCTAGGGTAGAAGTGTGGAAGTCTTGCATCACCTCTTCCCGCAACATGATTAGGACCAACATCTATCCTTGGAAAAGTACGACATGATTCTCTCCTTCCAAAAATCCATATGGCAAGTCATATGTGGATATCTGATCATGTATGATGTCACAGTTTATGTATCCAAGTAGTTAATTTCTCACACACTTGAGAATTGGAGGAGTCAACACCATCTACTATAGAAAATTTCTACCCTCCGACTTCACCAGGTTCAGCTACAAGGAGACCAACTTCTCTGATGCCTCCTATACTAAGCGATTCAGGGACTTCCAGCTAAGGGAATCTATAATAAAATTCCCCTTCCCTGAAGTATAGGATTCTCTGACTCATTGTCTTGTAGTAACTCCATTTAGCGCTACTATCTTAGGTTCATTTATCTCTTCATGAAGACATACCTAAGACTCTAGTGGTATGAGTAAAATAAAAGGCTCTCTCCCAAAAGGTAGTGCCTCCACATCCTCACGGAGAAAAATACCACAACTATCTCTTGTTCATGAGTCATTTACTTTTTCTTATGGGGTCTCAAATACCTTGATCCATATGTGATAGATTTCTTTCATTACATGAACATGCAGACAAGCCCATATCACGAGGCATCATAATACACTACAAAATCCATACTATCCTATGGTAGTCTCAACACTATTGAACTCATCATCCCCATCCTAAACACCTCAATGGCCCTATTGCACTACTTGGACCAGGTAAATAGCTACCATTTCCACCTTAGGGTGGTCAAAGGAGCAATGATTCTAGATAAGTCTTCCACAAAACTCTAGTAGTACCCCACCAAACCATGAAATCTTCACACCTCAGACACACTATTGGGTGTATCCCAAAAATTAACTACAGTAATTTTAATCGGTTACAGTATTAAACCATGATAATAAATGCCATGACCTATAAATTGATCCTCACGATTCCTAAACTAGAAAATTGTGAGTTTACCATAATTTCAGTGCTCTCAAAAAAATCTATGATCACCCTCAATTGTTCTTTATGATCCCCCTCTGATGAAGTGTAGACGATTATGTTTTTGATAAAGAAAACAACACATTATATCATGTATGTCTAGAATACATGGTTCATCAAATACATAAACATGATGGGGGAATTTTTCCCACCAAAGGGAATCATAAAGAACTCATTATGTCTATAGTGACATAAGAGTTACAAAGGTGGTTTATCAGCCTAATGAACTCAAAAATTGTGGTAACCAAACATGAGATCAATCTTTGAGTACTATATCACACATTGAAAGTAGTAAAATATGTCATAAATCCTTGTAAATTAGTAATTTTTCTTTATTAGGGTCGGGTTCAGGTGATGATAATCCCTGAAAATCCATAATATCTCATCTATCTTCTTAAGTAACAAATGCATAGATACCCAGGGAGATAGATAGGGTCTGATGAAACCATTATATTAATGGTCTCCTGACATCAATATTCCACTCCCAGAGCTCAGTAGGGTCTATCTGATAAGCCAATGAAGATATCAGAGTGTTCATGGGATTAATGTCAATGAAAAACACCATATCCTAGCTTAGAGGTACTCCTAAAACCTACTTGGGGAAGAAATTCATATAATCCTCCACAATCGATAGAATCCAAATGACTAAAAAATAATAATACTCCAAGGTATATACTTGATAACAAATGGGTGATTGGAAGTAGCCACCTAGTGACCAAACCAACATGTCATTCTCTGAGATCTCTACTAGAACCAATGCTTATATTTTTTGGAAATTGATTCTAGTTTTTTTTTGAAAATCCACACTTGGATTATCATGGAGTTTTCAAGGAATGTGAACATATAGTACAAGATGACTATAGTTTTTAATGTGAATCCAAATATTTCATTCAATTTTTGTTTTAGAAGTGTCCCATCAAAATATGGAAAAGTGAAGACCATCAAGAAATATTTGTTTTTTGCAGGAAATATTATTTGTGAGTATGAAATTTTTTCATGCACAGAAGGATGAATGAAGGAATATTATATGACAAATATGAAATAATAATTGATTTATGAACATGTGGGTTTCTGATATCTTCACATCACAATACATAAAAGAAATTATCTTCATGCAGAATCTTAATTTTCACTAAACGATCTTACGTGCCAAATATGATGTCAAATTTAGGATTACACACATTGTGTAAGTCATGCATTGAACATGGGAATAGGTTCTTCCAAATCTATAAATAAGAGTCTACCCCAATAATGATCTAATAACATTTTTCTACAAAGGTCTGGTGTCTCTTTTAGGTGGAAGAGTTGTTTTCAGAAGACATACACGTAGTAAATCTTGCACACAAAATTTTCCTTATATTTTTTAAGAACAAGTGAAACCTATGGAGTGGTTGAATAAAATATAATTTTTTCCAGAAATAAATATTTTATTTCAATCCCAAAATATGCACAAAAGAATATGTGTTTTAATAAAGAGATATGTTGCTCTATTTTCATGTTTTCAATATATTGTTTTATTGATTAGTGTTTCAAGTTCATCAATTTAGGACTATGGTGTAAGCAGAATATCATGCTTGTCTGGGATTAAACTTAAATTCAAATATAATAAAGTGATGTTAAAGTTGTTAAACTAAGAAATAATTCACCCAAAGCAATGAGCTAGGGGAAGCCTTTAGATGTGTCCCAAGGGAGGTAGTGTGTTACTTCGTTAATCATGAAAAAGACTTATGTCTGGCATAGAATTTCTATGTTTGAAGTTTTGTGTTACACAAATATTGAACATTAGTGTATATTTTTATAACTGACCCATTGTTGGCATGTTCTCTTTGAACAAGACATTAGTTGTGAACCATGTAAAAAAAATTTATATCTTTTCATGTGATTGTTTGTTTTTCTGCACATTTCCATCAGAGTTGTTTAATAATTTCTTACTGATTTTAGAACTAGATCCATTGATTTAAAAGAAATATTATACACCCTGATTTACCCCTCCCCTCTCTGAGTGTTCCAAGGATCTAAAATCTCTCATACTAGAAAAGGATAATTAGGTCCCATCAGCACGTGGAAACTTATCTATAGTCACAATCAATTCGGGCTTCGGTCATGGAAAAAAAATACAAACCCATGATGAAATCATAGGGTGACATCATGATGACCAAACGGTCCCACATGATCCTTTCTACACCAAGAGATAGCTCTCACTGTCGGCAGATAAAAGATACCAAATAAGGGTTATCTATAGTAATATATATATGAAGTTGTTGGGCTAGTGCCTCAACTGGTAGATTTAGCTCATGCACTAGGTGGAAAGAGATAATGAAATGACTGGAACCTATGCTTAATAATGTATAAGAAATAGTATAAAAACATAGATCATAACTCTAATAATATCATGTGTTTTGGGATCCTAGACCTCCAAATCCAACAGTTGTCTATTACCCTGATCTCTAAATCCCTAAGCCTAATGTGGGCCTCTTTGTGGTGGTGGCGGAAGGATCCAATAACATCATCCATCACCCATAGCTCTTCTTGCTCCATTTCTAAGTATTCATCTATAGGGACCACCCTACTATTGCATATGAGATCCCTAATCATGACACTACCTCTACCATGGAGGTCCATAAATTATCTACCTAGGATCCTCAACACCACTGGTCAGGTAGTCACACATTATGTGAATGTTCCCATCACAATTATAGAACCACCACTTTTCAGGCTACCCAACTGATTTTTAATGCCTCTAGATACATGCTTGAGTCTGATCATGGGGAGCTATCTGGCTCCAAGATCCTAGATCTCGTCATCTACTAACTTCTATAGACGAATCAGCTATGTGGAACCCACTACATGGTCCATCTATCAGGGGTCCATCTAATAGAAATCCCTCTATCACCAATTATCACTCTGGCACCATGACATAGTTGGGAATACACAATGTCACAACAATAGACCAGATCTATATGAAGATTCCTTGTTCACACTTAAATTCTTAGAATTAGTCATCCTTGATCATATCAAGAGAGTACCAAATGAGGTATATGTACCTAATTGGTTCCTCAGTCACTATCATTCATCCCTAATACAGTTCTTGGATCTCCTAGATCTAAACCAACATAATAAAGAGGGGTAGTAATCCTCACGGAATACCTATTGGAATTTGGTCTACAAGAGTGTTGACTCATCATGAATCTGTGTATCAAGGATCTAGTAATTCCCATATGTTTTTTGGAAACTGATATCTCCCCATGAAACCACTTGATCAATTTTGGTATCAAAAATCCTATGGACATGGACCACAAAATATAGCATGTCCACTTCTACTTGAGGATCAAGATATCCATGGAACCTCAACATCCTCTAGTTCTTGAACATGTAGTGTGTGCTAAGCCTACATGCATTCTCAGCCTACTCTGCTGGAACAATATGATACTTGAAAGGTAGTGGTTATTCTACATATACTCTTGGAGTAAGGTAATATCGGTATTAATCCTAAATTGAGAACTCGTCACACATCATATCATCATTACAATTTGGAACAGTTTTCTAGGATGGCTGCTCTTACGGAGGCATCCTCAGATTTATCAAGACGTACCACAGTAAGCTGTGTATATATATATTGACAATAATGTAGAGATGAATAAATAAGGACATTATAAAACTCAATCCTATATAATTTATCTCCAAATCATTACTAAAACAAATTTATCAATATTCTGAGTGTTCAAAAAGGTAGTCAGGGGCTTGGGGAATGGATGCATTAGATGCGCGTGCTATCACTGGACTCCCTGGCCTGAGATCCCCACTTTGGAAACATTTAAAGAGTTTCCCTAAACCAAACCAAATCCTTTTAATGTAAATATTCTGAAAATCGTCATAAGAAATGAACATTCTCTAATAGAAATCTATCATGACACAACCCAATCTCGGGCTTGAGCCCCAACCATCTCAAGCTTACATATATTTGATAGTGGTAAAGACCAGTAACAAAGACATATCTAAACTATATGAGGATTTTTCTTTTTTAACTTTATGAACATACAAATCCATCTTGAAAAAAAAATGTAGACGGAAAGAGTAAAATATGGGAAAAAATAGTAAGGTAAACCAATCATGCGTAACCTCTAGGAGTGTAAAAGATTATTACAATACAAACTGAAACTAAATGTAGAAAAATACACACCTAGATTGAAATAGGTCCCAACTGGACAAAAATTGAAAAATAAACTACTAAGATAACTATAGTCGAGATCTCCAATTTATGACCACCTCATGTGATCCAAATTGCCAGGTAGCCATGTGATCCTCTAATGTAACCTCCAACATATCCGTCATTTTCAAAAGACACGACACATATAGAAAATACATGCATGGGTTAATATATATGTACCGAATAGGTTACCCTGAAAGATCAATGGGAGTAGTTATAGATATAATATGAATAGAAAGAAAGGAGTTGCATGATACAGTCATAGAGAATAGCTTGAACCAAACTAAGAGTGAAATCAAATTAATACATGAACAAGGGTCTTAACACAGTGAGTAGGGGAACTACTAGTAATTTATTAAACACATAAAGAAAGAGAGTGGAATCATTCAACAATGAGATGGTAAACACAAAATGTATTCTACATACCCCATGCATATTCTCCTTTCCTGGTATGAGAGTAAACAAATCCATAGTGTGGATATAAAAGATTATATAAATTTTCTCAGTCAAAAGAAGCACAAATAAAAGGGTAAGGGGTCTCCATCTCAAATCTCAGCCCAGTAAGAATACTAGATAATAGTTCCAAAATTATACCAATGACAACCAAAATGTCACATGTCTCCTTAGAAGTAGTCATCTATGTCAAGTCATGCTTCTTCACTATGTTGAAATGTTTATGGGCCTCAAACTATAAGTATAGGTCCTGCAGCCTTGTACGTTGGGGGGTTTTACTCTAATCGTATATATTGAAGACATGAACACATGCTGAAAGGGTGTCCAATCTAGTGTTCATGAGAACCTATGCCCAATATGGTAGGGGGTTCCACTCAGAAGGTAAAGGACCCATGCCCATGTCGATGGGGGTTTCACACTATAGGTCGAGGACCCACATCCTGGTACATCTGGGGGTTCCACTATAGTCATTGAGGACTCGTACCATATTGATAGAAGGTTCTGCATAGATATTGAGAAACTGTACCATAGTATAGTAGGAGGCTTACACTCTATCCATAAAGGACCCAAACCTTACCCAGTAGGGGGTTCAAGATGCAGTGTTTCTGAAGAGGACCTATCCCCAAGTTGATGGGGGTGGGGGGTCCACTCTAAAGGTCAATTATTTGACTGTATATCTATGGTGGAGTGTACAAATCAGTAGTTTATAGTGATTTCTCCTCATAATTTTCGCCAATGAGTATCTCCTAAATAAGAGTCATTCTCAGAGCATTCCACATCATATCTCTAAATCCAATACTGAGTGAAACATCACATTAAACTATGAGAATCAATTAGAATGCACTACTCATAGGCCAAAATCTGAGTTCAAGTGAATGAGATATAGAACCGTGATTTTTTATCCAAAGAGGCCAAGGGGAACACATAGTGTGTGGGGGAACAAAATGGTGTGTGTTTTTTCTCCACCACATGTCTATGTATCTAGATAAAAAAAGGGTCTCTATATGTGTAGCAGTATACACCACATAGGTGGACTACATGAGGTTCTAACTAACTATGACCCAGGATGTGTCATGATGGTCATGTCTATGTACCAGACCTTATGTCCATGTACATAGGTACATGACTTTATACCTAGCTGTGTACATAAACACATGTTCATGCTCGTTTGATCTATCATATGGGTTATCCATCCAGGGAAGGGGAATATGGTGTGTTGGAGAGCATACAATATTTTTCATCCTTATGTTTTCTTGAAACCCTAGTCGTAGCACTTAAGGGGTTATACATTATGTGTTTATCCTTGTACACAACATGTAGCCTGGTTTTTCCTAGAATTCTAGATCTACGATATGTGCCTCGAATCATGCCAATATGCATCTAATACAACCCTATATCCATTCGAATACAATCGATCGAGCAGAAAACATAATTTTTAGTCATGTATCACCAGAAGTTGGATCCATTTGTTCATTGGAGGTCTTATCATATGATTCGCACGCCATCATTTCTTCCAAAACTATGGATTAGTACCCTTATTTATGAAATTATAATCTAAAACTAGTAATAATCCTAGATTGGTGCTCATTTCATTGAACCATTCTTTTTTTATTGATCTAGCATGGTTACAAGGGTCATAACAGTCTTGATAAAGCCGGTAAATTTTAGGTAGGGACTCTATGGTCATAAAAGTGATGATAAAAATTAATATTTTTTATAAAAAAACCATTAAAATATTTTATATGATCATTGGACAAGGGTTCCTGGCCAACGATCAAGAATGGTGATTCTGGTTAGAAACCAGTTAAATAAATAATGATTTCAATACATAGGCGCATGAAGTTGTCCACAATTTGAAAAAACCCAAGAAAAATGGTGGAAATTCTTGATCAATTTAATAAAAGTGAATAAATCACCAGTTGATGAGTCCAACCTAGCTTTTGGGTCACCCATTGATGAATAATGCGCCGACCAATGATTGAGAGAATTCGTTGTTTTCGATGTGTCCTGATTGATCTGATCCAATATTTCATCATCATGTGATGTGATCCTCTAATAATAGAAAAAAAGAGAGCAACAACGGTCATTCATGGATTATGAGGCTAATCCTTGTCAATTCACCATGGAAGTATTCTTATAAAATATTTCAGTACTTTATAATGAAAAAATTATATATTTGATTATTTGTTTCACTGAAATTATCACCAATGAGTGAGGGGTCTGAATGGCCCATGCCAACCCAATTTAGGTCACACATAGTGTAGGCACCTTGTTCTAGTTTCAAAAGTGGCTTTTATTTCTTATTATTATAAAATTAATCCCATGAACACCATGCCTATGAATTGAATGACATCTTAACACCTAGTTCTTGAAATATATGTAGGAATATTTAAAAGTATTAAATACTTAAAATAGGGTATCTAAAGTTTCTATTTTTGGTAAGAAAACAATATTTTGTTTTGTTCCTAGCTAATTGGTCAACTGCAATATGATCTGAAAATTCTGTTTAGGCTGACTTCATGTCCTCATTTGAAGCTAGGGTAGCCAAACTCTAGAAACCAAGACCTTCAACAGTACCCTATCCAATGAACTTATTTTGGAAATGGTTCATGGGACCTACCATATAAAAAACCATTGTGTGATGCAGTTTATTATCCAAATAACAAAAATAAAACAACATTTCAAAAACAACATTTTGTTTGTACTATAACTCTTCACTAACAGAAATCCAAAAAAATATTCTATTGGTTGTGAAACATCCAATTAAACATATTTTCATGGGTAAAGAAGATATAAAATAGGGTTACTTATACTATTTTAAGATAAATATCACCCAACTGATATCTTAAATGTTTTAATGATCAAAGGATTCTAAAAAAAGAGATAGTTTGGGATACCTAAACCATATCACCATGTTTGGGATATCTCATTTCATGTGTAAATCATAATACCACAAAAATAAATAGAAATAATATCCATTTTAAATGATAGGTTCTCTAGACAAGGCCCTGATCATATAATTCTATGATGAAAATAAAATCATGATGTGCATGTTGTCGATGATTCAATAATTATGTCAATAATATAAACCCCATGATCTGAAAGCTTGAATTTTGAACAATTCCAATGATGATCTTTGTTGTTTGAATAATTATAACAACATTGGTATAAGAATATATGGGGAATATAAAAACACTAGGGATGAGAGAAATAGATATGGGAAGCTATCAAAAAATTGTGGAACATTAGGGAAATGTGTAATATGGAAAAATGAAGAAGGATATTGTGGTTAGAAAAATATGTAATGGAATGAGCCTTATTCCACTCGAAAGTTGACTAGAGTCCCTCCTCTTCTAATGGGGAGGGATTAGTGCATTGACCATCGACTCAAAATTTCAAATTAAGGGGTCACTTTTATCATCCATTGATGATGTTTTCTACTTATATTCCACACGTATGAAAGAGTGATATTATTAATTTAAAATTGTATAGAATAGAGGTTGATAATGCTTATTAAATGATTATAATAAAGATTGAACATTTTCATGATACTAAATTCATTATTTTATAATGTACACTATAGGTTCAGAAGTGATATATGATGAATTAAAATTGATAGTACATGGTTATAAGTTATACATAGTCATTGAGAAAACTCCATTGGATTACAACTTAAGACATTAATGGATGGTGTACTATCATTACATAAAGTTATAGGGTGTGGAGAAGTAAGAAATAATGGAATTATGAACGATATTTATGGTGATTTAAGGATAAAACAATGTTAATAAAAAAATTATATTCCATTTTATATCTTAGGTAAGGAAACACATGGAATTAGATAAATTATTTAAACATAATAAAATATATTTCTCAATTAATGTTCATTAAAAAACCATTGGATTTAGTGAAAAATCATAGATGGTTGATATAACATCAACCAAAAAATTTTATCAAAATTATTGACGTGATATTAAACATTATCATTTGGTTGAACTCCTTTGATTACCCTTTCTTTTACCAAAATTTTGGAAACACAATTTATTGCATTTATATGTCAAAAAATTTCATATACAGTGAAAAGTGAAAAACAATGTTCCATGAATGATATTTTAAACCATTTCACATCATAATTGTATAGTTAATTGTTGATTAAAATATAAATGGTGGTGAATTTTCCTTAAAAACATAAATAAAACTTATCCATGATTCAGAACATATCATAAAATAATTATTAAATTAAAACACATTGAATAAATAAATTAAATAATTAATATATAAAGAATAAAAAAATAATTATATGATTAATAAAACAAGAGTTATAAAGAAACATTGATTTCTAAAATAAATAAGTGATTAAGAATATTTTATGGATTGAATAATTGAATCAATGAATGATGTTGAGTGTTAAATAAGTGATATTTTTAAATAAAGAACAATATTTTTTCATAATTTCAAAAGTGTATCTAAGGGTTTATAGGTCTATAACCTTTATTTAATATGGATTTAATGCATTAGCCAATATAATTTAATGGTATCCAATATAACAAAAAATTCGCATAATTTTGAGCATATAGAAGGAAACATGAAACATAATAGAAAGTAAATTCGTAAGTAGAAAACAAGAAACCAAAAATAAATTTTTTGTATTCCCTCCTAATGGAAGTCGAAATAAAACCAAATTCCCTCTTATTAATCGAAGTGATTACCAATAAGAAATTAGGGAGAGAAGATATGATTGATTAGAGAAATCACTTTGAATCTTGGTCTCAATTCAATATATTGAATTTGAAGAACCAAAAGGATATTATTTTAAATAGGATAAGAGTGAGAGGATATTATAATTTGAACATGATATATATTGGAGAAATAAGAATATTTTGAAAAGGATACCTCTTGTAATTTATTTTCTGATTGTAGAACTCCAACATTAGAGAATAAATTTGTATCATTATCTAGATTTCAAAGTCCACAAGAGGTATCTATTTACATCATTAAAAACCTTCCAAAATCATTTTTAATTTTATCACTAAAAATAAATTCATTTCAGACCAAATTTAATAAGGATTATCCTTCATTTAAAGTAACTTGACCTTAAAAATTGTATGCACTATGACTTGGTGCATTATGTTTTCAATGTTTTGGACATTAATCAATAATTTCCACCATGACCAGAGCCCACCATTAACTATAACTTTTCCACCATTCCATGGTGAAGGTCTACTATTCCATGTAACAGGACACATATCCATTTTTCATACAGCAACAACATTTGGATCATGCACATGCATGAGTGATCCTCAAATGATCATTTAGTAATCATCAGAGGCTAGAAAACATCATTTATGACATATTATATAATCTATCAAGGTTATTATATTAAAATAAAATTATTACATATAAAAAAACAAGAAAATACATAAATTAAATTTTTAAACACTTTAATAAGTGTTTATGATCATTATAACAAAAGATGATGAGAAGCACACAATATACCCCATTTATGATCAGAAACAAATTTATAATAAGTTTGTAAAAAACAAAATATAAATTTATATTCATGATTAGTTAAAAATATAATAACATTTATCATTATATATATATATATATCCATATACATATAGTTCTATCCCATAGAAGTTTAACAATATGTTCTCGCTCATGAAATAAAACTTTTCCCACATAAAATTTCTCCCATATCAATGAACTTCTCCACCATTGACATAAAATCGTAAACATTACACCCTTTAAAATTACCAAAAATGGGTATTATATAGGGTTAGATAATTAAGTGATATAAAATATAGAGCTACATTTTTCATCATTAATGAACATTCAAGAGAGATTAAAAAAATTAAAAAAATCACTACAATTTGAAAGAGTAATTTTCAATAATGGTCAAGATAGATGAAAATAAAAAAAAAATTATTTTTAAAATAGACTTAAAGAGTGTAATAAGTAATTAGATTATTTTTCTATGATAATCCATATAAAAAAAGTATTTTAATTTTTTTATAATGGGTCTCTATTATATGATTATCTCAGTATTTCCATGATTAACACTAACATAAACAATGCATCAGGAGAGATATAAAGATTATATTCAATTATAAAAACTAATTAAAAATATAATAAACAATGAAATTTTTTTCAAGTCAATATATTATCATTTTTTTAAAACAAATTAATAATAAACTATATCAGCTTTGTTGAGTGTGTTGAACTAGGTGTGTAGTAAAGGCCCACCACTTGTTCCCATGATGGAGAAAGGGATAATGATACAATAAACCATTTTGAGATAAAATCCCTATTAACATATCTTCCATTACTAAATAAAATTTATAAATATAGAAATTTATGATTTTATTGGGAAATCATAGTCGCTATTCAATTTGAAATTTATAAAAAAAATTAAATCATCATATTTGATATATTCAATGTGACAAATAGGTTGGCAGTTACTTATTTTATCAACATTTTTATGGTTGGTGGAAGAAAAGGATATGAACTATATTACCGTTTAGAATGTCATATCAATGAAAATTGTGTATTGGATGAATTCAATTTGTGCAAGAGAGGTTTATAAGACTTTTAGAGATACTAATATTATTATATTTATCGAACTTGATAGATATAAGAGAATATATAAGCTCATTTTCTAAGAGAGTATGTTTCATCTTGATAACATGTGTGAAAACACACCTAGTTACTATGTATTAAATAATATCAATAGAAAGATAAAAATTGTTTTTATTCTTACTACCCAGAGAGATGATATACTTTCTTAGTATACGAAATGTTACACTCTTATATTTATAATAACATATTAATCCTCTAAAATCATCACTATAAAATAAGAATGTTCAAAAATTGGAATCCCAATTATAAAATAATTTGTAGTTTTTAGATAATTTCAAATACAAAAAAAACAATTGAGTGAATTTAATTATAATTATATTAGATTTTATTGAGAATGACCCTAAAGGAAAATAATATAAATTTTATTTGCATAGGTTGCAAAAAATGTATTCTAGACTTCTATGTATACCTATATAAATATTATTGTCGACCGATTGACTAGATTTATGCAATGTTATCTTTCAAATTGTATGCATGGGTTTTATAACATCCCTATCATGATCTAATTCAATCGCCATTATAAGATCAATAGTGGTTATACGTTTTTAAAAAAAATATATAAGATTTTTATAAAATGTAATACAAATAAAAAAAATTGATTTATCCCATCAAACTCTTATCAAACACTAATTTAATTAAATTGTAAAATTAAATACAAAAAACTATATATACATGGATTTAAAATACCATTAATGAAATAACTATGAATTATTACTAAGAAAATTGAAAAAAAATAGTGATAAAAAGAGTGGAACCAACCACTTTAATTTTAAAATAATTTGATTGAAGAAATTTAGTCAACCTCAATTAATAATCCTAAGGGGATATCATTAATGTGTATAAATATTGGGATAACAAAATAGATGATTTGGATGTTTATAATTTTAAAAAAATGGTTGGTTAGTCAATAATTTTTTTAAAATAAAATAATTTACAAAAATAACATTTATCTTACATTTTTAAATTCATGAAATTAAAATGAAAATTGAATACAAAAAAGATTGTATTACATTATAGTCAAGAAATCTAAACAATAATTACAAAAAAATAAATACGCTTTTCATGATTATCACTTTTAGTAATACATCATTCCATGTAAGAGATAAATTGTCCTTATTAATCATGTTTTGTTAGAAAACCCCAAATAGATGCAATAGTATAATGATTATTGGGATGTTCCATGAGATTGAAAACAATATTAATTTGAAATTTTTAAAACTCCACATTCCTGAAGATCAATTGGAACTCATAATTAATATAATAATCAATGGAATTAGGATCATGAAGAGAGATAAAATCTTTATTTCAATCCTTTTGTAAATTGGACCTTTTAGTACATATTCCAGTTTTTTTACTCACCTATAACATTATTAAGTGAATGGAATTTATATTGAATGAAGTACTAATGTCTTGAATTTGAAGTGGATTATAGATCATTTTGAATTACATTATATTATAAAGGATTATGAAGGTCTAAATTAGGTTAGTAAACATCATAATCAATTTGGGGATGTGATTTATATTGTTTCTAGTCCAATATGATTTAAATTGACTCTTATTGGGCCTTAGTCCTCTTATTTTGGACTTGATACGATTTACATGTGTTATATTACACTATAATAATACCATCATTGGATTTAGATTCAAACATTTATATATTATAAATGGTATTAAGGATAACTAAATTATAATAGAAGTATTTAAATACTCTAACTTTTATTACTTTTCCTTCCTAAAGATCATAAGGGGTTTCTTCCTAATATGTGATATATGAGAACATATTTTAGGATAATATATGTGTTATTGACTTCCTCAAAACCCAAATAATTGATGAAGGGAAAATTCAATTATGAGAGTCTAATAAATTTCTTCTATAATCCTATTTAAGATATAAACAACCCCAATTTTTGAGTTATTTTATTTGAAGATAATGAGTTATGATAACATTTAGAAGAAATATTTTTATCCAAGACTTCATTAATAAATATTCTACTATGGTCACATATAAGATAATAAAAGTACTTTTTATTTATTAATTACCTTGAAATATTGATAAACACATTAAAATCATAATTATTATTTTCTATGAAGAAAACTCATTTAACTCTAGTAATGTCGTCGATATTAATAAATTTGAAATTTTTTACTTTGATACCATCAATATGAATTTGTATAAAATGTTCAAGGTTGATTAGTTCTATGGATTTATCATAATAAATAATATATTTAGATCAGAATGGGGATTTTTATGGCTTCCCATGTTGGAATGGTTCATAAACTATGTCACCAAAGAATGTTAATTTTCATAAATCTCATACTAGTTGGTTATAGATGGGTTTTGCAAAGATTAAAAATTACAATGACTTAGAAATTGATACCAAATCAATGATTTATGATCTACTGCACAGAAATAGTAGAAATTTATACATCAATGTTATTTTAAATATATAATATAAATTTTTTTAAAAACCATATGTGATAAATAAAATATTTATTTAGAAATTAAAAAACCATTTAATAATCATTTTTTAAATTAATTTTAAATCTTATATAATATAATTGAATAATAAATCAAAATAAATTATATTTCAATAATTTTAAAAATAAAAAATATTTAATAAATGATTATTAGGAGAAATTAATCATTCATGGACACATAATTTTACATTTTGAATCATCTCCAAATGTGACATATCCTCCATAAAAGTTATTGAGATGATTGAATTTGTTAAGATCACAACACATGTGCCTCAACATTGATTATCCATATACAAAGTAAGTTCTTGGTTTTTTCTTTCAATATATGTTTCCTATAAAGGATTAAAATTATAATATTTTTTAACCATATCTAGGGTCCAATTAATTTATCCATTAATGATATTGGAATCCAAACCTATATGAAAAACAATATCCATTAAAAATGTGAGGAAAACTAAATTTTTTTCTTGTATACCATATATATAATTTTTGAAATCACATTCATAAATATTATTAACAAAAATATTTCAATTATTACAAATTTATAATGTAAAATTACCTCTACCAAAGTAGTCATTTAATAATTTTTTTGGAAAAATAGTCTCTTTTTTAAAACCATCTCCAAAGTTATTTTATTTTTTCTATTTGGAATTAAATATTTTTTTCAAATTTTCTTCTCTCTGGGTAAAATGATTGATAGATATTTAATTTGAAATTAAAAATTCTTAAAAAATAGTTTTTTCAAATTATTTTGAAAATAAAATAATTTTTAGCTTTTAAAAGAATATACTTTTAAAAAACAACTTTTTAATAATTTTTATGACAATTTAATTTTTAAATACTTTCAAAAAACCATCATGATGTTGAACTATAGAATCAAGAATATCTTTATATCATGATGAAGAATTATTGTAACACCTTAAAATTATGGGAATTTTTCATTTCCAACAAATTTTATATTTTTTTATATTTTTTGAAAAATATATTTTAGCATAAGTTACATTCATTACTGAGTTTATCAACCATAACACCCAATAAATAGATTAAATGAAACATGACATACAATTAAAATATTATTATTTAATATGATATTTATTCCATAGACATAGGAATTTAGGCTGGGAATAATATTAACTAAATTATTAAATTATATGGTTTGCACATTTATATATAATGATTTATTCAGTTACAAGTAAATTATAATTTAACATAAAATCTATTGGAAAATAAAGGAAATCATTTTCTAAAAAAATTATATTAACATAATATCTTTTTACCACAATAAATTTAAAAAATAACATTTTGTGGATGAATTTAATGTTATATATATATGATATATATTCAATAAAAATTAACAATAATATAATTTGTTTTCTAGATAATATAATAGAATAAATCTAATTATATGATTAGAAATATTATTTTTTAAACAAATTGTCTCCTTGGGTGTACATATTCTAAAATAAATTTTCTCATCAATTTAAAAAATTAATTTGAACAATAAAAATAATTTTTAAAGGATAAATTTAAAATTATCTTGGAGTGAATGTTCACAAAAATTTGAAAAGGAAATTTTTTGGGTGAATAGTGAACAATATTTTATTATTAAGAGTTTTCATTTCTTTTAAACCATTTCAAAACATAAAAAATTTATTTGGATATAAAAGTAATTTTATATAAACTATATATATACTAATCAAATTTGTTTCATTTTTGTCCTTTTAACATTGAATTTTTATGTAAAAAAGATTTAAACTTTAAAATATTTCTCTTTAAAACCCCTTTTTTTCATCCCATCTACAAGATTAATTTTGAATAATATTTTTCCACTTTTTTTAAAGAAATTTGAAATAATTAATTACATATTTTTAATATAAATTATTTATATTGTATAATATATTAAACATAATTTCTTACCATTATTAATAGTAAAAAATTTAAAAATTGATTACCGCAGTTAAGATGAAAATGTATTTTATTGGGGTAAATATAAAATTATAATGAATAAATTTACATATAAACATGTCCAATAACAATTTTATGAACATATTTAGACCATAAAACCTGTAATGATAAATAATATAACATTTTATATCTGTTTTAAGGTGAATAATGTAGGGTCACCTTTTTATTTTATAGTAGTACAAATGCCTCACTCAACTCACATATAAATGGACACCCTCTATCATATCCTCAGGAAACAAACATCAGTATTTTTTCACCACTTAATTACCCTAATAACATAATTATCTTGCTACTATAATCATTTAATATTAATATTTATCATAAACCCATCCTTGGAAGGATTTTTGTCAAAACCCAAGAGGTTACCTAAAGAAGAGGTAACATTCATCAACGAGTGTTTTTATTTTATTTATTCTTATAACTCCTTAAAATATTCTTAAAACATGTTAATATAATATCACTAGTATCTTAAATATACTGATATGTTTTTATGATAATGTAATAACCTATATACATATCCTCCTATATTAAATGGGATATAATAGCATCATTCGTGTGTACGACGGATGACCCCCTCCAGAATCAATGTTATTCATTTTCCATCTCCACCTCTCACGGATGGATATAATTATGTATTTGATATTTATATTTGATATTAATGATATTAATATTCCAATTTAATTTTAATACCTCATCTAACTTCATACCCATCAACCCAATGGAAATCAAAAAGGCCACTCGTGTGTATGGAGAACTACCACCTCGCAAACCAATGTAATGTGTTTTTTATTTACATTTTACTATCACGGTAATAAGGTTATATAATATTAATATATGTTATATTTTTAATATAATTATACCTATTTAATAATTATATCACATACCACTTCTTTCATTCCATTCATGGGGATACAGTAACTCTGTTCATTTGTATGGTGGACTACCACCTCACAAAGTGATGTGATTTGTTTATTCACTAAAACTTTGCATGGAAGGTAATAAGGATAAATTTAATAAATATTTTTGATAAACATGACATAAAAAATTCTGTAAAGTTATTATATTATTTACTTTTATTTTGTTTCATCCGTAGAGAAAATGGAAACAACGTTCATGTGTACGCCAAACCTATCATCTCCACCAATAATATATTTAATTTTATATATCAATCACTTATGGGTTATAATAAATACATATATAATTAATAAATATTATATTTATATCATTCATAACATTCTGAAGATGGTTTAACAATTATCAACATAACATGACCTGAAATACCAAGTAACAACATACATGAAAAACAAAGTTGTTATTACCCGATACATGTTTTTTATAAGGAATTGCATACAAAAATGTATTAAAAAGTCATAAGTAAATAATATATGGTATGATATATATGTGTGTGTGTGTGTGTGTTTTTATGGTTCTATAATATATTTTTAATATACAAATATTTTTTATGTAGGTGGTTATAATGTGTACGATTTAAGTTAAGAATTGTGGTAATGGATTTCTCTCTCACTTTTTTACTTCTATGAGACACATGGTTTATTCACCTCCTATTTATATTATGTGGTTTATATATGTACCATTAATTTATTTTATATTGGTTATCTTTAAAATTATTTAAATTGTAATATCTATTTTAGGATCACTCTTTTATAAGGTTTATGGTTCAAATGTTGCAGAAGTGGCATGGGTTATATGGTATAATATCATCGTTTATTAGGATTATTTAAATTCATGCTTCCGATGATGAAATATTTTCACCATATCTTAGGAAACAACAAAGTTTTCTTCTATTATGGTTATTTAATTATAATACATGTTTTCTAAATATCTTCTTCTTGTTATATACTCAATATTTTTAAATACTTTTTCTTAAAACTGACTATATATCTATATTCGGTCAAAAAAATATTTCTAAGTCATGTTTTCTAAAAACCATAAAATTTTTCTAAAAATTTTCTAAATTAAATATTGATTAAATTTTTATACATATTTCAATTTTTTAAAAAAATATTCTGAAATTAATCTTCTTGTTAATTTCAAACAACAACCATAAGGATATTACTAAAAATGTGAATGAAATCATTGTTTTAACTTGTATGGAATGTATAATATTTTATTCCATCAACAACAATGAATAATTTTAATAATTCAATTACAAGTTAACATGATTATTTTAAAATAAATTTATTTTGAAAATATTTTATGAGTTTTTAGATTTAAAAAGTGATTTAAAAAGTGTGAAGGATATTTTCCTCAAGAATGTTTTTTCAATTTTTTAATGATTTCTTTATAATTTTCTAATTTTATTTTTATGGAAAATGATTCTGAAAATGTTTTCTATTTTAAATAGTTTTTTCATGGTGGAAAGACAATTTTCTTCAATAAATATTACAACATATAATTTTAAATCATTTTCCAACTATGATGAAATACTTTGATGTTACTTATACTTTACAAGTGATAAGATTTAATGATACCATCATAATAATTTCTTATAATGGTTAATGTCTATGTTGATGAAACATTTATGAAACCCATTTATTATTTATGGGTTAATATATAGAGATTTGATGAATTGTTTTTGAATACCATTTTCATTTCACTGGTTAGTATTTGAGGATATAATTAATGTTTTATTATATTTTGGAACACATAAGTTTGGTTTTTATTATGATATTTGTGGGGCTTATATCTCCATCCAATTCATTGTGTAAATAATTATGCCTCATATGGTAACAAATTTGAATAAGTCGATAGGCATGATCTACAACAAAAAATAGTTGTGTCTTGACCCACAACGGGAAACTGGTGTTTCATAATCCACTTCTAGAAATAGGTGTATCCTATTAAACAAGGGAAACATGTGATAAGTCATGATCCACTATGATTATGAACTTGGTATTTAATGATTAAATATAAATATTTTCTATATTTATGATGGTGATAAAATTTTATGAGGTGAAATTATTGTTTGTTATTAAATTAAGAAGATTTATAACTATTATGGGAAATTTTTTAGAAATGAAAATATTTTAATACATGAATCATGTTTATGGTCTATCAATTGGTGTTTATTAATATAATAAATCATGTTCACGATAACATTTCCCTATGATTATATTTTTATTTCAAAAGATCATAGATTTAAATCTCTTATGTCTAACCTTACTGAGTATCTGATCTCACCCTTACTTATGTTTCCTTCCACAGGTTTTGGTGAAATCGTTTGTTTTTTTAGCCTAAGAGGAGTACTATATGAGAATTCCATTATCGTAATGTTGAATATAATTTATGAAATAATTTTATTTTCTATCTAGTATCTACATACACTAAAATATTATTGTCTATGGTTCTAATTTTATGAAATTTATTGAATATTCATCTAAAAATTTGTCATATTTATTAATGAAAATATTGGGTTTGTATAATTAGTATCAGAGACAGGGGTTTTATATCATTAGATATTAAGAATATAAAAAAATTATTGAAATAACAGGTGGTAATTCTATGTATAGGATAACATAATAATGTTTTGGTAGGAAAGATATTTTTAGTTTTTCTTATCAAGAAAACAATGTCAAGATACTACAAGTGGATGTATCTCTAGCACAGAGGTACCAAGGTGTAATATCTCTAAAAAGTGAGCTTTAACCTTGAGATAATTGACACATGGATAATTATAATGATACTTTATACAAACCATATTTGACACTCCTAGGGGATATGATTTGGTTAATCGAAATTTTAACAAAGAACCATTATGATGGAATTTTTAAAATGGTGAACATTAATGACATAGGCTAAACCTAAGAAGTTATTGATTGAAAATAATGTTTCATAAATTATAAATCATATAAATTATCTTTCATGATTGTGTCATTTTAAACTATGATATGCATTTACCAGCATATTAATTTTGTTTTAGTCAATTGATGAAACCCAAAGGAATCTTGTTAATTATGATAGAGACAATGACTATAATGAGTTTCCTCTTTGGAAAACAATTCTGGGATATATAATGAAAAATATTTTCACTATTCTCACACAACTCTCTTATGCTATGAATTATAGTGACATTATAAATAAAAAGGGAAAAATATTATGTTGAGCCCTTCATGAGGATGCTTACACCATATTTTAGTGGTTCTAAGGATCCACTTATTTCTAATAAATATTTTAGTACCCTTAAAAATATATTTTTGATTATTCAGTATTTGATTAAAGAAAACTTATCTTTAGATATTTATTATATTTAAGGTAAATAAGATCAATTTTTGAGATACATTATTATCTTGAAGGAGAAATATGAAATTGAATCAATGTAATGAGAAGATTTAAAGGGTATATTTCTCAATAATAAATTTTATTATTTTATATAAAAAAATATGTAGTTGCAATTCCATTATCTTAAGAAAATGTATGCATAAATTAATAGTACCTATAATGATAATTTTATTAGAATTGAATTTTTCACATCTAGATTAATCATATTCCATAAAAATATTTTGATAAATTCATTTGTGGTATAAACCATGTATTTAAAAGGCCTCGGCTATAAGATAATTTGGTAGCTATATTTATTTTGTTTGATTTTCACATATGGTAGAAATAGAAATTTTAGATTTCCAGTATTCCCATGGTTTTGATAAGAAATATAAGAATGGGTATCAATAAAACTCTGAAAAATCATATAGTTTAATGATATATCATCTATTTTCATGATATAAATGTGGTAGTAAGCATCAACGGAATTTATTAGATAGAACTGGGTGGTTCATTTAAATATAAAAAGGATGGTCATAAATCCCATTATGGTCAAAATTAAATTAATGGGTAGGTTAACTCAAAGGAGGAGAGGACTATACCAACTAAAGAACCACGAAAAATACAATGATTCATGTGAACTAATTTTGGGTATTATGTAAACCAATACACCAATAAAATGTCTATTGTGGATGAGAAGATACAACAATATATGAAGTCTCCAGAAAAAGATAATTCCTATTAAATCAAATGGATAAAGTGAATCCTGATAATTACAGTAAACTTATCATCAATACATAGTATTGAAATTAATGTTTTATACTGTATGAATGATAACTATTAAAATCTTATTTTTCATCTGTTTTTAATTTTGTTTCACTACCCCCTCTACAAGAATTCTTTAAAAATGAAATCACATTTGATATTCTCATTTTACAAGGACTAACCCATCCTTCCAATGAAAATATTTTTGTATAAGGTAAGGTCTTCTATAATTATTTAATGTTGAATTATATTTTAGATGTCAATATTTATCCATGTATGATTTAAATAATTGGTATGGATATTATCTTGGTTTTATGATTTTATTGTTGATCATATGTTTAAAGTTATTGACACCCTATTTTAGAATTTATATGATGGGCATTTATCAAGATTACGGATATTTTAAGTGAAATTATTGGAAATTCAACCATTTTTTCTTATATATGTTTTAGTGAAAATATAATTTTATAATGAATTTCATTACACATTATGGACATATGATTAAATGTGCATGTAACATTTAGGGGTTATCTAATATTTGATTTTGTGGTAATTCTAGGTTTATTTTGTCACCATACAAATTCATCATTCTTATTTTATATTAAAGAATATTCCCCCATAGATACTCATTATATAATCTACATTAAGTATGTGTTAATTATTCATGGAGTACCACTATCAATAGAATCTGATTAACATCATATGTTTACCTCGATGTTTTAGGGAAGACTTTATCATTCTCTTGATACATTTTTGAGTTTCAGAACTGCATATCAAAAGGAAAATAAAATATGTCATATTTTTTTTATTCTATATAATGTGCTCCAAAAAAATAATAGGATATCTTTGGAATACAAAAAAGAAATGGGTGATCTACAAATTTCAGTAAGAGAACATACCAAATATGGAAGCATAATGTGTGAGTCAAAAGGTATAACATGATATCATAAAAGTGAATATTTAAGAATAATCACATGGAATCATAACAAAAATGACTTGGCATCATTATATTCTAGAGACATTGAAAACTTTTAAGTAACACAAAACATTACATAATCATATCTAAAGGTTAAATACCAAGAAAAAGTCACATTGTTAATAGTTTCTCATAGTGTATTTTATGTCCTCTCTAACCCATAAATATCATCTCAAGATACAAAATAATTACCCAATGCATTGGAAAATTATCTAGGTGTACCAATACTAACATGATCATGATAATGTGTGGAAAAAATGAAAATAATACTAAGTAATTGACTTGTCAATTACCAGTATAATGAAAATTAGATTCACAATATTTTCTCATATCATAATAAGATGTGATTACATAAAGAAGTAATTTGATAAATGATCCTAGGATATATATTACCCCATTAATGGAAAGCATAATAATATAATTATACATGTGATAGAAAAATATATATAATTTTTAAGTATTTCATAAAATTAATGAGATTTATAAGGTGTGTTAGATAGAGAAGGGACAGAACCATCTGTAAAGAGTGGTTCAGAGAGATCCCTTATCTTGAACATGACATATAATATGTGTTCCTCGTCATCATTAATAGTAAAGTTATGTTAATAATAAAATTTCATAAGAGACATTTTCATATTTATTAGTATTTTTATTTTACTTATTATCATGTAATATTCTGTTACATAATCATTTAGATTCATGCAGTGTGTTTTGATGATATTTGGATCATATTTATAAAATCACATATGTAAGAGGAATAATGCCAAATATATTATTATTTTATCATCTCGATAATAATATCCCCGAAATAATTATAATATTTTTAAATCGTTTAATATTTTAAAACTATATCTAAAAAATTGGATTTGAAAAATGAATTGTGTTACATTCATGAAGACAATATGTCATACATATGTAATAGATTCATTTTAGTTTTTCAATGACAATAAAAGAAATTAGTTAAGTATTATTTTAATAGTATAAATTTTTTATTTTATAATTATTATCATATTATTTCATTAAACTAACATAAATATAAAATAATTTTTAGTCAATAATGAAAAATTTATCATATCTCTTCATGGTGGTGGAAATCCATATGTGCGCAGGAGTGACATTATCATCTTTCAATGAGTGGAATGGTAAGAAAATATATAATATGTTAATTTTAATGAATGAATATTATTACTTTAATAATATATATATATATATATAATCAATCATGATAATAATCTATGTTAAGAAATGATAGAAAATAAATTACATCATTCCATTAGGCAGTAGTCTGCCATACAGAGAAATTATTGATTTGTTTCCCATTTCATCGAATTGGATATTGATGTAGGGTTTTCCATTAAAATAATAAAACATTGTTATATGGTAAATTTCAATATTATTATATCATCATTTTTGAATAATAATTGATGGATGTGGGAGATGACATAAAAATAACACTCAGTTAAGAATGATACCTCTTCATCAGTAAACCTCATTAAGATTGCATCAAATGCCTTCCTATGAGTATTTTAAGAAACATTCCTATAAAATGATGCATGGGAAATAAGTAAGGTATCTGGGTAGGTATTTTATCATCTAAAAATAAATTTAATTTTGGAGAGTAGATGAGATGAGGTATCCTTTTTTAAGTGGGGGGAGGACCCACTTGAAATATTTTAAAATATTAAAATATATAAATGTCTTATTCTAAATATGTGCCACATAAATGGACCATTCATGAATAATACATGAGATAAGGTATAAATATGGGAATGGAATAATAAATATACATTTATATAGGTTCTTTTATTAATTATCCATTTAGTTTATCCCCTAATAAACATATTCTAACTTGAACCATGATAATAAATATTTACTACATTTATTATTCATTAAAAAAAATTTAGTTTACCTTGTTGACTAATATTAGTTATTATTATTATGAATATGGAATATTTTGTATAAAATGAAATCCATATAAGTGGGATAATTTAATTTAAACTGATACTCACAAAATGAGATGTATAATGGTTTTTAAAAAACATCCATTTTTAAAGAAATAGGTGATCGAATATTAAGTCTATGACTATAAATAATAATTATATAATTTTCACAAAAATATATAATATATATAATATATAAATTTAATTTTTGTACTACCTTATTAAAGGTTTTTTTAATAAATCAAAATAGAGAACATTATATGCCTTAAACAAGTTTTCATAAAAGTGTGTTGTACAGTATATAAAATAAACTTATACAATAATTTACTAAAATTTATGATTCAAATGTAATTAATTTTATTATTCTAAATTAAAATGTCCATAATTAATTTTTTTAAACTAAAATTCTATAGAACTTCTAAATTTCTTTTTTTAATGAATGTAATTATAATATTTGTAAAATCACTAAATATCATTATTCACTGAAAAATCATTCATTTTAGAAAACTATGAAAATTTAAAACTATGTTAATTTTTATATTCTATTTTCAAAAAACTTTTAAATTTTAAAATATAGCCTTTCAAAATGTTATTGTAAATAACATTAATATTTTCTCACAAAAATCAATACAAATAATTTATAATTAATACCAGTTAATTGAGGAATAAAATTAATTTATCAAAAAATAAGTTCTTATAGACTAAATATTTATCAATAAATTTATAAGGAGTATGACCAATATATATATTTCATAAGTTATTTAAATATATTCATAAATGAAAATATAAATTCTTGGTTAGAATGATAATATTTTGATCGTCATGGCTCATTTTGGATTGGTGTTCTGATTCATATAATCTATTGAACATATTTTTCTTGTTTAATTTTCATGTTGTTTATTTATTTTCTACATAAATAAATTTATCAATTAAAATATTATATCCCAAAATAAGATGAAAATAGTTGGGTTATTTATGATTCCTGACATCCTCTAGTTCCCAGGTTTTCTTCTTCGTATTTATGGTTCTACCATGGTAATTTTAATAGGCTCATTGACTTTTTGAATACAATGTTATCTCCATGATACAAGATCTTCACTAACTACATCTCATAATAGATATAATTTTATAGATATACCACCAGTTAATTAAGAACATGTCATGGATCTCGTATGTATTTCACCAATAGGGATAAATGGAATATTCCATGTACATGAGAAAGGGTTGGTGGGAGTTCTATTCTATTTTCTAGAATTGTAATGTGATCAAGAATCTCAATGTGACTAATGAACCTAGGGATTAGATTTATATTCCTCACAAATCCCATGAATATCTTCCATAGATATTTGGTTAGGACCACTTTATCTCAAAGTATCATTAATGATTTTCAGTATAGATCTTTTGTTGACTCTGAGTATACCTAATGTGTTGTTTAATTATTTTGATCTTCTCTTCCATTTCATAAACCATTTTAGGTCCCAATAGCTTCTGTTCAAAAACATCATCCCAAGAAATAGGATTTATATATATCATCTCATAAAGAGAATCATATGGGGAAATTATTATTTATTAGTGAATGATATTAATATAAGTATCCTAAATTTGAGGAATACATTCATCCTATCCTCCATTGATGTCCATCGACCATTATCTAAATAGGTTTTATAGTGTATAAAATTTTTCACTAATATTTTTCATTAGTTTAGGTGTAAAATATTTTAATGAATTTCATGTCAGTATTTAGATAATTTTTTAGGCTATTTTGGAACATAAAGAAAAATCGCTGGTCTTGATTAGATATAATTGATAGTGGTGTTCCATGAACTATCACTACTTCTCTAATGTATATATTTTCATAGTGTTCAGGTGATATGTCCTCTCAAATTTCTATGAAGATAGAATAATATTAATACTATCCACCATATTGAAAATGAAATTATTTCCTCTTAATGACTTTTGGATACTATTGACTAATACCATAGTCGGGTTTTCTAATCTATATAAAGGTTTAGGTAATGGTTTCTTCATCCCCATATAATTTTTCATTTAAGCCTTCACATGATGACATACTAGACACTTTGATATATATTTCATTATCACCTTCTTCATATAATTTCCCACTAATATATCTTTATGTTCTCAAGGTGTATGGGGAATATCAATATATGTACATAATTTAATGACTCTTACATTTTCTTGGGATTTGATTTTACAAATATTCGTTACCCAAATATCACAACTTTTTTGTTAATTTTGAAATATGAGTATTTCCCTTTTCATATAGCCTCATCCTTCTTTGGAATTAAAAAAAATCTCATTATGAATTCTAAGACTTATCCATAATGTATAGTTGATCTGTCATTTATGAAATTAATGATGATGTTTATTCCTTTACCATTCCTATTTCTATACATTACATATCTACCGATCATTGAACACTCTCAATTATCATCAGTGAGATGGTTCCTATATACATTATACATATAGAATATACCATATTATATTAATTCCTAGATGGTAGTTGATTGATAAATCATAGTCATTGACCATATATAATGATATTCACTATTGTATACTTCTTTTTTATTATATCTTTTATTTTATTATGATCAGTATATACATCAAACCTCTCCCCGTGATGATAATGTTGCCATATATTCAACAAAAATATAATTATATTCAAGTTAAGATCAAATTTTTTAATTTTTTTCTCATGAAAATGCAACAACCATTAGGAATATTCTATCAATTTATCATTTTTAATTAGTAGACTACCAAACCCTTCATTGAAGCATCACAATATACCACAAAATGTTCCCATATTGAGAGATTGGTGAAGACCCATGTAGTGATAATCTCCTTTTCAACTCCTTATAGTTATCTTCACATTCAATGTTCTAAAAAAACATTTCCTACTTCTACATCATATTGGTTATTAAGTTTTATAGTCCTTATATATTTCTCAAAAATAAATAGTAATACCTAGCTAATCCATGGAAACAATGAATTTCTGTTACAATATTGGTCTCGCCTAGTCCTCAATTTCCTATCAAATAGAATGGTCAATTGATACCCTTTTGTTAGTGATAACATGACCTAATAATGGTACATCATTTATCTATAGTACATATTTATTTTAGTTTTCATATGCATTATCCTATCATAATTTCTTCAGTATAATATCAAAATGCTCATAATATTCATCATTTATTTTGGTTTATATCACAATATCATCTATAAAAACAACCATATTTTTTTAATGACATCCATAATGACTCGAATCATAATGTTGATGATAAATTTTGGAGCCTTATGGAGTCCTAAATTAATCATTATGAACAAATAGTTTTCATACCTTTTTCAAAGGTAGTATTGGTAATATCAACATTCTTTACCATTAATTTGAGATATCCCAACTACATATCCACATTTGAGAAATACTAGGCCCCACAAATTTTATTGAATAAGTCATTTATTCATTTAATGGGATACTTCTTATTTATATTGATTTGTTTGAGTATATTCTTATCAATGAATATGTTCATTGAAAAATACTTATTCATTACGGCATAGAACTATACACCCATGGTGAAGTAATTGGGAACATGAAACCCTTTTCAAGATTCACTCTGTAACACCCTGAGATTTTTATGAGATAGATTTTTTTAATTACATTGATGACTTGTTTTGTATGCTAAACCAATACAATCTTGTGTAATACGTAACACCATCTTAGCTTGTGGTATATTATTCACTATTCTTTGCTTCTTTTGAAAGAATTCATTTCATACAAGACTAACTTTAAGAGAGTTTATAAAATATTAAGGAAGCTATTGAATTATTTTATTAATTATATATATATATATTGGTCGTAGTAGGAAACTCAAGAGGGGGGTAAATTGAGTTTCTATAAAAATTTCTGCTAATTAGATAATTTAAAAGTGAATTTCATCAGAGTTGAATTTGTTGTCAATGATAAGTCAATATGTGGATGAATGGTATTAATGAAGATGTTGGTGAAGACATGGAGAATTGTTGTTGATTTAAATCATTGAATGCTACACTTGGTCATTTCTCTTAGAGGACAATAATTCAGATGATTTTAGAACTGATCTTAAGTTCCAAATCATGTGTCTAAGAATGAAATATTGTTAAAACATTTCAAGACCACCATGCAATACTCAATTTCATGAGGAGAAAGAAGATCCATCCATTGATATTAAATGGATGATGTTTAACTAAATAAGATGATTGATTGAGCCATTCCTAATTTCCAAAGACTTGAATCAAAGTGCTACATCTTTAAACTATCTTGAAGAACTCCATCCAATAATTAATTTCATGATGAATTTAAAAGATCTACCCAATTGCTTCTAAATGGATGGAGGTTGTGAATTAAATTTGACGATTGTTTGAGATGATCCTCAAAGTCCAAGATATGTGTTAATAGAAAACATATCACTCATTACAACACTGAAGACCATTCATTATGATTTAATGCATGAGGAATGAATAAATGTTCCATATGTCATCTATTATTGAATCAAATGAGGAATATTGAAGATCTTGGATTTGTTATTCCAAAAAAAGAAGGATGATGTTTGAAGATGAAGAAGGAGAAAGGAAGCATGCATGGGATTTTAATGAATAATGGTGGTTTGGAATATTAATAATTAATTCATACTTAGTTTTTATACAAAGTACTTAGTATATTCCTTTACCAAAAAATAGGGCCAACCATGTCATCCAGCCAGCTAAAGCCCTCACCCAAGGCATATACAAGACCTGAGGGTCTACCGCGCCCAAAGGGAAGGCCTTGAAGCCTATCCAAAAGAGGTGCAGGAGGGTGGTCCATGTATAGGCCCGAGGGAGCCCACACAGTGATCATCATGTGTGTAATGGAGCATAGTGGGTGTTAGGAGCGCAATTGAGGAGGGAAAGGAGTGGGCACAGAAGAGCACCCACAGAACACCGGAGAAGGGCGACACCGGAGAGGGGGGAAGAGAATTCTGAGCTGATGCTGTCATGGCTTGATTGATAAAATGTGAGAGATCTGCAGTGTGTTTCGATGTGGGATGGATTTAAAAACACATAAGTCATATGGTCTATCCATTAAATGTCACATGAGATCTCAACTACATGACACATCCCACGTACCAGGATCTAATCACCACCGCACATCATATCGCGTCGTGTGATTTTTAAATATGGGTTCTTTGATCCTACACCAAGGTTATATTTAATCTATGGACATCCTTCAATGCACCCACACCACTCGTGAACCTGTGATGAAGTCGGACACTGTTCTCATCACTCTGTCCACTAAAGAACCTCTGGTCAAGCCCGTCGAGATCTTCTGGACATTAAGATATTCATGCATGCAATTTCATTTGCATGACTATGACTAAATGAATATTTCAAGGAAGATAAGGCATGTGATGATACTGGGGCTATAAAAAAAGATCCACGGTTGAGATTTCATGAGAATATGATTTTCATGTGTTCGAAAATTCATGTATGTTAGGATTGCACCGAGAAAGAAGGAGTATGCATTGAAGAGAAACAAACTGAGAGATTCAGGAAATATTATCCCGCGTTTGAAATATTTAAAAGCTGAGATACTCGACTATTGAAAGGGGGACTTCAAAGGGAATATCTCGATATATTTTGATGTGGTGAAGGCTTGGTTAATCACCTATAAATATAGAATCCTCAAGACTGATAGAGGTTGTCGTTCATATACTCATGATCCCTTGTTTCTAAAAAATATAGCATATCTATTCCTGATTTTATAAGGATAAGAAAGGGTTTTTGAGTAGCCTTTCTACTCAAAGAAATTGGTTTCTTTCACTCTCTTGCATGAAGGAGGACCACGAACCACCCTGGTTCGTGAAAGAGACCACACCCTTTATGTGAAGATAATCAGAAACACATAATTGGTTTCTAAAACCCTCACCTATGTTTTGTGAAGAGGATCTCATAGACACACAATCGGTGCCTACGCACCCTTGTTGTACTCTGCGAAGATAAGAACCAAGAATATCCTTGGTTTTGTGATGAAGAACCTTGCGCACTCCTTGTTCAAAGAAGAAGACTTTGTGTGCCCTACGGTTTTCATGAAGAAGAAGAACTCATGAACCCTTGGTTTCCCAAAGAGATGAAAATGAGAGTTCATATAGGGAAAGTGTACACATACAATTCCCTTAGAGAATAAGAAGGGACTTGAGGCACTTTGATGAAAAAAGGAAAGTCCATGCATGATTCACATACATGTATCTGCATGATTTAAGATACCTGAAGAATACAAAGAGTGGATCACACCCATTAAGGTTAAAAAAAATACTTATGATTTAACACACACATTACATATAAAATAGAATGAAATAAATAAAATATTTTGTGTGTGATTGTAAAGAATAAATAAGCAATAACACGCACAAATAAATGCACCCATTTGGGTGTGAATAAACACACACTTATGTAGAACCTAACTTTGATATAAGTTTGTGTATGAAAAGAACCAAAGAGAAGAAAATGTTTGTGATATTAAGTGAGGAAAAGAAAGAGAAAGTGTGTGTTCTCAAAAAGGTTATACCCAGTGGGTTTTTCACACAGGAAAGAGAAAATAAGGAGATTGTGTGTGCATGCATGCATGCATATGCACACGTGAAGAAACTTAAAATAAGAATCAATATTGTGAGTTCACATGTGTAAATAAGAAGAATAAATTCCATGCAACTCATACATAAAGCATAATTAATTGAGATATCCAAAAAACAAGAATTTTTTATGCCATGAAATCCATGTATTAAGTGAATGTGTATTGAGACTGAAGCCATATAGAATTAAATAAGATCTTATATCTGAGTTGAAAGTGTTTGAGAATCCAATAATATAGATAGTAATGATATTGTGCAAGATCATTCTTGCATAATATATTCTTATAGAATTTGTGTGCATCATTGGCACACATCTTAGTGAGGCTAGGTCTTCATCAGAAGAAGAAAGAATTTCTTGATCATTGTTGAGAATAAGGACTAATCATAAAAGTTATCAGAGTTATTGATCAAGTCCAACAGACCTTATCAAAGGTTTTTGAAGAGTATTGAATAGATTAAAGAGAAAGTGTGATTCTGCAAGCTCATGAGGTAAGATCAGAATATCCATCCACAGTGAATCAAGAAGCATCTCTTATGAAAGCTAGGAGGAAGAAGTATTCAGTGGGACTCTGAAGAAGGCCAGTGGGACTTTGATAACACTATGGGAAATAGTATGAATAACCTCATGTGGGACTCATGAGACATACAGTGTGACTTTGTATTGACCATTTTAATTGATAATAATATTGTAGTGGAGAATCTGTGTTGGGTAGAATAACATACATAGCAAGGAGTAGTTCTTCGAAACGAACCTTATAAATACTTGTGTTCAGTGCCTTTATATTTACATCATCATTGGAGGTAAGGCTGAGAGACACAATAAGAGTGTATCGAGGCTTTAACTAACCGTAGAGGTTTAATTGAAAAGAATCAATTAGTAAAAATATTTAAAGGGGTCACGGATTCACCCCCTCCCCCTCTCAATGATTCACACTGATCTGGTCATTTCAATTGATATCAGAGTGAGGTTACCACTAAAAGATCCAAGAGAGTATTTATGAAGTGCATATTTCAGGAAATGAGTGAGAAACCTCAAATGGAGATATCTTCCAAGACATAAAAGAACAAAAAGAAGAAACGTGCAAGGAATATAATGAAGAAGCATACAACTAATGGGAAGACACCTTCTACTGAAGGTAATATGAAAATAAAAACATGTGGTAATACTTATTATTCCTCTTATGAAACTTTTTCAGGTTATGATGATGATATATCAATTAGTGATCTTCATACTACACTTGACGATTATTTGAAGAAAGTCCCTAGATAAGTGGCAAGACACATTTCAATAAGAATTAGTGCTCTTCAAGATGAAAAATTATAGGTGGAAGAAGAAGCTAATACCATTGTAGAAGCATTCGCTAAAAGGGTTGGAATATCCAAAACCCTCACAAAACTATTGATAGAATAGGAAGAAACAATTTCTCTTTGAAATGAAAGACATACTCATGTTATTGAAGAATTGCAAGGTACTATTTGTGAGAAAGAATTATTTGAGATTGTGTATGTTGAATCTTTCCATAAATATGTAATGTTGCACAAAGTCTCTATGGTTTTCAAAGCTGCTCAACTAGAAGAAAAAGCCAACAAGGTAAATGATCTTGATATCTCTTTACAATAATTAAGAAATATGCATGAAGAACAAATGAAAAATCAGAATTATAATTGGGAAAGCAAGATGAAATCTGTTTAGGATGAGAAGAACTCCCTCAACATGGAGTGTTTAGAGATGGAGGTGGAATTTAATAATAAACAATCACTCTAAGATGGAACTTCCTAAACAACTGAGGGAAGATATGATACCACTAAAGTTTGCATTGATGAATTTTATTCGAAGAGGAATATCAAATCATCCTCTAATCCAATGGCAACATCCTATAAGAAGAGGGTATCCCACAAGCTAGATATTTCTATTTCTACTAATACAAATGCATTTTCAAGTAAAGCTTCAAATATATAAGCTGGGAAGATGTGAATTGATAAAAATATTAATACATCCATCAAAATTTTGTGGATGGATACTGGGATGATTAATAGAAACAACTCCCAAACGGATACTCCAAAGAATGAAATACAATTCCAGAAACAATAAATCACTGAATCTGTCTAGACAAATACTACAAGAAAATAAAGGAGATTTATTGGCTACTGTTGGTGTCGTTGGATGTTTGGGAATCAGGCCAATGATTAATGGAATAATATTTCATCATATTAAAAATATGTAAGGACTACATTCAGGGAAAGTATATGTGATGAAATAAATCATCCTAAAAAGAAAAGGCAGAAAACACAGATGATTAATAATCTGTCTATCAAGAGTAGATTTTAATATCTTGAAGATTTATATGATAATTTCAACAGAAGTGGTTATAGTTATGATGAATTATGGTTTATTCCTACTATTCCTCATGCATATGTTGATAAGAATTATAGACCACAAAAAAAGGAAAGAGAAAGAAAATATAGTTGAAAAACCTTCCCTCGAGAATATGAAAAACAATGATGTCAATAAAAGAGTGAAAGAAATTATTCACAAGAATAAGTTCAATCCAGATTCCAAGAATGTCATATCAACCAAGAAACTATTCTTATACTATGGAAAGAAAGGTCATACCATGGACAACTTCAAACAATCCATGTAAATTAATGGAAGAAAGTTGAAATTAAAAAGAGGATCAATCTGGGAGAATTTAGGATTGATTGAAAACATTCTTGAATTTATGTTTCCTAGGAAAGGTAACTTGAAAGTATTGAAAAAGACATTTGAAATATCCAAGACAGAGAATGCCAAGAAGGCGTCTTTAGTTATCTATCCTAATCAATTGAAAATTTCTAGAGAACTACAAAGAGATGAAAATAAATTAATGGCTAAAGCTAAGGAAAAAGGGAAACATGTCATTTTACATGAAGAAAATTTAGAATTTCATGAGAGTTTGTCAACACATGACAACCCAAGTGTCTCACAAGTCCTGTGTGTGAGGTGAATGAAATCTAGTTACACTATTAAAAAGTGTGTGGCACTTATTCTAGCTCAAGAATAATTTCTCTAAGGAATGAAAATTTCACCAAGAGATTCTAGTGCTCTAAAAGCACTTGAAGAAAGAGGTCCCACACACAAAGTGGTAGAACAAGTTTTGAGATCCCCACAAGCACAACCATCATTGAAGATCACATGTGAATGTGTGAAGAGTATAGAAAATGGAGAATCTTGGTTGGGAAAATCATCCCAACCTTTTTGTTCACATTGATGAAGCAAGGATATTCCATCTTATTCCCTTATACTTTTTTTATACATGTTTTCTTACATTTCATGGAATTGAAGATGAAGGTCATTCTCAAAATGTGAATTGAATTAACAAAGTGGATAACTACAAGTTGGACACATTATTCATGATTTTATAATTACTTTAAGCATTCCATGGTGGAAGATTATGAATATAAATATCTTAAATATCATCTGATGATTATTTTCCACCCAAGAAAATCAAAGGGAGTTCACCCCTTGAGGGGAAGAACAAATGAAGGAGTTAATTTCAATAATTATATCAATACAAACCTTGGAATTAATATCACCTCAAGAAGTTGAAGTTGAGGTATTCCAATCACACTTTTATCCCTTGTTCTTAATTGTATTTATCATGTCAATTAAGGGGAGTTATTTATTGATGACAATATGGGATGAAAAGAGGAGATTTATCTTTGAAAATGAACTTTCTAATATTTTTGGTGAATTATGTTCAGGATTTAGCATTTCATTGATAAATATAACGATCTCCAATACCTTGGTCAAGAATTGAACCATTCTGAGCATGATTTCAAATTTATGGTTGTTTATGGACCACATTGAATACCTTGTTCATATCTCTCTTGTTCTCTACATTTGGTTAGATCAAGTAGACTAAGATTTGATTTACTAAAGGCTCTTTTCTAAGTGAAACATGTGACATCATCCCTCTCTCAAAAATATTCAAGAAGATATTCCTTAAACGGAGGAGGACATGTTTTTTAAAAGACCCCACTACACCTTGCCATTTGGTTTCTAATGAGGGGAGAAAATATTGGCACACATATTGACCCATTCAAATTTTACTTAAGTGATATTGACAACAAAATACAATGGCAGAGATTAAAGTGCATAAGATTTTAATTTTTTGTTAATGAGAAGTCAATATGTGAATGAAAGGTATTTACGAAGAAGTTGGTGAAACCTAGGAGAATTGTTGTTGATTCAAAACATTGAATGCTACACTTGATCAATTCTACAAGAGGATAATAATTTAGACTATTGTAGATATGATCTTATTTTCCAAATCTTGTGTCAAATAATAACACATTTTTACAACATTTGAAGACCACCATGCAATACTCAATCACATAAGGAGAAATAAGATCCATCAATTGATCTTAAATGGATGAAGTTTTACTAAATCAAATGATTGATTGAGCTAGTCCTAAGTTCCATATACTTGTATCAAAGTGATACATGTTTAAACCATCTTAAAGAACTGCATGAAATACTTAATTGCATAATTAATTTAGAAGATCCATCCAATGGCTTCTAATTGGATGAAGGTTGTGAATTAAATCATATGATTGTTTTAGCTGATCCTAAAAGTCCAAGACATGTGTTAATAGAGAACACATCACTCAATAAAATATTGAAGACCATGCATTATGATTTGATTCATAAGGAATAAATAAATGCTCCATTCATCTTCTATTATTGAATCAAAGGAGGAATATTGAAAATATTGGATTTTATATTCCAAAAGGAAAAGAAGGATGGTGTTTGAAGATGAAGAAGTTGAAAGAAATCATGCATGGGCATTGAATGAAGATGGGTGGTTTAGAATATTAATAATTAATTCATACTTAGTTTTTATATTAAGTACTTAGTATATGCCTTTACCAAAAAAATAGGTCCAACCATGTCAATCAGCTGAAGCCCTCACCCAAGGCATATGCAAGACCCAAGGTTCTATCATGACCAAGGGAAGGCCTCTAAGCCTGACTGCAAGAGGATAAGGAGCGTGGGCCATGTATAATCCCGCAGGAGCCCTCATGGTGATCAACCTATGCGGTAGGGTGTATAGTGGGCGCTAGGAGCATGACTGAGGAGGCATAGAGTGGACGCAAAAGTCAATATGTGAAAGAAAGTATTGATGAAGATGTTGGTGAAGCCTTGAAGAATTGTTTATGATTCAAAAAATTGAATGCTACACTTGATCAGTTATACAAGAGGATAATAATTCAGACCATTTTAGAACTGATCTTAAGTTCCAAATCATGTGTCAAACAATGACACATCGTTACAACATTTGATGACCACCATGCAATACTCAGTTTTATGAGGAGAAAGAAGATCCATCCATTGATCTTAAATGGATTAATTTTAACAAAATCAGAAGTTTTATTGAGCTAGTCCTAAGTTATAAAGACTTGAATCAAAGTGATACATGACTACACCATCTTGAAGAACCCCATGAAATACATAATTACATGATTAATTTAGAATATCCATCCAATGTCTTCTAATTGGATGAAGGTTGTGAATTAAGTCATACGATTGTTGGAGATGATCCTCAATGTCCAAGATATGTGTTAATAGTGAAAACATAACTCATTACAACATTAAAGACCATGCATTGTGATTTAATGCATTAGGAATGAAGAAATGTTCTATGAATCATCTATTATTGAATCAAAGGAGGAATATTTAAGATCATGGATTTTTTATTCCAAAAAGAAAATAAGGATGATGTTTGAAGATGAAGAAGGAGAAAGGAAGCATTCATGGGATTTGAATGAAGAAGGTTGGTTTGGAATATTAAGAATAATTCATACTTAGTTTTTATACTAAGTACTTAGTATATGCCTTTACCAAAAAATTAGGCCAACCATGCTGGCCAGCTGAAGCCCCCTCCCAAGGAATATGCAGGTCTTGAGGGTCTACCGTTCCCAAAGGGAAGGCCTCGAAGCCTACCTGTAAGAGGCGTAGTAGCATGGTCCATGTATAAGCCTGTAGAAGCCCGCACTGTAACGCCCCGACCCCAGTTACCCAGAGTCGGTGCATTATTACATAATATTGTCCTGATCACAAAAGATCAAGTCTTGAAAGACCGATTAGTTTAGTAGCCTTGGAATAACTAGATAAATTCATAAAGTTTACATTACATCATAAATTGAAAACTACTAAAACAACATCTTGTCTTCATAATCCACACCCATATCCCCTCATACTATCCATGAAGGTCATTCATAAATTACTTCTTCACATCCTGGGAAAAATAAAAACATTGAAAGGGGTGAGCTCAGATGCTCAGTAAGGATAACAATATAGCGGAAACTTTCATAAATAAGCATAAACATTTAATGCAATGTATAACTAAAACAAAAGCCTTTTAAACTTGAACTTCACCATAATATGGAAAAGATAAAATGAAATAATTCCATTTACTTATTCACATGGATATTCTACTAGTCGAATAATCACATGCAATATAAATAACCACTTTTATAATGATGGAATGCATAATGCCAGACTATCATAACCACATGTCCAAGGCCTCGTGCCAAGACTAAAAATAAGATTTTGTCAAGGCCTTGTTCCAAGACACTAGATTGTCTCATGAGAGCTACCGATGCAATTTTTGTAGAAGATACTTACGTTTAAAATTGATCAAATATACTCCAGTGTTTTTCTGAAAACCTTATGCAAGATTCTAAAAACAAAATAACTAATTATGATACTGCTCTACTAATTACAGGACATGATGGGTCTACACCCAATCCCTTCCGGTCTACCACACTCAAGAGTCAAGTTTTCTGAATACTTTTTTAAGCTTGCGTTAAATATGTAAACATTTAAACTAGATTTTCATATATTTGAGAGAAATATCTCTCTTTTGAAATCATTTGTAAATCACATAATTATAAAAGAAAACATTTCTTTTTAAAATATCCTTATAAGATTGTAAGGGAAGCTTCGACGATTTTATAACGGTGTAAAATAGTTGCACACGCCGTATAAGTTAACAAAACATTCTTACCTTAATTCTGTCGAAAAGGTTCAAAAGGACCTTGTTTGGAAAATGACAGGAATATTCCTTTATAAACTTCTTGTAAAAATTCAACAAGGGTATAAATCACTTTATACCATAGTCTTGAAAATATTAATAATGATTTGAAATACATTTTTAAGAAACATGGATGTAGATGATAAAGAGGTCCCAGTAGATAATCACATATAAACAACCTCGGATAATGAAGAGATTGTGAAATAAACCCTTAACTTTAACTTTTCCTTAGTCGATGGTATGTTAATCTCTTGTATAATAGTTAAAACATTGTTATTAAGTTATACAAGAACCATATATATAATTATGATATCATATATGATCTTCTATTAATGCTTTGTTAATAATATTTTAGTATTATCGTCGTTTCGGGAGTTAACTTAATCATTTTCTTTTATATGTTTTGTTACATAAGGCATATATTTTATGGATAGGTTGTATTTTATTCATATCCAGAATGATATAAAATCCTTAAACATTATTTTTAATCATAAAATTAGAATTATACTTGAATGGATACAATGGGTAATGAATCTCATCGCATTCGTGGAGACGGTAGTCGGTACGTACGCACGAGCGACAATATCATTCTTTTGATCTTAAAATAATATATAATTGGATGGTATATCATATATACAGAATCATTATCATGTTATATTTATTATTTAAATGAATTATACATCATTATTATACCCATCTAAATAATAATATATTTAATAACAATTACACCACGACGTGGAGACGGTAGGCCGTATGTACGCACGTATGGTGACATGTCATTCAAGTGATGGATAGAATAATGAATTAGGTTGTTCCATATTTATAATAATATCACAGTATATATAATATAATGGATTTATTATTTTACAATGGAAATAACAAGGAAAGAAGAAGTTGAAGATGAAATGAACTTGAAAAAGGGTGGTGAAAACATTACCTCTTCTTCAGGTTCTTCCTTTTGATTTGATCAAAAGGTCTCCTTAGGTTGTCTTTATAATCAAAATATGGCCTCTAGGATGTAGTGAGGGATGTTGGGAGGATATTTGGGTAGATTTTGGTCAAGCCAAAATGCTTTGAAGGTGTGAAATTGAGAGAAGGGGGGGTGCCCTTTTATAAGAGGTGTGAGGGGAACCTTTGGAAAACCTAGAAATGTTATTTTATAATAAATTCATATGCAGTTTCTAATGGCTCCAAAGTGGATTATTTAAAATATTAAGGTGGTTATGGGTCGAAAACCACTCAACCAATAGGTTTTATAGAGGTTTGGGTCACTATATTAACCATATCTTTTAGTTTTAACTCTTATTTAATTAGTTTGACATTTACCATGTCACTTTGTATTTTTATATTATATAGTTAATAAACTTACTATATACATCCAAGCGACCCCCAAGTGGTCCATTAATGATACACCTATAATTATATAAGTCTCTTGGCTAAACCTTAGATTTTTAGGAATTGAATGTCAATTAATAATATAATATTTGTTTTAAAAACTCTTTTATGTCAATTTTGACACTATTTGGTATTTGATTTTTGTGAAAATCATAACATCATGATTACTTCAAAAAAACATAGTCAAATCAATAATAACATGTAATATTAACCTATAATATTATTGGAATTCATAAAAAGTCTGAAATTACATTTATTTGGGTATTTATATTATCAATTATTTTAATATTTCTTGAATTAGGTAATTACTGCATCACCATTGTGTCATAAATAAATTAAATTATTTAATGTCTAAAAATTATACATAAAATAAAATTATATAGGAAATATTTTAGATTTATAATTAATATTTATAATCCAATTTATCTTATGTACAACCCTATATTAAAAATGTTTTAGTAATTAAACTTTGATTTTAACTCTTTTAACTTTTCTTTGAATTAAATAATAATAAATGTCCTAATCTAATCCAAGTGGACCTAAATAATAATATTTTATTCCTAAGGCTTATTTTTGGTCTAGATACACTTTCCCAATAGAATTAGGACATGTTTCAGGGTAATATTAATATCATTTTTACCCTTAATTACCCTATTTACTTTTAACCATGGTAAATAAAAGTAAAAAAGTTACTATTCACCAAAAATTATTTTTATCTTCTTGAACCACATTTTACTCCTTGATATTAACTGTGTCTCTCAGATTTTTGAATTTCTACTCACAAAAGCGGTAAAATTAAGTTTTATGTGAATTTTCAAATTCTCCTAGGAGGTGGGTAAAAGACGGTGAAAAGTTCAATAAATTTTTTATATGTCTAAAATTATTATAAACGGATTCTAATGAATTACATTGAACTTATATAGGTATTATGTATCTATTTTGACCTAAAATAAATTTAAATAAAATAAATAATTATTTAAATAAAAAGTCGGTTTTTAACTAATAACTCGGTGTTTTTCACTGTTCATCAAAAATTGAATGTTTTCAAAAAAATACCAAAAATTCAACCTAGGGTAATTTCGATATTCCAAATCCAAAAATGAAGTCCATTTTTAAAGATAAAATTTATAAAATTTTAAAATGTGGGTATTACTATTCATAATGGCTAGTTTGATTGGTTGTGGTGTGTGTTAGAACTCGAAGTTGCGTACAACACACGCTACTATATTATTAAAAGAGAAGCGTACCATGGAAGCTTGGGGTGTTACATTCTCCCCTCCTTCAAATAATTTCATCCTCGAAATTTCTAGAATACTACCACATGAAAATACTTGGGTGGTTCTTCATCATAAGTTCCTCGGGTTCCCACGTTGCCTCTTCCATCTCATGGTTTATCCATAGAACTTTTACCAGACGAATTGTCCGGTTTCTCAGCACCTCTTCTATGGTATCAAGAATCCTGATTGGCTCTTCGTAATAAGATAGATCGGGTTCCAGTTCTAATTCCTCGTAAGTCAGTACATGCGTTGGGTCAGGCATGTATTTCTTCAACAGTGATACGTGGAACACATTGTGAACTTTGGAGAGACTTGGCGGCATTTTCAAACGGTAAGCTATAGCCCCAATTCGTTCTAGAATTTAAAAAGGTCCGATGTACCTGGGACTCAATTTACCTTTCTTACCGAAACGTATAACTCCCTTCCATGGAGATACCTTCAAGAAAACATGATCTCCTAACTGAAATTCCAAATCCTTCCTTCAGTTATCAGCATAGCTATTATGCATAATTTGAGCTGATTTGATGTAGTTTTGGATTACCTTTACCTTTTCCATTGTTTCCTCCACCAGCTCTGGGCATATGAGTTTTCTTTCACCAACGTCATCCCAACAGGTTGGTGTGCGAAATCTCTTTACGTATAACGCTTCATATGGTTCCATCTGAATACTTGAATGGAAGCTATTGTTATATGAAAATTCTACCAGAGGTAAATATTGATCCCACATACCCTGAAAGTCATGTGATCAGGATCTCAATATGTCTTCTAAGGTTTGAATAGTCTATTCTGATTTTCCATCTGTTTGAGGGTGGTAGGCAGTGCTCAAATGAAGTTCAGTATCTAAGGCCTTCTGAAGACTCTTCCAGAATCTTGAAGTAAAACGGGGATCACGATCAGAAACAATCGATAGGGGTACTCCATGAAGTCTCACAAATTCATTAATATATAGTCTAGTTATCCATTCATGTGGTAAATCTTCCCTTATAGAAAGAAGATGTGTTGACTTGGTAAGACGGTCAATAATGACCAATATTTCATCGTTCCTTCTAGGAGTCTTTGGTAGACCCATGATTAAGTCCATCATAATATTATCTAATTTCCACTTAGGTATAGGAATAGGTTGCAATACTCCACCAGGATGTTGCCTTCCAGCTTCCACTTGTTGAAAAACCATACATCTTGAAACAAAATCATCAATCTCCCTCTTCATGTTGTCCCATAAAAAATGTTCCTTCAAATATCTATACATTTTGGTGCTCCCATAGTGTATAGAGAAATTGGAACTATGAGCATCATCCAGCAATTCCTTTTTTAGATCAGGTATATCGGGAACACAAAGTCTCTTCCCAAATTTCAAAATTCCATCTTCATACACAAAGTCTCTCAATCTCCCATCATTCACAACTTTAATCTTCTTTTGAAATTCTTCATCATCAGTCTGAGAACTCTTAATCATTTCTAGTTAAGATGGTTTGGAAACCATTTGAAAAAGCATTGATGTTTCACCTTCCATGGTTATTCCCATGTCCATCTTCACTAGATCCATGAAAATTGGATCCCTTTAAATTCCCATATTGTTCAAAATTATATGATCTTTTCTGCTCAAAGCATCTTCCACCTTGTTTTCCTTCCCCGGTTGGTAGTGTATCGTGCAATCAAAATCCTTGAGTAATTCAAGCCATCTCATTTGCCTCATGTTGAGTTCTTTTTGTGAGAAAATATACTTCAAACTCTTGTGATCAGTATAAATCTCACATTTTTTACCATAGAGATAATGTCTCCATATCTTCAAAGAAAAGATTATAGCAACTAACTCAAGATCATGAGTAGGATAGTTTTTCTCATGAATTTTTACCTGTTGTGATGCATAGAAAATAACCCTATCATTCTGCATAAGGACACAACCAAGTCCTTTATTCAATGAATCACAATAAATAACGAACCCATCATTCCCCGATGGTATAGTCAATATAGGAGCATTGACTAATCTTCAATTCAGTTCTTCAAAACATTCTGCACACTATTTTGTCCAAACAAATTTAACCCCCTTACGTGTGAGCTTCATTAATGGGTTATCCAATCGGGCAAAATTCTGGACGAAATGTCGATAATAACCTACTAAACCAATAAAACTACGTACCTCAGTTATACTATCGGTGTTGGCCATTCTTGGATTGCCTTGGTCTTAGAAGGATCAACAGAGATTCTATTTTTGGAGACAATATGTCCAAGAAAAGAAATCTCCTGAATCCAGAATTCACACTTAATAAACTTCCCATATAATTCATGTCTTCTCAGAGTCTTCAGGATAATGCACAAGTGATTTTCATTATCTTCGTAGATTTTGGAGTATACCAAGATATCATCAATAAATACCACCACAAATTCATCTAGATATTCCTTGAAAACTCTATTCATTAGATCCATGAATATAGAGGGCGCATTAGTCAGCCCAAAAGGCATTACTGTAAACTCGTAATGCCCGTACCTGGTTCAAAATGTTGTCTTCGGAATGTCTTCATTCTTCACACACAACTGATGGTATCCAAACCGATGTTCAATATTTGAAATATATTTATCTCCATGTAGTTGGTCACATAAATCATCAATGCAAGGTAGGGGATACTTGTTCTTTATTTTTATAGCATTGATTTCCATGTAGTCGATACATAACCTCATAGATCCATCTTTCTTCTTAACAAAAAGGATAGGGGCTCCCCATGGAGAAACACTAGGTTGAATAAATACCTTATTACTCAATTCCTCTAGTTGTTTCTTTAGTTAGACTAATTCCATAGTGGCCATTCTATAAGGGTTCTTCGATATAGGCCTTGATCCAGGAATTAAATCAATGGAAAATTCAACTTTTCATTCTGGAGGATGTCTAGGTAAGTCTTCCAGAAACACATCTATATATTCTTTCACAATAGGTACATCCTCTATTTGAACATTCCTTTCCTCACCCACAGTCATTTCATTCTCTTACTACCCAATAATTGAATTTAGTTGAGCTACTGGGGGTGGATATAGATAAGAATTAGGTGGTGATGATTCCGCTCTAAAGATAACGTGTTCCTTATATTCATCATAAAAAATAGTAACCTCCTTCTTATTACAATAAATTTTTGCATCGTGGTCCAAAATGCAATCTATACCGAGGATTATATCAAACTCAACCATGGGTATGATGATGAGATCAGTGGATAAAGAACATTTATGTTCTCTAATGGGGATTGATTCACAAAAATTTGTTGCAATGATACTTCCCTTAGGAGTTTTAACTGACAAATCCTTTATTAAATTAAATTGGAAATATCTAATTTTATTAGAAAAATGGGAATATATGAAAAAAATGCGATGATCCAGAATCAAATAATGCATTTTCTAAACTTGAGGAAACCATTAAATTACCTGCCACCACGTCTTTCAGAGCTTCTACCTCAGTAGTAGTGATAGCATAAGCTTGGCCTTGATCCCTTGGACTTTTCTGAGGTAAGTTACCCTGATGCTTAAGAAATTAATTGGCATAATTTCCCATCTCTCTGCAGTTGTATCATTGAACATCGGTAGATTCTTTCTTCCCCTTGCAATCACGAGCTTAGTGGCCCTTTTCACCACACTTGTAACAGACTCCCATTTCCTTCAAGCAAGTACCAAGGTGTTTCTTCCCACATTTATTGTAGGATGGATATTCAAATTTTCCCTTGTTCCCCTTATTTCCATTCCTAGATTGATCAGCATATCTCTTCTTCTCATTCTTTGCTTTAAAGTGATAAGACTTAGAGAATTATTTTTATATCTTGATAGCACATCAGACAATATCTTCGTATGACGAGAAGGATTGTGACACTAATGATCAACGAAGAAATGGTTTTAACCCAACAAATAAATGATAAATCTTACTTCTTGGGTTACATATATAATCTCCAGAATACCTTGATAACCTTGTAAAGTTAGCCTCATACTTTTCGACATTCTCATCCTCCTTTTGTCTCAGACTCAGAAAGTACCTTTCCATATCTGCTCGATAGTCATGAGGAAAATATTTTTCTAAAAACAGATCTTTGAACTCCCTCTATTCCATATTTTATACTCTATCATCTTCTTTCATATTTTGAATCGATGACCATCATTGATCAGCATCTCCAGTGAGGCGGTAAACTTTAATGATAAATTTTCCTCTTTCACTAATCCCCAAAGCCTGAAATATTTTCTCTAGGGAACTTATCCATTACTCAGCTACCAATAGATTTTTACTCCCATTGAATGTCGGTGGTTGTTACCTCATGAAGTGATCTAACATTGATCCTCCAAGCTGTGGATAAGGGTGATCCATATTGGTAAGGTTATTATTCATAACCTGAGTGAGTTTTCCTAGTATGGTGATAAGCTAATCAGCACTAGTTGTATCACCAGCTCAACTATAATTATCTTGAATAGGTGGTAAATCCCTACATGGAGTGCGTGCATTGATACAATTTCCATTTCTTCCACTAGGAACCATTTCTAAACAATGGCATAAACTAGATCAGTTTATGAATAAAAATACATAATTCCATACTTATAAAACACTTAACATAAATTGAACTATTTATTGATATAATCCAAAATCATAAAAATGTTTTCATTGAGGAAGTATATACTCATAAACCATTCATAATGGTTGGTAAAGAAAATGAGAGTTATCCTAATCATATCACCCAGGAGAGTTGTAACCAAGAGTGCAGCAAGGCCCATTGTCGTGCATCAGTTCTTATTTGAGTCTAGCTTAAAGCGGCGTTTTTGGGTTTTACCCCTAGGTACATCTGTGCCAGAGTCGCCTCTACCTACTCGTATCTACACAGGGATGTATTTCTCAGAAAAATCACAAAATCTCTACAATACCAAAATTCTAGGAAGTTCTTGTATACTAACCCTCAAAGTCCATCTTAGGTCTATGTGCTCTAATCAGAGTTTATCTAAATCTAGCTTCCAAGGATTGCACTAAACTTCCTCTGATACCAAGTTTAATGCCCCGACCCCAGTTACCTAGAGTCGGTGCATTATTACATAATATTGTCATGATCACAAAAGATCAAGTCTTGAAAGACTAATTAGTTTAGTAGCCTTGGAATAACTAGATACATTCATAAAGTTTACATTACATCATAAAGTGAAAACTACTACAACAACAACTTGTATTCATAATCCACACTCATATCCCCTCATATTATCCCTATAGGTCATTCATAAATTCCTTCTTCACATCCTGGGAAAAATAAAAACATTGAAAGTGGTGAGCTCAGATGCTCAGTAAGGATAACAATATAGTGGAAAAATTCATAAATAAGCAGAAAAATTTAAGGCAATGTATAACTAAAATAAAAAACTTTTAGACTTGAACTTCAGCATAATATGGAAAAGTTAAAATGAAATAATTCCATTTACTTATTCACATGGATATTCTACTAGTCGAATAATCACATGCAATATCAATAACCACTTTAATAATGATGGAATGCATAATTCCAGACTACCATAACCACATAGACAAGGCCTCGTTCTAAGACTACAAAAAAGATTTTTTCAAGGCCTTGTGCCCAGACACTATTTTCTCTCATGAGACCTACCGATGCAATTTTTGTATAAGATACTTATGTTTAAAATTTCTCAAATATACTCCAGTGTTTTTTTGAAACCATTATACAAGCTTATGAAAACAAAATAACTAATTCTGAGACTCCTCAACTAATTACAGGACATGATGGGTCTACGCCCAATCCCTTCCTGTCTACCACACTCGAGAGTTAGGTTTTCTGAAAACATTTTTAAGCTTGCGTTAAATATGTATACATTAGCACTGGATTTTCATATATTTGAGAGAAATATCTCTCTTTTGAAATCATTTAAAAATCACATAATTATAAAAGAAAACCTTTCTTTTGAAAATATCCTTATAAGCTTGTAAGGGTATCTTCGACAATTTTATAATGGTGGAAAATAGCTGCACCAGCCATATAAGTTAAAAAAAACATTCTTACCTTAATTCTGTCGAAAAGGTTAAAAATGACCTTGTTTGGAAAACAACAGAAATATTCCTTTATATACATCTTATAAAAATTAAACAAGGGTATAAATGAATTTATACAATAGTATTTAAAATATTAAGAATTATTTGAAATACATTTTTAAGAAACATGGATGTGGATTATAAAGAGGTCCCAGTAGATAATCTCGTATAAACAACCTCGGATAATGAAGAGATTGTGAAATAAACCCTTACCTTGTACTTTTCCTTAGTAAATGGTATGTTAACATCTTGTATAATAGTTAAAACATTGTTATTAAGTTATACAAGAACCATATACATAATTATGATATCATATATGATCTTCTATTAATGCTTTATTAATAATATTTTAGTATTATCGTCGTTTCAGGTGTTAACTTAATCATTTTATTTTATATGTTTTGTTACATAAGGCATGTTTGTTATGGATAGGTTGTATTTTATTCATATCAAGAATTATATCAAGTCCTTAAAAATTATTTTTAATCATAAAATGATAATTATACTTGAATGGATACAATGGGTAATGAATCTCATCGCGTTCGGGGAGACGGTAGTCCGTACGTACGCACGAGCGACAATATAATTCTTTTGATATTAAAATAATATATAATTAGATGGTATATCATATATACAGAATAATTATCTTGTTATATTTATTATTTACATGAATTATACATCATTATTTTACCCATCTAAATAATAATATATTGAATAACAATTACACCACGACGTGGAGACGGTAGGCCGTACGTACGCACATATGGTGACATGTCATTCAAGGGATGGATAGAATAATAAATTTGGTTGTTTAATATTTATAATAACATAAAATTATATAGAATATACTAGAATTATTATTTTATAATGTAAATAACAAGGAAAGAAGAAGTTGAAGATGAAATGAACTTGAAAAATGGTGGTGAAAACATTAACTCTTCTTCGGGTTCTTCCTTTTGATTTGATCAATTGGGATCCTTAGGATGGATTTTTGATCAAAGTATAGCCTCTAGGTTGTATTTAGGGAAGTTGGGAAGATATTTGGGCAGATTTTGTCTGATCCAAAAGGCTTTGAAGGTGTGAAATTGAGAGAAGGGGGAGTGCCCTTTTATAAGAGGGGTGAGGGGCACCTTTGGAAAAGCTAGAAATATTATTTTATAATAAATTCATATTCGGTCTCTAATGGATAAAAAGTGTATTATTTAAAGTTTAAGGTGTGGATGGGTCGAAAAACACTCAACCAATAGGTTTTAGACAGGTTTGGGTCACTATATTAACCTTATCTTTTAGTTTTAACTCTTAGTTAATTAGTTTGACATTTACCATGTCACTTTGTATTTTTATATTATATAGTTACTAAACATTCAATATACAACCAAGAGACCCCCAAGTGGTCCATTAATGATACACCTATCATTATATAAGTCTCTTGGTAGAACCTTATATTTTTAAAAATTTAATATCAATTAATAATATAATTTGTTTTTTAAAAAACTCTTTTATGTCAATTTTGACACTATTTGGTATTTGATTTTTGTGAAAATAATAACAGCATGATTACTTATAAAAAACATAATTAAATCACTATTAACATGTCATATTAATCTATAATATTATTTTAAATCATAAAAAGTCTCAAATTACATTTATTTGGGTATTTATATTATCAATTATTTTAATATTTCATTAATTAGGTAATTACTGCATCACCATTGTGTCATAAATAAATTAAATTATTTAATGTATAAAAATTATGAATAAAATACTATTTTGTATGAAATATTTTTATATTTATAATGAATGTTTATAATCGAATTTATCTTATGTAAAACCCTATATTAAAAATGTTTTTGTAATTAAACTTTGATTTTAACTCTTTTAACTCTTCTTTGAATTAAATAATAATAAATGTCCTAATCTAATCCAAGTGGAACTAAATTATAATATTTTATTCCTAAGGTTGTTTTTGGTCAATATAAACTTTCCCAATAGAATTAGGACATGTGTCAGGGTAATATTAATATCATTTTTACCCTTAATTACTCTATTTACTTTTAACCATGGTAAATAAAAGTAAAAAGTTACTATTCACAAAAAATTATTTTTATCTTATTGAACCACATTTTACTCCTTGATATTAACCATGTCTCTACTATTTTCAAAATTCCACTCACAGAAGCGGTTAAATTAAGTTTTATGTGAATTTGAAAATTCTCCTAGGAGGTGGGTAAAAGACGGTGAAAAGTTCAATAAAATTTTTATATGTCTAAAATTATTATAAACAGACTCTAATGAATTACATTGAACTTATATAGGTATTATGTATCTATTTTGACCTAAAATAAATTTAAATAAATTTAAATAATTATTTAAATACAAATCCGGTTTTTAACTTATAACTCAGTGTTTTTTGCTATTCATCAAAAATTGAAAGTTTTCAGAAATATACCAATACTTCACCCTAAGCTAATTTCAATATTACGAATCCAAAAATGAAGTCCATTTTGAAAGATAAAATTTATAATATTTTAAAAAGTGGGTATTACTATTCATAACGGCTAGTTTGATTGGTTGTGGTGTGTGTTAGAACTCGAAGTTGCATACAACACACGCTACTGTATTATTCAAAGAGAAGTGTACCGTAGAAGCATGGGGTGTTACACGCACGGTGATCAACTTATGTATAAGGGTGAATAGTTGGTGTTAGGATCATGCCCGAGGAGGTAATGAGTGGGTGCATAAGTGAGCCCGCAGAACACCGATGCGGGCGGCACTGAGAGGGGGGGGGGAGAGAATTCTGAGATGATGCTGTCGCAACTCGATTGATAAACCGTGGGAGAACCGCACAACATTTCAATGTGGGTGGATTTTAAAAATGAAGAAGCCACCCGGTCTATCATTCGATTCTCGCATGGGATCTCGACCACACGACGCATCCCTCTCCCAGGATCTAATCTCCATCGCACATCATATTGCGTTGTGTTATGTTTAAACATGGGTTGTCCAATCCTCCACCAAGGTTATATTCAACATCCATACATCCCTCGAAGCACTCGTGCCACCCGTGAACCAGTGATGAATCTGAACACCGTTCTCATCACTCCGTCCACCAAAGAACCTCTGGTCAAGCCCATGGAGATCATCTGGACATGACGATACTCATGCATGCAATTTCATTTTCATGCATATGACTAAATAAATATTCCAAGGAATATAAGGAATGAGAAGTTGATAAGGCTATAAAGAAATATCCATGATAAATATTTCATGGAGAATATGATTTTCATGCGTTCGAAAACACATGCACGTGTGGATTGCAATGAGAAATAAGGATTCCTTGTTGAAGAGAAACAAACCGAGAGTTTCGGGAAGTCTTATCCTGCTTTTGAAATATTTAAAAGATGAGATACTTGGCTATTCAAAGGGGAGACTTAAAAGGGAATATCTCAAGATATTTTGATGTGGTGAAGGGTTGTCCCTCGCCTGTAAATATATAAGCCTCAAGAATGATAGACGCTGACATTCACAAACCTGAGAGCCCTTGTTTTTAAATAACAGAGCATCTCTGTTTCTGATTTCTGTGAAAAGAAAATGTGACGTGCATCTCTTATGTAAAGGGAAACTATGAACCACCATGGTTTGGGAAAGAGACCACACTCTTTGTGAAAAGATAATCACAAACACATGATAGGTTTCCCAAACCCTTTCCTTTGTTTTGTGAAGAAGATACCACTGACACACAATCAGTGCCAACGCACCCTTGTTGTACTCTTCAAAGACAAAAACCACGAACCTCCTTGGTTATATGAAGAAAAACCATGTGCACTCCTTGTATGATGAATAATACCCCGTGTTCCCCAAAGTTTTCTTGAAGAAGAAGAAATCGTGAACCCTTGGTTTCATGATGAAAATAAAAGGAGAGTTTATAAAGGGATAGTGTACACGTACACTACCCTTGGAGAAGAAGAAGTGACCTGAGGTACTTTCAGGAAAAAAAGAAAGTGCATGGATGATGCACATACATGCATATGCATGATTTGAGATACCCGAACAAGACAAAGAGTGGATCACACCCATTTGGGTTTGAACAATACTTAAGCTTTAAGACAAAAATGATATATAAAATGGAATGAAATAAATAAGATATTTTGTATGTGCTTGTGAATAATAAAGAAGGAATAACACACACAAATGAATGCAACCATTTGGATTTGAATAAGCACACACTTATGTTAAACCTAAATTAGATAATAAGTGTGTGTGTGTGCAAATATCCAAAGAAAATAAATTGTGTGTGATGTTAAGTGAAGAAATGAAAGAGAAATTGTGTGTTCTCAAAAGGTTATACCCATTGGGTTTTCACACAAGAAATAGAGAAGAAGGAGATTGTGCATGCATTCATGCATGCACATGCACACATGAAGACATATAAAAGATGAATCATGATTGTGAGTGCACATGTGTAAACAAGAAGAATAAATTCCATGAAACTCATGAATGAATCATAATTAATAGAGATATCCAAAAACAAGAAGTTTGGATTCCATGAAATACATGTATGAAGTGAATGTGTATTGTGACTGAAGCCAAACAAAATTAAAGAAGTTCTTATATTTGAGTTGAAAGTGTTTTATAATCCTATAAGATAGACAGTTCTGATATAGTGAAAGATCATTCTTGTATATTATATTCTTGAATAAGTTGTGTGCACCATTGGAACACATCTTATTGAGGCCAGCTCTTCATCAAAAGAAGATAGAATTTCCTGAGCATTGTTGAGACTGAGGACTAATTAGAAAAGTGATCGATGTTATTGAGAAAGGAAAACAGAATTATCAAAGGTTGTTAAAGATTCTTGAAGAGATTCACAAGAAAGTGTGATTAAAAAAACTCATGAGGGAAGATGAGAAGATCCGTCAATTGTGAATCAAGATGCATCTCTTGTGAAATTCAAGAGGAAGAAGTCTTCAGTGGGACTCTAAAGAAGGCCAGTGGGACTCTAGTAACACTGTGTGAAGTAGTATAAATAACCTCATGTGGGACTCAAGAGAGATACAGTGTGACACTTTATCAACCATTATAATTGATAATAATATTATAGAGTAGAATCTATGTTAGGGATAATTACCAACACAGCAAGGATTAGGTCTTTGAACCGAACCTTGTAAATCCTTGTGTTCAGTGCCTTTATATTTACATTATCATTCATTGTAAGGCTGAGAGACACAAGAAGAGTGGATCAAGGATTTAACTATCCATATAGGTTTAATTTAAAATAATCAATTAGTAAAAATATTTAAAGGGATCACTAATTCACCTCTCCCCCTCTCAGTGATTCACACTAATCTGGGCATTTCAAAAAATTCCCCTCAATTTAAAATAAAGTTTTTCTGTTAACCAGGGTATTAAAATTATAATAGTTTTACTATTCAAATGGTTTCTCATAAGATTGATTAATTCTTAGTTATAACAATATGATAAATCGGTACAACTATTGAAACTACTATAATAAGGCAAACTGTTATAACTACTATCTGAGACTAAATATCAAAGTAAAATTTAGTATTCTGAAATATAAGATAAAATAGAGAATGAATAAATTGAATGACATAGTGGATAAAACAAGCCCTTCAGTCTCATGCTGAGACCTAATACACTCCACTTGGTGATCACCTACCACCAATAAATATATATAAAAAGCTTTTATCCATACCCTAGATCAGGGTTAAAAACAATACACATGAATGTCTAGGTCACAAGACCTATTCCACTATTCTATGTGGGAAAACTAAAAACCACATCACACAAGACCTCTTACATAGTTATATGTGGGTGAAACAAGGTGTAAAATATATCTGAGTAAGGATATCATGTGTCCTCTAGTTCGGTGTAGGAGATAGTGTGCGTTTTAATACAGATACACATGCTTATTGAAAAGATTAATAAAACAGTACACAATAGAGAAAAGATAATGAGAAAGGATTAGAAATTCTATGAGTGTTTTTCTATAAATCACTGGACTTGTATAATGTAGATGATGTAATTTTTGAGTCCTCTTGTGGATACAGAGTGTTGTGAGTCTCGTGTTCTGGTTTCCAGTTCGATGAGATGTGATTTGTAGATATTGTTCTTCTTAGAGTTGTTGTTGTGAGAATGTTTAAAATTTTGATCTACAGTAGTTCTGCCGCCAAGAATCGAGAGTTCTTCATATGTTCTTCAGTGTATGGGTGTTCTCATTTTTTTCATAAAATCCACTGCTCGTCTCTTTTTCCAGTCTCTTTCACTTCCTGATATATATTCATCTTGTGATCCACCGTGTATTTTATCATCGGCATTTCTTTTTTTATGGCTGATAGGGAGCATGATTTATACACCTTGTACCTCATACTATCAGGTTACATGTCTAAAAAATCATTAATTATGTCTATTTCATTAAATGAATCACATATGACCATTAGAAATAACTTCTAAATTTAATTGAAAAATACAGAAAAATGTTAAGTATGGAATGGTGTTATAGTTGTGGTGTGACAGTCACTGTGAGACATTCATAGTGAAATAGTCATGGTTTCATAGTTGTATTGAGATCTTGAATTCGTAGCAAAGTTATGGTGTCTGGTCCTTTGTGAATTCAAGAATCAGTATCAAGACTACGGTGTCAGATAAATGGTGTCACAGGTAATGGTGTCTAGTCCTTTGTCAAAATTATGAACGGTGTCTTGTTATGGTGTCTTGAAAACAGTAGCAAGGAAATGGTGTCAGTTCCTTTGCGAAAATCTTGAATCGGTAGCTAGCTTATGGTGTCACAGAAATTTTGATAATCTATAAGTTTTCATATTAAGAAATATTGGAAGAATGGATTACGATTAAACATAATCAAAATGAAACATAATAGAACAAGATTAAACATAGTTTAAAAGATTCAAACATGTTATGTGAGCATTAAAACATGAGGAGTCCAACAATATCTAAACATGATTTTTGAGCATTAAAAATGTGGAATTCAGCAGTCTCCAAACATTATTTATGGTCATTAAAACATTAGGAGTCCAACAATCTCTAAACATGATTTGTGATCATTAAAACATGAGGATCCCAAAAATCTGCCCCTTTATTATAGTCACAAATCATGGAATTTATAAGCCATATATTTTATTAAAGAAAATATATTTTATTATATATGTGATAGTATGTATAAAAATTGTTATTCTCCCATGAATATCCCTTTTCCATAAGTACTTCCATAAATACATTGTCTTATTTCTCCCCCTTTTGCGATTATCAAAAAAAATTAAAAGAAAAAGAAACACTGAATGAAGGAAATTAATAGAATAAACAACAACAGTGTACATTTTATTTAATAGAATGAGAGATTTCATTACAAGAATGAGGGAAAATATAATACATCCCTATAAAAATACATCCTTCACTTCTCTTCATAGTGATCAGTCTTTTCTATGCCCTTGGAAGTGATATCAGGAGGAGCCACGGGAGAATAAGTAGAAGTGGGAGAAGGGATTGATCCAACTGTGGGATAAGGAAAAATAACTCTTTCAAAGATATAGGGTGAGAGAGATGGTCTTGTGAAAGAATGAGGAAATGTTTTCTCAATAATAATAGGTTTGATCTGGCATAGAGGTTGAGATACATACATAGTAGCAAGAGAAAAGGTAGTGGAAGATGAAAAAGATATACTAGGACATGAAGGGGTGGCTAATGGATCCATAATGGCAGTACTTTTCACATACAGATAGGTCTTTAGAAACATAATGAAATCATTTATGACCTCACCTACATAATGAGTAGCCTTATCAAAGTCATCTTCATTTTCTGGAAACTTCTCCAAAGTGGGTGTGAATTCCTTGATCTTCTACACATGATCCTTAAAGGCTTTAGTGACTGGAGTTATTTTCAAATTTTCTACAAGACACATGAAGTGATTGTTCAGATCATTCTTAGAATGAATTCTATTAAAGTAGAATTACACTTTCTTAGAGATCTATTCTTGAGCATCATTAGAAATAATTGAATGGACCCTCAAAAAATCAAGTACATGGTCATTATTCTAGATAAAAGTAGAGGGACTATACTTATCAACACCACTCAACATTGACTGAAGATCTTCTTTAAAAACTGTTCTAATTAAGTCACTGTCCATAGGATGAGATAGTTGTTCAGTGGTAGTTAAATCTATAACAGCTGATGTGAGATACTTAAGTTTATTTAGATCCTTTTCCAAACATCCTTTATATTCATCATTCAGGTTATTAAGTCTAGAAAAAGTAAACACATCTCATTGGCTATCTTGTTTTTGTTCTCAACCAATTTTTCATATATAGTAATCAATTTTGGTTGAATTAGAGATACAACCATCTGTGGAATCTTATCACCAACATCCTCAATAGGATGAGCAATAGAAGATTGACCAGTTTGCAAGACTTTATGCATATCTTCAACCATATATTATATATAATTCACCTCATCACTCAGATTTTTTTCTCAATCCTAACTTCATGAATTTCACGACGCATATTCGCTTTAATATGACAAATAATTTTCTCTAACAGTAGGAAAAAATATATTTCAATGAGATTAGTCACAGGGGTAGGCTGTGACTTCATGACCTTTTTAAATCCAGTTAATAAGGTGTTTCCAAAGTCTATTAAATTGTCTTTACTCACATAAGAAGAAGTTTCTTGGGTAGGTTAATAATTAGGAACTGATACGGGTTCTGATTCCTTTTAAGGTATAATTCCCATAGTAATTATTGGTTTGAGATTAAATGTTATGGAGGGATCAATTGATTTAAATGATACTCCTTGATAATCAACAACATAAAAATACTCTGGAAAACTATATCAAGTATCCACTGAACATAAATTCATAGGTTTGTTCACATCAATTCTTTCTAAATTAGGGTTTTTCTCCCCCTCAATAGGTGCATCTATTCTAGGACCAAGATACTCAGTCTCTTGAGCTACTTCCACTTATTATATTCTGTATAGCTTAGTTACATCTTTAGCTAAATGAAAGTCCGGCTCCATCCTTTCCTCAACAAATAAAATAACTTCAGGCTCCATAGGTTTTTCTAATTGTTCCTCAGGAACAACTTTTTCTTCCACAACAGAAACTTGTGCTTCTTCAGGTTCTAGACCAGGGTCAGATAGAATCTTAGGTCTTGAAGGGTTTTCAATAGGGTTGAAACTTTCATAAATTCATTCATTATCTTCCACCCATGATTTCATCCATGGGTACCGGCTAATTTTTATCCATATAACTATATCCTTTGAGATACAAAACTCATAACCTTGAACTAATTATTCATTCGGACCAACTACACCCTTGGATGATAACATTGCAGAAATTAACCTTGAATAAAATAGAGAAGATTATTTTGAAGTTGTCTTGGTTATATAACACATGTAAATTATAATATATTTACATAGATTGATCTTGTTCCCATTCTTCATAATATGTATCAAGAACATGTATTGACACTTAATGGGGTGAATTTCCCTATCCTTGGACAAATAAGATGTTGAATAAACTTAAACAATTGTCTTGACTCACCATCTAGCTCAGCTTCTATCATCTTTCTCTCCTTGTTGTTTCCAATTAAATTTCCAAGATCCTCTTCTAGGATAAACACATCACTAGGTAGAGGAGGACCTATTTTTTAATCCTCAAAAATTTCTTCATGAGGTATTCCTAGGAAGGCATCCCATAGACTCGAATAAAAAGTACATATTTTACCATTTACACATCTTCTTACCACAAAATCTTCTTTATAATTGAACAAGAACTTAACATACGAATAAAATACAGAAACTAGCTACAGATAAATAGATCTTTTCTCTTTTTTGAATCACTTCAACCATCCATATTAATCAAATAATTTCAAAACTAGCGACTTACTTGTCCATGGCCACTTAGGACAAACTTATTTCTCTGTCACTACTATCATATCAACAAGGCCTGGATTCAATGGTTTCTCGGGAAATATTTTCATAGCCTTTTTCACTTTCATCAGAGGTCAATGCTTCTTAGGAGTCGATGAAGACGGATGATTCATTCTGGGCATTCAATGTGGGTTCAAGAAAGATAAAAAAATTAAAATATGGATAATGGTTTGAGAGATAAGGGTTTAGGTTTTAAGATAAGAGAGATCAATTGAATAAAAGAGTGAAAATATCATGTTTTTATCATTTAGGTATTTCAAATTTCACAAACATAAATACACGGTATAAAATCAATAAAATTGTTGATTCAATGATACAGGAAAAATAAATCTAAAAATTGAATTCTGAGTCATTATGGTGAGACTGTAATAGGTATTCATGGTGTCAGCATTATAGTGTGACACTAAACGGTGCGACCGTGTCATTGATATAGTAAGTATAAGACTATAACTGAGAGAGAGTAAATGTGAGACTGTAAGTCATGAATCTATAAACTGTAAAATAGTAAACTACTCACATAAGGTTAATCATTCCTAATTTATGTATGATGTAATTAATTATTTTGTGATTTAATTTCTTAGTGAATGTATCAGCAAGCTGATGTTTAGTTCTAATTAATTCCAAAGTGATATCACCTTTTTATAATGATCTCTCAAAAAGTGATGTCTTAGATCAATATGCTTTGTTCTAAAATGAAAAACAGGATTATTTGATATGCTAATAGTACATGTATTTTCACAATTTATAGGTAAATTTCTGAATTGATATCTATTATCTAGTAAAGTGTGTTTCATCTATAAAATTTGTGCACAAAAACATCCAACAGCTATGTATTCGACCTCAGAAGTATATAATGCAACAAAATTTTAATTTTTACTACACCATGATACTAGAGACTTTCCTAAAAAGTGACATGTTTCAGATGTTCTTTTTCTATCTAACTTACAACCACCAAAATAACCATCTAAATATCTAAATAATTAAAATTATTGTCCTCTAGAATAAAAAATTCCTAAGTTGGTAGTATGTCTGAGGTATTTGAAAAAAAAATTAACAGAATTTAAATGAGACTCTTTGGTGTTTTCTTGAAAATGCTCACACATGAAAACACTAAACATAGTAACAGGCCGACTAGAAGTTAAGTATAGTAAACTTCCAATAATTCTTCTATTAGTGGTTTGATCAACAGATTTACCATTTTCATCAAGATCCAACATCTAGTTAGTACTCATTGGATTATCACTACTTTTAATTCTATCCAAGATAAAACATTTTTGAAGATATTTAGAAAATTTACTTTGATTTAAAATAACCCATTCATTATTTTGAAATATTTGAAATCCAAGAAATAATTTTAGTTTACCCATCAAACTCATTTCTAATTCATTTGGATCATCTTTTAAAAATTAGTATATAATGAATTTCTTGAAGATCCCAAAATAATTTCATCAACATAGATTGTAACAACTAAAACATCTTTAGATATTTGTTTTATAAAAATTTTAGGATTAGATATACCTTTTGTAAAACCTTTATAAATAAGAAAACTACTTAATCTATCATACAATGCTCTTGGAGCTTGCTTTAAACCATATAAATCCTTAAATAATTTTAAAACATGATTTGTAAAGTGAGGATTTGTAAAACAAGGGGGGTTTTCAAAAAAAACATCCTCAACTATATAATAATTTAAGATATTGTCTTAAATTGAGATGTGCTACATATGAAGTCAAGATTCTAATGGCTTCAAGTCTTAAAACTTGTGAAAAAGTCTCATCATAGTCAATTCCTTATTCAAGACTATACCCTTGTGCAACCAGTCTACCTTTGTTTCTAACTATGTTACAAGCTTCATCTACTTTGTTCCTAAACACCCATTTAGTTCTTATGGTCAAGGTTTCTTTGGGTCTATACACCAATTTCAAAACTTTATTCCTTTCAAACTAATTTAATTCCTCTTGCATTGTAATCACCCAAAATCCATCATTGATAACATCATTGATGTTTTTAGGCTCATGTTCTGATAGAAAGACTTTATGTTCAATATGATTTATAAGAGAAGCTCTAGTCTGTGTTCCTTTATCTAAGTCTCCAACTATTTAATATAAAGGATGTTTCTTAAGAGTTATAACAGGTCTAGAAAAATAAGGTCTAGTTACTTCATGTTCTTCAAAGGATTTAGTTTTATTACGGCTCAAATCTGAAGAATTTATAGAACTAGAAGTTTTAACAAATTTCCTATTAGGATGGTCCGAAGATTTATCATTAATGTTCAGATTTGACATAATATCCTTATGATTTTCTACGGTGATCTTTGGTTCATGTGGATCTGATTCATCAAATTTGACATGTACAGATTCTTCCACACATTTGTTTCTTTTATTAAATACATTATAGGCTTTACTAGATATTGAATAACCTAAATAGATTCCTTCTTCACTTTTTTGTGGAAAAGTTGCCCATAGTTTTTTTAGTGTTAAGAATATAGACTTTATAACCAAAAACTTTGAAGTAATTAACCTTTGGTTTTCTATTTATCCACAACTCATAATATGTTTTCTTAAGAATAGATATGATCAACACTCTGTTAATAATATAGCATGTTGTATTGATAACTTCAGCCCAAAAGTAAATAGGTAGGACATATTCATTAATTATTGTTCTAGTAATTTCTTGTAAGGTTGTATTTTTCTTTCTACAAATGATTTGTGTTGAGGTGTCCTAGGGGAAGAGAAGTTAGGATTGTATCCATTGTGTGAGAAAAAGTATTTAAAATCTTTATTTTCAAACTCATGTCCATGGTCACTTTTTAGAGATTTAATTCTAAGACCACTAAGATTTTCTATAATCCTATCATACTTAGTAAAATGAGAGGAATATTCACTTTTGTGAGCCAAGAAGAATGTCTATGTATGTCTAGAATAGTCATCTACAAGAACATAGAAATAGTGATTCCCATTTAAACTATAAACTCTAGATTATCCAAACAAATTCATGTGAACCAACTCAAGATTTTGAGAAGTGGAAACTTATTTCTTTAGTTTGAAATATATTTCTTGTTGTTTACCATTTTGAAAAGGATTGCATAATTTTTCATTTGGAAACTCAAGTTTGGGTAGGTACTTGACTAAACCTTTTCTAGTAATTTTTCTAAGAGAGTGTATATTTTAGTGTCCTGGTCTTCTATGCCACAACCAATACTCTTTGTGAAAAACACTCAAGAAAGAAACATTTTGAGATATTAAATAATCTAAATTAACAGCATAGACTTTTTCATTTCTAAATGTAGTGAATATTAGGTCATTTTTAGAGTTAAAAACATTACGAGTAGTATTTTGAAATTTAACATGAAATATATCATCACATACTTGTGAAATACTAAGTAGATTATATTTTAATCCATCAACAAAAAAGTTCTTTGGAATTAAAACTATGTTAGAGTTACCAATCTAGAAGAGGACAATTATTTTTCCTTTATCATTGTCACCAAAGATGACATGCCCACCATCAATCATTATTAAATTCTTGAAGCATGAGCAATATTCTATCATGTGTCGTGAACATCCACTGTACAAGTACCATAATCTATTATAGGAGATCCTTATACATATTTCCTACAAAATAATCAAACTAAAACAAATTTTGGTACCCAGATTTGTTTAGGTCTAGTAACATTAGTAATTAGTGCTTTAGGAACCCACATCTCCTTCATGGGTTTCCTATAAGAATTACGTAACATATTTGAAAAATAGACTCTATTCGTTCCATAAAAACTAGATATAGTAAAAGAATTTCCAGAACTAGATCTAGCAACAAAATTTTCATTTTTAGGTAGAAAATTAGATTTTCCTAATTTAGTTACAAACTTGTTTTTGGTGATATTTCTTTCCCTAGGTTGGTATCATATAACAATTGTGTATATAATAAAAAATTATTTATAAAACATATGTGTAAGAGAATTTTTTCTATTGGTAAATTTATCTAGTCCCTTTTCAATTTATCTTTAGAAAACTTACGTCATTTTTCTCTTTAAGTAATTGATCATTTTTATCTTTCTCTACAGCAATATCATATATGATAATTGTATTCAAGGCATGTTATTTCTTTAAATATTTGTATTTATATTTTAGTTCATTATAGGTGTCCTCTAAAATTTAGAAATATTCAAAAATTACCTCATTTTTCATATTTTCATAATCAGTTTCATCTCTAAAAAATTAGGAATTTTTTACAGGAAACTCAAGGGTTACCTCAGATGCATTTTTCATAAAACACATATTATCATTTTTACCCTTTTCATCATGTGAAGACTCTGAGGAACTTGAGCTTTCCTCAGAAGCACTCCATGTTACTTTCAATGCCTTTTTATAATTTATATCTTAATCCTAATATCTATTTTTAAAATTTAACTTGGGATAGTCATATTTTACACGTCCTTTTCTCTTAAATTCATAACAAAAAATTTCATCAGATTTGTAACTTCTTTTCCAATCCTTTTTCTAGTTTCCCTTGTGATCATGTCTTACTTTGAAGTTGGGATTTTTGAAAAAAAACAATTCTTCTATAATACTTCTTAAATCATATAACTAATTGATCCATTTCCTCATCACTATTAGATGGTGAATCTTCATTACTTGTACAGTTAGAATGAGATTGTATCCTTTCCTTTTCCTTATTCTTAGTAGTTGTGGTTTTGAAATACACTGATATTATCTTCAGTTCATATTCCTCTTCCTTGTTGACTTTTAATTCTTCCTCATACATTATAAACATTCCTATCATCTCCTTGAATGGTAACTTTATAATATTACAAGATTTAATGATTGATACAGAAGTTCCTCTCCATCGATCTAGTAAGCATCTAAGTATTCTAATAATTTGTTCCTAGGATGTAACATCTCTTTCTAGAGAGATCATAGTGTCCACAATTTTATTAATCCTGAGATACATATCATAAATAGGCTCATAAATATTAATTTTCAAGTTATTATATTTAATATTATATATGTTAAGTCTCATTTCCTTAACACTAGAGGTTCCTTCATGTTAAATAGATAATGTACCCCACCTTTCATGGGCTGTTTTACATGCATAAATCCTATTAAACTATTCACCTCCAAAAGAACAGTATAGGGAATTCGTGGCTTTGTAATTATGGTTATAGGAGGCCTTATTTGGTTCATCCTAAGTATTCCTATAAGTAGAAGTAATATTATATTCATCTATAATTGAAGACCAAATCTCAAAACCTATACTTTCTAGGTGCATTTTCATTTTCATTTTCCATTGTGCATAATTTTTTCCATTAAATAATGGAGGCCTTTTGGTAGTATCACCTTCTAATATACTATCCATGATAGAGAAACAAACATTTAAAGAACTATAAATTTATAACTAACATAAATTTAAATATCTTTAAAACATAACTAAAATCATAATTGAAAAATATGTTAAAATAGATTTAAATTCTAAAATTTTTAAAACGGAAACTTGAAAAAAACATTTGATACCAAATGTTGGTTCGGGTAGGAAATTCAATAGGGGTTTAATTAAGTTTCTATAAAAAAAATCTGTTAAAAGTTTATTTAAAAGTTTCCCATAATTTAAAATAAAACTGTCCAGTAAACCAAGATAATAAATTTAAAATTGTTTGATTGTTCAAATGGTTTCTCAAAAGATTGATTAATTCTCAGTTATAAAAATAAGAGATATTGATAAAAATTTTGAAACTACTCTAATATGGAAAAATAATTATAACTACTATCAAATATTAACTATCAAAGTAAAATTTATTTTTCTAAAATATAAGTTAAAATAGAGAAACACTAAATTAAAATATAGAGAAGATAAAATAAGTGGTTCAGCCTCAAGATGATACCTAATCCACTTCACTTGGTGATCACCTACCAAAAAGAAATATATATGTATAATTCTTTGGTCCACACCCTGGATCGGGGTTAACAATAGTACAATAGACTGTTCAGGTCACAAGACCACTTCGTCATCATCATCGTCATTTTTATTTTTATTCCTTTGAAGAGTACAAGACCTGTAGGCCACCCGGGCCTAAGGAGGCCTATAGTAATGCAGTCCAAGGGAATACCCTCATATCAGGTTCACCACCTTAGGTTTTAGGAAAGAGATGCTATTAAGATAGGTAACTTTGAAAATTTTATCTTCCTGGGAAGCAAGATGATCCGCTGCTTTGTTCTCCTCCCTCCAAGTGTGTGTTACCTTCATGTTGTTGTTAATGAGATATTTTCACTTCCTGATGGTGTATGTAATCAACCAAGGAATGGGACCTTTCCCTTTCAAGGAGTCATGAACCACCTTAGAGCCTGTTTCCACCTGGGAAAGCCTGATGTTCAGTTGCATGCAAAGGGAGATACCAGTCAAGAGTGCCTTCACCTCGGCCTGGAGGGAGTTTCTATTTCCATAATGAGTTGTGAAAGCCAGAACAACATTTCCGCTGTAATCCCTAAATAGTCATCCTCCGTAGATGACACTTGAGATGCAGGACCAATCCATGTTATGCTTGAACCAATCTTATGGAGGAATCCATCACACCTAGTTCCCCTAAGTCACAGAGTGGGTGAGAGCTGCTGATAATGGAATTTGAAGAATTCGAAGAGAGGGGGAATATTTCTAGCTGCTGAGGCAGGACATCCAATCATCCAGTAGGTTTCGGGTTCTCACAATGACGATTCTCCCCGATGAAGGGAGCCCCTCGAACCTGGACCGATTTCTTGATTTCCACAGGGTCCAGCACCCTGTATTAAAGATTACTGCTCTCGCTATTCTTTTAGGACCTGCATTTTCAGTTCCATCAAACCATCGCTCCAAGAAGTAAGTATCGTTGGCATCTAAAGATAGGTGAACATTAATCTGTCCAAAGAATCCCTACACTTCACGTGCCCATTCTCCATCAAAGAAAATATGATGCGTACTTTCCTCCCTTTTACTCCTGCAATTGTGGCAGCAAGACGCCATACTTATGCCCACCCTTTTGATACTTGAATCTAAAAGAATAATGTGATTTCTGATTCTCTAAGTTAAGAAGTTGTATTTCATGGGAATTTTGTTACACCACACAGTGTCGGCCATACTGTCATTGTGAGCCTGGGTATTAACTACACGGCCGAATTCCCCCAAATTGAAGCTCCCTGAAGATGATGTAGTGAATACACATTGATCTACCTCGGAGTTGGTGGTAATGAGATCAAAAATCTCCTAATGTTTTCTATCCAAGACTAGCCTGATGAGACGAGGTTGGAGGCTTCCCTCTTGAAAGGAGATTGTCGAAGCAGGACAACCCAGGTATCGGATCACTTCCCCAACCTAGTTTTGGTGCCTAAACTAGATACATCCCTCTCCTACGATCCATTTAGAATTGTGGCACAAATTCGGAAGAAGGTGAAAATGGAGGACCAGAGGGGGGAGCCTTGCATGGGATCGTTGTGCTCATTCCCGCCCAGACTTCGAGCCATGATCTTCCCTTAAATAGAATGCTCTTCAATAAATTCCAAAGCCAGTTTCTCATGCATACATATTATAATGCCTTCTAAACTTTTTAAGTTGATCCCTCAATCCGGAATTTCCCTCGACATCCTCTCCCACGACACCCATCGTCTTCTCCCCTCCAACTGATCATCCCAAATAAAACTCGATAGAATTTTTTCAATGGATTTAATTACCCCCTTCGGGATGTTGGTGGAATCCATTGCATGAATTGGGATCGCTGTTAGGACATTGTTGACTAAGGAAATCCGACCCCTGAAGGACAGAAAATAGTATTTCCAGTTGAGCACAAGTCCTGCAATCCTAATCACCACCTGCTCAAAATCCTGTACTCTTGTCCTATGAGGGGATAGGGGTGTGCTAAGATATTCCATTGGGAATGATATCTGATTCATACCCAGCCTATTACTCATATGCATCATCCTCCTTTCATCACATTTGTTAGAGATATAGAAGTATCTTTTGTCTTTGTTGATAGCTTGGCCACTCCAGTGACAGTAATCCTCCATAATTCTATTGATACCTCACATCAACCTCTTCCCAGCATTCATGAAAATAATTATGTCATCAAAAAACATTAGATGGGAAGCTGTTGGGACATTATGTTTCCTTCGGTAGGGTCAAATGGCCCCATTGGAAATGCCTCTATTGATCATGTGGCTGACCAGGTCCTGAACCAGGACGAATATGCTGGGGGAGATAGGATCCCCTTACCGAAGGCCTCAGGCCGCCTTAAAGAAACCATGATTTCTCCCCATTATGGAGACATACATCCATGCTGATCTATAACAATGGAAGAGAAGATAGCATGCCCAAGCTAAAAACCCCATGTGGGAAAGTACCCTATTGATGTATCCCCATTCCACTCGGTCATATGCCTTATTCATGTCTAGTTTAATTACTATGTTCGAGAAATGGGTTTTGATTTTGAGTTCCCCCAGCATCTCTTGCGATAGTGCGATGGCCACCGGAATTGTGCGGCCTCTTACAAATCTGTGTTGTTCAAGGGATATCCACCAGGACAAAAGCACAAACAACCTAGTATTAAGAATACCAGCCAGTATCTTGTAAGCGAACTTGCATAATCTTACTAGTCTGTAGTGGCTGAGATAGGATGGATCTTTGGTATTTGGGCTAATAACTAGAGAAGTAGTTCATGCTATCTGCGGAAGGCCACCACCGCGAAAGAATTCCGGGATAACAGTGATGATATCTTGTTTGAAAACTTACCAGGATTCCCTGTAACACGAGCTTGGGAAGCTATCGGGGCTCGTAGCACTCTCTGGATTGATCCTCATCATGGTGTTTTGAATCTCCTCTTCCCCCGGTATCTCTTCCGGTGCTTCATTGACATGATCTATGATGAGGGTAGGAACCTCTCCCCAAAACTCCTCACCCCCTAACGGATAGCCATTTTGCATGGTCGAGCTTGGGCCTACCAAGAGGTCTTTGAAGAAATTGTGCACCATCTCCCCAACCACATCCCCATTATCAGTGTACGATCCATCCTCTAGAACTATGTTTGGTTCGATAGGCCTCCTCTTCTCCTTTATGCAATCATGTAAGTATGCAGTATTTTTGTCACCTTCACAAATCCACTTGATCTTTGCTCTCTCGCTTGCGCTGCACTCCTGGTCAAGGATCAAGCCAACCACTCCACTCTTCTTAACACATAGCTCAGCGAAAATTGAATCATCTCAATCCTCCTCCAAACTAGATTCCAAAAGCTCCACATCTCTCTTAAGCTCCTCCAAATTATGGTCACTAGGTGGGATATCCCTGGACCACTGTTGCAACCCCTTCTTTAACCTCCTCACCTTGTTGTGAATGGCCACCAAGGTGTGCCCTTGGATCGAGTCCCATCATATCTCTGTCACAATATGATGACAACCCAGTACACCACTCCATTGGCTCATAAACCCGAACCTTTCTTGAGTGTCCTGCCTTGGATACAAGGAGATGAGAAGCGGGGAATGGTCAGAAATCCCACAGACATAGTGACTCACCTTGGCATCTAGAAACATTGAGAGAGCATGGATATTTTCAAGACATTGGTCCAACCAACTCCGGCACCGACTGATCCCATGTTGGTTGTTGCACCAAGTGAATCGGTCACCCGAGCAGCCCATATCCATTAGTCCTTTTCCACCCATGAACTGAACAAAGTCAAGACTGGACTTCCAAGGAAAAACACCTCTCCCCTTCTTCTCTGCTGGTTCGGAAACCATGTTGAAGTCACCCCCAATGATCCAAGCCTCATCACCAGGGTCAAACTCACTGAGCTCGTTCCATAAGACCTTTCACCTCTACGGATCATAGCTAACATAGACAAAGGTCACCAAAAAGGATCTTTTGCATTGATTCACCCATGTCGTGATGTGTTGGTCCCCTACCTGAACCAAGCCCACTGAGGTATCCCTGATCCATAAAACCCAAATGTTCTTGTTGATGGGGTTGGCATGCATGGATTCATGCATCCGCATCCTTTGTGAGAACTTGGAAATTTTCTATGGGTTTTGTTTGTGTTAAAGAATAGGTACAATCCGATCCTTCCCCTTTCTTACTTCTGAGGTGATGAAGTCTGTTTTTACCTGTGCACCGATGTCGCAAGCACTCCATATAATGATGGGTATCATTGGGAACAAGATATCCCGGCTTAGGCCCCAGAATCCTTGGTCTCTATGCAATTGGATGAGTAACACTCCTTAATCTGCATTTGTTTCATCTTGAGTCTTGTACAATTCCCCAAGCTCTGATTGTATGACTCTGAAGATAGATGACAGGAGTGGCTAGGGGATTTGGGATATTTCCCCTGACTGCACTAGATAGGGAATGCTCTGAAGGATCCTACTTACTGTCGAGCAGGACAACTGATGGACCTTGGTAAGTACCCTTATACAAAATTCCCATCGCATTTGACCATCCCTTTAGGCCTTAACCCACAGAAAGCTAAGATCCAGCACCAGGCCCAGTGGGAGGCTTGGCCAAGGAGATGACAAGAGGGGGGACCCCGAGGGCCCAACGAAGGAACGAAGGAACCGATATAATAGCACTCCCTCCAAAATCCTCTGAGAATTTCTTCCAAGAATGTTAACATATGTGGGGAGCCCTGGAGAAGGGTCTTGATTTCAAAAGCAAACAGTATCTAGTCTGGGGGCTCTACCCGATCTCTCAAAGGGTATGATTCCCCAGATTTCTCCAGTGGTTCAAGACCTGATCCTATAGAAGACCATGATCCATAAGGATCCAGTGAACTTGTACCTAGTGATGAATTATACCTAGGAATTTCCATGGACTGGCCAGAAGGAGGCCCATAGGGAAAGGCAGGGTAAGAACCACATCCTGGGGCCCTCCGAGGTGGATGCTGGTGAGGGTCATCTCGCTGTTTCATGCAGTTCTACGAACCATGACAAATGTGTAAAAGTTATTTGAGTGAGGATATCTTGTATCCTCTATTTTTTTGTAGAATAAAAAGTGTGTCTTAATATAGATACACTAACTTCTTGAAAATATTTGTCAGTCGGAGTAGATCACTCAAGAGGCGGTGAATTGAGTGTCTATAAAAATTTCTTTTTAAAAAATATTCCTATATGGTTTCACCAATAAATTTAAATACAACCCAGTTAATAAAAGTAATTCGGTTATAAAAGTTTCACTGTTTAAATAACTTCTTAGATGATTGATTAATTCTCATTAATGTTAATAGTATTTGTTAATATTACTTTTGAATCAATTCTAATAAGGATAAACAATTATAACTTCTTTCCAAAATTAACTAACAAGGTGAATTTACTGAATTCTGAGTTAAAAAGTAAAACAGATAAAACTAAATTTAAATAGCACAGCGGATATAAAACAAGTGGTTTAGTCTCTAGCCGAGACCTAATCCACTCTACTTGGTGATCATCTTCCACCAAGAAGATTATATAAATAAAATTTATCCACACCCAAGATCGGGGTTAACAACAATACACAGGATTTTCCAGGTCACAAGACCTCTTCCACAGTTCTACGTGGGTAAAAACTACTAATCCACACAGGTACCTCTTCCACACTTATATGTGTGTATACACAAGTTTAAAAATATGTTTGAGAAAGTATATCTTGTATCCTTCAGTTTAATGTTGGAAATAGAGTGTGTTGTTATACAAATACACACACTACTCGAAAGCTAATAAAATGATACACAATAGAGAAGAAATAATTATATACGTTTAGATGTGCTCTGAGTAGTTGTCTATGAATCTCTGGACTTCTAGGATGAATTATATGTAAAAATCAAGTCCTTATATGGAAAGCAGAGTATCGAAAGTCATCTACATTGGCATGTGTTCTTCGTGGTGAAGATGTAGTTCACTCTAAGATTTGAGTATACTTCGTGTGTCCTTCAGTAGTGTCAAGATGTATGTGACAATTCGTTCTTCAAAAATGATCTAAGTGTTTTCTTCTTTGTCGTTCTCACACACTTACTTCATGTTATTCCACTTTCATGTACATACTGTTTCTAGGACACACTACTCTTTTATCTTAGAGCGCATGTGTTGGAGCTGACAGGTTGCATGTATTATGAACCTAATACCTCGTACTATCAGGTGACATGTCTACAAAGAAACATTATTTATGTCAGTGCATTTAAAATCTTCAAATATGATCGTTAGAGATTAAATTGAAAAATGACAAAACAGATTAAGAAACATTGTCATAGTTTGTCTATAAACAGTGTCTCTATAAACCGGTGTCTCCTTTAAATGGTGTATGGATTGGTCACAGTGTCTGGATAGTCACGGTGTATGGTCACGGTGTCTGGTTCACGGTGTCTGGTTCATGTTTTCTAGTTCATGGTGTCTTGTTCAGGGTGCCTGGGTCATGATGTCTAGTTCACAGTGTCTGGTTCACGGTGTCTGGGTCACGGTGTCTGGTTCACGGTGTCTGGTTCACTGCGTCTAGTTCACGGTGTTTGCTTCAAAGTGTCTGGGTCCTTTTCCAAAAAAACATAACCAGTGGCAAACTCATGGTGTCTCAGACTTAGCCAAATATCTGTATTCAGACTTAAGCAATGATATTCATAAAATGGATTAGACTTAATCATTTATCAAAGAAATCATTATAAAGTAAATCAATGATAGTGTACAGTATTCAAACTAAATGTATAGAACTTAGGATCTTTGGATAGCATTACTAAACAACTGTACATTTGATGTGATATAGATTACACGAGATTAACAAGGTTTATAGACTGAATAGGATTTTTGATCATTAAAACATGATTAATACATGAGGAGTCCAATAATCTCCCCCTTTTTGATGATCATAAATAATGTGTATTTAGAGTGTATATTTGTTCAAACTACATATTACCAATGCGCATATAACATATATAGATTCCCCCCCCCCCTTTTGGGATTATCCAAAATATTGAATAGGAAAAGAGAAGAAAAGTTCACAATGCATTAGAGAAAAATAGTTTCAGTACAAACAGTAGACAGCAAAACAATTGCAAGAACATTTCTATCAAAAGAGAGTAGTCACTATTATTCATCCCTGGCTGGTCTTCTCTTTGACCTTAGCAATAGGATCAGAAGAAGAAGCTATAGGAGCATAGGTTGAGGTAGAAGAAGGGAGTGAGCTGGTTGACAGAGAAGGTAAAGGAAGACCTTCAAAGACAAAAGGGGCCAATGTAGGTGCAGTAGAAGACTGGGGAAACTGTTGATCAATAATTACAGGCCTGATCTGACTCAGGGCTTGACTGATAGACATAGAAGTGGAGACTAGGGCAGAGGTGAAGGTAGTCAAACCAGATCTCATAGTGGAAACCGTAGGAGAAACTATGGTATTACTTTGAACATGAAGATAAGGCCTCAGAAGCTTGATGAAATCTATAATGATCTCCCCACCATACTACATGGCTTTTTCAAAGTCATCCTTGTTCTCCATAATCTTTTCCAATAGACGAGTGAACTCTGTGAACTTTTGAACTTGAGTCTTGAAGGCATGAGTAACAGGACAAATCCTCAGATTTTCAACAAGGTACTTGAAATGATTGGTTATATCAGTCTTAGAGAAGATCTGGATGAAGTAGAAGTCCACTTTCTTGGAAATTTCTTGTTGAGCATCATTAACAATCTTATAATGGATTTTCACCAAATTAAGAACTTTTTCACTATTCTTGATAACTTTAGATAAATATTCTTTATTAAAACCACTAAGCACACACTAAAGTTACTCTTTGAACACTATTCAAAACATATCACTATCTAAGGAAGGTTGAGAAGATTTAATAGAGGCATTAGAAGCAGTGACTACTGAGGTAAGTGATTTTAGTTGATTGAGCACTTTCTGAAGGCACCCCTTATACTCATCAGTTATCTTGTTAAGACTAACAACAAGCTCACGCATCTCTTTCACTATGTGTTTGTTCTTTCAGCTACCTTTTCAGCTAATAAATCTAAAATAGGTTGAATCAGCGAGGAAATATCTTGTTGTGTTTGAGGAATAATAGTCTCAACAGGATGACAAGCAAGCTCTAATCTCAAATTCATAACTTTCTGCATTTCTTCAACCATACCTCTTAGAGTTTGTACTTCATCACTAAGCTATTTTTTCTCAACTCTGACTTTCTGAATCTCATGAAGTATTTTTTTTTTGAATCTTCCAAATGACTTTTTCCAACAATAGTGAGGCATCTCTCTCACTTATATTTGTGATAGGAGCTAGTTGGGTATTCAGAAGTTTTTCAACCCCATCCAAAAGGTTTTCTCCAAATTCCTTCAGGTCATCTCTATTAACCAATGTTGGAGGTTCTAGTGAAGGCTTAGAGATAGAATCTGAGAGAGGCATAGGTTCTTTGGAAGAGATAGCTTTAGGAGAATATTCCATTTTCAACTAAAAAAAAGTATAAAGGTCAAGACCTTTGACTAAGACTTCATGTGAGTCATTCACATTGAAATAATTAGGTAATTTATACCATGTGTCCACTATGCTTGGATCAATCAGATTTGGCACTACAATAGATTCCATATTGGGGGGTTTCTCCCCCTCAACAGGTGCATCCCACTCAGGACTCAAAGACTTAGGACCTTGATTTATTTCCACGAATCCATCACTTATTTCCTCAATCATTTCCTTTCGAGTCAATTGAAAGTCTTGCTCCATTATCTCTTCAGCAGAAAGAATGACTTCAGGAATAGCTTGTTCCTTTGGGAGTTCCTCAAGGTAATCTTCTTCCATAACAAGAATATCTTCTCCTCTATGCTCTTCCACAACATAATTTTCTCTTTCAACAGTAATAGATTATTCCTCCACATTGGTTTGTTCTTCCAAATTAGAAACATATTTAAGAATAGGTATTTCCTTCTCAATTACTACTTGAGGAGTAGGAGTAATGTCTTCATCATCAAGAAAGGTTTCTTTGGGAGGTACAACAGCCTCTTCTTCTTCTTATTCATAATACTCAACAACTTAATCTGGATCCAAAATAGGATCAGAAATACCTTTTGGTCTTGAAGGATGTTCCACTGGATTGAACTTTTCATAGATCTTATCATTGTCTTCCACCCATGCCATTTTCTAAAGATTCCAATTGATTCTCGTCCTCTTTATAATAACTTTTTAAAGACAGAACTCATAATCCTTGATGACTTCTTCATTTGTTTCAACCAATCCTTTGGCATGTAGTATGGATGAGATAAGGCAAGAATATAATAGGGGGGTTGACTTGAATGTGGTCTTGATCAATTCACACATATGGAGTATGACATACTTACAAAGATTTATATTATGTCCATTTTTCATGAGATGAATCAAAAATATATCCTAATATTTAAGTACATTGAAATCACCATTTCTGGGGCTAATAATGTTCTAAATAAACTTAAACATAAGTCTAGATTCTCCATCTAGTTCAATAGTGATGACTCTCCTCTTGGATCTATTTCCAGTTAAACTTTTCAAGGAATATTTCAAAACAAAGAACTCACATAGAGGTGGAGGACCTCTCTGGTAATATTCACAAATACCATCCTGAGGTATCCTAAGTCATGCAGCCCATAACCTCAAATAAAATGTGCATCTCTAGACATTTATCCAACTTTTTAAAACATAGACACTTTCTGAATCAAACAAAAATTATACATACCATTAAAATTGTGCAACTAGATTCGGGTAGATAGGTCTATCTTCCTTTTCAAACCAATCTAACCAACCATGCTCTTTCAATACTTTCAAAACCAAAGACTTACTTGACAGAATCCACTTAGGGAATATCTCTTTCTCGGGTAATACTATTTGGTTCACCAGATTTAGATTCAGAGGTCCCTAGGGTGCTAACATAGGCGCGGTCTTCTTCTTCTTTGAACTTTATTTCTCAGGAGTCGACAACGAAGGATGTTTCATCCTGGGAATTCACCATAGGTTCAAGAGAGATAAAGGTTTAAGGGTTGAAGAAGGGTTATGGTTTGAGAGAACAGAAGGTTGCTCGAGTAAAGAACGAGTGAAACTTATTTTATTTTATCATTTAGGAATACCAATCATTGCAAAAACAAAATTTTGGTAATGAAAAAGGGTAAAATAAGTAATCACCACGATACGGGTTCTAATTTATAAATAAAATAACAAAGCATTCTTATGGTGAGACTGTAACTGACTCTCATGGTGAGACAGTAACAAGTGTTTATGGATAGACCGTAACAAGTGTGATTTCTAGACCATGCGACCATATTGTTAGATACAGTAAGTGTTAGATAGTGACCAAGAAATACTAATTGTGAGACCATAAACATGAAACAATAAGTCTTAAGGCAGTAAAATATGAAACAATAAGATACGAAATAGTAAGGTATTTACTTAAGGTTTATCATACCTAATTCATGTATGATGTAGTCTATTCCTTCATAATTTAATGGTTTGGTGAATATATCAGCAAGATGATATTCAGTTCTAATGAATTCCAAATTGATATATCCCTTTTGATAATGATATCTCAAAAAGTGATGTCTTGCATCAATATGCTTTGTCCTAGAGTGTGAAAAAATATTTTTTGAGATATTAATAGCACTTGTGTTGTCACAATTTATAGGTACATACTTGAATTGATATCCATAATCTAGTAATGTGTGTTTCATCCATAAAAGTTGTGTATAACAACTACCAGCAGCTTTGTATTTAGTTTCTGCAGTAGATAATGCAACAGAATTCTGTTTCTTACTACACCATGATACTAGTGACTTGCCTAAAAATTGACATGTTCCAAAGGTGCTTTTATCTATCTAACTTACAGCCACTGAATTCAGCATCGTAATAACTAACTAGTTCAAATGATTGTCTTCTAGGATAGAACAGTCCTAAATTGGGTGTATGCTTGAGGTATTTAAAAATTCTCTTTACAACATTTAATTGGGACTCCTTATGATTTTCTTGAAATCGAGTACACATACACACACTAAACATAATGTCTAGTCGACTATTTATTAAGTAGAGTGAACTTCCAATCATTCCTCTATAAGTGGTTTGATCGACAGATTTTCCATCTTCATCAAGATCCAACTTACAAGTGTTACTCATTGGAGTCTCACTACCTTTAGTGTTATCCAACCCAAAATGTTTTAGAATATCTATAGTGTATTTTCTTTGATTTAAAATAATACCATCATTATTTTGAAATATTTGAAATCCAAGAAAGAATTTTAGTTCACCCATTAAACTCATTTCAAATTCATTTTGCATCATTTTAGAAAAATCAATACATAAATAATTTCTTGAAGATCCAAATATAATTTCATATGCATAAATTTGAACTACTAAAACAACACTGGAAATTGCTTTTATAAAAAGGGTAGGATCAGTTATTCCTTTTGTAAAACCTTTGGAAATAAGAAAGGTACTCAACCTATCATACCAATCTCTTAGAGCTTGTTTTAAACCATATAAATCTATTTATAATTTATGAATTTGATTTGGAAAATGAGGATTTGTAAAACTAGGAGGTTTCTCAACAAATACATACTCATTTATATACCCATTTAGGAATTCTCTCTTAACATCCATTTGATATAGTTTGAAATTTATATGTGCAGCATAAGCAAGAAGAATTATGATGGCTTCAAGTCTAGATACTGGTGAAAAGGTCTCTTCATGGCCAATTCCTTCTTCTTGACTATAGCCTTGTGCAACCAATATTGCCTTGTTTCTATCTATGTTACCATCTTCATCTACCTTATTTCTAAACACCCATTTAGTGACTATGGTGAATGTTTCCTTGGTTCTTTCAACATGTTTCCAAACTTTGTTCCTTTCAAACTAATTAAGTTCTTCCTATATATCCATCAACCAAAATTCATCATTGATGGCATCATTAATGTTTTTGGTTCAAGTTTTGACAAGAAGACTTGATGTTCAACCTGATTTCTTATAGGATCTCTACTTTGAGTTCCTTTTTCTAAGTCTCCTACAATAGCATCTAAGGGATGGTTCTTAAGAGTTCTAATAGCTCTTGAAAAGGAAGGACTAGTGATTTCAGGTTCATCAACAGGTTTAGGTTCATAGTGACTTGAGTCTAAGGAACTTCCAAAATTGGAAGTTTTCACATATTCCTTCATAGGATGGTTTGAGGATTTTGAATTAATATCCCGATTTGATACATCATCCTCCAGGTTCTATAGAATAGTTTTAGGATCATGTGGAAATGTTTCATCAAATTTTATGTGAACATATTCTTCCACATATTTAGTTCTTTTATTTAACACTCTTTAGTATTTACTAGAAATTTAATATCCTAAAAAGATTCCTTTATCACTCTTGGATTCAAATTTGTTAAGATTTTCCTTAGTATTAAGGATATAGACTTTGCAACTAAAAACATTGAAGAAGTTAACTTTGGGTTTTTGATTGTTCCATAACTCATAAGGAGTCCTTTTAAGAATAGTTTTAGTCAATACTCTATTGATTATGTATCATTTTGTATTTACAGCTTCAGCCCAAAAATAAATAGGTAGGTCATATTCACTAAGCATTGTTCTAGAAATATCTTTCATGGTTCTATTTCTTATTTCTATAACTCCATTCTGTTGAGGTGTTCTAGGGGAAAATAAACAGTGACTATAGCCATTTTTGTGAGCAAAAGGATTCAAACTCTTGATTTTCAAACTCATGACCATGATCACTTGTCAATGATTTAATTTTAAGTCCACTAAGATTTTCTAAAAACTTCGCATATTTGGTAAAGTAAGAGTAGTCTTTACTTTTCTGAGCCAGAAAGAAGGTCCAAGTATATCTAGAGAAGTCATATACATGAAAATAAACATAGTTCTTTCCATTTAAACTAGAAAATCTAGATGGTCCAAACAAATACTTTTGAACTAGTTTGAGAGTATGAGATGTTGACACTTATTTCTTTGGTTTAAAGAAAATTTTGTGTTGTTTTCCCTTTTGACATGGATTACACACTTTATCATTTGGAAACTCGAGTTTGGGTAGGTCTTTGACTAAGCCTTTTATAGTTATCTTTCTAATGGGGTGAATATTATAGTGTCCTGGTCTCCTATGCCAAAGCCAAGACTCTTTATGAAATAAATTTAAACATTAAGTATTTTGAGAAAACTAAAAAATATAAGTTAACAGAATAAATTTGTTCATTTATTAATGCATAAAACACTAATTTTTTTTGGAATTAAAAATATTACAGGAAAAATTTTAAAATCTAACATGAAATCCATCATCACATAATTGTGAAATAATAAGAAGATTATATTTCAATACATCAACAAATTGTACTTTAGAAATCAAAACTGAGTTAGAGTTACCGATTTGGCCAAGGCTAATGATTTTTCCTTTGGCATTATCACCAAATGTGACATGTCCTCCATCAATTTTTATTAGATTCTTGAAGCATGAATAGTCTCCTGTCATGTGTCTTGAACAACCATTGTCCACAAACCTTAAACTTATATAGGAACTCTTTAAGCAGCTTTCCTACAAAATGATCAGGTGAAAATAGATTTTGGTACCCATACATGTTTGGTTCCAGTAACATTAGTTATAAGTGATTTAGGAACCCATATCTGCCTCATAGATTTCCTATAATCATTATGTGAAGTATTTGAAAAATACACTCTATTAAGTCCAGAAAAACTTGAAATAGTAGAAAGTGTATCACAACCTGAACTAGTTGGTTTGTCTCCAGAACTGGGAGTATATTCATATGTACTAGATTTAGAAACAATGTTTGTTCTAACAAAATTTCTTTCTCCAGGTTGATAACCGATGCCAGCATTGTATTTAAGGGAAATTTGTTTACCTAGCATTTGAGTAAGAGGATTTTTTCATTGATAAAGTTTTCTAAGTCATTATTCAATTGCTCATTAGACATTTTTAATTCATTGTTCTCCTTGAGTAGTTGATCATTTTTCTCTTTTTCATTCGTGAGTTCATATTTAACCTTCAAAGTAAGAGCATGTTGTTTCTTTAAAGATTTATATTTATCTTTAAGTTCATTGCATGTTTCTTTAAGAATATTATAGTATTCAAACATTTCTTCATTAGACATATTTTCAGAGTCACTCTCATTTCTAGAATAGTATGAATTATGTACAAAAGAGTCCAGTGTTACCTTAGATGTGTTTTTCATAAAACACATATTGGCTTTGTTATCCTGTTCTTCATGTGATGTTTTTGAGTCACCTGAATTGTCCTCATAAGTACTCTAGGTTGCTTGTATTTCCTTTTTATACTTTCTATCTTTGTCCTCATATTTATTTTTGAAATTGATCTTTGGAAAGTAATCCATGATATGTCTTTTTCACTTACATTCATAGCAGGAAATCTCATCAGTTTTGTCACTTCTTTTACAATCTTTCCTCCAACTTTCATTTTGATCATATATTCCCTTGAAGTTAGGCTTTCTGAAAAAGTTCTTCTTCTTATAAAATCTTTTGAATCTTCTGGTTAATTAAGCTATCTCCTTATCACTGTCAGGTGATGATTTTTCACTACTGGAACTCTCTATAGAAGCTTCCAATTTCCCTTTGTATTTGTGTTTAGAGGTGGTGGTCTGGAATGCCACAGATTTTTTTTTGGGTTCATCCCCCTCTTCTTTGTTGACTTTCAGATCCTCTTCATACATCATCAGTTTCCCAATGAGTTATTTTATAGGTATCTTGCTGATGTCGCATGATTCTCTAATATAGACAGAGGTTCCTCTCCATATTTTAGGTATACATCTGATAATTCTCATGATCTATTCCTTGGAAGTGACTTATCTTCCAAGATAAATCATTGTGTTAACAATTTCATTGAACCTAAGATAAATGTCATAAATAATCTCATAAGGATTTATTTTAAATTTTTTATATTTAATAGTATAAGTTTTAAGCCTCATCTATTTTACACTATATGTTCCTTCATGTGAAACAGACAAGGTATCCCAAATTTCATGGGCAGTTTTACAAGTAGAAATTCTATTAAATTATTCATCTCTTAAGGAGAAATATAAATCATTCATAGCTTTACAATTTTTATTCTAGGAAGTTTTAGTAGGTTTATCCCAAATGGTTCTATAAGTAGCAGGAATCTTATATTAATCTATAATTGAAGACCAAATTTCATAACCCATACTTTCTAAATGCATTTTCATTTTAATTTTCCATTGTGAATAACTGGTTCTATTAAATAATGGTGGTTTATTGCTTGTATCACCTTCCAATCTGTTATCTATAATAAATAAATACTTTGAAATATCTATAAATTTATAATTAATATAAATTTATAGATCATTAAAGTACAACTAAAATCATAGTTGAATAAGTTTAAAAACAGAGTCTTAATAAACAGCCTTGGATAACAAATGTTGATCGGAGTAGATCACTCAATAGGGGTGAATTGAGCATCAATAAAAAAAATTTAAAAAAATATTCCTATAAGGTTTCACCAATAAATTTAAATAAATACCAGTTAATCAAAGTAATACGGTTATGAAAGTTTTATTGTTTAAATAACTTCTTAGAAGAATGATTAATTCCCAGTAATGTTAATATTAGTTATTAATATTACTTTTGATTCCATTCTAATAAGGTAAAACAATTATAACTTCTTTCCAAGATTAACTGTCAAAGTAAATTTAGTGAATTCTGAGTTAAACATTAAAATAAATAAAACTAAATTTAAACAGCATAATGGATATAAAACAAGTGGTTCAGTCTCAATCCAAGACCTAATCCACTCCACTTGGTGATCACCTTCCACCAAGAAGTATATAAATAAACATGATACACACCCAAGATTAGGGTTAACAAAAGTACACAGGACTGTCTAGGTCACAGGACCTCTTCCACAATTCTATGTGGGTAAAAACTACTAGGCCACATAGGGACCTCTTCCACACATATCCATGGGTATGCACAAGTGTAAAAAGATTTTTTAGAAAGTATATCTTGTATCATTTAGTTTAATCCAGGAGACAGAGTGTGTTGTTATATAGATACACACATTATTCAAAATCTAATAAAATGATACACAACAGAGCAAAAATGATGAGATAAGTATATAAGTGATCTAAGTGGTTGTGTATGCAGCTTTGGACTTCTAGGATGAAGAAGATATAGAAATCAAGTCCTCTTATGGAAAAAATAGTATCACAAGTGAGATATATTGGCGGGTGTTCTTCGTGGTGAAGATGTTGTTCACTCTAGGATTTTAGTTTTCTTCATGTGTTCTTTTGAAATGTCGAGTTGTATGTGACAATTCTCTGTTTAAAAATACTCTAAGTGTTTTCTTCATTGTCGTGCTCACACACTTGCTTCACATTATTCCACTTTCATGTACATACTATTTTTGGGCTGCAATACTCTTTTATCTTGGAGCACATGTGTCGGAGTTGATAGGTTGCATGTATTCTACACCACGTACCTCATACTGTCATGTGACATGTCTACAAAAAAACATTAATTATTTCAGTGCATTTAAAATCTTCAAATATTCCTGTTAGAGATTAAATTGAAAAATGAAAAAAAATAGATTTTGAAACAGTGTCACAGTTTTTCTGTAATTGATGTCTCTATGAACCAGTGTCTCCTTGAAATGGTGTCTGGATTGGTCACAGTGTCTGGATGGTCATGGCATCCAGTCACATTGTCTGATTCACGGTGTCTGATTCATGGTGTCTGATTCACGATTTCTGATTCATGGTGTATGATTCACAGTGTCTGGTTCATGGTGTCTGGTTTACAGTGTTTGGGTCACAGTGTCTGGTTCATGGTATCTAGTTCCCTATGTCTAGTTTATGGTGTCTGGTTCACGGTGTCTCGGTCCTTTTCCATTAAAACATAACTGGTGGAAAACTCACAGAGGCTCAGACGTAGCCAAATATCTGTATTCATACTTAAGCAGTGATATTCATAAAATGGATTAAACTTAATCATTTATCAAATAAATCATTATAAAGTAAATCAAAGATATTATATAGTAATCAAACTGAATTTATATCACTTAAGATCTTTTGATAGCTTTACTAAACAACTGTACATCTGATGTGAGATAGATAAAATAGGATTAACAAGGTTTATAGACTGAATAATATTTTTTATCATTAATACATGATTAATAAATGAGGATTCCAACAAGATTAATAAAACATTACACAATAGAGAAAATATTATGAGAAAGTATTATAAATGTTATTAGTTATGTTCTATGAATCTCTAGACTTGTATAATGCAGCAGATGTGATTTTTGACTCCTCTTGTGAAAAAAGAGTGTCGTGAGCCTTGTGTTATAGTTTCCAATTCAATGATATGTGATTTGTAGTTATTTTTATTCTTAGATTTATTTCTGTGGGAATGTTTGAGAGCCTGATCTACATTAGTTCAATAGCCAAGAATCAAGAGTTCTTAATGTGTTTTTTAGTCTATGGGTGTTCTCAATTTTTTTCATGCAATCCACTACTCGTCTCTTTTATCGGTCTCTTTCAATTCTTGATATATTTTTAGCTCTTGCAGCACCATATATTTTATCATCGGGATATCTTTGTTATTATTGATAGGGAGCATGATTTATACACCACATACCTTGTACTGTCATGTGACATGTCTATAAAAAATCATTAATTATGTTAGTGTAATTAATTGACTCACATATGAATGTTAAAAACAAGTTTTAAATTTAATTGAAAAATATAGAAAATTTGTTATGAATGGAACAGTTTCATAGTTGTGGTGAGACAGTCATGGTGAGACTGTCACAGTGAAACAGTCATGGTGCCATAGTTGTGTTGAGATCTCTAACTAGTAGCGTAGTTATGCTTTCTGGTCCTTTGGGAATTATGGAATCAGTAGTGAGACTACAATGTCGAATAAACACTATCTCAGGTAACAGTGTCTAGTCCTTTTTCAAAATTTTGAATGGTGTCTTGTTACGGTGTCTTATAATCTATAGAAAGTAAATGATGATAGGTCCTTTGAGAAAATATAGAACCAGTAGCAAGTTTATGGTGTCATAGAATGTTTTAAAATCTGTAAGTTGTCTTAAGAAGCAATATTCTTAGAATGGATTAAGATTAAACATAATCATACTAAAACCTAATAGAAAAAGATTGAATATAGTTTACAAGAATCAAACATGATTTGTGATCATTAAAACTTGAGGAGTACAATAGTTTTCAAACATGATTTTTGAGCATTAAAACATGAGGAGTCCAAGAATCTCCAAACATGATTTCTGAGCATCAAAAAATATGATGAGTCCAACAATATCAAAACATGACCTGTGAGAATTAAAACATGAGTAGTCCAAAAATATTATATTCAATATAATTTTTAAAATTCATATTATATGTTTTCAAAATATTATATAAGAACAAATTCAATTTTTCTGATAAAAGAAGTATTTTTTCAAAAAATGCTGTTTTGCCAACTTTTGATTGTACACCAATTTTAAATCTATTTTTTGATATTTTTATAAGTTATATTTTAAAACCAAAACATCTTCTTTACAATCGGGATACAAAAATTTAATTTGGATGAATTTTTGATATTTTTCTAATAAGTTTTAAATTCTGATGAATAGTAAAAATATACTAAATTTTAAATCAAAACAACTTTTTTCTTCGAAAAACAATATTTTGATAAATTATATTATTGAATGGTTTTAAAGTACAAATATAATATATTTTTATAATTAATATAATTTATTTCATTAACATTATTTTTAATTTTTATTCATATCTAAAAACATTTCAATCTTTTGCAATGTTTTAACTTTTAAAAAACATGTTTTCATTCTGAAAACATGATTAATTTTAAATAAATTATTGAAACTTTTGTGTTTTTAATTTTTGAAAAATGGATTAAATATTTAGAAGCAGTGGGTTGAAATTATTTAAAAAAACTTTATTTTATTTTTTGGGAATTGTCAATAGTAACTTCAGTAATTTTTTATTAATACGGTAAAAAGGAAAATTAGGTAATTAAGGGTAAATATAATATTATAAAATTACATTTTCACCTGTAATAATATTGTTGGATGAGTGTTTTCAATATAAACCATCCTTTTTTAGAAATGATACCCTTTTCAAGCTACTTTATGATATTAAGAAATTTAATATATATTATTTAATGAAAAGTTAAATATGTCTTACTCAAATTTTAATAGATTTATAATTATTAAATAAGCTTATATAAAATATAAATTCAACAACAAATACTCATATGAAAGCTAATTTTTTTACTTTATAATGGTACTTTATTTTTAATTTTTCTGAAATAAATAATTATATAATGGCTTATACATTGATGATGAAAAAATTATTTTATAAATGAAAAATCAATATAATATTTTTTATTAAAATTATAATAACTATTAAAAGACCCAAAAATATGACCAATTCATATTTGTAGTGTTTATCTAGACCCTAATAATCCAAGGGTATTATTGACCATTTGGATCCATATGGAAAAGATTATGACACTTATAATATTTTATTTAAAGTGATGTTAAAGTAGTCACCTTCATCTATACTTAATGTTTTCAGTATGCTTATGTGCAAGATATCAATCCAATCATAAGGAATCTCATTTAAAGGCAGTGAAAAATACTTTTCACTCCTTAATGGGAACCATGTATTTAGAACTCTTTTATAATTATAGAAAAAAAATTAAAGTATTTAGGATGCTGACTTTGGTGGGTGTAAAATGGATAGGAAAAGTACAACTGCAACTTGTCATTTCTTAGGAGATTGATTAGTTTCTTGGTCATGAAAAAAGAAACACTCAGTAGCACTTTCCACTGCTGAAGCTGAATATGTAGAAGCTGGAAGTTGTTGTGCTAAAGTTTTGTGAATGAAACATACACTCATAGACTATGGTATGATTTTTACCAAAACACAAATTTTTTGAGATAATACTAGTTCCATTTCCTTAAGTAAAAACCTTTCACATCACTCTCATGAAAAACACATAGATATTAGGCATCACTTTCTTAGGGATCACACATAAAAAAGAGATATCATTCTTCAATTTATCAAAATGCAAGATCAACTTGCTGACATTTTCACAAAATATTTACCCTCTAATAGATTTGAATATATTAAACAGAAGTTAGGAATGATAACCATAAGGTAATCTTTTATATTAACTTCTTGTTGAAACCTATCTTCTTATAGTAAGAAACTCCTTTTCATAGGGGGAGTACATTTTCTTATTAGTCAAAAATTTTCATAGTCAAAATTTTCATAGTCAAAACTTTTCATAGTCTAAATTTTTCATAGTCAAAATTTTTCATAGTCTAAATTTTTCATAGTTTAAATTTTTCATAGTCTAAATTTTTCATAGTCTAAATTTTTCCTAGTCAAAAATTTTTGTAGTCTAAATTTTTCGTAGTAAAATTTTTCATAGTCTAAAATATTCAGAATCTAAAGTTATTCAAGAAGAATTCTTTCTCATTACAAATAATCTTTCTAGAATTCCGAAAGTTATGTTTTCTTTTCTAAATTTTTGTAATCATCTTTTACTTGTTGGTATTTACTTTTTGTTTTAAATTTTTCAGATTCATTTATTTTTCTTAAATCTGAATGTTTTTCTTAAAAACCTCAAAAAGATTAGAACCTATCAAAATACTTTTTTGGTTATCATCTCAACAATCAGATTTGATCAGAAGTTTTTCAACCTTTGGATCAAACATGGAAGTTGAATCGTCGCCTAAATCACCTATATAAATCCCCCTGATGGTTTCCCTACATCGGTTCTTCAAGCTCTTGTGTGTTGAAGCTATGCCTCTCTATTTTAAGGTCATTCTGAATATTCAAAGTTTCCTTAATTATATATGTCTGCTGAAGCCTTTCCTCAGAAACAAATGTCAATTGTTAAGAAAATCTTTTAGTGGAAGATATACAAAGAAATGTTGGTCGATCCAAAGTTTTATGATAAGTATGACTCTATCATATCTAAGAATTCAAAGCTGAATGGTTGGGAGAGTATATGTGTATCAAAACCAAGAGCACAGGATCCGGTGTATCTGGAGTTGATGGTAGAGTTTTATGAAACAATTATCTTTTTCAACGGAGAGAAAGATAAATTTTCTTTCAAGTGTTATAGAAAGACCTACTCTCTTTCATACAGAAAGGAAGCAAGTTTGATTAGTATTCCTTACGAAGGGGAAGAAGAGTTTTGTACTCACAAATTACTTGATGAATCTAGATATTTTGATAAGGAAAAGGAAATAGAGTGTCTTGTCTTGAAAGGAGTGAAGACTCCGAAGATCATTCATCTTTCTACGAATTTGCAGATTCTTGAATTGTGGGTTTAAGGTTTTATAATTACAAGGAAAGGGGATAAGGATACTTTAAAGAAGAGTGATATATATATATATATATTGGATTTCTTGGTGAACCTTGGGAAGATAAAATTGGTTATGTATATCTTGGTGAGGATTCAGAATATCAAGAATGGAAATTTGAAGTCTCAGATTATCATGTATCCAGCAATTCTTTCAAAGATTATTGTTCTTTGCCTTTAGTCATTCAAAATCCCAAGCAGTTCCAAGCCGAGAAATTAAAAGGTGATGTTGTTGAGTGATGATACTCTAAGGAGGATGAAGATTGGATTTAATAGTCAATACGGAGAATTTTATGATCTTTCTGAAGAAGAAGTTGAAGCTTTGACAAAGAAGCCGGAAGTGGATGAAACTTCTAAGAAAGGTGGAAGGAAGAGGAAGGATAAGGAACCAGAAGAGAAAAGAAAAATCCATGTTGCTAAGGAAATTCAGTTAGCACCACTAAAGCCGAAGAAGTAAAAAACTTATCCTAATGAATTAGTGGCTAAGTAGAGAGAAGATAAGAAGAACTGGAAGGAAGGAGAGCCAAAGATTGGCTTGGACCATGCTGAGGAAAAATCTTTGAAGGAGAAGGTTGTTGAGAATCTTGAGAATCAATAGAAAGGGAAGAAGAAAAGGAAGAAGTTATCTGAAGCTGTGTAATGCCCAAACCCAAGTTACCCAAAGTCAGTGCATTATTACATAACATTGGCATGATCACAAGGAAATCATGTCCTGAAAGACCGATCAGTTTAGTATTATTGGAAACAAGATTCATATATAACTTCATCTTTACAACTTGAAAAGAAATAAAACAATAATTTATTCCATTAGAAGCATCCCAGCCTCACAGATTATGTCTGCAAGTCACTCATAACTAACATCTTCATATCCTAGGAAAATGAAACATAAGAAAGGGGTGAGCTCAAACGCTCAGTAAGGGTAAGAAATACAACGAAAGAAAACAAAAATATTAAGCATGATGAATAATTGAAAACACATTCCTTTACAAATAATAAACATGAACACTTTTATGGAAGGAATATGATCTGAGTAAATAATGTCATAATAAAACATAATCATGGTTATTCTACTAGTCGAATGACCACATGAACCATCAATATTATTTTCATAATGAGGGAATGTATAATGCCAGACATTCTAAAACATTTTTTCATGGCCTCGTCCAAGGCGTCTAAAAATGATTAAGGCCTCAGCCAAAACCATATATCAAATTGGGAAATTCCTCAGCCAATTCCATGTCTAGTTGTCTCAAGAGACCTACTAATGCATCGAGGAGATATATCGGGCTCCACTCGTCGCTTACTAAGTGCATTACATTCCTCATATGAAAAGGTTGATATATAACATAAACATTCCTATTAAAACTAGCATACGAAATGTCAATACTTTAACCATAAAAAATGAATAGTATAAAAATAACACATCCATAGTCAAACATATCAGAAAACCTTCAATACAATATGGAAGATTTGTATCATAATGAATCAACTTCAAACAAGTATAAAATCCATCAAAGGATGTTTACATAGATTAAATCAAAACTATTTGCGAGAAATATCTATTTCTTTTTTTGAAATTATTTAAAGTTACATAATTATAAAAGAAAATATTTATTTTGAAAATATTCTTATAATATTTTAAGGGAATATTTGATGATCTTATAATGGCAGAGAATAACCGCACCCGCCGTATAAGTTAAAAATACATTCTTACCTTAATTTTGTCGAAAAGGTCGTAAAGTACATTATTTGGAAAACCACTGAAAGATTCCTTTCAAAACATATAAGTTTAAATAAGGGTATAAATGACTTTATCCCTTTTTCTAGTAAATAGTAAAAAAGTTTTGAAATATATTTTTAAGAAACATGGATGCGTATGATAATGAGGTCCCAGTAGATACTTACGTAAAAACAACCTCGGATAATAATGAGATTGTGAAATTAACCCTTACCTTGTACTTTTCCATGGTCAATGGTAGTTTAACCTCCTATATAATGGTGAAATAATTGTTTTTAAATTATACAAGAACCATATACATTAATATTATATCATATATGATCTTCTAATATTTCTTTGTTAATAATATTTTAGTATTATCATCGTTTCGGGTGTTAACCGATTCGTTTTCCTTTATATGATTTATTATGTAAGTAATGTTTGTTATGGATAAGATGTATCTTATTCATATTCATAATGATATTGAGTCTTTTAACATTATTATTAATAAGAAAATGAAAATTAGTCTTGAATGGATACGATAGGGAATGAATCTCATCGCGTTCGTGGAGACGGTAATCCATACATACGCACGAGCAACAATATCATTATTTTGATATTAAAATCATATATAATTTGATGTTATATCATATATAAATAATCTTTATCATATTATATTTATTATTTACATCATTTATACTCATTATTATACCCATCCAAATGATTAAGTGTTTGAATAACAAACTACACAACGACGTGGAGACGGTAATCTGTACGTACGCGCGTATGGTGACGTTGTCATTTATAGGACAGATAGAATAATGAATGTGGTTGTACCATTTTTATAATAACATAACAACATATATAATATACTGGAGTTATTATTTTATAATTGAAACAACAAATAAAGAGGAAGTGGAAGAAGAAAATAACTTGAAAGAGGAGATGAAATATTTACCTCTTCTTCAGGTTTTTCCTTTTGATTTGATCAAAAGGGCTCTTAGGTTGTCTTTATGAATATAGTAAGGCCTCTAGGACGAAGTTAGTATAGTTGGTATGATATTTGGGTAGTTTTTGGATGAGTCAAATGGATTTGAAGGTGTGAATTTGAGAGAAGGTTAAGTGCCCTTTTATAAGAGGGGTGAGGGGCACCTAAGAAAAGATTGAAATATTATTTTATAATAAAATCATTTTCGGTTTATAATGGATCCAAAATGAATTATTTAAAGGATAAGGTGGGTATGGGTCTAAAACCTCTCAACCAATAGGTTTTAGATAGGTTTGGGTCACTATATTAACCTTATCATTTAGATTTAACTCTTAGTTAAATAGTTTGACATTTACCATGTCTCTTTGTATTTTTATAATATATGGTTAATAAACTTACTATAAACTTCCAAAAGAACCCAAAGTGGTTCATTAATGATACACCTATCATTATATAATACTTTTGGCCGAACCTTATATTTTTAGGATAATTATATCAACCAATAATATTGTATTTGTTTTAAAAACTCATTTATGTCAATTTTGACATTATTTAATAATTGATTTTTTTTAAAGTCCTAAAAAATTTATTACTTAGAAATAAATACATTTAATCAACCATAACATGTCATATTAACCTCTAAAATTAGTGTAATTCATTAAAAGTGTCAAATTATATTTATTTGGATATTTATAATATCAATTATTTTCATTATTCATTAATATGGTAATTATTGCATCATCATTGTGTCATAAATAAATTTAATTATTTAATTTCTAAAAATTATAAATAAAATACCATTATGTAGGAAATATTTTTAGATTTATAATTAATATTTATAGTCTAATTTATATTGTGTGTAACCCCATATTAAAAATTGTTTATTTATTAAACTTTGAATTTAACTCTTTTAACTCATCTTTAAAAAAAATAATAAATGTCCTAATCTAATCCAAGTGGACCAAATAGGCTCATATTTTATTCCTAATATTTTTTTTGGTCTAATTATACTTATCCAATAGAATTAGGACATGTTTTAGGGTAATAGTAATATCATTTTTACCCTTAATTACCCTATTTACTTTTAACCGTGGTAAATAAAAGTAAAAAAGTTACTATTCACCAAAAATTATTTTCATCTTATTAAACCACATTTTACTTAATGATATCAACTGTGTCTCTCGGATTTTTGAAATTCAACTCAAAAAAGTGGTAAAATTAAGTTTTATACAAATTTGGAAATGCTCCTTGGAGGTGGGTAAAAGATGGTAAAAAATTCGATAAAATTTTATATATCTAAAATCATCATAAAATGACTCCAATGAATTAAATTGAACTTATATAGGTATTATGTATCTATTTTTACCTAAAATAAATTTAAATAAAATAAATAATTATTTAAATAAAAATCTGGTTTTAAACAACAACTCAGTGTTTTTTCACTATTCATCAAAAATTGAAAGTTTTCAGAAAAATACCAAAAATTCACCCTAATCTCATTTCGATATTATGAATCCAAAAATGAAGTCCATCTTGAAAGATAAAATATATAAAATTTCAAAAAATGGGTATTGTTATTCATAATTACTAGTTTGATTGGTTGTGGTGTGTTAGATTCTCAAAGTTTCATACAATGCAATCTATTGCATTATTCAAAGGGAAAACGTACCATAGAAGCTTGGGGTGTTACATTCTTCCCTCCTTCAAATAAATTCATCCTCAAAATTTCTAGAATATTACTACATAAAAAGATTTGGTTGGTTCTTCATCATAAGTTCCTCGAGTTACCATTTTGCCTCTTCTATCTTATGGTTTCTCCATATAACTTTTACCAGACGAGTCGTCTGGTTTCTCATCACTTGTTCTCTGGTATGAAGGATTTTTGCAGGCTCTTCACAATAAGACAGATCAGGTTCAAGTTCAATTTCCTCATAGGTGAGTACATGCGTTGGGTCAGGCATGTATTTTCTCAACAGTGATACGTGGAACACATCGTGAACTTTGGAGATACTTGGCGGCATTGCCAACCGGTAGGCTACATCCCCAATTCATTTTAGAATTTCGAAAGGTCTGATGTACCTAGGACTTAGTTTACCCTTCTTACCAAATCGTATAACTCCCTTCTATGGAGATACATTCAAAAAAACATGATCTCCTACCTAAAATTCCAAATCCTTCCTTCGGTAATCAGTATAGCTCTTCTGCCTACTTTGTGCTTTTTTTATGTGGGTTTGGATAACCTTCACCTTTTCCATTGTTTCCTCAACAAGTTCTGGGCCTATGAGTTTTCTTTCTGCAACATCATCCCAACAAGTTTGTGTGCAACATTTCTAGCCACATAACGCTTCATATGGTTTCATATTAATACTTCAATGGAAGCTATTGTGATAGGAAAATTATACCATAGGGAAATATTGATCCCACATACCTTTAAAGTCAAGTGATAAAGATCTCAATATGTCTTCTAAGGTTTTAATAGTTCGTTCTGATTGTCCATCAGTTTGAGGGTGGTAGGCAGTGCTCAAACGAAGTTCAGTATCTATGAATTTCTGAAGACTTTTCCAAAATCTTGTTGTAAAACAAGGATCACGATCAGAAACAATCGATAGGGGTACACTATGGAGTCTTACAATTTTATTAATATATAGTATTGTTAAATGTTCGAGTGGTAAATCTTATCTTATAGCAAGAAAATGTTCTGACTTAGTAAGATGATCAACAATGACCCATATTGCATCATTCCTTCTAGGTGTCTTTGGTAGCCCCATGACAAATTCCATCGTAATATTATATCATTTCCACTCAGGTATGGGAAGAGGTTTAATGACTCCTCCAAGCTGTTTCCTTCCATCTTTCACTTGTTGACAAACCATACATCTTGACACAAAATCAGCAATCTCCCTCTTCATGTTGTCCCACCAAAAATGTTCCTTCAAATCTCTATACATCTTAGTGCTTCTAGGGTGTATAGAGAAATTGGATCTATGAGAATCATCTAAAAATTCCCTTTTTAGATCAGGAAAATTGGGAACACAAAGTCTCTTCCCAAATTTCAAAATCATGTCTTCATATATGAAGTCACCCAATCTCTTGTCATTCATAGCTTTAATCTTCTTTTGAAACTCCTCATCATCGGTCTAAGAACTCTTTATCATTTCTAGTAAAGATGGTTTGGCAACCATTTGAAAAATAATTGATGTTTCACCTTCCATGGTTATTCCCATATCCATCTTTACTATATCAATGTATATAGGATCCTTTTAAACTCTCATCTTTTTCAAACTCCATGATCTTTTCTCCTAAAATCATTTTCCACCTTATTTACCTTCCCCAGGTGGTAGTGTATAGTGAAATAATAATCCTTAAGTAGTTCAAGCCATTTCCTTTTCCTCATGTTGAGTTCTTTTTCTGGGAAAATATAATTCAAACTCTTGTGATCAGTATAAATCTCACATTTTTTCCATATAGATAGTGTCTCTATATCTTTAAAGCAAATATTATAGCTGCTAACTCAAAATCATGAGTATGATAGTTTTGTTCATGAATTTTTAGCTGTCATGATGCATAGGCAATAACTCTATCATTCTACATAAGGACACAACCAATTCCTTTCTTTGAGGCATCACTATAAATAACAAACCCGGCATTCCCCGATGGTAGAGTCAATATAGAAGCATTGACTAATCTTCTCTTCAGTTCTTCAAATCATTCTTCACACTCTTTTTTCCAAACAAATTTAACCCCTTTATGTGTGAGCTTGGTTAATGGGTTATCCAATCAGGAAAAATTATGGACAAAACATCGATAATAACCTGTTAAACCAATAAAACTCCATACCTCAATTATACTTATTGATGCTGGCCATTCTTGGATGGCCTTTGTCTTGGAAGGGTCAATGGAGATTCCATCCATAGAGACAATATGGCCAAGAAAAGAAATCTCTTGAATCCAAAATTCACACTTGCTAAACTTCTCGTATAATTCATTTCTTCTAAGGGTTTTCAGAATGGTGCGCAAGTGATTTTAATGATCTTCATAGCTTTTGGAGTATACCAAGATATCATCAATAAATACCACTAAAAAGTCATCAAGATATTCCTTGAAAACTCTATTCATTAGATCCATAAAAACAGAGGGTTCATTAGTCATCCCAAAAGGCATTACTGTAAACTCGTAATGCCTATACCTGGTTCGAAATGTTGTTTTTGGAATGTCTTCCTTCTTCACACACAACTGATGATATCCAGATCGAAGTTCAATCTTTGAAAAATATTGAGATCCATGAAGTTGGTCAAATAAATCATCAATGTGAGGTAGGGGATACTTGTTCTTTATTGTCATAGAATTGATCTCCCTGTAGTCAATGCACAACCTCATAGATCCATCTTTCTTCTTAATAAAAAGAATAGGGGCTCCCCATGGAGAAACACTAGGGAGAATAAATCCCTTATTACTCAATTATTCTAGTTGTTTCTTTAGTTCCACTAATTCTACAGTGTCCATTCTATAAGGGGTCTTCAAAATGAGCCTTGAACCAGGAATTAAATCAATAGAAAGATCAATTTCTCATTTTGGAGGATGTCCAGGTAAGTCCTCTAGAAAAACATCAACATATTCTTGTACAATAGGTACATCCTCTATTTGAACATTCCTTTCCTCACCCATAGTTATTTCATTCTCTTCCTCCCCAATAATTGAATTTATTTTAGCTACTGGGGGTGGATCTAATAATAATCATGTGTTGACATTTCTTCTATAAAGATAAGGTACTCCTTATCACCATCGAAAATTGTAACATCATTCTTCTTGAAATAAATTTTCACATCATGGTCTGAAAGACAATCCATCCCGAGGATTATATCAAATTTAATCATGGGTATGATGATGAGATTAGAAGATAAAGAAATTTATATGCCCTAATGGGAACTGATTCACAAAACTTTGTTGCAATGATACTTCCCTTAAGAGTTTTGACTAAAAACTCCCTTGTTAAATCAAATTGTAAATATCTAATTTTCTTAGAAAACTGGGAATATATGAAACAATGTGATGATCCAGAATCAAATAAAGCATTGCCTGAATTTAAGGAAACCATTAAATTACCTGCCACCATGTATTTCAGAGCTTCAACCTCAACAGTAGTGATCACATAAGCTTGACATTGATCCCTTGGCCTTTTCTGATTTAAGTTTCCCTGACGCTTAGGACATTCATTTACATAATGTCTCATCTCCCTGAAATTGTAGCATTGAACATTGGTAGCATATTTCTTTCCCTTATAATCACCAGCAAGATGGAATTTATATCCATATTTGTAGAAAAATACTTTTCCTTTTAGACAGGAACTAGGGTGCTTCCTTCCACAATTATCAGAGGGTAAAAATTCAAGTCTTTCCTTCTTCCCTATTTCCTTATTTCCTTTCCCATAGTGTTTAGCAGATCTCTTCTTCTCTTGCTTTTCTTTAAATTTGTAAGACTTAGAGAATTCATTTTCTGTCTTGATAGCACATTAGACAATATCTTCATGTGATAAGAAGGATTGTGATACCAATGCTCGATGGAGAAATAGTTTTAACCCATAAAATAAATGGTCTATCTTACTTCTTGGATTACGTATATAATATGCAGCATGCCTTTCTAATCTTGTAAAGTTATCCTCATAATTTGTAACATTCTCGTCCTCCTTTTGCCTCAGACTTAGAAATTGCCTTTCCATATTCGCTCGATGGTCCCAATGAAATTATTTTTCTATGAAAAGTTCTTTAAACTCCCTCCATTCCATACTAGATACTTTTTTATCTTCCTTTGTGTTTTGAATCAATGACCACCATTGATCAGCATCTCTAGTGAGATGATAAACTACCATGAAAACTTTTTCCCTTTCGCTACTCCCCAAAGCGTGAAATGTTTTCTCTAATGAATTTATCCATTACTCAGCCACTAATGGATTTGTACACCCATTTAATATTGGTGGTTTTTTCCTCATGAAGCGGTTTAACATTGATCCTCCTCATTTTGGATTAGGGTGCTCTATATGGGTAAGGATAATATTCATAACCTGAGTGAGTTTTCCCAGTATGGTGATAAGATGATCAGCACCAGTTGCTTCACTAGCTCCCCTATAATTTTCTTGAGTAGCAGGGAAATCCCTACATGGATTACATTCATTGATACAGTTTACATTCCTTCCACAAGGTGTTATTTATAAACAATAGCATGAACTAGATTAGTTTATGAATCGAAATACATAATTCCATACTTGTAAAACAATTAACATAAATTGAATAGTTTATGGATATAATACATAACCATGAAAATTTTTCTTTGAGGAATTATATACTCATAAACCCTTCATAATGGTTTGTAAAGAAAATGAGAATTATCCTAAGCATATCCCCCGAGAGTGTCGTAACCAAGAGTGCAGCAAGGCCCATTGTCGTGCACCCATTCCTATTCAAGTCTAGCTCAAAGTGTTTTTTTCGGTTTTTACCCCTAGCTGCATCTGTTCCAGAGCCACCTCTACCTGCTCTTTTCTAGACAGGGATGTATTTCTTGGAAAACTCACAAAATCTCTACAATACCAAAATTCTAGGAAGTTCTTCTATACTAATCCTCAAAGTCTATCTTAGGATAATTTTCTCTAATCAGAGTTTATCTAAATCTAGTTTCCAAGATTTGTAATAATCTTCCTATGATACTAACTCTAACTCCCCGACCCCAGTTACCTAGAGTCAGTGCATTATTATATAACATTGGAATGATCACAAAGAAGTCATGTCCCGAAAGATCGATCAGTTTAGTATTATTGGAAACAAGATTCATACATAAGTTCAACTTTACAACTTGAAAATAAATACAACACTAATTTATTTCATTGGAAACATACAAGACTCCTAGATTATGCCTGCAAGTCACTCATAACTAACTTCTTCATATCCTGGGAAAATGAAACATAAGAAAGGGGTGAGATCAAACGCTCAATAATGGTAAGCAATATAGCAGAAGATAATATAAATATTAAGCATGGTGAATAATTGAAAACACATGCCTTTACAAATAATAAACATGAGAACTTTTATGGTAGGAATATGAGCTGAGTAAATAATGCCATAATAAAACATAATCATTGGTATTCTACTAGTCGAATGACCACATGAACCATCAATATTATTTTCATAATGAGGTAATGTATAATGTCAAACATTCTGAAACATTTTTTCAAGGCCTCGGCCAAGACGTCTAAAAATGATTAAGGCCTCGGCCAAAACCATATAACAACTTGGGAAAGGCCTCGGCCAATTACATATCTAGTTGTCTCATGAGACCTACCGATGCATCAAAGAGCTATAGCAGGCTCCACCCATCACTTACTAAGTCCAATACATTCCTCATATTAAAAGGTTGAAATATAACATAAACATTCGTATTAAAACCAGCATATGAAATGTCAATAGTTTAACCATAAACCATGAATGGTATAAAAATAACACATCCATAGTCAAAAATATCAGAAAACCTTCAATAGAATATAAAATATTTGTATCATAATGAATTGACTTCAAACAAGTATAAAATCCATCAAAAGATGTTGACATAGATGAAATCAAAACTATTTGAGAGAAACATCTCTTTCTTTTTTTGAAATAATTTAAAGTTACATAATTATAAAAGAAAAAATTTATTTTGAAAATATTATTATAATCTTGTAAGGGAACAGTACTGGAAAATAGCCTTATACCCACGGTTTGGGGAAAACCTGTGGGTATAGGGGTTCCCTATACCCACGGTTTCGGAAAACTGTGGGTATATATATAGAGTGGGAACCTATACCCACGGTTTTCCAAAACTGTGGGTATTGGACACCTATACCCATGGTTTTCTACAAAACCATGAGGATATAGTTTTTTCGAAGGCATATACCCAAGGTTTTACAAAACCGTGGGTATAGGTGTTTATTTCCAGGCTTATCCCCACGGTTTTGACAAACCGGTGGGGATAAAAAAATTCGAAGGCATATACCCACGGTTTTTAAAACTATGGGGATAGCCTTACCATATTAAGGCGGTAAAAAATGTGTGGGAAATAAAAACAATTTGGCGGGAAAACCTCAGTTTGAATTAATATATTTAGGTTCATGGAATTATATAAGTATATTCATTCGTCGGCTTAGCTGGTTAAGTATTTCAAGTTGGTTCCATCGATCGCGTTATCGAATCCCGCCAGTAAAATATTTTTGAATACAGAGAAATGCATTAATATATTAAAATAAATGCAATTATAAATTTGTGTAATCGGAGTAGACTCGTTGGTAAAACGTCGTATGTTTGTCCAGCCAACGTGGGTTCGAAACCCGTCGTGCCTTTTTTTCGTAATACGGTCAGAGATTCATATATATGTAAAGTTGTAAATATATAATAATATATACGGCGTATCTGAAGTGGTGAGAAGCGCTGATCTGCAGGTGCAGATTGCGGGAGGTGGCGGGTTTAATTCCTGGATGCCCCGTTTTTTCACTATTTTTTCCCACGGTTTTAAAATCGTGGGTATAATACTTTGACAGGTTGGATGAAGCATTGACACGGTGGAAAAATATATATACCCACATTTCGAAAAACCGTGGGTATAGGTCATGGACCTATACCGACACCACCAACGGCCACGATTCCCCAAACCATGGGTAAGGTGTGATAACTGGGTCCTAGTGACAGCACAGACACCCCGCCTTAACATGGTCGTCGGGTCCTGGCCTACCAGGTACCACCAATTTCCCCGCAGACACGTGGGGCCCACCCTAGGGTCCACCCACATGCCCGAACGGGTCATCTGACTAATGACAATCCCCACAAGCCAACACATGTCCTTTCCAGTGTGTTTTTTTCCTCACTCACACACAGCCTAGGAAACTTCCCAGAAGGTCACCCATCCTGATCACTACTCCAGGCCAAGCATGCTTAACTGTGGAGTTCTAACCAGGTAGGCTCCTGAAAAGGAAGGTGCACCTTGTTAACATGGGTCATATCATTTAGTCATTTAACCCTTTATCGTTCTGGGGTGTTACAATCACCCCCCTTTAGAGCACAACGTCCTCGTTGTGGGCCCTACATCTCAACCCAGGCAGTGCACTGCACATAAGGTTGGGTACCACCTCTGATACCAAATATGACAACTGGGTCCCAGTGACAGCACAGACACCCCGCCTTAACATGGTCGTCGGGTCCTGGCCTACCAGGTACCACCAGTTGCCCCGCAGACACGTGGGGCCCACCCTAGGGTTCACCCACATACCCGAACGGATCATCTGACTAATGGCAGTCCCCACAGTCCAACACATGTCCTTTCCAGTGTGCTTTTTCCTCACTCACACACACCCTGGAAAACTTCCCAGAAGGTCACTCATCCTGATCACTACTCCAGGCCAAGCACACTTAACTATGGAGTTCTAACCAGGTAGGCTCCCGAAAAGGAAGGTGCACCTTGTTGTCATGAGTCATATCATTTAGTCATTTAACCCTTTATCGTTCTGGGGTGTTACATATAGCCTATACCCACGGTTTTGGGGTCTATACCCACAGTTTTGAATCATGGGTATAGGATCATTTTCCAGTAGTGGAAGATTTAAAAATATTATAATGGCGGAGAATAACCGCACCCTCTGTATAAGTTAAAAAAGACATTCTTACCTTAATTTTGTCGAAAAGTTCATAAAGTATCTTTTTTGGAAAATGACTTAAAGATTCCTTTAAAACATATAAGTTAAAATAAGGGTATAAATGACTTTAAACCATTATCTAAAAAATAGTAAAAATGTATTGAAATATATTTTTAAGAATCATGGATGTGGATGATAAAGAGGTCCCAGTAGATACTTACATAAAAGCAACCTCGGATAATAAAAAGATTGTGAAATTAACCCTTACCTTGTACTTTTACTTGGTCGAGGGTAGGTTAACCTCCTGTATAATGGTAAAATAATTGTTATTAAATTATAAAATAACCATATACATTAATATTATATCATATATGACCTTATAATATTGCTTTGTTAATAATATTTTAGTATTATCGTCATTTCGGGTGTTAACTGATTCATTTTCCTTTATATGCTTTATTACGTGAGTAATGTTTGTTATGGATAGGAAGTATCTTATTCATATTCCGAATGATATTAAGTATTTAAACATTATTTTTAATCATCAAATGAAAATTCGTCTTGAATGGATATGATGGGGAATGAATCTCATCGCGTTTGTCGAGACGGTAATCCGTACGTACGCACAAGCGATAATATCATTCTTTTGATATCAAAATCATAAATAATTTGATGGTATATCATATATAAAGAATCATTATCATATTATCTTTATTATTTACATCATTTATACTCATTATTATACCCATCCAATGATGAAGTGTTTGAATAACAATCTACACCACGACGTGGAGACAGTAATCCGTACGTACGCACGTATGGTGACTTTGTCATTTATAGGATGGATAGAATAATGAATATGGTTGTACCATTTTTATAATAACATCACAGTATATATACGATACTGTATTTATTATTTTATAATGGAAACAACAGAGAAAGAGGAAGTGGAAGAAGAAAAGAACTTGAAAGAGGTGATGAAATATTTACCTCTTCTTCGGGTTCTTCCTTTTGATTTGATCAAAATGGATATTAGGTTGGATTTATGACTACAGGAAGGCCTCTAGTATGAAGGGAATATAGTTGGGATGATATTTTTTCAGGTTTTGGCCGATCCAAATGGCTTTGAAGGTGTGAATTTTAGAGAAGGGGAAGTGCCCTTTAATAAGAGGGGTGAGGGGAACCTTAGGAAAAGATTGAAATATTATTTTATAATAAAACCATTTTCGGTTTCTTATGGCTCAAAAATGAATTATTTAAAGGATAAGGTGGAGATGGGTCAAAAACCTCTCAACAAATAGGTTTTATATAGGTTTGGGTCACTATATTAACTTTATCATTTAGATTTAACTCTTAGTTAAATAGTTTTACATTTACCATGCCTCTTTGTATTTTTATATTATACGGTTAATAAACTTACTATAAACTTCCAATATAACCCCAAGTGTTTCATTAATGATACAACTATAATTATATAAGTTTTTTGGTCAAACCTTAGATTATTAAGATTATTATATCAACCAATAATATTGTATTTGTTTTAAAAACTCATTTATGTCAATTTTGACATTATTTCATAATTGATTTTTTTCAAAGTCATAAAAACTTTATTACTTCTGAATAAATACATTTAATAATCCCTAACATGTCATATTAACCTATAAAATTATTTTAATTCATTAATAGTCTCAAATTAGATTTATTTGGATATTTATAATATCAATTATTTTGATCTTTCATTAATATGGTAATTACTGCATCATCATTCTGTCATAAATAAATTTCATTATTTAATGTCTAAAAATTATAAATAAAATATAAATATGTATAAAATACTTTTATATTTCTAATGAATATTTATAGTATAATTTATATTGTGTGTAACCCTATATTAAAAATGGTTTAGTTATTAAACTTTGAATTTAACTCTTTTAACTCTTCTTTAAATAAAATAATAATAAATGTCCTAATCTAATCCAAGTGGATCAAAGAGGTTCATATTTTATTCATAAGGTTGTTTTTTGTCAAATTATACTTATCAAATAGAATTAGTACATGTGTTAGGGTAATAATAATATCATTTTTACCCTTAATTACCCTATTTACTTTTAACCGTGGTAAATAAAAGTAAAAGTTACTAATCATCAAAAAATATTGTCATCTTATTGAACCACATTTTACTTACTGATATCAACAATGTCTCTAAGATTTTTTAAATTCAACTCACAGAAGTGGTAAAATTAAGTTTTATACAAATTTGGAAATGCTGCTTGGATGTGAGTAAAAGACGGTAAAAAGTTCTATAAAATTTTATATATTAAAACTCATCATAAAATGACTCCAATGAATGAAATTGAACTTATATTTGTATTATGTATCTATTTTGACCTAAAAAAATTTAAATAAAATAAAAAATTATTTAAATAATAATTCAGTTTTAAATAATAACTTGGTGTTTTTTCACTATTCATCAAAAATTGAAAGTTTTCAGAAAAATACCAAAAATTCACCCTAAGCTGATTTCGATATTTTAAATCCAAAAATGAATTCCATTTTGAAAGATAAAATTTATAAAATTTCAAGAAGTGGGTATTACTATTCATAACGGCTAGTTTGATTGGTCACGGTGTGTTAGAATCTCGAAGTTGCGTACAATGCAAGCTATTGAATTATTCAAAGGGAAAATGTACCGTGGAAGCTTGGGGTGTTACAAGCTAAGATTTTACAATCACTTCTCAAAGATGCTGAGAAAGCATCTGAAAAAATTCAAATACCAAAATTATTTATGATAGAACCATTATCAGATACTCTGGGAAAGAAAGTGGTGGTTCCGGAATTGCATCAAGAAGAAGAAATTGCTCAGGAAGAGGAAGAGGAAGAGGAAATAGAAGAAGAAGAAAAGGAAGAAGAAGAAGGCAATGAAACTGATGATATCATAAAGCAAGCTGAAAATTATCATGAGAAGGAGAGACCCTCTGTAAAATTATTGATCTGGACTTCTCAAGCCGAATCCTCAAAAATTACTACACCAGGAAAAGATGAGAAAGGTGAAGAAGAAATGAATAAGCCAATAGATGATAAAAGCAGTAATCATGATTTCATTCATCCAGAAGATCTAGTGGTTGATGTAGAGAAAGAGGAAGTTGAGGAAGATAAAATTTTTCATCTATCTGACAGTCAGCATGAGTCTCCCAAAGAACAAGACATCATTCTGAGAGCTGACAAGGGAAAGCAGGTGGTAGTAGATAAACCTAGTAAATCCATAGTGAAGAAGAAATATGATGGTGCTTCATCAAATAGGAAAGCTAGGGATACAGAAAAAAAATATTTACCAACCAAACAATCGGATTCAGAATCATCTTCCCTCGGACATGATTTCGTTGTTTAGTCATTGAAAAAGCTGGTTGGTACTATTCCTTTATTTCTAAGTATAGATTCAAGAATCAAGATGCTTTAGCATACGATAAATCAAAAATTAGTTTCAGTTTCTATGGTCATTGACAAATGTGTTACACTAGATACTGATTTCAAGACCTTCCTCATTGGTTATGAGGCTCATAAAAGATCTTGCAAGAAGATAAAAAGATGTTCATAGAAGACAATTGAAGAAATGATAATCTTCAATGAATTTCATGATAATTTCAAGGATGCATTTCATACCGAAGATGGTAAGATCAAGGACCTTTCAAATAGTTTTGAGGAAAAGTTAAGCCTTGGAGAGACTACTTGGAAGTAGGAAGTTAAGGATCTGAATGGAAAGCTTAATTATGTAACCATGAATTGGAAGAGGGAAAGGGATCTCATAATAGAGATTTAAGAGAATCTTTCTAAACAATAATAAGTGTTGAAATTTTAGGCATACATTCTTAAGACTCAGTAGGAAAAAATTCAATCCTTAGAGAAAAAAATGAAGATCAGGATCAGTTGCTAAAGCGAGTAGAAGAGGATCACAAGGAACTCAAGAATTGAAAAACCATTGTGAAGAATCTGATGTCGAACGAGAAAAAAGGATAATTTCTTTATATTCTGATCTTTTGTTGTATTTTCCTCATTGTACAAATACTTTCAATCTTAATGAAATTTTTGTTGTTCTACATATATTTGGTTATTTAGTACTAATGTTTCAGGTACCAATTTTTCCATTCCCTATATTGATTTTTGAAAATCACAAATGGGGAGAAAGGAATGTTAAGAATAATTCAAAGTAAATAAGAGATTTCTCTAAGGGGTATTTCATCTAGAGGAAAGATCTTATCAATGAAGTTTTTCGAATTCAAGATAATGAAAAATATCTTTCTGGAAATCCAGAATATGATCCTTAGGGATTTCAAAGCCCAAGGTGGAGTTAGTCGTATTCACTATGATCTATATGTAAAGGGAGATAAGTTTTTATTTTAAAGTCCATAAAATATCTAAGTTCTTAGATTCTTTTTAGTAAGGATGTTTGTGATTTCCAAAAAGGGGGATATTATTGACTCAATAAGGTTTCTTTATGACATTTCCATTCCTTTATGGTTTTAAAATCACAAACACTCTATCCTAAAGAAAATTTTATTTCCCTGAAGATTTATCTTAATGAGGAAATTTTTCCTTCCCCAAGGAAATTTTCTCCTTACCTTTTTTTCATTATTCATGATTTAGTTTCTCTTATTCTTACTCTTTTTATTTATAACGTGTAAAAATCAGTTTCATATCTAAAACCTCAGAATCCTTTAAATACTTAGATATAGAGTATTCTGTTTTCAGGTTCTGAATTTAGATTTCAAATTCTCTAAAATTCAGATTCTGAATTCTCTGAAATTCAGACTTTGAATTCTATGAAATTCAGATTCTGAATTCTTTAAAATTCAGATTCTGAATTCTTTGAAATTCATACTCTGAATTCTCTGAAATTTAGACTCTGAATTCTCTAAAATTCATACACCAAATTCTATGAAATTCAGACTCAGAATTCTCTGAAATTCAAACTCCAAATTTATTGAAATTCTGATTCCGAATTCCTTATAATTCTAATTCTGAATTCCTCAGAATTTAGACTCTGAATTCATCATAATTCAAAATCTGAATTTATTGAAATTATGATTCTGGATTTCTTAGAATTCAGTTTATGAATTCCTTAGAATTTAGGTTCCTAATTCCTTAAAATTCAAGCTCTGAATTCCTCAAAATTCAGGTTCTGAATTCCTTAGAATTCAGACTCTGAATTCATTGGAATTCTGACTCTGAAAACTCCAGAATTCAGGTTCCAAATTCCTTGAAAAATAGAATCTTGATATTTATGACTTATATTCTCCAAGTGGTTATTTTTATTTATACTCTGAACTTTATTTTTTCCTAGACTCCAAAAAATAGATTTGGTTGAGCAACCATATTTTTCTTACCCTTGTTATAGTTATGAAACGATGTCGTGTATTCTGTTTCTAATTAACTGTTGTTTGAGTGACATGTGTATAGGTCCCTCTGATTATTAAGGAAAAACATGTCCATTGGAGGAGGGAGCTGACTGTTGGAGAAGTTTCTATAAATAGGATCTCATTTTAATGAGCACACAATTTTTGAACAACTGTTCTACAACTCTAGATATTACATGCTGCTGAAGTGATTTCTAGAGAGAGAGACTCTCATGATTTGTATGTACTAAACATCTTTTTCATCTTAATTCGTGAGATTCTGATTTTTGTTGTGTACAACAGAGAGCTTCCGGTGATAGGAAGACAGAGGTGCCGACTACCTTAAAGTTTTAGGACTTCCTTGATAAGAAAGACAGAGGTGTCGACTTCCTTGAAGTTAGAGGGCTTGCAGGGATAACTATACGAACTCTGATATTCCTATCGAGGACTTACCCTGGTGTGGGTAAGACAAACTTTATTGGAAGTATAAATCAAGGGACCTTTATCCAAGGTTGTTGGATACCCTACTCTTTGGGTTAAAATATCTCATACTTGTTACTTGTATTGTTTCAAGTTTGTTTTCCACTTCATTTTTATCAATAAGGAAAGTATAATTATCTTATACTTACTTGTACTTGTATACTATGATCAGTAAGATTCTATATGCTTTAAGGTAAAATCTTTTTCCTTGTAAACTTTTCTTAAGTTTCATTTCCGGAACCATATTTCTAGAATCTAGAAAGTTTGTAGAACTAAGTGGTTTTGTGAATTTACCTTGTTTAATTTTGTTAAACATAGTTTTCCATAAGGTTGAAAATGAAAGTTTTATAACCAACTTTAATGGTTCCAATGGAATTTTTAAAGGATACAATTCACCCCTGTATATTGAGCATCTACATCATTATTCTGATCCTACATATGTTGCCTCATGAAATGCTCAACTACCGACATGTTCATTTGTGGTTGATTTGGATGATCTCATGTATAGATACCACCACCATTTATATCCTGAGTCAACTGTGACATCACTGCAACAAACTATTCAGTTCCAAGTCCGACCATTTTTCGTTGTTGATTTGGTAGGTTGTTTTCCTCTTTATGTCGTCCCATCATAGATGCCATGTTTCCTCTGTGGAAAACCATTCTAAACACAGATATATCTTAGACAAATCAACATGGTAATCTTTAAATGCTCTATCATTTCAATCTTACCGTAAAGTAAAAATAATTTATGGTTATTAATTTAATAATATCCTAACTGTTAAAGTTATCTAAACCTTCATTTTATACCAACTATAAGGATCCATCCTTAAACATTACATAATCTTTATTTTTGATCAAGAATTTACTTTCTTTCACATTTAATATCTTTTCAGGTTTAGAGTTTTAGATAATTATGAAATAACTATTACATTACACCTCAAATATTACAAAGTAGACACTTATAATCTATCCAATTTTTTAACAATAATAAAATGCCTTAAAAACAATAATTATTTCTTGATAAAAATATTCTTGAATTCTTCATCTCTATTACCCTTCCTTATACCTAGTGAAAAAACATTTCAAAAACTTGGGATGAGCATAAAAATCTCAGTAAGTGATATAAAATAAGGAAAGAAAACATCAGTCCATGAATACATACAAATCAATGAAATCATACTTTTCACTCATAAAACATAATCTCTTTGAGATACCTCATGAAATAATAATATTTATGAATAAATCATATAAATCATAAATCATAAAGGTAACTTGTGGAATCCATAACATACTTACATTGTAGTTGTGATAGCTACATAGGGAGTAACATTCATGGTTACTTTTAGAATACCCATCAAAGAATATTACCTAAATCTCTTAAGAGAAACCTTAAGGTTTACATACGTCATGTTATCCAATGCATTGGAGAGATATCATGGGCTCACCCGCCCTTGTTTTATCACAGAACCACCCGTATACATAAGTAATTCCCAAGAACCACAACATAATCATAACAACGGACAAGCATAAAGGAAAAATAACATTTCCCCATTGCAATCATAAGACATCATATCAAGATATTGAGATAATAAATCCATTATAAATCCCATTTTCAATAAAAAAAATACCTAAAAAGTAATATGGTATTTAATTTTCTTTTTAAAAACATTATGACTTGTAGAGGAATCCAAATATCAAATAATGCTCATAGTGGCAGAAAGGTCGTTATCTCTATGTATGTTAAAAACATTCATTTTTTCATTTAGTAAAATGATTCATAAATAAAATATTAATTTTGAAAACCATTGAATGAAATTAAAATTCAAATGGTTTGATTGTACACTGTATAAAAGAAGTTCGTATATAAATCAAAATATGCCTCAATGAAAGGAGATTGAGATGAAGTCTCTTACCTTGAGTCCAAATCATCATGTGTGTTACTTTTTCTTCCTGAATAATAAAATTAAGTTAATATCTACTTGTTTCATAATATTTTTAAAGTTTATTATTCCTTTTATATCACTTATTACCTTGTTATAACAATCTCATAATTATTCAAGTTCATATTGGTTGTTTTGTCGATATTCGGTACTTGAGTCAAAAATGAACTTGTTTTGATGAAAATTGTCCATGTAGTAAAAATTTCATCAACTCCATAATTATATTCATGATTTAAATATAATATATATCTGGTATATATGTATTTGTAATAGTCCATAACATTTGGTGATAAGAAATGAAATGCATCATTCATGGAGACGGTATGTCGTATGTACGCATGAATGCTACTTTCATTTATTTGTCATATTAAAGGAATGAAAACTAAATAATACATAGGTATGTTATAATTCCAGTATAATATATATGTTATATAGGTTACATAAGTTAATTAATCCCATCCTTTATACATACTATGTATGGCATGAATGATTCATATCACTTTGAGGGGATGGTAGTTATTACTTCCTCAAATGAAATTATTGTATTTACACATTATAGAAAGAATAATGGTGTGTTTTAAATAAAAAAATAAAGAATAATAGAGAAACAATGAGTATAATATATATCATATATTAATATAGTTACATCATAATGTCCATCATTATATGTGGTAGGGGAAAATTGAACAATAATCGTTTCGTGAGGTAGTAGTTCGTCGTACACAGAAACAATATGTTCGTATACATTATATGGAGGTGTGTGTAAGTGTAGTTTGAATAATTATCATATAGACAATATAGTTTATTTAGGATTCTGGTGTTGTTATGTAATGAAAGAATAAGTAGAGAATAGGGAGTGGAGAAATAAAATTAAGGAAATGAACTTTTGAGAAGACACTACCTCTAAATTGGGTAACTTCTTTTGATTTGAGCCAAAAGGAATTCTTGAGTTTTATTCTATCTGAGTTAAGGCTTATAGGAGGAAGGTAGGGATGTTTCAATATTATTTGAGCAGAATTGGGAGGATCCAAGGGGATTGAGAGGTGTGAGTAAGTTGGTAGAGGTGGTGGCCTTTTATAAGAGGGAGGAGGGGCACTTTAGGAATGTCTTGAAATATAATTTTATTATAAAATTATTTTAGGATTATAATAATTAAAAAGTGATATTTTTCAATTATAATATGATAATGAGTCTATAAAATCTCTACCAATAGGTTTTAGATATTATTAGGTCACAAAATTAACCATATCTTCTAGCTTTAACCCTTAGTTAAAAACATTAACTCTTACCATGTCTTCTTGTATTTTCATAATATATGGTTACTATAGTTACTATAAAATGACAATAGAACCAAAAGTGGATCATTAATAATATTTGTAACATTATATAAGTAATTTTTTAGAATCTTATATTTTAATGGCTATTATATCATTTAATAAAAAAGTATTTGTTTCAAAAAACTCATTTATGTCAATTTTGACACTATTTAGTAAGTGATTTTTGTTAAAGTCATAAAAACTTTATTCCTTATAACCAAATGAATTAAATCAAATATAATATGTCAATATCATCCATAAAATTAATTTATGGAATAAAAATATTCAAAATACATTTATTTTAATATTTATAATATCATTTATTTGAATCATTCATTAATAAGGTAATCATTGCATCATCATTGTTTTATAATTAAATTTATTTATATAATGTATAAAAATTATAAATAAAATACCATGATGTATAAAATATTTTTATCTTTCTAATTTATATTTATAGTCAAATATATCAATTATATAACCCAATATTAAAAATTTTTTAATAAAATATACATGTTTATGTTATATTTCTCCTTACTTTAAGTAGATTCTTATAACATGTAATTTTCACACCCAAGTGGCTCCCAAATGCCAAAAATTCGGCCTAAGGATTCTCATGGTCAGACATAACTCATCCAATATTATTATTACATGTTTTAGGGTGGTTTAATATTATTATATTATTATTTTGTACCCTTATTTACCAGATTTATCCTTTAACCATGGTAAATAAAAATAATTACTGATGTTACTATTCATAATGTCCAAAAATAAAAGGTACTTATTTACATAATATGGAACTTATGATTAAAAATATGGAATATATTTTTCCGAATTCAAAAAACATAATTTGAAGAAATTAATTTAAAGTTAATCCAGGTTGTCAAAACCAAAAAGTGGGTTTTTAAGAAGTAAAAACTATCAAAAGATTGACATGTGTTTATGTCCAATTTAAAAGTGAAATTACTTCCAATGACCAAAATTGGATTAAATGGTAAAACATTAATACAATTAAACTTTAAAACCAATTAAAATTACAATACAACTATATAAATAAATTAGATGAAAAGGAAGTTTTGAATTAAATTGCATTATTTTTCATTATACATTAAAAAATGAACATTATCAGAAAATTACCAAAAATTTAACCAAAGTAAATTTTGATGTACCTATTCTATATAAAAATTTTATTTTGTAAAATAAAATATATAAAATTTACAAAAACTAGATTTAAAAAGGGTTCTCCATCAAAAGGTGGTAAAATGAGCTTTTAAAAATATTAGAGTATATTATGCTTAAAATTGGATTCATCCTCCTTTTAAGTCTCTAATATTTATTGGATAAATTTAAAAACATTTAAAAACTTGTGTAATCATATTTTTGTTAGTTAATTTCATTCTCACCAATACAACAGCTAGGTGTTAACTAACATTTAAAATAATAATAGTATTATTATATTATTTTTCGATATAACTCAAAGTTGTGTGAAACATAAGATTTCAGAGAAACCTGTTGTTGTGTCTCAAGTATGCTATCGGACAAAGAATACCCTTTAATGTAAATTAATATCTTATTCATATATATTAATAGTTATGAAAAATTATTATTCCATAAATACCTGGGATGCTATAATGTATCCAAGATATCCACGATTCAAATGAATATTGATATAGCATAAATTTTTGGATAAAGAATAGAGGAACTGGAGTAATTATGTTTTATTATTTCATGAATCATCTATTATGGTATTGAATTTATAACTCTGAAAAGTTTTGTACAATTAATAATGATAGATAAATGTTTTGACTGCACTATGAGTGTGCACACTATTTACAATATGATGATGTAAAGGAATTGAACAATGAATTTAAATATTTCATTATTTCATGTGGACCATATGCAATATTTGAAATAATTAAATTAGTGATTTGAATTAGTATGATTTGAATTATATGGAAAATAAGTTAATTACATGATTATTTTTAGATAACTGAAGGTATTTAATTCATGTTTAATATGATTGTAAAAAATTCCTTAATACTATATTCTATACAAATTATATGATCTATGTATTTTTAAAGGGCTTATAGGAAAAATAGTTGTCAAAACAAAATAATTATAAGGACCACCACATGCACATATGTATGAACTATTAGTTCAACCATGTGGAAGTATTTTAACATATAAAATCCATTTTGTAAGGGAAGGAGAGCATAGTACCCATAAAGAGTGCAAGGTGGGTGCACACATAGCACCCAAAGTGCGCACTCATCGAATTTAGGTTGGTTCCTATGTGTTATGTGAAAATGTGAGGTGTGATTCATAAAGTGTAAGTGTGGTGTGTTTTTTGGTGATGAAATTAGTTCCATGGATCAAGTAAAAATTATCATAGGATGCTTGAGACCAAATGAAAGTTCAATGTGGAATGTGTTTGGTGCATGCACTATTCATTGATATTAAAAATATAGGAATATTATCAGGGTCTTTGGATGGGATTTTTCCTCGTTGTCTGATTCATGTACTAAGTTTTATTCAAACGCCTACAATCCTTTAATCATAAAAATGGTATTTCATTACTACATTATTCTCCATTGATATTTCTATATTGATAATTGATACCTTCTTGCATGTCATAGATTATATGTAACATTCTCAATCATTATTAAAGTCATGTATGCATTTGGTAACTCAAGAAAAATTCCACTGTCGAATAAAAAAATGATGTATAAGTCATTTAAGTGCATGGATATGTTCATAGATTTTTAAATGATGAGGCTTTTAGTTATTGTTTCTTGCATATGATATTTTCACTACAATGATTAAAACTATTCTCACATAAGAGTATCCATTATATATTATAGTATCATGGGAGCCTGGATGTTTTAAATACAAAAATAATATGATATATTTTTTCATGGTTATTAAAACAACATAAATCATGAGTTATAATATAGTGGTGAAATTGATATGTGTTGAAAATTCTTCTATATATACCAGAACACTATTCTAGGGGTTAGTTATTTCCATTATTTTTATTTTTTAGTTTACATTTTTATAAACAACACATTTCTAAAGTTTATTTTTACATGTATATATTGTAGGTACCAATAGCCTATTTAATATGTGATAAGGGAGTATTAAAATATTCTATAGTGTTAATAAAGAACCATGAACTAATATGTATGAGGATGAAAGGTGAATAACATTTGATTTTTTTATTACACACTCGACTTATTTGATAGAGTAATTTTGTGATCCATGGTTTGAGTAATATACTATCACTATGCTATGAAAACAAAATTGTGATTGATTTATGAAAACCCTTGGAGTTTTTCATGAAGTTTAGTCATTATAAATAAATTAAGACACTTTTATGAAGGCATGGGAAGTGTATCCAATTGTAATATTGATCACATGTATTCTTACATGATGGGATGCCTACCTTAAAGAACGAAATTTTCATTATTCATCTAATTTATATAAAGGAGTGAGAAAAATTATTGATGAATTTAATACCTAGATACATATAAATAATGGGTTCATTAAATATATTGGGTTTCATATACTGAAAACATTTTAGGATTACTGAATCTAAATAAAAGATATCCCATAAGAGGAAGTGAAGAATAATATAATAATATACCATAAAAAATTAATAAATTATATCTTATATCTTATAGGGTATGAATGAGTGATTCACAAAATAATTTAATGAAGTTAAAATTACTTTTAATATTTTTTAATTTTATTAATGTGAGGTTGAGAATGAATAATTAGAAGGAGAACAATCATAGTCTGTTTAGAATTGAAGAATAAATGGAGAAGCAGATGAAGTAGTTTTTATAATGTTGAGACTAAAATTCATTTTTATGATAATCAAAAATTATATTTTTGATCATAGAAAAAAAATATTCAATGTACTATATTTAAGTATAATGGTTCAACCAGATAGTGAAGAAAAACATTTATTATGATTTGGTATCGGATGACCAGGGTGAAGAAGATGAAGAAGATTGAGTTGCTTTTAGGTTATTGTTGGAGAAGGAAAGTATCATTACCACTAATATGAAAGTAAAATGTGAAGAAGTATAATGAGAATAAAAAATGAGTATTGTGACAACAATAAAAATAATCAATAAGTAGAATATTTTTTGGTGTTACAAATCTTAAATAAGGTGGATATTATCTTCAGGGGGTGTATAATGAACTAGCCAAGAGCTGTAAAACTAGTTCTATGATTTTACTATCGATTGATGAAAGTGAATGATTATTATCTTCTAAATATATCACTATAATGATTATTATATAGTAATTCCATGGTATTCTATTTATTCCAAACTATACCAAGGACTATATACTATAGTCGAGTAATAAACCCTATAAAAATACCATGGTGGTATTTACCTATATTCATATACCTAAAGATGATAAATAAAAATGGTATAGGATAATCAATATCCTATAAGGTGTAATAGGTAAAGGGATAAAATTTATAAAAGATTAAAAACATCCCAAAACTGATTCACCATTTTGTTTAACCCCTGATAAACATATTTTAACTATAAACATGGTAATAAAGTTTTAATATTTTTACTATTCATTATAACCAAAAAATAAGTTGACCTTCATATATAATTTTTTTTATTACAATTCAAAATAATGAATACATTTTATTAAATTAAATTCATATAAGTGGTATAATTCAATTCAATAATAAATAATCAGGATTCTGTATACACAATAAACTTTTAAGTAATTTTTGAGTCATTAAATACTCTGGATATGTATAAACAACCAAATTTTAATGAACACATGAGAATGGGTGTGGATTGTGATAAGGATGAATTAAATGGATACTATTTATTAGTTGGGGTGAATGTTCCAATGGAATGTTTTAAAATTTTTGAATGTAAATTTAGAATATAAATGTTCCTATGTTTTTAATGGTTAACGTAAAAGGTTAAATTAGAACTAATGATGTTGTTTTAGAAATTAAATGGTAGTTTTTAAGTTAATTAATGATATATGATGTTCATTTATGATTGTATGCATATATGAGGACTATATTTCCAAACAAGTGTTTTTATGGTTTCATGTGGGACATTAGCCATAGTTCATGCCTTTTGTAGTATACATTAACTTAGATTTTTTTTGTGTTACATTGTCATTATTTTCCATTACAATGTACACTCCACAAAAAAATGTTTATAGGGGTATAAAATAACCTTATTAGCCTAGTTTTATAGGTTTTTCCCCATTGTCTATTTTTTTTATAAATATATTTCAACCACTCACCATTCCCTTATATATAATTTAGTTATAGCATTTCATATAGGAATATTTGGGCCATGGAGGGTTATAAAATAGGGATTGTTCTTATAACTATGGTTATAGTTATTTGCTATTATATGTAGTCATATGTAGTATGTAACATTATAATGTTATAGAATATATATTTATCTGAATGTAAATGATTATAGTTATACATGCTTATTTACACAAAGTTCATAAATTCTTATGGAAGAGTGTATACTTATGTTGGTTGACATTACTCATGAGTTTACTATGTTACTCTAGGTATGTGATGATGATGTCAATATAATTTGCATGAAAAGATGTGACATATGTGATGATTTCATAATATTTATTTTATATGATTTAACATATGTATTGGTTTACATAAGGTTGATATTTGAGCACTAGGACATAAGATGTTTGGGTTTATGGTGAAAAGTTTAGTAAGAGAGAGAATATGATGTTCCAACACATATGTATGATAATAATATTATGTTGCCTTTTCTTTTATGATCCTTGTTTTTTATTCCATATTTAGGTTGGGATATTTCTCATTATATTTATTTAATGAGATGAATTATCTATTTATTCACTGGTACATATTATACTTCTTTCACATTTTCACGATAGGATTCAAGGAGGATCTTATTCAGTATACTTCTATTCAAAAACTATATTATTAAATATCTTTAATAGGTCCATGAAAATTGGATGGTGATCAAGTAGGGAAGAAATACTTTTTAGTTTCTCTTCTGGGGCTACTGGAATTTATTCTCACTACATATGATATGTTTATGGTATTTTTTATTATTACCATTTTTATGAAATTCATGTATTATATTTTTTTATTAATTTATGTGATAGAGTTAATTGGTGAATCTTTTATAATTTAATGAGATATAATGTGGGTAATTCTTCCTATATTAATGAATTATATACCCTTGGTTATAGTCTCTAACTATTTTATAAATATAGTAAGGTATTTTTTTCAGCCTAGGCATCACTACTATCCTATAGGGTTACTACGGTTTGGAGGTCATTAAAAATTCTAAAAAAACGATTAATATATAATAGTATATTATGTTTTCAAATATTTTGTTTGGATATAGAATTTCATTACTTACATATTATTTTTTCCAAAAATCAGAAATCTCAATGAAATCTAGTATGATCATAGTTTAGTAGTATCATAGTCTTTGGAATGTCAAACTAACTAAAAATCCCAAAATATTTGTCATCTATTTCATCACATTTGTGGGATAATGGTTATAGTTAATAAAAAAAAATTTTATATAAAGGATAAAATATAATTCATATAACAAATAAATTGTAAAAAATAATTAATTCAATGCACTTTTCTTTGTGTTACTTATATGAGTGAATGGATTTAGTGTACTTAAGATTTTTTAAATGTCTATTCCCAAAATTCATCCAGGTAGTGTAGATTTTCTGAAATGTGGTTTCATCTAATTTATATGAAGTAAATATAGTATAATTTATTTATTTTTAATATTACATAATAAATTTTATGATTTCAACCCCTTTAATAATGTAATACATTTTTACCACTAATTGACCATGATCGTAATTGATTTTGGTTATATGTTATGATCATTGTGAGTAGGATCACTACTAGATTGAAATAAATAATCTATCAAAATATTTTGAAATTTAGGTGTTGGATAATTACTACAATGGCCACCCATAAGAAAAAAATTTGTTCACTTTTATAATAATATCATTATGATATGGATCCATCATATGATATATGTTTGTGATGTTTTATTTTTATGGATGTATACAAACTACAACACATTAATTTCCATATATGGGTTGTTGTTTTAATTTTAGTGAACATTATATTTGTTTTCTTTATCCTGATTTTATTAAAAAGGTTCCCAATATATGAGGTTTCATAATTTTATACATCATTAATGTATTTCAAAAATTTAGATTTATAGAATGTAATTGGTGATATAATTAATCACTTGGAGGGATATAATTTTATATTATAAATGTACCCTCACATGAAAATTAAATATGATGTAGTTATATATGATTTATTTAAAAAGGGAATTTAAAAATAAGATAATATATTCATGATTGAAATTATTTACATCTTATTATTAATCTCGATGTCTTAGAAAATGTAACATTGTAATTATACATGTGGTGTATTTGAACACACCAAAAACCTTTTTATTATTTGTACGTTAGACATGATACTAGTTGTAGATTTAAGATAGTGACTATGAATGAGATTTATTATCATTTTATAGTATTATAATTGTCCCCTAAGATCAAACATAACAAAATGTTGATTTAGATATTTTGACTAATCTTATTAGTTCCTTTGTAAATATAATTATTTTTATTATAAAACCTAATATTATTTTTTTCATAGATAAAATATCTAATTATGTAATAGTTATTTAGGTAAATAATTAATATTAGATTATAATATTAATAAACACTAATTTATATTATTAAAATATAAGCGTGGGGAAATGAAATCGGAAAAATTGGACTCGGTCTTAGGCTTGGTGTAATGAACTTCCATAGCCCATAACATATGTAAAATTAAAATTCTAACCTACAAAGAACTTTTTATAACCTCGTTTACTTTATCTAACTAATTTACATTCTCATTAATCCACCTAACATGGTGGTTTGGGACATAAAAAACATTTGAGGCCCTTTTCTGATGACCCATCCCTCGGGGCCTGTGTCGTGACTACCCCAAGCCTTCCTTTCCTAGGATAGGGGCTGGCGACTAGCACTGACTAGGCTTATCCCAAATTTGGAGGAATTTTTCTAAGCACTTTTATACACGCAATCATCTCTAAGAAAAATTACTGAAACTAAAAACATAGAGTAAATAGGTATGCATCCTACTAAGATAACCACTGAGATTAACAATACAAAACAGAAAAGTAAACTGGGGCCAGAATCATCCCAACCAAAACTGAAAAGAAGTATGCTCCTAAATTTTGGAAATAGAAATATCTACCTAAATGGTAGGTATAGTAAAATTTTTGTATGTCGCTGAATAGTACCACATCTGTCGGGTCACCTTGAAGAACAACCTATCTTTGACGGAAAAAGTACTCTATCAAAGATGTAAATAATATGCACAAGACATGACATATGAGGGGTGAATCCCATACAGGGGTGAGTAAAACAATACTTATTAGGGACCCCAAAACCATAAAGGAAAACCCACAAAGAAAGATATATTTGACATAGTCACTATAGTCATCTCACACCAAGTACATGTATATAGCATGAATATAGTTAAGAAAGTCCAGGAATATTCAAAATTGATGAGACATAGAGTATTTATAGGAGACTCACACCACATCTTCATAGGAGACCTACTTCGCATCTTCATAGGTGACCTACTTTGTGTCTTCGCATGAGACCAAATCCCCATCTTTTCAAGAAACCTGCTCTGCATCTTCATAGGAGACATACTCTACATCTTCATAGAATACTTACTCCATGTCTTCATTGAATAATTACTCCATTTATGTCACAGTTCTTAGGAAACTTACTCCACGTAGGTGTCATCCATAAGATTTTTCTCTTATATCACTCGTTCTGAAGGCACCTACTCCTCAAGCCAATAGGGCATACACCAAACTTCATGAAAACTCATGTAGAGTATCTCAAAAGGACCACCTCATCATGAGGGTCCCAACTTCATAAATGGCCCATAAAATGAACACATTGTTTCAGAGTTATGGGGATTTTAGTAAGAAGGGGTCGGTTAGGTCTGGGTCTAACCCAACCCGATCGAGCCGACCTAACCCAACTCGGTTCGGCCAAAATGACCCGACTCGGTAGGGTCTAGGCTGGCCCAAACCAGCCTAGCCCAAAGGCCAGTACTATTTGGTTGTTGGACCATGGATCAGTTTTCCTCTAGCTCGTCCTGACTATATAATCCAGTTCGTCTAGTCGGGCATGGCACGTGGCCCGTGTCCCTCCCACCTGGAAGATGTTATTGGCTGACTGCGTCACCGACCCGCACTGTCGCAGACCACCATGGCCATAGCTCTAGGTCCCCACCCGCGGTTGTGCCACCACTGGTCGTCAAGCCGACAACTACCTGTTACTAGGTGGTTGTGCCGCTACTTCCGGATCCTCTTCTTCTGACCACCACTATTGTCATGGTGTATCATTTTTTGAACCGAGAATGCCTTTTCAATTCCCAAGTCGCCACCATCATAGTTGTGGGCTCAAATTCATCTTGTCCTCATTTCGAGGGTTCAGATATGTTCAGAACCTCCCATCAAATCCCAACACGTCCATGGGGGTCTGTCGGCAAAGAACGAACAACAGGTATAAGAGAATAGGCACAATAATACCCTTTCAAAAAATGCCATCCTTGTTTATTTCAGCCTTTGTTTTCCCCATTAGAAATGAGTGAAAAAACAACAAGGAAAAATCACTAATCAATAATACCTTAAATCCCTCAAATTAACCATCCCATAAGAATAACTGAAACCCATATCAACCTATTTGAGGTTTGGTCTTCATTTGTTGTTGGGTTCAAGAATGGGTAAATAAATTCACTAAGAAATAAACCCCCTACCTGGATTTTGGATTGATCATTGACGAAGGGTGAAGTTTTGACGTCATTCATAAATTTGTCGATCCTTGATCCAGATTCCGCTCCCCAATCTATCATTGTCAATTCTCGATCCTTCGGAATTCGTTGTAGAGAGTTCCTTAACCACTCTCTAGAGGAATTCTAAGGTTGTTGGCTTAACCCTCAATTCCAATTTAAGTAAGTATGGAAGGAAAGTGTGTTTCCCTGTCACTTCATTACGTCCTTGAAGCATCTCCATGCTTCATAATTTATGGTATAAAATGGGTTACCCCATCTTGGTGACATAGTGTTGTTGTGTCACTATGAAATGCTTAAAATAAACAAAATAAACTTTTTAAGTTTATTTTTATTCCTCTTTAAAACGTTCGAAAAATATTTTTCGCAGTCTTCCTACATCGGTCGATTTTAGGACCCACCTAGGTAAAACCCATTGTTTTGAACACAAAAGTGCTCTCAGATTTCAAATCTTGGCACCAGTTTAAAAGTAATCTTAATTTTTTAAAAAACTGTGAAAGCGTTCTATTTTAATTACATTAAATAGTTCAGACATATATTCTCGGCACCTCGGGCCTTGGAATCAAGTGTTGTCTTAGCACTTGGTCTCGAAATAATCCCATATAATTTTTAAAAAATTTACATGGAAAATACAGGACATTAAATTCTTCCCACCTTAGGGCCTTACATCCCCAAAATCCAAAACAAGGTCTAAACAAAGAAATGGTGATACTGAGAACGAATCTGAGCCTCCCGCTCCCATGTTCTCTCCTGAATATTCTCATTTTTCAACAGAACATTCACTAGAGTAATTGACTTCCCATGAAGGGTCCTCTCTAGTCGATCCTTGGTCTCTATTGGGTACTCGGTGAAATTCAACCCGTTGTTGATGCCTAGCTCACCCCATTCGACGATGTGCGATGGGTCATGCACATATCTCTTTAGTTGGGATATGTTGATGACATAATGCATCTACTCTAACTATAGAGTTAGAGACAATAGGTACACTACCTCTCCAACTCTATGTAGTATCAGAAAAGTTCTGATGAACCTCGAAAAAAACATGTTGCCCCGACCAAATATCCATATCCCACGATGTGGTGATACCTGAAGAAACACGTGATCTCCCTCCTCGAACTCCAAGGGCCTCTATATCCTATCATAATAGGACTTTTAATGGTTATCTTAAGTCTTAATCTAATCTTGTATGACTGGTACCTTCTCTTTAGTAGCCTGCAACAACTTCGGCCCCAAGAGTGCTGACTCTCTGGGGTATATCCAGCAAAGTGGAGACTTATAGGGTCGCCTGTACAAGGCCTAGAATGGTTTCATACTGATAGTGGATTGGTAGTTATTGTTTCATGAAAACTTCACTAGAGGAAGCTGATCCTCCCAACTATGAAAAAAATCGAGGATGCAATCATGTATCATGTCCTCTAGCACCTGAATGGTCTGCTCCATCTAGCCGTCTTTCTGCGAGTGAAAAGTTGTGATCAAGCACAGATGAGTCCCAAATTCCTCATGTAATCCCTTCCACAAATAGGATATTCAATATGCATAACTATTTGATACTATCTTTGATGGGAATCCATGGATTAGAACTATATCTTTTATGTATAGGCGTCCCAATCTATCTACTAAATTGTGTTCCTAAATTGCTAGGAAGTGGGCTGATTTGGTGAGTCGGTCCATGATCACCAAAATGGTATCGGTCCCCCTATACGTACATGGTAAAACCATCCCCAATCCCATTGATATTTTATCCCACTTCCACTATGGAATCTCAAGTGGTTGATCCAAACCTGCTGGAACTTGGTGCTCGACATTCACTTGGTGACAAGTATGGAATCTAAAGACAAACTCTTATACTTCTTTCTTCATACCCGGCCACCAAAACTGACATGGGAGGTCCTAGTATATCTTTTCCACACCTAAATGTACCTCCAAATGGAATGTATGGAAATCCCTCAACACCTCCCCATGTAACGTCACTATTATAAATGTGTGTCCTATAAAAAGAATGATGTGCTCCCCGCCTTTCGAATATCTATCAGGGGAATTCCTTGTAGACATATGAGCACGTGTAGTCCCACAGTAGGAATCTCTGAGTTGTTCCTAAAGGACTCTCTGTAAGAGTTGAGGGGTAATTACCATTTACTGGAGATAAGATGCTTTATCTTCACCCACAAAGGATATCTATAATGAGGTCAACTGCTCTGCTGCCTCATTCAGTAGCTTTTAAATCGATCTCTTACTAATATCATCTACCACCACATTACCCTTCCCAAGATTATATACTATAATAAAGTCATAGTCCTAGAGTAACTCTAGCCAACACCTCTGTCTCAAGTTCAGATCCTTCTGAGAGATGATATTCTTGATACTTTTTTGGTCTGAGTAGATGATAAACTAATATCCCACAAGGTATTGTCACCACATCTTCAATGCAATGAATACCACTTCCAAATCAAGATCGTGGTTTGCATTGTTTTTCTTATTTTATCTCAACTACCATGAACCATAAGAAATAACCTATTTCCCCTACATCAGGACACAACTAAGATTGATTACTTGTGCTTTTTATAAAACCACGCACTCGACACCCTCCTCTAGAAATATCAGGATGGGAGTGCTTGTAAATAGCTGCCTAAGCTGTTGAAATATCTCTTTTCACTTCTTTTTCCACACAAAAGGTTTCCCATCTCTTGTAAAAGATATCAAGGATGCTGCTACTCTAGAAAATTCGGTCACGAACCTCTAATAGTACCCAACCAATCCAAGTAAACTCCTCACCTCGATAATACTCTTAGTTGGATCCCAAGAAAGGGATGCCTCTATGTTCTCTAGATCTTCTTCAACTCTAGCCTCTAAAATGAAGTTTCCTTGAAAATAGACCACTCGTATCCAGAATGGACACTTTGAGAGCCTCCCATAAATCTAGTTCTCTCGGAGTAAGTCTAGGACCATCGTCAAGTGTATCGTGTGCTCCTACTCAGATGTCGAATATACTAGGATTTCATATATAAATACCACTAAAAACTAGTCTAGTTAAAGATGTAATATCCTATCATGAGTCCCATGAACAATTATGGGGAATTCGTCATGACATACAGCATCACTAAGTACTCATAGTGCTCATAGTGACATCTGAAATCTGCCTTTGGAATGTCCTCACCCCATACACGAAGCTGGTGATAGCATGATATGATGTTTATCTTCAAGAACCATCTCATTTCCCTTCAGTAGATCTAAGAGTCCATCAATCCTCATTAGCGGATACTTTTTCTTCACGGTCACCTGGTTCAGGAACAGAAAGTCCATGCAAAGCCTCAGGATCCTGTCTACCTTCTTGGAAAACAAAACTAAGGCTACCCATAGTGAAATACTAGGCCTCACGAAGCTATTCATCTATAAGTAATCTAACTATACCCTCAACTCATGAAGCTCTACAGGATCCATATGATATACCGGTGTAGATATCGATGTCATTACGGGGTACAGGTCAATGTATAATTCTATATCCCTGTGAGGAGGTAGTCTGGTAACATCTTCTAGAATCCACCATAGTAGGAAATTGAGTATTCATCTCATCCACTAAAATGAGGATCATGCTAGCCAACTGATGTGTGATTTTATGAACCCTCCTATTTTTGTTCCCATCATGCGCTACTTGTGTTTCCCTTTCACCGACAAAAGAAAAATTGGGTCCCATCTTCATAGACAAACTGCACTGTAAACCTAAAATAGTCGATATGATCATGAACTGTGGATAACCATTCTATACCTAGTATGAATTCATAAGGCCTCGACTCTACCACCAAGATATCCCAACTGAAACTCTTTCCCCCAAGAGTAATAGAACACTATCATCACCAGTTATTGATCATTGAATCTCCTCTAATATGAGTCTCTAAGCATATGGATCGATTAAATGGTTCCACTGGAATCTCTGTGTCTCAAACAAGGGTCATGGAAAGAAAATAGTGACTGGAACTTGTGTCTATAAAAACTATATCTAGGGTGGAAATTACACATATCATACCTATGATCATCCCGGGAGTCTTAGGATAGTAAGACTCCATCACCTGGAGCTGGCCTCTCCCCTGTCCACCAACTCTTAGAGCATGTGGTGGACCACCAGGGGGTGCCAATGGTAGTGCCTCGAAACTCTGTCCACCTCATGCCACTCATCATTATCCCCTGCCATGTCCACCACCTTGAGGACCACCCTATTACTACCTCCACCGTAGCCTCGACAGTACATCGATCATCTCCTTGTAAACTGTATGGATAGTTGGACCATCTCTATACATATGTCCCTGACCGTTGCACATGTAGCATAACCCATCCTTTGGCTGAACTTATCTACCCTAGAATCCCCACACCACTGATCTCATGTCCTGGGGTCATCCACAAGACTGTATGTTCCTCTTAGACCCCTACATATGTTGTCAGCAACCCGCTACTAAAGACTCATCTACCTGATTCCCGGTGGTAGATCCCACCATCGGTGCTTGCTCTGCAAGAAATATATCTACTAGTAGAGCTCGCTCCATCACCCCAGCATGTGTAAGAATTATAAAGGATTTCATCGATTCCCTAATATCCTAGTGTAGTACCTGCTCAAAGGTTATTTCCCTAAAGAAAATTTCACGTGCCATGTCTGTAGAGTAGCGATAAAGATCTATGAATCTCACTGAGTACTCTACTATCATCAGGATTCCCTTCTATAGGTGCAGTAGCTCCTGTATACACACAGATCGTAACGTCATTGGAAAGAACTCCTCCCTAAAGAGGCACACAATGTCTGCCCATGTGAGGGTCACCTCATCATGTGTCTCAATCATCAAGCTCTATCATATCCTCACTGATCCCTATAGAAGAATCGTATCTAGGACTACTAACTAGATGATAGGAGTACTATTCTAGGTGGAAAACTCATGTAACCACATCCAACCAATACTCATCTACCTAAAGATCTATCTCACCTTGGAACCTAGGAGGTCATTGTCTTTGAAACTCATGCAATGCACTATGCCTGCATGAATCCTCTACTGGTAATTTCGGTAGGAATTGCTGCTCTCTAGGTGGTGGTATCACTGGTACACCACTAGGACATTCTATCTCTGAAAATGGTCCCTACACCAATGTCTCATCACTCAGTGGACCATCCTTGTGGTCACGCCCTAGAATGGTGGTTGGATAGTTGTGTGAAATCATACTGAAATTGAATAATATGTACCACAGTCAATAGAGTATACCTGGTGAGCTGACTCTGACTCAATAAGGAAATTATAATATACTCAATTCCTATATGATTCATCCAACCAGTGTTTTCATGTACTGGGTCAAAAAGCATAATTCAGGGTGTTGTTGTATAGAAGCATTGGACATCGCACCAACAATGGACTCCCTGGCCTGAAATCCAAACTCGAAACACTTAACATTGTTTCCCCAAAATGATAATAACACTGATTTCCATTTGATACCACTATGTCACAACCCTTCCCCAAGGGATCATGAAATGACTACCCCAAGCCTGCCTCTCATAGTCCAAGGGATGGAAATTAGTGCCGAGTTGGAATGTCCCAAAAGGGGAGGCATTTTCCTAAGTACCTGTACACATGCACCCATCTCCAAGAAAAAGTAATGAAACTAAAAACACTAAGTAATCATGTCTGCATCCTACTAATAAAACCACTAAGATTAAGAGTACAAAACCAAAAAGTAATCTGGGGAAAAACAAGACCAACCAAAAATGAAATGGTGCAAGATCCTGAAGTCCGAAATCATAAAACCCTACCTGAAGGGTAGGTACAATAATTTGTCTAAATTTTGTTGAAGCATACCATGTTTGTCAGGTAACCCTGAATAACCAACAGTCTTTAGCCCACCAAGGACTCCATCAATGATTTTGATCATATTCACAAGACATGACACGTGCGGGAAAATCTCATGCAGGGCTGAGTATAATAATACTCAGTAGCAACCCCAAAACCATAAATCAAGATATAGTTGACAGAGTCACTAGATTCATCTCACAGTGGGTATATGTATATATCATGAATATACTTAATAAATCCCAGGAATATTCATATCTGATGAGACATACAGTCTTTTCAGGAGACTCAGTCTACATATTTTCAAGAGACATACTCTACGTCTTTGCAGGAGACCTACTTTGCATCTTTGTAGGAGACCTACTCAGCATCTTCACAGGAGATGATTCACGCTCAAATTTACCCAAGAGATGAAGTTAGAACGGCCTTTGTAGTTTAGCTTGGGTTATCGAATCCTCAAAGACCTAAGAAGTAACCTACAGACATGTACATTCTGTGAATTGTTTTTGGATATGAAGTGGCCAGATTGGGTTGATTTAATATGGTTTTAAATGATCTCTAAGATACTTAAGTTAATTCAATTTAAAATTGTGAGTTGATCCTAGGTTATCACTTGGGGTGGATTGGACGTATTTCCTATTCAACGATTTCAATTTCTTATATTTGAGATTAGTTCATTTAAGAAGATAAAACAACATCATCACTTACTGGTTTAATACCTACACCCTTTAATACTAATCACCTATACTCTTGAAGGATCAAAGTTTTTATCACTTCAAGGTAAAGGTTTGTATTAGCACTTGAAGTGTGTGGCCTTAAATTCAACAAGGATGATGGAGTTTAAAAATCATCCAATAAAAATATCAATTAAAGAAGTGATTATACATTAATGGGGTGATAAATAACATCCAATAAATCCCCTTTATACTCCCTTGGATCAACCCATAAGCGGGATATCCCTCCATTGATGCTATGGTTTCAATGGAAGCGGGAAGTAGACTCATGAGGGAGGAATTGAATAAGTAAAGAAAACAATAAAAAGAAAATGATCACTCCACTGTTGTGTGAATAATTTCACAAGTTTTGGTATGAATAAATTCACACCTTGAACCAACGGTATCAAATTGATATGAATAACAACAGAATAAGAGGAAAAGAAGCACTTTTATTAAGAAACTAAAGTGAATTGAACAACTTACATGTGACATACAAACTTGAGACAACAAAATTGCAGCATAACATTACAATTGAACAAAGCACCAAAGATCCTCAAATCCTCCACCACCACTTCCTTAAATAGGAATTTTTAAAGCCTTGGGTCAATCCTTCAATAGTACAAGTCTCCTCAATTAATTTTGGTAGGCCATATGTGGGTTGAAAGTTGAGGGAGAGTTGATTTTTCCACCCTTGACCCGAGGTGGCATCCAGCTTTCATCCACCGAACATACACGCTTGAAAGACCTTCTATATTACCGACTTAGAGTGGTCCATAGAATAATAAAATTAATCCCTGGATGTCTCCTAAACTCCTGTAAAATTTGGGCCCATTTGGAGTTTTGGATTCGGATATATGATTAGATTAGTGGGCTGTTTTTCTAGGCCGTAGAATCTGGCCCATATTTTTTATCTCTAAATTGGGCCGCCTAAATTACCAAAATGGAGAAGGAATTAGCACTGGATATTTTATAATTATTTGTTCCTCTATATTTCTTCTAGACGACCATAAAATTTGGGCTTCATTGGGTTTGTAATGTGGGTCCCACATTCTCATCAGTGGGATGGTGTCCAATATGACTTCTCTAGAATTGCTTTCATTCATCTCCAAATATCTCCATCATCCTTTATGAATCCTCCATTGATCCCTGAATTAAAAATTTTCATATTTAAGTATAGATAAAGTTCCAAAAATATAAAATTAAAATATGGATAATTACATTCCTTAAAATCAGATTAATCATTGATTACTTTAAATGATGTTCAAAAATGTACCACATACTAGTTCATTTTAAGAAGGTATTGCAATCATAATGTGAAATGATGTTCAGAGTGTAAAATGCACTAAAATGGTGTTTATGAATAACAAAGAACATGAATATTATATATATTAACAATGAATATTAGCCTCATTTAGTGGCTAATAACACCCCCCAACTTGAGTTTTTCTAGTCCCGAGCAAAATATATCTCAACAATATGAAATTTGAATTCCCTTTTACAAAAACATTTTAATACACAATGATCACCAAAAACCCTTATACCAAACAATCATGAAACCCATCAAAATATTTTAATACATGATAGTTTCATAAGCAGATCCCAATCCCAATCTCATTCCTTTGTTCAAATTCATTTCCATATTTCATCTAATATCAATTAAGTATGAGGATGTGTTGTTCATCACAATAGACATGGGGTTCGTCTTTATTCAAGGGGGAAATGACGAAAGCGCTAGGTGGAATCACATTTCAATATTAAGATGAGTTTTCAATTTTTTTATTTTGTTTTTTTTTGTTTTTTTTTTGTTTTTTTTTTTTGTTTTTTTTTTTTGCAATTTTTCCATGGTAATTGAAATTTCACTCAAAAGAGTCAACCCCTGTAGAGAGACTTTGCCGATGACTCCCAGGCTCAAAGACCTTAGGGAACCAAGTGAAGCCCACATACTCAGGCATCATCTCGAGTTAAATCAGTCAAAAACAAATTCAAATTACCAAAAATAGAGATAAAATTACTAACTCTGCGCCAGACAACTATGGAGTCATGATCCCCAAGTGCCGAAATCCACAAATTAGGTCATTTCATTGCTCTACGTGCAAATTTATTATTATTATTATTATTATTATTATTTTATATTTTTTTATTGAATACTAATATTAAAACTAAAATGATCACCAAACCTATGCTATTTATTTTTGGAACCTCATGAACTCAAACTAATACCCCACTATCCAAAGGACGTGCATTGTGATATTTTTTTATTTGGATGAAAATATAAATGATGAAATATCACATTGGATAGACACACTTTCCAAAATCTATGCTCATGAAATTATACATAGATTAAAATCAGAATCAGGGAATGCTAAATTATTTGATATTTAGTTTCAAAGTGTGCAATGTGTATTACCATGTTCAAAGTTAAAGGAATTTTTCCTTCCATTTACACAAATTTTTTTTCCAAATCATTCATTTTTTTACATGAAAGAATTTTTTATTTTATCTCCCCCCTAACATAAAATAACATTGTCCCCAGTGTTTAAAGAAAAGAAAATTTAAAAGGGGGTAGAGGTAGAGAAAGAAAGTTCAAAAAGGAAATTGAAAATGAGGATCATGGAATGAAGTCGCCTGGTGGTTGAAGTTGAAATTCTTGCTGCTCCCTTTTAATCCTTTGATATCCATGTCACTTTCAAAGTTCCCTATTAGAAAAAGGAAAAACAAAACAAAACAATATATATATATATAATAAATAAAGTAAAATATAATTATATATATATAAATTATAGAATAAGGAATCACAAAAAGTCATAGGTCAGTGGTAAGCACGCGCCCCTGTCTCCCTTCGGTCCCGGGTTCGAATCCCTGCGGCTTCGCCGGTTGTGATGGGGTTTGACCCACGACCCATGACGTGTCCCTTTTTATTATTATTATTATATTATTATTAATTTATTTTTATTTTTATTTTAATATTAAAAACACATTAAAATAAAAAAACTGATGATACATTGTCTTCTTTTTAAATTTCTGGGTAAGGCAATACTCAAGGATCACACCACGTGACATGGATGAATATGGTGCTCCCCTTTCATACCCATCCATACTCATAATAGAAGAACAGGTCAACAGTCTATTTTTTTAATTATAAAAATGATTAATTAATCCTATTTAAAAAATAAAGTTGATTAAAACAACAAAATGATAGGAAACTTGAAAACCATGGGTTTCCTCCCATGAAGCGCTTTGTTTAACGTCGTTAGCCCGAAATGGATCATAAATCTATTAATTTTTTCATGGTTCATAGATTGGCTCAATTAACTCAACCTCTATTTCCTTTTTATTGAATCATTCAATGAATGGTTTTAACCTTTGACCATTGACCTTGAAAATGTAACCACTTGTGGGATTTTGAATCTCTATTTCCCCATGGGGGTACGCATGATGCACTATGAAAGGACCTGACCATCTAGACCTTAACTTCCCCAGGTGTAAATGAAGTTTTGACTATACAAGAGCACAATTTTTCCCGGTTCAAAATGTTTGACCTTGATATTCCTAGATTGGTAGGCTTGAACTCTACCTTTATTGATCCTTGAATTTTCATAAGCCTCCATCCTTAGTTTCTCTGGTTCATTGAGATCTAATTTCCTTTTTTTTCTAGCCAATGAGAGGTCATAATCCATTTTCTTAATTGGCCAAACGGCCTAAAGATCAATTTCAATAGGTAAATGGCATGATTTTCCATAAACTAACCTATATGGTGACATTACTAGGATGGTTTTTAATATTGTACGATATGCCCAAAGAGCATCCAAGAGTTTCTCAAACCAATCTTTCCTAGAAGGATTGGTAGTTTTTTCAAGAATATTCTTAATCTCCCTATTTTCTAACTCATCTTGACCATTGGTCTGTGGGTGGTAAGCAGTGGACAATTTGTGAGAAATTCCATATTCTTCCAAGAGTGATGAGAATTGATGATTGCAAAAATGAATTCCATGATCACTAATGATAGCCCTAGGAATTCCAAATCTAGAGAAGATGTTTTCCTTGAGAAATCTAATCACAGTTTTATGATCATTGGATTTTGTAGGAATGTCCTCAACCCATTTGGAGACATAATCGGTAGCTAAGAGAATGTAAATATATCCCCTAGAGTTTGGGAAGGGACCCATGAAATCAATTCCCCAACAGTCAAAGATTTCAACCACTAAGATGGGAGTGAGTGGCATTTGATTTTTTTTTATGATGGACCCTACTTGTTGACACCTAGGACAGCTTTGAAAAAATTTGTAAGAGTCCCTTGGTAGGGTGGGCCAGAAAAGACCAAATTGAAGAATCTTAGCAGATGTTTTCTTAGAGGAAAAGTGACCTCCACATGCCTCACTATGAAATAATTTAAGGATGGACTCTTGTTCAGATTCTGGGAAACACCTCCTAATGACTTGGTCAGGGTAGAACTTATAGAGGTATGGATCATGAAACACATAGTGTCTTACATCATAAAGGAATTTCCTTCAAGCTTGAGTCTCTATGAATTTTAGAATGACTCTTGTAACTAAGAAATTGGCTATATCAGCATACCAAGGGAAGTCACTCACAGAGTATAGGTGTTCATCAGGAAATGAATCAGACACAGAAAGGTGATTGGAGTTATCTTTGAATTCCATCCTAGAGAAGTGATTGGATACAAAATTTTCAACACCCTTTTTATCCTTGATTGTGAGGTCAAATTCTTGTAAGAGAAGGACCCACCTAATCAGTATAGCCTTAGCATCTTGTTTTTAGAAGAGGTATTTTAGTGCAGAACGGACAGTGAACACAGTGATGGGGGATCCTAAGAGGTAGGACCTAAACTTCTCTAAGGAAAACACAATAGAAAGTAACTCCTTTTTAGTAGTGGTGTAGTTGATTTGGGCATCATTTAAGGATTTTCTTGCATAATCAATGACATAAAGAGTTTTATCACAACATTTTCCTAACACATATCCTACAACAAAGTCACTGGAATCACACATAAGTTTGAAAGTAAGGTTCCAATTTGGATATTTCATAATGGGGGGAGAGGTGAGAGAGGATTTGAGGGTTGAGAATAAACCCTCATAGCTTTCTGTCCAAACAAATGGAGCATCCTTTACTAGGAGAGCACAAAGGGGACGGAAGATTGAACTAAAGTCCTTGATGAATCTTCTATATAAACCATCATGTCCTAAGAAATACCTCACTTCCTTGACAGTTTTGGGTGATGGAAGGTGACGAATGATGTAAACCTTGGATTTATCAACTTCAATCCCCCTACCTGAGACCATATGGCCTATAACTAGTCCCTCTTTAACCATGAAATGGAATTTTTTCCAATTTAGGACCAGATTCTTTTGTTCACATCTTGAAAAGACTCTCTCCACATTCTGCATACATCCCTCAAATATATCCCCAAACACAGAGAAGTCATCCATGAAGACATCAAGAAAATCCCCTACCATGTCTGAGAAGATTCTCATCATGCACCGTTGGAAGGTTCCAGGGGCATTGCATAACCCAAAGGGCATGAGTTTGAAAGCAAAGGTGTCGAATGGACATGTGAATTTAGTCTTCCCTTGATCCTCTAGGGAGACCTCAATTTGATTATACCCCGAGTACCCATCTAAGAAACAGAAGAAGGCATGACCTGCCACCCTCTCAAGGACTTGGTCAATGAATGGTAAGGGAAATGGTCCTTCTTGGTGAATGAGTTTAGCTTCCTATAGTCAATGCAGACCCTCCATCCACTACTCACCCTTCTTGAAAGAATCTCTCCATCCTCATTGGTTATCACTGTGATTCCAGCCTTTTTTGGAACCACTTGGATTGGGCTCACCCATTCACTCTCATCTATGGGATATATGATACCATCTTTTAACAATTTTAGAAGTTCTTTCCTTACAACCTCCATGATATTAGGATTGAGTCACCGTTGAGGTTGACGACATGGCTTTGAATCAAATTCCAGAACAATCCTTTGAGTCCCAATAAGTGGGATAATCCCGGGAATATCAGACAGGGTCCAACCAATGGCTTTCTTATGTTTCCTAAGGACATCTAGAATCATCCTCTCATGATTGGATTCAAGAGAAGAATAAATTACAATAGGATGTGTTTGATTGTACCCTAGGAAGGCATACTTGAGTGTAGCGGGAAGTTCCTTTAATTCAAGATCAGGTTGGTTCATAATTTTAGCAGAATATTGGGACATTGGATCAAGATCAATTTTATTTCCTAAAGTTTTAGATAGGATTGATTCCCCACATGTAGAAGTTTCAGCTACTAGATTTTCCTGATCAAATTTAGGGAAGGAAGTTGGAGTAGTCTCCATGAAAGTGTTTTCCTGAAAGGTTTCACTGATTGTTGGACCTAAGACTTCATCATAAGAGGAATTTGAAAATGATTCAAGCCAAGGAAATAAACTTCCTTCATGTGAACAAAGGAAATCAATCTCATCCTGACTTAAACATTCATAAAATGTTCCTTGATGTTATATGGATTCATTATCAATGATTCCTATCATGTTTACTTCATGAATGTCCTCATAATCCCCTATTTGTGAGCTTGCATTATATATGTTCAATTCTAGACTCATGTTTCCAAAGGTGATGGTCATGTTCCCATTTCGGACTCGGATAAAAGAGTTGATTGTTGCAAGGAAAGGATAACCAAGGATGATTGGGGTTTGTTCCTTATTTCCTAAGTTTGGATGGTTTTCAAGGACAATGAAGTCAGCAGGGTAGATGAAGTTTTCAACCTTTACTAGAACGTCCTTTAAAATCCCCTTTGGAACCCTAATTCTACGATTAGCAATTTGAAGTGTGACAGATGTGGGTTGGAGTTCTTATAGGCCTAACTGGAAGTACATAGCGTAGGGAATGAGATTTACACTAGCACCTAGGTCATACAAGGCCTTGACAACTTTTCTCTATCCTAGTTCAACATTGATGTAAGGGTAACCCAGGTCTTTCAACTTAGGAGGAATGGTCCCCTGAATGGTGGTACTCACATTAGCAGCCAAAAGGATTTGGTTTTTATGTGAAAATTTTATTTTAAAAGTGCACAATTCCTTAAGGTACTTTGAGTAGGCAGGTATGGTTTGGATGGCATCGAGAAGGGGAATGTTCAAATTGACTTGTGATAAGATTTCCCTCAATGTTTCACTCAATTCACCATTGGTTTTCCCCCTCATGCGTTGAGGAAATGGTGTAGGTTGTGGAGTTGTTTGTTGAAGAGTTGTTTCTTTGACAAAGTTATCATGATTTTCAGTTTGATCATTTGGTTCATTTGATTTTTCATCCAAGTTTGAATCTTTAGGTGGGTTCTGAATTAGTTTTTCAGGTTTCTCAATTGATTTACCACTTCTTAAAACAGTCACAGCCTTTAGTTGTTCATGAGTTGTTTGAGTATAACTTGACTCTCCCCTTGAAGTTGAGGATGGCACCACCTGAGTAGGCATGGGTGCCTTTCCAGTTTTGATGGATTGAATTTATTGTTTAATGGAAGAGACTTCTGAGTTCATCCTTTCCATTTGTTTGCACAGTTGTTCTAGTAGGCTTTGTGGAACAATTTGGGTTGGTTCTTGAGAAGATTGGTTTATCTCAGGGGGGATATTTTGGAGTGGGATGGTTTGTTGAAAATGGACCGGTGGCTATTGGTATTGGATAGGTTGGGTTTGGAACTATTTATGGGTTTGGTGGTTCTGATGGGGGTAAGGATTTTGTCCCTGTGGTTGGCTAGGTTGTTAGTTATCTTTTCAGCGGAAGCCTGGGTGGTCATTATACCTTGGGTTGAAGTTGTTTTGGTATTGAGTATTTTGAAAGTTCAAGGCATTTACTTCCTCTGGGGGTCCTCCTAAAAGAACATCATTTATGGAAGGAATGGTTGGGCAGTTTTCTATCTTATGGTCATGTTTGTCACAAATTGTGCAAACAGGGTCTACAGTTTGGATTTCATGAACTTTCCTAAGGTATATCTCTTCAACCTTCCTAGAGAGTGCTGAAAGTTTAGCCCTAAGGATTTCCTCTTCTCTAAGTGTATGAATTCCAGTAGTTATTTGTGGATTTTTAGAATAAGGTGAAGTTCCCCATGTTTGGTTTTGTTCAGAAAGCATTTCTAGATACTCGTAAGCATCATTTGGGGCTTTGTTTTTAAAGGTTCCATTACACATCATGTCAATGAATTGTTTGTTCCCTAGACCCAACCCTTCATAGAAAATTCGTACTTGTTCATGAATAGAAAAAACATGGTGTGGAACCATGTTTAGAGTATCTTTGAACCTCTCCCATGTTTCATAGAATGACTCTCCCTCTTTTTCAAAAAAAGTTTTGGATGCTCTTTTTAAGTGCAATTATTTTGTGGTGGGGAAAGTATTTTTTGTAGAATTATCTTTTTAGTTGGTCCCAAGAGTTTATGAATGATGGCCTCAAATTTTTTAGCCAATTTTTAGCTCGATCCTTTAAATAAAAATGAAATACCCTCATCTTAGTTGGTTTTAGTTTATGTGGGGGACACATGGTTTCTACAATGTCATTGAACTCCTTAATGTGAAGGTAGGGCATCTCAGACTCCATTCCATGGAATGTGGGAAGGTGGTTTAGGACATGGGTTTTAAAGATGTAGTTGGAATCTTCTAGGGAATTGTGTCTAATTCATTTTGGGGAATTGGTCCATGAAGGTGTGAGGTATTCATTCATGGTTTGATCAATTGCATTCCCCAAGTTTGGGGCTGCCTCATTTGGGTTTCCATTTTGGTTCTCACTCGGGTTTATGAGTTGGTTTATTTGAAGACCTTCCATTGAAATAGGCTCAATTTTTGACTCTGGAGTATTAGGAAGATTAGGTTCTAATGTAAATAGTTCCCTTGGTGTACTTGACTCTCCAACCCCAGGACTATCCACCCTAACTAGACGGTTTGATTGATCGCGGGTGTATGCGGACATGCACCAAAAGAAAAAAATGAGAAAGGGACAACATAAGATAATTTGGATGAGAAAAGAAGAAATGGGGGAGAATAGAATGGGTGTTTAGATGACTTACTTGGGTCCCCAGTAACGGCCCAAAAATTTTATTCACGCTCAAATTTACCCAAGAGATGAAGGTAGAACGGCCCTTGTAGTTAAGCTTGGGTTATTGAATCCTTAGAGACCTAAGAAGTGACCTACAGACACGTACATTATATGAATTGTTTTTGGATATGAAGTGGCCATATTGGGTTGATTTAATATGGTTTTAAATTATCTCTAAGATACTTAAGTGAATTCAATTTAAAAGAGTGAGTTGATCCTAGGTTATCACTTGGGGTGGATTGGACGTATTTCCTTTTCAATGATTTCAATTTATTATATTTGAGATGGGTTCATTTAAGAAGATAAAACAACATCATCACTTACTGATTTAATACCTAAAAATTTTAATACTAATCACCTATACACTTTAAGGATCAAATTTTTGATCACTTCAAGGTAAAGGTTCATATTAGCACTTGAAGTGTGTGGCCTTAAATTCAACAAGGATGATGGAGTTTAAAAATCATCAAATAAAAATCTCAATTAAAGAAGTGATTATACATTAATGGGGTGATAAATAAAATCCAATCCATCCCCTTGATTCTCCCTTGGATCAACCCATAATTGGGTTATCCCTCCATTAATTCTATGGTTTCAATGGAAGCGGGAAGTAGACTCATGAGGGAGGAATTGAAGAAGTAATGAAAACAATAAAAATAAAATGATCACTCCACCGTTGCGTGAATAATTTCACAAGGTTTGGTATGAATAAATTCAAACCTTGAACCAACGGTATAAAAGTGATATGAATAACAACATAATAAGAGGAAAAGAAGATCTTTTATTAAGAAACTAAAGTGAATTGAACAACTTGCATGTGAAAGACAAACTTGAGACAACAAAATCGCAGCATAACATTACAATTGAATAAAGCACCCAAGATCCTCAACTCCTCCACCACCACTTCCTTAAATAGGAATCTTTTAAGCCTTGGGTCGAGCCTTCAATAGTCCAAGTCTCCTAAATTAATTTTGGTAGTCCATAGGTGGGTTGAAAGTTGAGGGAGAGTTGATTTTTCCACCCTTGACTCGAGGTGGCATCCAGCTTTCATCCACTAAGCAGAAGCACTTGGAAGACCTTATAGATGGAAGAATTAGATGGTCCATATAATAATAAAATGTATCCCCTAATGTCTCCTAAACTCCTGTAAAATTTGGGCCCATTTGGAGTTGTGGATTCGGAGATATGATTACATTAGTGGGCAGTTTTTCTGGGCCGCAGAATCTGGTCCAGAATTTTATCTCTAACTTGGGCCGCCTAAATGACCACAATGGTGGCCTAATTAGCACTGTCTCTTGGATAATTATTTGTTCCTATATATTTATTCTATCTGACCACAAAATTTGGGCTTCATTGGGTTTGTAATATGGGTCCCACATTCTCATCAGTGGGCTGGTGTCCAATCTTCCTTCTCTAGAATTGCTTCCATTCATCTCAAAATATCTTCATCATCCTTTATGAATCCTCCATTGATCCCTGAATAAAAAATGTTCATATTTAAGTTTCGATACAGTTCCAAAAATATAAAATTAAAATATGGATTATTAAATTCCTTAAAATCAGATGAATCATTGGGTACTTTAAATGATTTTCAAAAATGTACCACATAATAGTGCATTTTAAGAAGGTATTACAATCATAATGTGAAATGATGTTCAAAGTGTAAAATGCACTAAAATGGTGTTTATTAATAACAAAGAACATGAATATTATATATATTAACAATGAATATTAGCCTCATTTAGTGGCTAATCAGGAGACCTACTTTGTGTCTTTGTAGGTGACTTACTTCGCATATTCGCATAAGACTTACTCTACATATTATCTAGATACTTACTCTTTGTATGTTATAGTTCAAAAGAGACTTACTACACATATTATCTAGATACTTACTCTTTGTATGTTATAGTTCAAAGGAGACTTATTCCACATAGGTCTTAGCCAAAGGATTCTACTCTTAGCGCACTTGTTCCAGGAGCACATACTCCTAAATCCAATAGTTCATGCACCAACACCCACCAAAACTCACGTAGAGTATCTCAAAAGTTATGCCTCGTCTCGAGGGTCTCAACACCAAAAATGGATCATAAAATGGATGAAAAATTTGAGAGTTATGGCCATTTTATTAAAATGGTGTTGGTTGGGTCAAGGCTCAACCCGGCCTAGTTTGGACTACCCGATTCGACCTGGTCGGTTCTGGGTCGGCCCGAACTGGTCTGACCTAGAGGCCAGTCCCATTAGGTCGTTTGACTATGGCCCGGTTCTCCTCTATCCTAGCTTGTCTGTGCAGGCTAGTTTATCCAGCCGGGTGTGACACATGGGTTGCACCCCTTTCAACCTGGAAGACATAGTTGGGTGACTGCGTCTCCCAGTCAATGTGGCCAGCCTATCCTCCCACATGCAGTCCAAGGGACCGCATGCCAGTAATTCAATGTGGCGCCCCTCCACTTCGTCGGTCTGCACTGCCGCAGCCCACCCTGGTCATGGCCCCCGATCACTACCTGTGGTTGTGCCACAATGTGCCCCTCCACCGTCGGTCGTCATTCCATCAGCCACCACCGCCAGTGGCTCCTCTTCTGAATGCAACCAATGTTGTCTTGGTGGTCCATTTTTTGAATCAAGAAATATTTTGCGATCCTTGGGTCGCCACCATCACTTCTGTGGGCTCCAGTTCATCTTTTCGTCGCTCCAGGGGTCTGTCCATGTTATGATCCTCCCAAAAAATCCCAACGTTCCTACGAGGGTCCATCGATGAATAAATAAGAACATGGATAAAATAATAGGCACATGGACACCCTTAGAGTGAACATTGGATTTATTAATTTCAGCCTTCGTTTATCCCACTATCAAATGGGGATGAAACAACAAGGATAAATCACTATGATTTAACCCCTTAAATCCTAAAAATTAACCATCTCGCTAGAATGACTGAACCACAGATCAACCTGTTAGTGGGATGGTCCAAATTCTTCATTAGATTCAAGAATGGGGAAAGAAATTCATGAATAAATATACCCCCTACCTGGATTTTTGATCGATCGTTGATGAAGGGTGGAGTTGGGTCATCATTCATCGAACTGTCAATCTTTTATCCAGATTTCACTCTTCAATTTGTCATCATTGATTTTCGGTCCACTAGCATTCATTGGAGATGTTTCCTTCTCCACTCATAAGAGGAATTCCAGGGTTATTCTCTTAACCCCATATTCCTATTTAATTAAGGAGGTAAATAAATAGAATTGCCCCATCACAACATTGCAGTGTTGTAGCATCGCTATGCTGGTTCATTTAAGAGAGAAAACGGGTTTCCCCATCATGGTGACAGAGTGTCACTGTGTTGCTATGAAATTATTAAAATAAATAAAATAAACTTTTTAATTTTATTTTTAATCTTCTTTAAAATTTCTGAATAATATTTTCTGAAGTCTACCAGTGTCGGTCGATGTTAGGCCCCGCCTAGGTAAGACCTGCTATTCTGAATGCAATGATTCCCTTGAATATCTAACTATGGAACCCATTTAGAAGTTATCTTGATTTTTCAGAAAACCATGCATGTGCACTATTTTTATTACTTAATATAGTTTAAACATTTATTTCAGGAACCCCGGGCCTCAGAATCACATGTCGTCTCAGCACCTAGTCTCGAAATAATCCCATATAATTTTCAAAAAAAATTAAATGGAAAATATGGGACATTACATATTTAATGCTCAGGATGACTAGTGGAGGCTATATATTACACCATCATTGGTTTTCTATGAATTTGTAATCTAAATTGGTGGTCGAATTCCCCTTGTACTAAAAAATAATTGAGGACATGTGTACTCATCATTTCATTGAGAGAAAACAATGATGGTCATTATTGTTCTTTAATGTTCCTCATCTGATATGATTACCTTGTCTAATAGTTTCTCTAATGTCTCCATCCTTCCTTTTAGATCATTTACCTTTGATGAGTAACCAAAAAACTCTTTGATGGAATGATGACCCAACCATGTTTTTGGGTATTCATCAAATAAGCAGATACCTAAGTAACCTAGATTACAGAATTAAATCATGATCTATATATCCAAAACTATATTGAAAAGTTATTTTTATTTTATTATTTAATTTTAATTGTAACATCCTTCCTTATCTCATTGTCTTGAGAGGGTGGGGGAATGCTACTTGGCCATAAGTGACGTTCCCAAGGCGCCAAAGGCTGGAAATAAATGTCAAGGGCTCAAGAAACATTGGGGAACAATTTTCCCTTTGAAATAAAATCAACTCACCAAACAATCCACTATCAAAAAACTACATGATGCATGTCAACCAAACAAACCAACACATACATTACCAAGAGTCAAAAAAATGACCAAACACATCCATACCATTACCAAAGACCAATACAACCAAACCACAACAATCCAACTATCAGAGTACCAAGAATAAGACTAAACAACATGACTACAAAAGAACTAGGACACCCTCTATATCTCTACACCAAGCTCCATGCTCCAAGAACCACAACATCACCAAAGCATCATGATAAATTACTAGAAAAGTGAGAAGCCTTACCCTTACCTATGTCCTAAAATACAACATCTACAAAATCACCCAAGTTCCAAAGTAGAGGGTGAGTAAAAATACTCTGTAGGTTTTCCCTAAATGACTTCCCTACACACTCCACTAGGATAAAACTGTTAGAAAATTTATATAAAATAGTTTATATAAAACAGTTTATATAAAACATTCAATAGTGAAACAACTTACAACTTGCCAAACATTCCCTTACCAATCCATGATAAACCAAGGAAATCCACAACCATTCCATAATCCATATCCCCATCACACATTAGCACAACAAATTCCATATTTTCTAAGCAATACACAACAAGGAAACCATTACGATGGCACTTCTGCCCATCCCGTTCACCCCATTCCCAACTAACGGTGCTTCTCGACCACTATCTATAATGGTGGTTCTTCCGACCACTATCCATCGCCTTTTATAGTGATACTTACCACCCATTCCACAAAACCAACACACTCCATAACACATAATCAACCAACAAGCACAAGGAACCAAGGCCGCACAATAAGCACACAACCATTTCCAACACATACCAATTCACTTCAATAAATCAACCATTTATTGAAAAAATCCTTTAACCAAATTTCCATGCCCAACCACATTTCTATAAAAAATATCTCTATTGAAAACCATCTTTCACAAAATATTTTTCATAAACAGCCACTAATAATTTTAAAATCAACATTTTAAAATCACACAACAAAGCCCCTTTTCACAACAATAACGCATTTTCCCCAAAATCCCCCAAATCATCACCAAATGGATTTCCAAAAAGATTTTCACATCATTATCACAATTAATTTCAAGAAAACCCAATTAATTGTAACCATAACCACTAGTTCTAACCAAGTGGAGTCGAGAGAGAAGCCACTGACCTTTAGGGTTCTAGCGAATTCGACCCACACACAACCACACCCCAATTCAGGGAAAGATCCACTAAAACCACTCTAGATATCCTTCCCTATCATCAAAAAGCCTTAAAATCAACACTAAAGGCAAAAAACCCTATATCTACATGCAACGGGTGTAGATCTAGAAAACCAATAAAGAGGGAAAATAATATCTAGATAAAACCACAAAGAACTAAGCGAGGAGACTTACCGAAGAAGAATCGTCTCAACCACACCAAAAAACCCTTTGATTTGCTTCCAAAAAGAGTGGGAGAACACCCCTAACCCTTGAGAAGATCAAATCCAGAATGAGGCTTGAGTGGGAGAGATTTTGGGTGTTTTTAGGGAAATCCCAACTAATCCTAGATTTTGAAAAAAAAAATCCATTTTTACAGGCCACATGGTTAGCTCGCACGGTTAGAAAAACCATGCGCTAATTTTCACCTGTTGTTGACTCGAAGGGGAGCCTCACATGGCCCATCCTGCATGGTTAGACAAACCGTGCGCAAGTCATGCATATCCCACTACTCACATAGTTCATCTCGCATGGTTTCTCCTAACCGTGCTCAAACTGTGCAGCCTTAAAAAGACCTCTAAAGTTTTCCAAAACCTTCCAAAACTCTCCCAAACTCATCCAAACTGATCCCAAGAACTTTAAGAAAATAAAAATTCATTAATAAAGGCAACATACCTCAAACCTAGGGTGATACAATAATTCGTTCCTTTTATGTGTTTTTTCTTTGAGAATTTTTACTATTTCTTACGGTACATACCAAATGTTAGTAACATTATTAAAAACTAACAGAGGTGGTATTCTAATATCAATTAATTTTATGCCCAAAAATAAAAACCAAAAAATATATTTTCAGTTAAAGTGTTTGGAATACAATATGATGGATAATTAGGAGAAGAAAAATAATTAGAATAAGGGGAAGTAATCTAAATCCATAATTCCCACAAGAAGGTCACCCAAAAGTGCCCATGTTTATTCTGTTACAAGGACTCACACATAATTTTTCATATGATGGAGTCTCCTTACTAGATGGGAGTGTATATGAAAAATTTTATGGGTAATACCTTCTCAATTTCATTATCATAAATAATAGGGAAATACCCAATCATCATCAAAATACACATAACATAGTACACATGGAATTATAGTTAAAATAAAACCACAATTTATATAAATAAACCCATGTGATTACATAATAATATTGAATTCACAAAGTCATACAACCCAATAGGATCATCCACTGGTCATAAAACATGTATAATTAGGAAAAAATAAATGCACTTGGGACACCACCACAGTCCCCATGTCTCATATTGGTCTCATCTCTATACCTTATGGAAGATATTAAGACTGATTATATGTAAAAATATTGTACATAACTATATATCAATCATATGTTTTTCATGTAAACTAGGGTTCACATTTAGAGTGATGAGAAATTATTACTTGTAGGTCACCAAAAACAATGCCAAACCGATATACACAATGGTAGACTTGTGTGTATATGATAAAATAAATAAATAAAATAAGAACATGTGTTACAAAAAAAACATGTCAAGTCAACATGTGGTAACAAAACCATGATGATACCTTCCATTAACATGTTGATCATTTCTATTTACATCCATCACAATGTAAATAGAATGATAATATATTATGGAATCAAAAAATTCATATTGATCATAACATAGATTCAAAAAAATCCATATAGAATCCGAGTATCTCAATAGGTCTTATAATGGGAAATTAAAGATGTTTTTATATTGAATTTCAAAATCTCATATCTTTTATGAATGGGTATTAAATCTTCCCTCCAGATTTCATCATGGGGTCTTGGTCCCATTTTCATGGGCTTTGAAGATGCCATAATAAATGACTAAATTATAGAAAATCGAACGATTAGTTGTATAAATTTCATCAATATGTAATCTTGTATTGTTTTTTATTATACTAAGAAAGGTACCAAATTAATGATGGTATCTCAGAATCCCGACATTTTGACAATCATAACTGTATACATCCACCATATGAATAATTATTAGAAATTATTATCTTAATAAATGAATTATATAAATGTTTTTCCACCATCATGTGTAGTCACCTCCAGGTGAATTATAGTTCATATCAATATTGGGATATAAGTAACACAAAACATGGAACACATTTTGTAGGATCTAAATCCCTAAATCATTATTTATCTCATGAATATATCAACACAACTCATATCGATGATTATAGATTCCCTATACTTATTCCATTATCATGTCAGATCTCATTATTTATTCATCCTTATAGAAAAACCTCTCCACATTAATCCCTATCACATAAGGAAAGATCAGATGAATAATTGGCATACCATTCTCTTTAAAAGATATATATTCACTCAATTTTGATAAACCTACTAGGTATATAAACATATTAACAACTAATATCTATCCCTATAATTGTTATATTGTTTCCTATAGGACCCAAATTTTCAATTCCAATTCACCTAATATGTTTCCTTCCCATTATAAAATTTAACCACGATGGCGAGAATAGTCAATCCCAATCTTGATAAGTAATTCTACACTAATCAACATGGAGAACCTGATGAAATGACACAACCAACCCATGATGGTTTATCATTGTTGAAATCATAACTAATAAATCATACTATTCATTTTGAATCCTTAATATATTAATAATTGAAATATATCATGAATTATACCAAAGAACATATCTGCATTCCCTCTAATGCTAATAAAAAGATAACGAGTCTCAATTGTTTCCTACTAACATAGATAAGTAATCCTTACAAAATGTCAATAATAAAACTAATGGTAGGTAAATGTATAGAAAAAACACCCAAAAATCCTTTATCAAATCCCATTCTATCAAATAGAACCTTTCATTTCACTTACATACATTAAATAGAGATGGGAAATTAACATGGACACACCAACGTACAAGCATGTTCTATCGCATATACACAAAATATTGTTAGGTATATTTGGGACTAAGGCCTCAATTGAGAGTTGTGATTCAAAAGCTATTCACTTTTATCCTCATATAATCCCACACCATGATATGTCATACTCTTAATCCACCATGTAAAAAAATTAGACTACTAAATTTAATTATAACCATTTATAAGTAATATGACAATTCTATTCAATGTGGCATAACTAATTGAATCCTTCCATGGTGCATGGTGACAGTGAAACTATGACCCAAGATGCATGGATGGTACATATTTAATCCATAGTCCCCTATTTAATTGAATCCATATTATTAAAAACATGTGTATATACCAATTTCTATTATTTAAACCTATCCCCCTAAATAAATACACCAAGTGACATATATCATGTTAATTGGCGAATAATAATCTATCTTTATCAGTCCCTGGGACCCTCTATGGACTTCATGTAATATCCATGTGGTCAAAGATGATTACACCATGGTCCATTGGAATTACCATCCAATACCTAACCCAAAACCAACAATGATAGAGAAATATATGAAATGATAGAGTGAATTTTAGGGGAAACCATTATTTAATCATCCTAGAAACATCAATGGTTCTTTTACCATTCATTGGAATTACACTATAGAAGAAGTAGGTGGACTACTGGTAAAAACTTTTCCCCATAATCTTCTTTCCCAAATTAATCTCAAGAGTGAATGAACATGATGATATGATCATTCATCATATTTTAAAAAAATCTCTTATAGAATTTGGCGTAATTAGTACAATGATTTGGTGCCCTAGTGGCCCGAACTAGGGGAATTCTCCCTAGTTCTATAACTAGGTACCATACCCAGTGCACCTATATTGGGTACGTTGTGGCCTCCTTATATAGATTCATTTGTGTAGGAACTCCCAGTCCCTATTTTAGACATTTCTTAAAATATTAACCTCCCATATATCTATAATAATAATTTCCCCTCTCCATGTACTATAATGTAATATTCATATAAAATAACCTAATTTTTTGGGATGATTTATTTTGAATTAATGGAATCTGGGTATAACTATGAAAAATTAATAAGAGGATTTCCTTTGAAGTCCATGATGATTTGAAGGGGGTGGGGGTTTTCTATGTGTTTCTATAGAATTTTCTTTCCAAATGATTTTAGGTCTTGAACAGGTAACATGATGTGAATCAATTTTGAGGTTGATTCCGAGATCTGGTTTATTGAGTGAAATGTCTACACATCATGAGACTAGTCCGCATTGTGAAAGGTTTGATCAATGTTTTTTTAACTGAGGAGGGATGTTTTTATATGTATATGGATTTCATGGATTACACACCATGATCCAAGGACTAATATCATGTAATTTTCTTGACCTATATGTTTTTGGTAATTTCTTGTCTCGTTTCTTTTTCATTCGATGTGCATGATCATATCCTGAAAATGAGTATCCCACCTACGTGATTAAGTGGGTATTTTTCCCTCCATATAGTTTCATTTTATGTTTGATCATCATTGTGGTTTCTCTATATATCTCTAGGTAAGTTATATTTATGCTTCTTCATTATGATTGTTCATAGAAGCGTCATTGTGCTATGTTTTCATATCTATTGTTCATGTGGTTTAGATTCTAATGAATCCTTCGAGATCCATTATATAATCTTCCTATGGGATCTGACCCTTTTGTTGGTTATAGTGAAAAATGTGATTTTATAGAGGTATGTGTTCTATTATCTTCTCCGTTGAATATTTTTCCTATTGAATTGATTGTGAAATGCAACGATTGACTATAGATCCTCCATTATTTCCTTTCTATACATATGGTGGAAAAAATAAAAGGTAATGAAAATAGATTTAAGACCAAAGATTATATACAACCTTCCAAGAAGAATAAGATAAAATGGTAATAAAGAAAACAATATTTTGTCTCTTTCTCATGTAGTAAGAAGGGCCATTGGAAGAAAAACTACACCCAATTAAAGAATCAAGGGGATGCTTTAAGTGAATTTGTTATCTAGTGAAATTTAACTTTTTCTAAGAATTTGGTATTAGATACAGCTTTTGGTTCTCACATATGTATTCAAATACAAGTACTAAGTAGATTCAGAAAAATTTACCAAGAGGAGATAGATCTACGAGCAGCCAATGGAGATAGACTTATTGTTGTAGTTATCAGTGACTACCACCTCACATTGCTGACCAAAATGATCTTAGTTTTAAAGGATTGTTTATATGTTCCTTTAGTTACCAAAAAAATTATTTCTATATATATGCTAGATATAGATAGATTGATTTTGAAATTCAGAAATAAATTTTTCTTCTTTTATAAAGAAAACATTTTTATAGTAAGGCATGTCTACATAATAGTCTTAACATATTAGATGACATGAACCAAGAAGTGTCAATTGATAATGAAGTTAGTTCACATGACTATATCACACCCAACATTGGCATCACCGGATAGGTCATGTAAATGAAAAATGCTTTACAAAATTACGTCATGATAGATATTTAGTTTATTTTTAAGTAAAAACACTTGGTGTATGTATCACATGTTTACAAGGAAAAATGAAAAAAATCCACATTTAGTGGGAAGGGTGAAAGTGATAAAGAGACTCTTGAATTAGTTCATATTGATGTGTGTGGACCATTTCTTATTGAATAAAGGGTTGGGTACTCATAATTCATAATGTTTACTGCTTATTTTAGTAGATATAAATATATTTACTTAATGAGTTATAAGTCATATTATTTTAATAAATTCATGGAATACAAGAATTAAGTTGAGAACCATATTGGTAGGAAGATTAAGAAACTCCTCTGAGACTAAGGTGAAAATTATCTTAATCAAGAATTCAATGATTACTTACTGGAGTTTGGGATCTTATACCAACTCATACCTCCTTACATACCTCTGTGGAATGGTGTAAGTGAAAAAAATGAACCATGCATTATAGGACATGTTGAGATCAATGATGAGTCATAAAATTCTTCTATTATATGTTTGGGGATATACGTTACAAATTGTGGCACCCATACTAAACCAAGTCCCAACTAAATTGATAAATGGTATTCCATATGAATTTTTTAGTGGAAAAAAACATGTTATCTAATTTACTTTTTTGGGGAAGCGAAGAGTTTGTTAAGGCCTCTTCAGGTAAAAAACATTCACCCTGAGGCACAAAGTGTACCTTTATAGGATACCACAAGGAAATAAGGGAATATTATCTATACGAACCCTCAGACAAAGGGGTTATAGTAGAAATACACACCTTATTCCTTGAGAGGGATCACATACCCAAAAGAGACAGTGGGGGAGAGATAAACTTCGATGAAGTCAAGGATCAAGGCACACAAGAGTTGGTACAGGATCAGATTATGCAAAGCCCCATGGAAGAAGAAACTATTACAGAGACACAAGAACTACATAGGAGTACAAGAGAGGTTATAGAACAACATTGTTATGGTTTTATAGTTACTAAGGATGGTGACCCATTATTAGTCGATAATAATTATCCTCTAACCTATAATGAAATAGTAAGTGAAACAGATATTGCAAAGTGGTAAGAACCCATGAATTCTGAAATAGATTCCATATACCAAAACCAAGTCTATATTTTGGTAGATCCACCAGTGGATGTAAATCCTGTTTGGTTTTCATCGTTGTGACTTTAAGTTCTTTCTCTTGGGTGCCTTGACCCGTTGTTGGATAGTAATCTTGTACTTTAGGCAATCCCACCTAATTCTAATGAGAAAGAATCCTATAGGGTCACACAATAAGTGTTTATTCTCATCTCGATTAAATTCTATTTGAATTTAATTAATGTAATAAATATTATTCTCAAGAATGAGGAATAATTTTACTTAAGTAATATTGATCGCATAAATTAAATAAATATTTATTCTCAAGATTTTGAATAAAGTGTTTTTATTTATTTTATTGAATATTTAATAAATATGTATTTACTAGCTTGTGAATAAAATATATATTTAAGATCAAAAAATATTTATTTGGGTGATAAATAAATACAAGAGGGGTTCAAATAGTCCAAGGTCATGTCCTGTGATAAAATAATTATTTACGAGTCTGTAAATATTATTTATCCATTTTGCACAATATTATAGAATCACAAAATAATAGTAATGCTATTATTATTATGTGGCATTTGATTTCATTAATGGTTATAATTTTATTTAATTTCTGTTATGAAATTAAATTTTTTAACAAAAATCCCAACTCTATGAATAGAAGACTACGTCTATTGTGTAATTCATTTGAAACTAATTCTATTTTTAGGAATACATAATTGTTTCACACAATGAATTCTCTATCGACTCCTCATCCTATCTCCCTCTCAAGAATGAGAAACACGAGAGATAATTTCATTAAGATTCAAGAACAAGAGATCAAGAATGAACAACATAATACATTTGATTCTCTACACTAGCACCCAGAGAATGAGTCGCATTGCTCACAGACCATGTAATCACTTGTGGATCACCTCAAGAGGGATTATACATTTGGATCCTCACAAGCATAATGAAGGATATCCGGAAGGGATGTTTTAGACGATAAAAAATCATCAACAAAAAAAGTTCAAAAGCCTAGGTATTTATATCTTTAGATATTAAATAAATTAAATTTAAATTTTATATGGAAGATCCTCACTTTTTATTTTAGCTCATGATTATTTAATGAAATTTGATTATATCACAAACCACCACACACTTCCACTGCACCCGAGACCAATAATTTTTTCATTCTTCTATGTTCTTGGATCTCATTGTGGGAATATGTTACCCAAGTTTGAGAGAGGTGGTTATGACTCTATACTATTTTGGATAAACTATATTGAATTGGTTTTGTAATATTTTTTATAGTTTAACTTGAATGATTGAATTGTATGTGTTGAAATGGTATTTTTAGAAATGATGTGTTTTTAGATTTTTGATAAAATATAATTTTTTTTCAATACATTATCAAAATGATTTATAAAATAGTTTCCAATGAATGGTTTTAGTGAAAGGGTTTGAGAAATTTTGAACATGGTAAACCTTGGGTATTTAGGTGGATGGTGTAGCAATAGGCCTCATCCATTGATATTGTCGGGGGTTCACTCATAGTGTATTCCTCGTCTCCCTTTTCCAATTGATCTTGGTAATATTTTGACCTATGGGAAGGTTCACTTGTTGGGGTGATCCTCTTCTCTAAAGATTCTATGTATATATATAGATACTTGATGTGCATGATTTTATATGTATTGGTATAAGTGTTCTAGCTAGCCTAACTAGCTTTGATTCATGGTGTGATGTTACATGTTCTTTTTTATTTTTAATTCGTTGGATTTAATACGATATGAGATCATGATGATATAATTTTGATATATTTGATATGATTTGAAGCTGTTTTACCTAGATTATTTGGAAATATGGAATGAGGAAGGAATATTTTACAAATATTTTGATATTAAAACTGTTTTACTATTTATCATTCTCGGTTTAATTTAAAGTTAATCATCTTCAAATTTTTATACATAGAATTGATGTGGAAATCCTTGGTGGGACCTTACTGATCCTATTTATATGACACCATACACACCCCTTTAGTTGTGTATATAACATGTTATGTATTTTGATACAGGGTATTTCAAGGTTCTATAGTGACGCGATGAGTATTCTATCAATCGTTTCTAGGTAGCTAGTGGTGTAATAGTGGTAGTTTTCCCATGGTATCACATGGAGTAGCTATTTTGGTTTTAGTTCTCCTTTAATATAATATTTTCCCTTGGAAATTGTTTAGATACTTTTTAATTTCATTATTCTATTTTTTTCATTTTTCTTATGGAATATTTGTTCTGTTATCATTTCCAACTATTATGTCTACTATGTATATATATTTCATGTTTCCCACTTTAGGTTTGGATAAATCATTCCATATAGTTTGTGTTGATTCCCTAGTGATACTCATTAGTTTTTGGGGATTGTTAAGGGCCTTCAGGTATGTGACAGTTCAAGTCGAGCATATTTTTGAGAGGGTATCCAATCCAGGTTCACCAAATCATCACAATCAGTTAACCCCTATATATTATAAAAAAAGGGTTTTAGGTAATATATTTCGTTGAAATTTACATTAGTTTAAAACTAATACATTATCCTAAATTACTTATTGAAATCATAATATAACTATGCTTTATGAATTATTGATGATACTATATTCATATATTGGGTTCACCAACCGAAATTGAAGATAAACCTTGTATGTCTCAAAAACTCATTATGATTGAATTAACTTTTTTTATGTGAGAGTGAATAGGACTGACAATAAATTATAGGTCATTCTTACATCATAAATTAATCGTGTGTTATTTATAATAGTCAAAATAATAGATAAATATTACATACCCATGTTAGTTTTTAGAATTATACATTTATGGAAAATATAAACATGATTATCATTAAAATATTGCATATTGGACAATTGGGATAGATGAATGATAACTATTATTATAAGAAAACTAAATAAAAAATATCTCTATGGAAAACTAAATTATAGAAATAATTTTTGATACAATAATCAATATTGTGTCACATTTAATTGATCAACATTCCCTATTGATATAAATTTTTTTACAATATAATGTGTAAATATTTCTCTTATTTTTAAAATATGTTTTTGGATAGAATATCATACTAAGATATAACTATATTATGAAGTAATATTGTATACTATCCAAATATAATATTTATGATGAGAATCCTTACAATATTAAATTATATATGGGACTCCCTTGGATCTCACCGTATTGAATATATAATGTTGTATTGACATTTCTTCCATGATATGATCTTGGATTATTTTGGAGGAATTTCTAACCGCTCACAAAAATCATAAATATCCTCATAGACACTAAGTTCAAAAGTAAACCCTATTATGATGTCCAAGGAAATAATCCTTAACTTCCTTTGTTGATTTCTCCATGGCCATTAAAAATCAGGTGGTAATCAGCTCTCCGCATTTAATAGCTAGTACAAATTCTAGTTGGATAAAAATTATAATATTAATCTCCTCATAAAAATTATTCAAATATTATATAATCAACACATGATGCATCATTGTTGTTTCTAGATACATGGCATAAAATGAACAATTAAATATTAATAAATCATCACAATAAATTGTTTGGGGGGAAATATAAACCTTCCTAGAATAAAATCTAATATTCCCCACCTTTTGATTAACCATATTATTAATTTTTACAAATGATAAAATTATCCACACTAGAGTCACAATATCTCTAATCTTATAGTTAACCACCAATTATAAAAAAAGAAACAACCCATATTTAATAATGAAAATAATTATAATATAACACATTTATATACAGATAAAAAAAATTAATTTTTTTGTCATCATCTACCTTATATACATTAACATTATATGAAATATAACTCAATATATTAGAAACCAAATTTTCTTTTTTTGGATTATGTGTGATTTTAAAGAAAAATACAGTAGATAATCCATATATATTCTCAGGAATAAATTATAATAACTTTTTCAAAATATATTCCAAAAGATTTTATGATCTAAAGAACATTAAAATTGTATCTATGAATATTGAAGCTTAAATCCATCCATGAAATAGCTACTATTCTAAGGTCATGATCATTGATAAAAATGTGCATTTGTGAAAATATATCTTTCAATATACTAATATACTGATTTATCTCCCCATGTATCGATAGGATTCACAATCCTTTTTTATAAATCACACAATAAACCATAACGGTGGTTTCCTCCTTTTTTATTAATAGAATGAATTCATTGGTTAATTTTTATTTTAAAAATTCTAAATATTTTTAATTATTAATGGTCTACTAAAATGAGTCACCCTTTATTCGTATAGTTTTTTGTAGAGTATACCATGTTGAAATGTTGTGTAAGCATAATTGATAAAAACTACTAGACGTATGATATTTTAATCTTTTAATTACAACATAGGAATATTCCATGATTTATATATTATAAAAATTTTCATGAAAATAGTGAGAATATGTTTACAAATAACATGATAAACGAAATTTACTTTGCGTGACTACAAATAATTATTCTAATTCATACCATATAATTGATTCTACTAATGTAAATCTAAATCAATCCTATAAACCATTTCATTTTTTTCATCTATACTTTTCTAATAAATAAATTTATCAAGGAACACCATAAAAAACTCACTGTCATATTGAAGAAATATTCTATTCATTAGTCACATAAACACATATAATATATTTACTACTATAAATAATAAAAAAGGTTAAAAATATTTATTAGTACATAAGAATTATTTCATTGAAATTTCATAATCCTTTTATCATATATGATTATATCATAAATTCTAGTCAGTAATTCCATACCAAGTCACACCATTAATATAATAAACAAATATCATCAATTTATTTAATGACTGTAGTTCCTTAATTATGGTCCTTAATCTAATATTTTGTCCATCTTGTTAACTCTGTTTTGAGAGAACGCTTCCCTAGACAAAAGGATTACTATCATTAATTAATTTTAATTACATGTACAATAATCTAAGTGATATACTGAACATACAAGATTATGTAGAACCAACCACACTGAATTAACCTTTACCAAGAACATTCTTCAAGTTTATAACTAGATCACTACCAGACATTCCTATATGCTTGAAGTACCCTATACAGAGTTTCATGAACCAATGGGGTATTCACCATAACTACCCATCAATCCTAATCCCGATAAGAAGTTTTTGAAGAATTTTTATTCTATGAACCATAATCATGGGGCTTCTCAAGAATAGTCAATAATGATCAAATCGATGTCCCCAAGGCCCTGTGGACCATGGTCTTTCCATTTCCTGAAGGGACAGTGGCCTATAAGACTAATTTATTGTCCTAAATTCTAATAATTAATTATTATTACTATAGAAAAGCTACAGTGAAATTAATCCTTCAATGGTTCTCTTTTTCTATTGCAGTACATGTTATATCACCCATGAGAATTCACTCATACCCGATTTTCAACCTGGGACTCATGGAGGATGGTGGGGTGACATTACCACTCAAATAAGACCCCAAAAGTAAAATGTGTGAATCGTTGAAAAAAATATACCAATGGAGGGTCTTCCATCCCAAGGAGAATGAATCATTAGCATGATACCAAATGGATTTGAATTTCCTTGTTCAGAGTATTAATAGTGATAAAATCTTGTTCGATTTATGACTTAGACAATATCCCATGAGATTAAGGTGTATTACTAGTGGCTACCACATGGATTACACCTCATTAAATAAATGTGTAAATAAATAAAACTCATCTACCAAAGGTGGGACATCTAAAATAGTGTGTGTAAAAGGATATTTAGCTAGGAAATGTATTTCAACCACCTAACCAATAATTTGAGAAGTGACAAAATTCAAAATTATTTGAGCCAAGACCAGTTCCCTCAAGGAGTGAGGGTTGTACAACTGGGTTCCATAAAAATTGGATATGTCAAATGTATAAATCTATATTAATAAAAAATTTCTAAATTTAATTATAAAATATTATTAAATGAAAATAGAAAAAATAAAATTTTGTACACTATATTGGGATGATAATCCAGCTTTATATATTGTATGAATAATGGAAATGTTTTTTTCAACACATGAAATCCTATGGATTGATATTTCAATGATGTGTCCTTTTATTTATCTAAAAAATAAATAATATACCTTAATATCATCCAAGAAGGATAAATTAACACTTTTTTAATAAAAATCAATACAATATGTCACAAAATAAAAGTAATCTATTAAATAGATGAAATAATATGGATGTGTATAATGTAAGTCTAAATACCCTATTTTTTTCAAATAATTTTTTCCAAAATGCTGCCATAAAAGGAATTGAAGAACCTAAAAAATGAATAATAAGAGAAATAAAAAATCAGTATTTGAACAACAAATTTGTTATTAGGGTTGAGTCATAATCACCCCAATAAATGAAAAATACTAACCCATCCATTAATCTATGAGACATAGACAATGTTTGGATAAAATCCAATGTTAATGTAAATTTAGCCCACATGATCACAATATATTTTTGAAGATTTTTTTATTTAAATAATTATTAAAATATACTTCCTCCTATACATTTTTAATAATTTCATATTTATTTCTAATAAATACTAGTATATTTTTATCATCAATAACTTCTAAAATAATTAGATCTAGTTATAAAATACCATGTATATACTTTTAAATTTTTGGGTAGTACATGAATCTTATGTTTTCAATTGGTGTGATACTCTGAATACACTATGATAGAAGATGTCCTTCTATTGGTTTTTTTGAACCCTCACTCAATTCACCCTTCCCCCAATAACCAATAAAAAATATTCCTTCCTTATTAATTTTTCCTTAAAATATGGAAACAAGTTATGATGGAACAAGTCTAATATGAGAATTATTTATGGTTTCATTGGATAATTTTGAAACATAATAATCAATTCTCTTGTAAATATATAAATATGTTCCTTGGGGACCTCCCTGGTTCATTATCCACGTTTTCATGTTTCCTCAATTCTTAATCTTTTCTCTATTCATATACATATTATTAGACACACCATCCCCTATATCATTATTTGTTTCATGCACCAATGGATACATCACTTTTCATCCTTTATGGAATAATATCTATTCTATGAATTACCATGACATTTGTTATAATGGTTAGATTATCAATTTTATCGATTGATTTTAAACTATATATTATAAGATATATAGCCTCCCAATATGTGTATATGGATGTGTAACACATTCACTGGGATGTTGTCAAATTATTTTTCATCAGAACGTTAAAAATACATAAATTAAGTCAAATAATGAAATAATGTGTACAGATAATGGTGTTTTCTAGTATAAACAGTGAATGTTTCAATCTATTTAGATAATTTCAAAGGGAAATACAGGATATATGAGAATATGATAAATGATTGCGAGTTTTTAGAAATATATAAAAACATATTGTTAATGTTCGGATCAATTAAATGTTTCACATTACCTAATCTTGAATTCATTAAGTCTATTCAATCAAACTCACATAGTTCATCTAAATAATATCCTATGAGGCTCTTCAGAATTGCATTAAAATTATATTTTCCTATATGGTTTTCTGTGATAACAATACTAATACTAATAAGATTCATGGGTCTATGATAAATGTGTGTCATAGACTCATAGTGTGTTATCTTATTTCAGAGGACCCACTCCCTAATTCAGGTGCATGGGATTTCAAATCATGTCTCTTCACCCAATCCATTATGTTCATTAACCATGTGATAAATCTAGAAAATAGTTTAGAACCAGAGAAGAAAATAAAATAATATAAACCATTCATGAAATGGATGTATTCTTGAAACACACCACATATGAAACATATTATTTTACTAGAAGATCATATTAATGATAAAAAAACAAAACAAAAGTCTTATTATTATCTATATTGATTCTTTAATTTTCTGTATACAATGGATACATCTCTAAGCTTGTCCATATCTAGAATAGTGTTTCCCGAACACCCAAATGTAAACCCCTCTATAGTTTAATGGGATCAAAAATTTATACTTATACATCATTGAAATTATCATTCCACGTGTATTTGAAAGTCATGGGAAGCCCTACATGGTTATCAACCAGAATTTACCTTAGTTATGCTCCACTAACATTCCCTCATCGATTTCCTTGACTCTCTATTTTATTTGTTTAAATATTTTTATCTTGTTACTATAACATAATATTTTATTAGGATGTTTTTAGGGGGATTCCTTTTGTGTCTAAAGGTTTTGTAAATGATCCACATGTAGTCTACAAATATAAAAACACCTCAATGGTGGTAGCTTCCAAGATATAACATTTAAGGAAATGGAACCTCAACAATTTCCTCTAAAGTATAATGTGGTTGATATAATCCTTGTATGTTAATGAAACAACATTAACGAGTATATTATTCCCTGAAATGATTAATTAACGGTACCACTATAATTTCATCATACTATCTATATTTTATAGTAGGATTTATTGGCCTTATTATATTTTTAAGGTTCTTTATGATGTTACGTTGGTGTGTCTATGACCTCTTCAGATTTATTGTGATATTACATTATAGATTTGATGCATTCTATAGTGGTGGTTCCTGACTATAATTGTTGGGGGACATAGTCTTGAGGTTCCCAATGTACTCTGAATTTTCCCAAATCATAGGCTTAACCTAAAAAATTGATTTTCTAATAATCATTCTTATACTTCTATTGAAACTATCACTACAATTTCCATTTAATAAAACCCAATCGAAAATATATTTACTAATCTAGAAAACATATAAATATTCAAATTTTATCATGAATGAATTAATTTTAATTATTTCATCTTGAATATTAAAATCATTTCCCTATACCAAAAAAGTATACAAGTACATAGAAACTATTATAAATAATGGAAAAGCATATAAAATATGATTTATGATCTAACCTAAATCAACACAATATTTATACAATTTATATTCACCAACACTTGATTTACTATTCTTTCTCAATGTTTTCCTATCAACATTTTTCACAAAAAACTAAAAATTATGTATAGATCGATTATTGATTATTTGAATGTTTAAATGGACTTAATAAAGTATATTCCTGAATCCAACGTATAAAAATTTGAAAAATAACTCTCCAAGATTTTTATCCTGTATTTTGTCTCTCAAATCCTTGATAATACATAAATAACAATCATATAATTCAATTTTTTAATTCATAATTTGAGACCAATATTCCCCTAACAATACATTCTATATAAATTGACTAGAACAATTTTTTTATGATATGTAATGAGTTAATAAAATATTGGTTGTGTGAAATATTCTAGAACTAAAAAAACATTTATAAAAAAATATACTAAGGTTATTTACTATAACCAGATAAAAAATAGAAGAAGGGAAATAATATCATTGAATGGAATTTCCTTATTATTTAGGGAATTTCATTTGTACTCATGCACCATGTGATAAATTGTCTAAAAAATTTATAGGGCTATCACAATTACCTTTTCACAGTGGTTTCAAAGGACATTTATTATTATCATTTAAATTGGATCCCAGAGGTGTTATTACCATACAAAAGATAATTCAATAAAATTAAGGGTTATGATATAGGGTAAACAATATTGATTATTTCCATCCTAAAATCATTTCCAATTAATTTTTTTTTACCATTTTCACAATGTTGATACTCAGTGTTTTCAAGTTCATATGTCACTTAACTATATTATAGCCAAATAATTATTTTTTTAATAAAAATTACACACACATCCCACCCCACACATGGTTTTTCTTTTTTTTAAATGTGAGAATATAGGGAACTAAGAATTTTATAAAATTAATATGACAAAATGAAAAATAGAGGATAAATAGAATATTACCCATCTTCTAATTAAATTTTTGTGTGGTGTTTATGTCTTATTTCAATATTTTATCTTCTTTCTTTTGTCTATCAAAGAATCTATAATGAATAAACATATTCGGTGAAATGATTGTTTTTCCAAAACTAACTAATAATGTTAAAGAGATAAACAACACAATTAAGGAATGATTGTTTTTCCTAAATGTAGTCAATAGCCTAAATCTTTAGCATATCAATATTTAATCATAAAATTAGTAGATCAATCCACCTTATCTCCATAAAAGTAAAAGTTTATCCTATATCCATTCACAATTAAGGAATCAATATTTTCTAAAAAAACATCAAAGATCCATTAGATTTCACTTAAACCTATATGAATGGTCCATATCATGTGGACATTATATTCCCTTAAAAATATTCATTTTTCAGTCGATTAAGAGAACTTTTTGGGATTCAATGAATTCATTATTAAGAATAAATATTTCATGGAAAAACATTCCATTATATTTCACAATCATAGAATTGTTATAATAATATTTTATGATTTACTTTATATTATTTAAATTTAACAATATTTCCCCATAATCACTCATGTAATTGAATATTATAGACATCACATCTAAAAGGAATTATGATCAATATATAATACCAAATTGAGTGTTCTTCAAAATACTAAATTCTATGGTATTATTACAAGGAATGTTTTATAAGTTATTCTATGTTCTAACATGTTAATTTTACATATTTTATGTCCAAAACATACGTGTACAGTTCGGTTCATTTTCATGAATTCACATTAGAGTTTTGTTTCTTATCTCAACCTATCATGCTTTTGTGGATGATACATTTTTTGTGTACTTTTAATACATACTCATTAATTCATGTGAAAACTAAACAATTATTCTGAAAATGTACACTATAATAAATTTTTGATATAATGGGTAACATGATTGAAGGGTTATTTTCATGAAATTCAATATCAGTAACTATCCCCTTTGTAATGTAGTATAATGGTATTTGTATGTTCTTATCATGAAGAGGTCATAGACAAATGTTTCAAAATATCACCATAAAAAATTATTCTTTTTAAATGTTAGATCTATAAGTGGGTATTAATGTTATATGATTTAAATAATGTTATGGTAAAATTTATACAGTGTTATAAACTAGTAGAAACATAAATTTTAAGAAAATGAAAAATATATTTTTGAGATAGCAATTATAGAAAAGACTAAATAATTATATTATAACCATTTTCCATGTTTGGAATTGAATTATTAGATTATATATCTCAATGGTCAACTATAGACCCAAATGCGATCCCTTATATTTTCTAGGCACTATATTGATACAATGAATATTATAGTATATCACAATATGAATTTGATTGGATTTCCCAATGACTGTCAACCAATAGAAACTAATTTAAAAAAAAGTCAAAAGAAAGAGCTCACTTATGATGTTTTCTCAACATGAACAACTTTTCATTTCTAAGCTAAAAAACCATCTAAAATAGATTAGAATGAAAAGTATTTATGAATGAAATGATCTCCTACATTAAGAAAAATCAATTTATATAGAGACATAAAAAAATATAGTTAAGAGAAAAAACTCAAAAGTGAAAGAATCATTGGATCTCTATTACAAAAATTGTATAGATAATTATCCATGAATGTGAAGATTTACTCCCCTACAATATTATTTCTCTAGCCAATCTATTTTGTCCTATATATATGGCCACATATCTCTCTCTAACATGTTGAATTCAAGTGGACCCACTTAATTATAAGGATGTGGTGATATATATTTTCCCTAAATATTGTATCAATCCAATATCAAGTCGTATTTTTTATAGTAAATGGTTATGTCATGGTAGGTTCCCTAATGGAATGTTGTTACAATACACCATTGGAAAAAACCCATAATATACTATCTTATTTTTTCACATTTATCCACTATCATGATTTTAATACTCATTAAATTATATCTACATAGAAATATTGTTCAGTATCCTCCATCTGATGGGTCCATAAGATGTCTGAATGAATGATGTTTTCAATGAATTATAATAGGAAAGTGAACCATTGACTAATAATTCAGAAAACAATGAAATAATAACATTTAATGTATTGTATTTTATTTTATTCTTTATTAATTGTGGGATTATAAATTCGGTTATCCCAAAAAATCATCTAGTTTTTATTATTGATTTTTTGAATAAAAAAATTGAATCAACACTATGTCCATTTAGAGGAATTGTATCCACCTAAATAGATCCTCTAGAAAAAAAATTAATTTTATAATATGGATCCATTTAGAAATTTTAATAGGTAAAATTTCATTTTTATAAAAAAAAATATTAAATATAGTATGAAACTACATTCCCAATTAAGATCGAAACATAAAAAATGAAAAATGATTCAATTTAAAATAAAATAAAATAAAAATTGATTGGGATTAAATAATTTTAATTCACCTAAAAAATATCGGAAATTCCATCTCTATAAGTTCCGCCATATTTCAGAATATGAATCTCGATAAACTAATCATCAAAAACAATAACAATGAAATTTCAAAAAACATGCCAATGAGATCGAAAAATATTTTACAATGAATGAAAAATTATCATGAAACATCATTTTCCACAATAAAAATTTTTACATTAAGTTAATTAAATTAACAACCACTTCATTTATCCTGCCAAGCACGAAGAACACTTACATCTTAATAATTTTCTCTTATCAAAAAATTCTATATAGGCAACAATGTATTTATGCTCCAAACAATTTCATTTGTTAAAATAGGTTTGATAAAATCATAGGCCTTCACAATTATAGAGACAGATGCATTTTTTATCATGGGGACTTATCAGGGATATTTAGTTGGATTTTTCTACTATATTTGTAATGTTATGTATATCTAATAAAAAATAAGCAATGTAGTTTTGTTTAAAAGAATAAATTGATGAATCAGTTTACACTCAATAATATGTATCCTTCTCACTTCCTTTATAAATTAAATACCTCCAATCCTCCTCAAAAGATCATGGAAAGTTCTCACCGCTCAACATTTGAGCAGCATAAATGATTAAACTCATATAACATCAAATATTTCAATTTCATTTATATTTTCAAAATCTATCCACTTTTTATGTATGATGGAAGTACACTCTTTTTTATATTTCAAACTAGTGTGACTTCAACCCCTTTATCATAATGAAAATATATCTTTTATTATTCCAAAAAATGGAATTTTATTTTATTTTTTGGCCATAAAAACAACCTTCATACAAACATTTTCATACAAATACCATCTCATGGGATTCAATGTCCTAGAAAAACAGAGACAGTTGACAATAGACACATCAAACCGTCAATTTTCCTCTCTGATCACCTTGGTTCAAACACCAGTGAGGAAAAATGAAATTATAAAAAATATGTGTACTACCTAAAATCCCCGAAAATGACACCAATTCATAATGAGTTGTTTAGTCAAATTACATCACCCAATAATATCCCATTAATAATTATGCACAATGGTAACCAAATTTTTTTCTTAGCAATATGTATAGTACTATATTGTCAAACTATCAAATTGATATTTTATTTTAGATAAATATTAGAGTTAAAAGTAGGGATTAATCAATTTTTTTAACAAATATAAAAGTAAATTAAAATGAAGTTACAAAATATATGGATGAAATATTATTAATGATTAATATTCATAAGATAGTTACACTAGAAAATTTTCAATATTTGGACACACCCTTTCATCCTTTTTAAAAAATAAGTGATCAAATTATATTTTTCAAATATCACTATGTGATCTTAGAGAGAAAACCTAAAATACATATAAACCATATTAATAAATCTATTACAAGTGTTCAAATTCATATTTAATGTGATTTGATTGTGTAACAAACCCTGATTCGATGAAACTAAATGGATATGTTGTTATCAAAAGTGAGTCCTTAAAGAAGAATTTTAATATTAATAAAATCCAATTTACATTAATATGTTGAAAAACCAAGAAGAGTATATTAGAGGAAAATAGATTTATGATTTAAAGTGACCACATTCATTCAATATTATATTTTCCATAGAAAAATATAAAAATTAATTTTAATAGAACAAATAAAGAAGGGAAATCATTGTCGGGTCTCTTCTACCAGTTCATCTAGGGAGGTCAACCAAGGATGGATAAATGAACATCACTCATTTCATATACTATAGTGTATCTCATCTGACCAGTATATATAGATACGTCACTATATCAATCGATTTTAATTTATGTAGAGGATCATATTTATAATGAAGATGTGAGGTAAATTTTCCCTCTAAAATCTCTCAGTTGAAAGATACTGGATGTCTCAAACTGTTAAATTATACATCTCACCATGTAGTCTTCATAGAAGTTGATCCTATATTCCTTATGAAATAACCATATATAATTCATGTTCTTTGATAATGTATATCTATTTTACTTATTTTAGTACTCACTGAAATATTATTTTTTGTTTAGGAGACATTCAAAATTCATCTACTTGAGTATTCCATCATCTTTCTATGTGGATGCATTTTTACATGATCAATAAATGGAATGTGAGATATAAGATCCTATTTCATTTTTGTCTAAAATAACCTCATTGGGAGTTATTTATATTGATTTATGCTTCATTTATTAAGGTATTGTAAATTCTATCTAAGAGATATTTTATTTTCACGATTTTTTGGACCTCAAAAAAATAAGATCAGTGATCGCACTGCGATTCACTGTTTCATTTTCATCCCTACACCACTGTGGTAAACTAGTTTTGTACTGAATATTATAAAAATAATACCAAATTGGATTCCAAATTTGAATCATTAATTTTGTTTTTATCACTGTTAAAATGGACATTGTTACTTGTTTTGAGGATTTGATTGCAGGAGGAGGTGATTTGGAGGCCCTAAAGATGATCCAGAAGGAAAATGGGCCAAAATTGCATGGATCCCAAGGACACTTGTCCACTGTTTTGAACAGTGTGCGAAATATGTGCATGAAAATGAGCTGAAATTTTGTAAGACTCTCCAAAACTTCATGGGCTACAACTCTTCTCAAAGGACCGAAGCCCCATTCTTCCATCTGGTGGCTCATTTGAACCATTCTGTCCAGGGGACAGAATCTTCCCGAATTCAAATGTTCAGTTCGGTGGTGTGAACATATCTCCAAATCTGTCTGTCTAATGGATACCAAATTTGACATGGAGATAGTCAAGAGGATGGCCAAAAACTTATCTCTTTTGTCCAAGTCTTAATATGACTTTCTACTAGTCCAAAACCGAGGCACAAGTAGTATCTTCAAAACTGGGTGCTCAAAACCATGTGCCATTTTGGCTATAAAAAGGCACAAAGGGCTCCTCATTTGGGAGTTCGAACCAGAAGATATACTCTGCCATTTTGGAGTCCTAGAGGAGTCTCCTAATCACCTTGGAGGTTCTAGAGGCCCCTATCCTCATAGGGGAATCAAGGATGAAGAAGGAGTTCCACCCGAGCTTCCTCCTCCTCCCGATGTCGAGCTAAAAGTTGGGTGTTCGTTGTGAGGGAGCTACACACATGTCAAGGGAGTTCAGATGCATACACTAGCTATTGGTTTGGAGTAATTTGGGTGTTTAAACATTTCATTCCATGTATCTTATTTTATTTCAGATTTGAATGCTTGATTTGATGCATGTGAGTGTTATGCTCTTAATTTCTAACCGATCGGTGTGAGGTTTTGAGTGCATGACTTGTGTTGTTCCGATTGGACAACACAAGAATCATTTTCTTCCCCACTTTATTGAGATTTCAATATGCTTTGGAAGCTCTTATTCCATGCATAAGTTCTGGACCTTGGCAATATGATTGTTATGTCAAGGTTTGGTCTTTCAAGCATTGAAATATGAGCTTAGGAATTAATTGGGATTCCAATTAATTCCAACCAAAGAATTACTCTAAACCTAAAATAAATCTCTGTGAACAATGAACTTGATATGTGTGTAGTGAAATCACATCGACCCTTTTATCTCATATTTTTCAAAATCCACTTGGTCTTTCATCTTTTAAACTATTTTGATTGAGTTACTTTCTTTAAGCAGTTTTCAAAATCACCCCCTTTTTTAGTAGACTTAATTAAAAATACACACTCTAAACCTATCAATGTTCCTCGAGAGACGACCTAGGGTCTTCCCTAGACTACAAATCAACCTTAAAAGCATAGTCAATTTGACGTGTCACGACAACGCGGTTAAATTTTGGCGTCGTTGCCGGGGCGCGTTTTTGTTTTAGTGCGTGTTTTTTATAAGTTATTTGTAAATTTTTGTGAATATTTATTTGTTTTCTCTTCTACCTTTTCAATCCTTTTGTATTCTGATCTATTCCATGTGTAGGTTTGGTGCATGACGCGTTCTAATCCGGGAGATTTACCACCTTTCGAACCCGAGTCGGAGAGGATCCTACATCAACGACACTGAGACACACAAGACAACAATTTGAAGGAGGACACACCACACACTGAAACATTCCTTCACCCTTATTCTTCTTCTTATTCTAGAGCCCAAATAAAAACTGAAATAAACTTATATAACATGGGTGAAAATAATAGAACATTAAAGGAATTAACCTCACCCGATGTTGATGTCCAACCTACATACATTCAAATACAAGGAGAGGCACCTAATTTCGAACTAAAATCTGGTTTAATTCATTTATTACCAAGATTTCATGGACATCCTGGAGAGGACCCACATAAAAATTTAAAAGAATTTCATACTGTGTGTTCTAAATTAAAGCCTACTAATGTTGATGAGGACCAAGTAAAACTTAGAGCATTTCCATTTTCATTAGAAGACACTACTAAAGATTGGCTATACTATGTTAATTCACCAATTAGAGGTTGGGCGGACATGAAATGTCTTTTTCTTGAAAATTATTTCTCAGCCTCTCGAACTACAAAAAATAAGGAAAGAAATATGTGGTATAAGACAATCTCATGGGGAAACACTTCATGAATATTGGAAAAGATTTAAAATATTGTGTTCAAGTTTTCCACATCACCAAATAAGTGATCATCTTTTAATTCAGTATTTTTATGAAGGTTTAATCCCTATTGATCGAAACATGATTGATGCTGCTGCAGGTGCTGCACTAGTGGATAAAACCCTAATCGCTGCAAGGACCCTAATTGAGAACATGGCACAAAACACACTACAATTTGGTTTAAGGTCCACTGTACCAATTCGAGGTGTCCATCAGGTGCAAAGTACTGAATTCGAGAAGAAGGTGGATACAAAGTTTAAAGAGGTAAGTACCCTTCTACGACAACTCGCTCTTTCCCAAGGGCAATCTCAATCTCCTCCTCCCATCCATTATGGTATATGCTCTTCTGATACCCACTATTCTGACCAATGCCCCCAACTAAGAGAAACTTCTAAGAGTTGTGAGACGATATTTCCTGGACACCCCTATAACAAACCCTTTAGGCAAGAACCTTACTATCTATCCAACCCTGGGTGGAAAGACAACCAAGCCTATAGGCAAGGGGGGTATTCAAACCAACCTCAACAACAATGGAACCAACAAGGTCAGAGTAGTCATCCACCACCACCCAGAAATCCTCAACCACCCCGAAGGCCTTTCCAACAACCCCCTCCAAAAACTGAGCCTAGCCTAGAAGATATGATGAAACAAATGGCTGCCAATAATCTCCAATTCCAACAAACCACTCAGGAAGCCATACAAGACCTCAAAACCCAATTAGGCCAACTAGCTAACTCGGTGGGTGAAATCCAAGTCCATGGGTCTGGTAAACTACCCTCTCAACCACTTGTCAACCCTAGGGATAAGGGAAATGTTAGTGTCATCACCCTTAGGAGTGGAACTCAACTTAAAATCCAAATAACACCTCCATTAGAGTCATCCCCTCCTGAGAAAACCACCATTCCAACCATTGAAAAATGTCCAAATATTGAAAAATCGTGTCCTGAGAGGAGCCCTTCAAAAGGAAAGAGTGTTTCTATTAATGAACAACCAAGCACACCCATTCCTCTTCCATTTCCCCAAAGGGCCACCCAACCAAGAAAACACAATGAAACTGAACTTGACAAAGAAATATTGGAAACTTTCAAGAAAGTGCAGGTCAACATCCCCTTGATTGATGTCATCATGCAAATTCCGAGATATGCCAAGTTTCTGAAGGAGATGTGTACCCACCGAAGGCGACTTAGAGGTGATTAGAAGGTGAGCCTGGGGAGGAATGTCTCAGCATTGATACAACCATCACTTCCCACCAAGTGCAACGATCCTGGAACATTCTCGATTTCGTGCACCATAGGGGAGTATTCTTTCTCCAATGTTATGCTTGATTTGGGTGCTTCTATTAATGTGATGTCTCACTACATATACTCTTCTTTGCAGGTCGGTGAACTAAAGCCCACAGGAATAGTTGTTCAGCTAGCAAATCGGAGTACGGCACACCCTTCTGGTGTGTTAGAGGATGTTTTTGTGAGGGTTCAAAATTTAATATTTCCTGCTGATTTTTATGTGCTAAAAATGGAAGATGATAGGATGAATGGACACGCCCCAATTATATTGGGGAGACCTTTCTTGAAAACCGCTAAAGCCATAATTAATGTCCATAATAGTACATTATCTATTGAATTTGGTGGTGACGTAGTCCATTTCAACATCCTTGATGCCATGAAGCACCCCTCAGAAGAACATTCCTCTCTCTCGATAAATTCAATTGATGTACTCTCTTCCCCTAAAATCACTTCATTTGTTTCCCCTGATCCCCTTTCTGAATTTTCCTCTTTGATTGAAATTCTTGGTAATGAATCATGTGTTGATTGTTGTAGTGGTCTAGAAAAGTGTCATGCATGTTTATTAATTGATAATTTCTTGAACACGGAGGATCACATGACCATCGATGATACTGCTACGCTTGTAAAAGCAAATTCCTCATCTGAGGATGATACCATTGAGCAGTTAGATGAGATTAGTGACCTCTCACTTTCACACACACTCTCATCAATCCAAAATCCACCTGAATTGGAACTAAAGTAACTGCCTCAAGATTTAAAATATTCATATCTTGAGAATGGAAACAAGTTGTCCGTCATCATTGCTAGTTCACTCCCTCCTGAGCATGAATTGCGACTACTTGAACTTTTGAGGGAGTATAAACAAGCATTGGGATGGACATTTGTGGACATTCCTGGTATTAGCCCATCAATTTGTACACATCATATTTTATTAACTGATGAGGCTAAACCAGTGAGGCAGGCACAACGTCGACAGAACCCAAACCTCTTAGAAGTAGTTAAAAATGAAGTAACAAAATTATTGGCTGCTGGAATCATTTACCCCATCTCTGACAGCCAATGGGTCAGTCCCGTTCAAGTAGTTCCTAAAAACACTGGTCTAACAGTAATTAAAAATGAAAGCAATGAATTGGTTCCAACTCGTGTGCAAAATAGTTGGCGTGTCTGTATAGATTATCGGCGACTAAACCAACACACTAGGAAGGACCATTTCTCATTGTCATTCATTGACCAAATGCAAGAGAGGCTAGCGGGGAAGTCTCATTACTGTTTTCTTGATGGGTATTCTGGATACTTTCAGATCCATATAGCCCCCGATGATTAGGAAAAGACAACCTTCACTTGCCCCTTTGGCAAATTTGCCTATAGAAGGATGCCCTTTGGCCTGTGCAATGCTCCGGGTACTTTCCAGCGATGTATGGTTAGTATTTTTTCGGATTACCTGGAGAATTGCATGGAAGTTTTCATGGATGATTTTACTGTTTATGGATCCTCTTTTGATGAATGTTTAAGTAGTCTTGGTTTCTTCCTACGTCGCTGTATTGAAAAGAATCTTGTATTAAATTATGAGAAATGTCATTTCATGGTGCGACAAGGTATAGTTTTGGGACATGTCATTTCTGGGGATGGTATCCAAGTAGATAAATCTAAAGTGGATGTCATTTCTTCCCTACCATTCCCTAAAAATGTACGTGATGTGCGGTCTTTTCTAGGTCATGCTAGATTTTACCATCGTTTCATTCGTGATTTTAGTAAGATTGCACTTCCCCTCTCCCACTTACTCCAAAAAGAAAAAGATTTTGTTTTTGATAAAGAATGTGAAGAAGCTTTTAATAAATTAAAATGGAGTCTCACATCACCCCCGGTAATCCAACCACCTCGGTGGGATTTGCCATTTGAGCTCATGTGTGACGCCTCTAACTATGCAGTTGGGGCAGTCTTGTCACAAAGGGTTGACCGAGCTCCACATGTCATAGCTCATGCCTCACGTACATTGGACCCTTCCCAAGCAAACTACATCACAACTGAAAAAGAATTCCTTGTCATAGTGTTTTCCTTGGATAAATTCAGGTCATAACTTTTAGGGTCCAAAGTCATTGTGTTCTCGACCATGCAGCCCTCTGGTATCTCCTAAAGAAACCGGAAGCCAAACCACGTATCATTCGTTGGATGCTCCTCCTTCAGGAATTCAATATAGAAATTAGAGATAAAAAATGAGCAGAGAATGTGGTGGCAGACCATATCAATAGGATCCTCCCATCCTCGGACATTGTCTCATCCCCCTGTATTCCCGTTAATGACATGTTTCCTGATTAGCAATTGTACAAAGTGCAAGATGTTATTCCCTGGTATGCTGAAATTGTAAATTATTTGGTAGCATCTTGCATTCCTACTGATTTCAACAAAAACCAAGTCAGTCGTCTAAAACATGAGTCTCGTTGGTACATTTGGGATGACCCCTACCTTTGGCGCACATGTAGCGATCAGGTCCTTAGGCGTTGTGTTCTCGATAGCGAGTTTCAGTCTGTCCTTAGATTCTGCCACACTCTTGCTTGTGGGGGCCACTTTGGTCCCCAACAGACTGCTCGCAAAATTCTTGATTCTGGTCTCTTTTGGCCAACACTTTTTCGGGATGTCCATGAATTTTGTAAATCTTGCCCTCGTTGTCAAAGAATGGGAAATGTCTCTAAAAGGAATGAAATGTCACAACAACCTTTGCTCTTTCATGACATCTTCAATGTTTGGGGTATTGACTTTATGGGGTCATTTCCCAATTCTTTTGGCAACTTGTACATTCTTTTGGCCGTTGATTACGTATCAAAATGGGTAGAGGCACGAGCCACAAGGACAGATGATTCCAAAACAGTTGTAGAATTTTTGAGAACTCAGATCTTTTGTCGGTTTGGATTACCTAGGTTCATCATCAGGGACCAGGGTTCTCATTTCTGCAACCGAACAATGCAATCACTTTTGCGTTGGTATGGGGTCGGTCATCGAGTATCTACTGCGTATCACCCACAGACTAATGGTCAAGTCAAGGTGTCAAATAGAGAGGTAAAACAAATTCTTGAAAAAACGGTCCAACCCAACAGGAAAGATTGGAGTCTTAGACTCGATGATTCATTATGGGCTTACCGTACTGCTTTTAAAACTCTCATTGGAATGTCACCTTATAGGCTTGTTTTTGGAAAGAGTTGTCACCTCCCTGTTGAGATTGAGCATCGGGCCTACTGGGCCATTAAAAAATGAAATTCTAACCTTTCTGGTGCAGGTTCTCAAATGAAGTTTCAGATACAGGAGCTGTAAGAAATGCGTAGAGATTCTTATGAGAACTCCAGGATTTATAAGGAGCGAACCAAGGATGCCCACGACCGCCTTATCCTTCATCGAGAGTTCCAAATTGGGCAGAAGGTCCTCCTCTACAATGCAAGGCTGAAATTGCATCCTGGTAAGCTTCGTTCCGGCTGGTTTGGACCATACATTGTTACTAATGTCTCTCCATTTGGTGTTGTTCAGGTTCAAAATGAAGAAACCAAGCAAACCTTCACTGTCAATGGGCAGCGGCTGAAGCACTTTCATGAAGTCATTCTGGAGAACCCGATGGAGGAACTCCAAGTTCAAGAAGCAAACTATGAATGACATCCACCAGGTTTTATCCTTCCTTCCCACACTCTCTTTTACTACAGTGAGGACATTGCATACTCTAGGTGTGGGGGGATGGGTACATTCCTGGGTTAGTTAGGAATTTTCATCGTTTTCATTCATTCTTTGTCTTTTTGCTTGCGGAATGGTATTGTCACTTGCCCCCCCTCCCCCGTTCCACCCCTTTTGTGCCGAAATGCTAATTTTATCAAGGAAAAAGATGCCCCCTGAATTGAATCATGAAAGTTACTGAAAATGCATGAGAAATTTCCCTATTTTATGTTGTTTTAACATTTTCAAAAAAAAATCACTGATGGAATGTGTGTTTTAGCTTGAATTTAACATTGTGGTGTGACTTTCTCTTGGAAATTAGTTGTTTGTCGATGATATAAATGGTTGTATCATTTTGAAAACTTTGAGAAAAATAGTACCCTTTACGTGAGTAGTTCAAAGGAAAATTGTGGCACTTAATTTCTTCACACATTTTTGCACCCAACCAAGAAGTGTGTTTTTTACTTACTCAATAGAAGGTAAATATAAGTTCGGTTAATATTTACCTATTGTCCAAATGATTTTTCCATACGTTCGTTCCTTATCCGATCTTTTTCATTATTGTACTGGATTGACCTACGCGTGTGTACCTGTTATCAGACTGTTGTACGCCCTAAAAAAATAGTTGTGTCTTGGGCAGGTCAAAAACCACTCTTCCTTGACTTTTGATCTTGTTATAACTATTACAATTAGTGTCGTGGGAAGATCAAACAAGGGTTGAGAGAAGGGTGTGAGATTTGTTCCATGCACAACATTTCAAAAAAATAAATAAATGAGGGGAGTGATGAAATGTACATCATATGGGGATATCTAGGTCAGGAGCTTAAGGTTTGACTTCTGGGAATGCTTAAGTGAGTGGGTCTTGAAATTTGATTGCAAAGGGTATAGGACAGGTTCGGTGGATATAATCATTTAAGCAGAAAAATATTAAAATAACCTATATTTACTGGATAGAAAGTGGGTAGAATAGCATGAATTGGTTGTCACACACACACGTGGAGATTTAGTGACATTGTGGACTTTAGGATTACTTGCTCAAATTGGTATCATTAATCTCCCTGAATTTCATGCTGATACAATTTATGAGACACATTTTTGTATGATCATTGATAATAACTTCATTGTGTGATTTTTGCTTTGATCACATTCCTTTCAAATTTTAAATTTTCATTGAATGTTAAATCTTCATGAAGTTGGGAATATCTCCATGCATAATTTTTGGAAATATCACTTTGCCCAGGAGTGAAAATGTTTAGGTGTGGGGGTGTGATCGCACCGCGATTCACTGTTTCATTTGCATCCCTACACCACTGTCGTAAACTAGTTTTGTATTGAATATTATAAAAATAATACCAAATTGCATTCCATGTTTGAATCATTAATTTCGTGTTTATCACTGTTAAAATGGGCATTGTTACTTGTTTTGAAGATTTGATTGCAGGAGGAGGTGATTTGGAGGCCCTGAAGATGATCCAGAAGGAAAATGAGCCAAAATTGCATGGATCCCAAGGACACATGTCCACTCTTTTGAACAGTGCGTGAAATCTGTGCATGAAAATAGGCTGAAATTTTGTAAGACTCTCCAAAACTTCATGGGTTACAACTCTTCTCAAAGGACCGAAGCCCCATTCGTCCATCTGGTGGCCCATCTGAACCATTCTGTCCAGGGGACAGAATCAGCCCGAATTCAAATGTTCAGTTCGGTGGTGTGAACATATCTCCAAATCTGTCTGCCTAAAGAATGCCAAATTTGACATGGAGACAGTCAAGAGGTCGTCCAACAACTTATCTCTTCTGTCCAAGTTGTAATATGACTTTCTACTAGTCCAAAACCGAGGCACAAGTAGTATCTTCAAAACTGGGTGCTCAAAACCATGTGCCTTTTTGGCTATAAAAAGGCACAAAGGGCTCCTCATTTGGGAGTTCGAACCAGAAGCTATACTCTGCCATTTTGGAGTCCTAGAGGAGTCTCCTAATCACCTTGGAGGTTCTGGAGGCCCCTATCCTCATAGGGGAATCAAGGATGAAGAAGGAGTTCCACCCGAGCTTCTCCTCCTCCCGATGTCGAGCTAAAAGTTGGGTGTTCGTTGTGAGGGAGCTACACACATGTCAAGGGAGTTCCGATGCATACACTAGCTACTGGTTTGGAGTAATTTTGGTGTTTAAACATTTCATTCCATGTATCTTATTTTATTTCAGATTTGAATGCTTGATTTGATGCATGTGAGTGTTATGCTCTTAATTTCTAACCGATCGGTGTGAGGTTTTGAGTGCGTGACTTGTGTTGTTCCGATTGGACAACACAAGAATCATTTTCTTCCCCACTTTATTGAGATTTCAATATGCTTTGGAAGATCTTATTCCATACATAAGTTCTGGACTTTGGCAATATGATTGTTATGTCAAGGTTTGGTTCTTCAAGCATTGAAATATGAGCTTAGAAATTAATCGGGATTCCAATTAATTCCAACCAAAGAATTACTCTAAACCTAAAATAAATCTCTGTGAACAATGAACTTGATATTTGTGTAGTTAAATCACATCGACCCTTTTATCTCATATTTTTCAAAATCCACTTGGTCTTTCATCTTTTAAACTATTTTGATTAAGTTACTTTCTTTAAGCGGTTTTCAAAATCACCCCCTTTTTTAGTAGACTTAATTAAAAATACACACTCTAAACCTATCAACGCTCCTCGAGAGACGACCTAGGGTCTTCCCTAGACTACAAATCAACCTTAAAAGCATAGTCAATTTGACATGTCACGACAACGCGGTCAATCAGCCCCCAATCTAGCTGAGGTAACTGAATCCCAATAATCAAAAAATCATAAGAAAAAAATTTATCTATTTAGATCATTTTAAAAAAAATAATAATAATGAAATATTGATTAGATAAAAAATTGAGAAAATATAAAATTAGACTATTTTAACAATTAATATTGAAACATCTGTAAAAACAAAAAAAAACATTTTATGAAATAATGAAATATTGGATGTGACTAAATCATTGAAATACATAATAACTATATTGAAAATTTTAGAACTGCCAATTACCCCCACAATAATAATTGGATTTCATTGGATGTGAACATCAAAAATAAGACCAAATATATTTCATACAAAATGACAATTAGATCCACCAATTTAACACCAAGAAATAAATAAATCATCCCACCCCAAGATAAATACTCTAAAATTCACATCATAGTTCATTCAATTATCTTCCAATTCATTTATCGCACAATGATCACAAAAAACATACCCTATATGAAATCTTTCTCATCACACCAATATAGATATTAAATAAATATTTTTTTCCTCCAGCAACCAGTGTAACTTTTTTATTTTCTAACACTTCCAAGGGGTAAGTGAGAACCTTCACAACATAACCAAATCAAACAGCAAAAGAAACAAGAGACTTGTTAAATAACAGTTTAAGTCGGTTGGAATCAGGGTCCCTAAACAATTTCCATGTAAAGGAACTTACCTGGATATCTAGATCATCCATTAAGATATCTCCATAGTTTTATACTAGATTATCCCATGCCTGCATGTATTCTTTGTTAATCTTCCCCATGTTGAAGCCTCTAATCAAAATGCAGTTTTTCTTATCAATCCAATCACTTTGCTCCTTGGTAGTGTCCACTCGAAGCAATCTTCCCATCAATTGGCCAGCCTCTTCCTTCAAAGCTTTAATCATCAAAACTTCCTCAACCATTTCTTCATCGAAGTGGATAAGCAGTTCCATATTATGATCCAGAACCTCAGCTTTCTCCCACTGAGGGCCATCGCTAGACCCTGCCTCTTGCTGTTACATGGTGGGTGGGGGGGAGTGCATCCTCCCTCACCAAACCCGCATCCTTTATTCGTAGTAGTATCTACTCATGCCTTGGGGAGTCGCTATATCTTCCAAGGTACCCTCAGCATGAGTAGCCTCCACGCGATCTAGGGTCCCGATGTCTCCTACATGTTGATTCTCCTTGTCGCCTTCCACTGTCCGGGGATTTTGTTCCTTGGATTTACCATCTTTTTTGGATGACCTAGTCTCCATGGGCCTAGGTAGGTAAGAGTATTATTTACAACCCTTCAATTTTTACTTCTTCGTGACAATGCACCTCCAGGGGTCTCTATTTTCTTTATTACCATTTCTCCTCCATGGACTGTGCATGCCTTTACCATACCTTCCTTTTACAAAGTCATCTGAGGGTCGTCCTCCATCAGACTCTGCTTCTGATGAACAATTGGTGTTGCATTCAGCCCCTCCATCGGCACCCAGGCCATCAAAGTGGCTGTTCAAATTGAGACAGGCCGGAGTCCTTTGATTGGACCCATGTTCGATATTCATTTGATTGCATGCAACATGCCTTGGCTCCTCCCACTCTGGACCATCCTTGAAACCACCCCTGGTTGACCCTTGAATCACCCCTTCAGGATTGTTACTACTTCCTGCACGTGCATCCATAGCATAGGTGCAGGAATTCAGAAACACTGCGACCTTAGCATGTATTACATCATCTCCAAATGTGTCCACCGGAGCTGGTTCATCAGCTTTGTGCATATCCAGTGTAACATCCACCATTGCACTAGAATTTTCAACCTCTGAAACTATAGTGTCACCAGGGGGCCTACCAGATCTCATCTCAACCTATTTAAAACTCCTACTACACTCGGATTATGAGGTAACACCTTAGCTGGATTTATTTTCACTGCTTCCCCCGAACTCACAGCACCAACAGACTTGCCAACACCATGAACGGATCCTTCATAACCCTCAAATGCCCAGTTACAGGCTACATCCGGGACCAATGCTGACCCAAACTGAAACTCAGTGTTGTTCCTAGGAACTAAATCAGTCGAGCTATTGATTCCAATCATCTCTACAGCCTTCCGAGAATGACTCTCGTCTAGTATATCAGATGGAAGGGAAGCCCGAGTCTCCCTAATCACACCTTGCCTGCAACTGGATACATCATGTCTAAGGCGTCTACAAGAAAAGCAGTAGAAAACCCACGATTAGTACACCTTCTGATACCACCTCAAATCACCTTCAATCTCAATGCCAATGGTATCCGTCAGTTTATTGGAGATGTCGACTTCAACACATATCCTCGGAGAAAACAGATGACAAACGGATCGTGTACGAAAATCCGAGCATAGGAACCGGCCAACCAGATTTCCAATCAGATGAAGAATCTCCAGATTCTGAAATGGTGCGGGGAGACCGGGAAGCGAGATCCATAGTGCTATGACGGGGGGATATCGCTTCAAGTTGAAATCGAACGACCACCTAAAGAGGCATAAGCGCATACCTGAAACGACCCGTGGAGCATTCTTCCAACCATAGATCAGGTCTTCTTCCGATGGAAATCGAACCAAGAAATGCCTCACATCCAGAAGTCCTATAGTCACCCGGTCTTGCTGCTTCCACATACCAAAAACGAAACGATCGAAGACATCAACGGAGGGTCGTCTCTTGCTGAAGAAGGCCTCCAGCGTCAGATCCATCAAAGCGGAAGCCTACGTGAGCTCCAGGGGGGAAATCGGAATCGTAAGGACTCCATTAATGTTCAATTGAAATTTAGGGAAAACATCGATGTCGGGGAGACTGGGAAGAGAAGAAGGATCCATGAAAGGAGTGAAGAGTGGAGGACGAGAAGGCGAAGGAAGAGACGAAGGACACTCCACCCCCTTCCAATAAACACATTTATGTGTTACCTTTATGTCGATAAATTCGAATTTATCAACCTTTATGGATTAAAAGGAATGTGTATGTCATGGGGCGTTATCAATGTTGTTGATTGACCTAATGATTATATGTATTAGATGATAATAATACCAGAATATGAATTAGGAGGGTAAGATGTTTTAGAAGGAAAAAAATGAATCAGTATTCACTCATGAAATAGTCTCTTCCTAACTCATAATAGGTGAGACTCATCTCTAAAAATCATTAAAAACCAAAAAAATTCAGGACAAGAGAAAAATGATTCCACTCATAATCCTTCACTTATTTGAACTTATTTTGTATTTTATAAATTTTTCATAATTTAATGTTTGATGGAAGTGTAGTATTTATGGTTTTCTAATGACTGTATGTGACTTCCAGCCCTTCTTAAGAATGATAATATGTCAATTATTCTCTCTACCAAATATTTTTCATTATTTTTTCACTAGATAAAACATAATAATTTTTTATTTCATATATTGGCGTCTGATTGTCATAGTGAAGGTGTCAATAGGAGGGCCTATGTTCCGAAGGTGAGGTCAGATGAGGGGCAAAGGCGAGCGCGTGCAGTTGATCCTGACAAGGATTCTGGTTTGGTGAATTGGGGTGCACCGGCAGTGGGCAAGGCTGCAGAGGTCTCCTCCAACCCGATGTTTGCTGCAGTCTTTGATCGGTTGAAGAGTGATCGGCAGGTGGGGGTGGTGTGAAGCAGGATAATGTTAACTATGTCTCGAGTGTCGAGGGAGAACTGGTTTTTAACAGCAGTGCCGAGGGGTTACAGCCTGTGGAAGTGGAGATTGTTGCCCCTGCAGTGCATAATGGTACTGTTGTGGGGGCTTTGGAAGTCTATGTTGAAGGGATAATTGACCGGGATGATGATGATGGAGGGGTTCTGATTACAGTACCTACGAGTAACCGTTTTCAGGACTTGGACCATGAGGAGGTGGAGGTGATCACGCCGGTAAACAACGGTGCCAATACGAAGATTGGGTCTCAGGAGACTGCTGCTGAAAATGAAGAAATGAAGATGACGCTCCGTGAAGGTAATGAAATGGTGGAACATCCACAATGTTTAGCACTAACCGACACTAACATACAATTTCAGCAGAATCAGTTAGTGAATTATCAAGAAGTGGTTATCCCTAGAAAATGGGGGGATATTTCTATGAGTGATAAAGAAAATAATGGTGGCTTGGCCAAACCCTCGTATAACAACATTGTCCAGGGAGGGAAGGTGAAGACATCTGGGAACCATGAGGTGATGATCGTCTCACCGCGAAGAAGGCCGAGAAAAGATTACTCCTTTTTGCCAAAGCCGATGTCCACTAGGTCATCTGTTAGAAAGGAAGGCGGGGCGGGATTAAATAAGAGTATTCAATCTCCTAATGAGTTTATTTCCTTGGAGCGGTTGAATCTTAGGAGGAAGTATGCCAAAGTCCTGAAGTATTATGAAAGCTCGGAATGAGAATCAGCTACTGTGGAGAAAGCGTTCTACCATGGATGTGGTGACGGGTATGGTTTTAATGATTTCTAGTTGTCGTTTTTTGGGCTTGTGTGCTTGTTTACCAAACTTTTATTTTATTTTAATAAATGGTCGGAGGTTAGCCTCTGACTAACTTTCGGGGTATACATCTCTTAGCTACCTAAAAATATGTAACAAGCCATAAGGAATCCTTTGCCCACTTTTACCTTTAACTATATCATGTATTTCACATCATATTTCAAGTTGGATATGTATTCCAGACTTGAATTATTGCTACCAACCAAGGTTGTTCTTGGATTTTTAAAGGATCCAAATGATAAAATTTTATTGGAAAACCATTATAAAAAATATTACATGAAAATAAGAGTATTAATATAATGAAATTCCTAAATAAACTAAAATAATACTTTCAGACTCTATAGTTTTGATAAAAATAAATCAAATTCTTATTCAACATGCATTGCTTCATTCCCTCAAAATGAATTTTTAATGAAATCAATATACCAAAAGGCTCAAATTCCCCATTGGAGTGTGATTTTAAAATTTATGAATATGTGATACAACATAAGTTTAAAAATTGATAGGTAATTTTCATAAAATCCCCAATGAATTAAAATATGAACAATGTTATTTTGTTATTCATTTGAGCCCAGTTTTATTTGAAAAAAAAATCATTCATAAATAAGTGTTCAAAAATCACATGTGTTTTCATTTGAACTCACATGTGGAAAAATAGACAATTTATTCAATGTAAAAAACAATCAATATAAAAATAGAAAAATTATGAATAAAATAACAACAATCATTTTGAAAAGAAAACAAAAAAAAAACATACTCCAACAAAGGTTGATTCCCCCTTCTTATATTTTTTCAATATAAATATGGTACCATATATTAAATTAGAATTTTAAATTATTCAGTTAATACATAAAAAATTTGGAATAAAAGAAAAAAACAAATACTATTTATGTAGAAGATTCATTGATCTAGTTTCTCTATAGCTGAAAACATCAAGCCAAAATTAAAAGAAAGAACCAAAGTATTAAAAAATTATTGAAATTCATGAAATAAAAATAATTGAAAGGAAAATAGTGTTTATTAGAACCCTCATTTGGGTGATAAATATTATACTATCAAATTTTTGTAATGTGTCTGGGCTATCCCAGTTATTAAGGAAGAAATTTCTTCTGGCTTAAAAAAACCAAATATCCATAGATCATATAAATTTCATCAATCAGACCATGTATAATTTTCCAAAATATATTTCATCATGATCTATTCATTTTTTTATATTCCAATGAAGTAGTGGAAGAGGTAATAAATTTTTAGTGCACCTCTATAAATATTAATCAATAAAAATCCATCCATTTATTATTGAAATTAAATTTAAGGTTATGTCTTATCATAAATTTTATCTTAACAAGATTAATTATTTAAAAATAAACATAGAATCACTATTCTCATATAAATTGGTGAAAAAGTCATACTAAGACTCCATTTTCACTTCATTTTTATCCAGCACATCATATTCATATGAAAAACAAGTCTTTTTATAACCAGTAGGCCTAAAATATATTGAAAGAGCAGTCATTAACAATTAAATATCAATATTATCTGGAAATTATAAATAAAAAATTGAGGCTTCTCCTTATATTTTCATGGGTTTTGAATTTATCAATAAATTGGATGAAATTTTAAAGGATTCATTAAAATATGGTTTCTTCTTTAGGCCATCTAATTATTATTTATAGATGAAGGGATTTAGTGATTTTTCTTTTTTTAGAAAAATATGCATATAAAGGTTCTGATTTTCACCTTCAATAATTGGGGATTTACATATAATTTCATTTCCAACAACATATTTTAAAAAACGTCTTATTTAAAAAATAATTACTATAATTTCATCAATAGTCAAAAAATTATAATATATTCTCTTCAAATTAATAAAAAATATTTCAAAACATTTTTTATCCCACCATCAAAAGGTTCTTCAATATCAAAAATGATTTGGATAAAAATAAGTTTTTCTTGATATTATTTTTGAGTGTCCAATAAATTTATTTCATGTATAGAAGCGTATGGAATTGATATTAATTTTCAATATTGGTTATGAATAATAGAATTTCATTTTTGTTTCAGAAATGTTTCATCACTAAACTCATCAAATGGTGATAATTAGTAATACCTAAAGGGTTATTACTGTTAAAATAAACACTTTTCATAATAGTTCTATATTTGTGGACAAAATAAAAATTATTTAAAAAAATCATAAGAAACATCATAGAAAATTAATCTAATTTATAATGGGGGATTATTATTATTATCTAAATAAATAATTTTCCATTAGAAACATAATATAGTGATAAAAATGGAGATATCTCAAAAGAAGGTTGTAGACTATGTATTTAATCAATCACATTCATAATTTGTTCATAGTCAATGTTTTAAAAGAGAGGGTTTATTAGAAAAATTTAAATGGTGTTAATAACAAAATAAGAAAAAGACATAATCTATAGTATTGCCAGTTTGAATGGAAGGAGAAATTCAAATTTTAGTTAGTAGTTGTGGTCATGTTTTAATCCTCATACTCACTCCACTAACACTAGTTAAAATTTAATCACGATATTATATTTCTCTAATCAAAACTTGAGAAGAGAAAAAGAACGTAAACTAAGTTTTCACCATAATGAAACACTGATTATGGGGTTTTTACACATTATGAATGTTATTTCATTTTCAAATGACATTCTATAACAAAAAATAAATTTGATATTCTTTTTATAAAATATGATACCACAAATAATTTCTATATTTGATAATAACTACTACATTATATTCATTTGTTTTAAAAAATATATAAATTTTCATCAGATTTATTAATTTATAATGAAAACGACACCTTCCATATAATTTAGTAATGTAGAAAGAGAAAAATATTGTTAAGATAAAAATTTTAAAAGTGGAAATAAACCTTAGATATCTATTATCACTACATCTATAGAGGTTAAAAATTTATGGTTAATAGAACTCCACCATATTATTGATTCTTCAATAGATATCCTCTTCCCATTATCTATAGCCACATTTCCCTCCATTGACATTATAATAAAAGTAGAGACTAGTATTTATAATGAAAATTTAAGGAAAATTATTCATTAAAATTGTTTTCATTAACTGTTATTAAATCATTAGAATAAAAAATTATAAACCTCACATAATCCATAATAATGAGCCACCTATGTTTTATCATCATTAGAAACATGTAGATATTGTTATGATTTTATTAATTGGTAAAATATATTTTGATAAAGGGACTATTCTGATAATACAATTCATTTGGTCTTCCATCTAACGTAATGAATGATATTTCCCATTAATTTTTTTGAAAATGTGAGTCAATAAGTATAATTTATTTTAAAAATAATATCACCACACATAGAGTTTTTTACCTAGGTTATTCAGTATTTAGGTTCAGTTTTTACAATATTTTACACCAAAAATATTTCCAATTTTAAATATTTATTTGGGCTTACAAAAAATGAATCTACATTGTGGTTTCTTATGGGAATTTATGAAAAATAATAATATCATCATATGAATATTAGTTTTCAATTTTGATCAATATAGAATATATTCTAAATTTAAATCTAATTTGATAATAAATAGTTTTTAATCCAGACAGAAACTATTTTCAAAATTTAAATCAAAACATACCTAGGTATGAAAAATGATTCAATTTTACTCAAAAAATATTAATGGTGGGGATTATATCATTAAAATTGATATATAATTAATTGAATATACACTACATATCAATTCCATCACATAGAAAAATTAGAATCTTGGGAATTGATTATCAAAAATAATAAAAAATAAATTTCAAAATACAAGCCCCTGAGATCCAAATATTTAACTGTTCCCTCAAGATACATAATAAAACAAATCACAATATAGTTATTTCAATTTGAATTCACATTATTTTTTCATTTATGAACAATAAAACATACTTGAAATGAAATTTCTATCATCATGAAATTATAGATATTCAATAATCCTTTTATCCCCCAAACACATGAATAACATGAAATGTAACACCCCTAAAAAAGTGAGACTTAAAAAGGCTAAATGTTACTACCCATGTCAACAAGGTACACCTTTATTTTCAGGAGCATATCTGATTAGAACTCCACAGTTAAGCATACTTGGCCTGGAGTAGTAATCAAGATGAGTGACCTTCTGGGAAGTTTCCCAGGGTGTGTGTGAGTGAGGACAAAACACACTGAAAGAACATGTGTTGGCTTGTGGGGACAATCATTAGTATGATAAGCGACCCTAGTGAGTAATAGCCTATGGTGTGCTGGGAAGGCAACCAAGGTATTACAAGAGACCCATGGGGTCAGATGACAAGGTTCATGGCCAGTGGAGGTGGGTCGTGACAAAATGGTATCAGAGCCAATACCCATCCAGAAGTGCTTAGGCACTGCCTAGGTTTGAGGCTTGGGGTCCACAACGAGGGTGTTGTGCTTTAAAGGGGTGGATAATGTAACACACCTGGAAAATTGAGACTTAAAACGGCTAAATGTTACTACCCATGTCAACAAGGTGCACCTTTATTTTCGGGAGCCTATCTGATTAGAACTCCACAGTTAACCATGCTTGACCTAGAGTAGTAATCAAGATGGGTGAACTTCTGGGAAGTTTCATAGGGTGTGTGTGAGTGAGGAAAAAACACACTGAAAGAACATGTCTTGGCCTGTGGGGACAATCATTAGTATGATAAGCGACCCTAGTGAGTAATAGCCTATGATGTGCTGGGAAGGAAACCAAGGTATTACAAGAGACCCATGAGGTCAGATGACAAGGTTCATGGCCCGGGGAGGTGGGTCGTGACATGAAATATGATTAAATAATTCACAAATATCAACCTGATATGAGCCAAAAAAAATTCCCAGATGAACTATTATAATTTTTACTGGATCTTATCTAGTATGTATTTATGTTAGTAATATTGTAGGAAGTAAAAGGAGGGTAAATAATTATCAAATAAAAATGGAATAAATCACTCAAAAGTAATGAATGGTTCTCCTATATATACCCTTAATAAAAAAGAAGCTCTTAACAGCTTTATAGAATTATTGAAAGTGAACACCACCATGCATTTCAGCATCATATATGATTTCACTTAACCACATTCATATATTTGAACATATTTTTTATTCCCATGCTTTATCTGTATTTGAATTTTGAAGGAATTGATTTATTTATGATGTTCAATAAATTTTGGTGTGAATTCAATCCATTTTTTTTGAATATAATATATATTTTTTATTTTATAATATTTTTTGTTTTATTTTAAAATAAAAAATTTGTTTTTATAAATTCTATTTTTTCAAAATATCCTAAAAAATTCATGACAAATATAAATTATTGGTTACAAAAATTTCTTATTATTCTTTATTTGATCTCCAACTAGACTAAAATTATGTAACAAACAAAAAATAGTCTCTTCTTAATTATGTTAAACAACATCATACATTAAACCTCTAAGACATGGTAGGATAATAATTTTATGCATGTTATGTGGCTACATAACATGGTTGATAAAGGATTTAAAAAGAATAACCAAGAGAAAATATAAATAGTGGGCCAATACAAAATGGATTTCATGTAAATGGGGATTTATAATAAATAAAACCCTAAATCATCTATAAAACATGTTCCTCATGTTATCTAGTATTGAAATAAATGATACCAATTATATTTCAATAAAAAGGTTTTGTTCTATAGTAACCACAATTCAATGAAAATAACAAACTAGAAAGGTTAAAAACCCTTACGTGATATTGATTTTAATATTTATGATAATAAGATTTGTCAGATAATTGAAAAATCAGAGGTTATTTCAGGAAATTCCTGATAAATAAAATGTTGAAAAATATCATTTCCCCATTTATTGAACCATATATTCATTATACAAATCAAATATCTATTTATAATTGTTTAAAAATTACATGGATGTTCATTTTCACTCAAACATTTAAAAAAAATTAAAATTTAAAGTGATTAAAAAAGATAATGAAAAAAAGGAAAAAAAATTATGGAAACAACATATAGTTTTTCGAATATAATACATACAAAAAAACTTTCATAACAATTTATTACCCTCCACACAAAATTATTTTTTAACATTTCATTTTTTAACACATATTATATGAGATATTATAATAAAAAAGATAAATGATGAAAATAAAATAATAAGGATAGAGACATTATATTTTATTTCTTTAAGAGAATTCATTATCTAGTCTCTCAAATACTAAAAAAAATAATCCCACGTGAAAAATGAAAAGAAAAACATTAAAAAAATACATAAATAGAAAGAAAAAAATGTAAATTTGAATGAATCCTATTTTGAACTCCCATGTTCATGATATATTTTATATTATCAAAAGATGCAATGTGATTGTGGATTATTATAGTATTTATGAAGGTAATATTTTTCATCGAAAATAACAAAATATTCTAATGTAAAATACATGTATACCTTACACCATGAAGAATATCCAAAAATGAATTTCGTCATTCTACCCTAAATGTATTTTTTATTCTAATGACTTAGTGGTTGATGGAAGAAAATGTAAGGACAAATACAAAGAACCCAAACATATGAAAATTTGTCCACTTTTTTTAGAAATATAACTCTAGGATGCAGTTCATCTTCAATTTCATTATGAATAATTGTTTCATATTCACAAATCACCTCAGTACTACCATCCCGATGTATTCCAACATAAAACCCAATATTTCACTCTTTGTCCTATCAATTTAATCCATCACATCCCCATAATTTGAAAATTTTGTGTAATTAAATAAAATATGCATAAAATATTCAAATGGTGAAGTAGTTAATAATTTATTATCATGATAATATGAAAAATTGTAATCAGAATTTGAGACATCATCCTTTATTTTCTTCTGTTTGGACTCTTCTAGTATGTGAAATGTATTTATAATGTAATTATTTTAGCACAACAACAACCCTCATTCCTCTATATTTTCTTCAATAATTAATGAATTGAGTGTGTATTTTTTATTTGGATAATAACTGATAAAAGGGATTTAATTTTTTATCTCTAATAATAGTGGCTTCATGTGGAGTTTCATTTTAAAAAATGCCATCCTAAAAAAATTCTCAATACTATTGGTTTCCTAAACATATATAATTTTTAATAATGATAGTAATTTATCGTTTTATATTCATAATAGAAGATTCAAAATCATTTTTGAACTCACCCTCACATGTGTCTTCAATATCAAAAGTGTGTGGGGAAATATTTTCATATTATTGGCATAATCATTGTGTGTACAAAACTTTTAATTTATTTAGATAAGAATAATGTATTGAAATTGGTTTTTAAGTTCATCAAATAAAATATAATTGTTTGTTTTTTAAATAATTATTGCATATTAAACTCCAAAATTGATGAAAATTAGTATTATCATATTAGTTTTCAATGTAAAGATCCATTTCTAGTAAATAAAATTTTCTAAATTATTTGTTAAAATTCTAGTGACTTATTAACTTACTAAAATAAAATGAAACCTCCATGAAAATGGTGCTAATAAATAATGAGGGGTATAGTCATATTCCTACAACAAATAACGTTTTATTTCAAATAAGGTGTAATTGTGATTGAATGTTCTCCTCTTGAGGACAATACGTACCATATTTCCAAAAAGTCACATTATTAATGTTTTCTTTTTAGATGTTATATTTAAAAGTGGGGATTATTGGAATTTTTTTAAATGGTTATAAAAGTAAATTAAATTTTTATTAAAAATATAGGAGAACATTTTGAAATGGAAAGAAAAACACATATTCGATTAATAATACATAGACAAGCATCAATCCTTGAAAACTATACTTTTCCCTTTTCACCAAATGAATGATCAAATTATATGTCTCAATACTCACATTGATAACTCAAAAATAACACATAATTATTATTAACAACATACCAAGACCCTTAATGTGGTTTTTAATCCAATTAGGAATGTTATTTGAATACCAAATATTTTAAAATTTCAAAAATTAATTAAACTCGTTTTGGTCAAGTGAGAGACATTTACTAAGAAGTATAAACATCATGATCAATGTCATTACATTGGAAAGTTGAAAAAATAAAGAATATATTAAAAGAAATATTATTAATGATAAAAATATGAATAAAATACTAAAAAATTTAGTTTCTTAAGAAATATAAAAAGAATACATGAATGGGAAAACACTCAAAAAGTAAATCATCCTCTGATATCTACAACCTGAATGACATAAGATGTTACATAAGTGAGAATAAATGAAATCCACTATATTTTCCATTATCTAGTCGATCTTCACCTACAAGAATATATCTCACTATCCCAATCTATAATAAATTTTAAGGAAATTAAATACTAGAATTTATAATGAATAGATGGGGAAATTTTCCAAAAAAACCTATCTATAAAAAAATACCCATTTTATTCATGGTAAATGGCCAAATATTATGAAATCCTTAAGCATAAACCCTATAAATTTCATCTTCATTTGAAATGATTTAATGATCATTAAATTTTATTAATTAGAAATAATTTTTTGTATAATGAGACATTATAAATTATTACACCTATGTGATCCTTCATTTTCATTAATGAATGATGATTTAATTAAATTTAATTGATTTGTTAGACCCATGGTCATATTTAATTTTGAATTAAATATCTCATTTTATGTCTTGTAACATGTGTTATTCTTAATTTATTAATGGTTTGTAAATTATTATATCTACAGAGATATATAATTTGAATGATATATTTTGGCCTCAAATAAATAAAATCATTATATGGTCTAGATGATTTAATTATCTCCCAATAAAAAACCACCTTAAAAAAGAAATTTTAAATTTTGATTAGTTTATAAAATATTATGGTTACAATATTATAGGGTTAATTTATAGGTAAAATAAATAAATTTAATATTTTCATAATTGTGCTAAAATACAAAAAAATAGACAAAACATTCAATTTAACTAAATATGGAAAACTAAAAGGGACTAAATCAATGAAATGAAAAAGGAAAGTACTAATAATAATATCTATATCAATTTCAACATTTTTAACAGTAATAATTAAGTAATATGAACATAAAAAATAATATTAGTTAAATATCAAAAAGAATTCCCATGAGATATACTATCATAACACTAAGGGATAAAATTGATCCTCCTCATGAAATCTAAATCGAAAACCATGATTTAGTTTATTCAATTCATTACAACATCATTTTCCTTCCCCATAACACAAAACTATGGTAACAAATCTGACCCCAATAGCATATAGATGGTATGTAATTTATGAAAGTGGACTATATATAAAGGTTATAATCCCACAAGACTTATTTGTTTAATAGTTTTAGAGAACCATATGCATACATGATACCAATATTATATTTTTTAATAAAATAAGAGCATTTTAATGGAAAAAACTTGGAATCCTTTATCACATTCCAATAATTCTTCTTCATATCACGTGGAAGGGAAAAATATGGGTTATCTTGAATACAAAAAAAGGATTACTTATAGAGGAAGCTATCATGAATCAATAAAGAATAATCAATATGGATTGATAAATAACTAAACACAAATTCCATTTAATTAGTAAAATGAATATCATAATAAGATATGTAAAAATCAACATGGAAATATAAATAAATAAATAAATACAATTTAATCAATTACTTGACTATCATAATTGGATAAGTAATAAACAATATAACAAGTTAAATTAATAAAAATACATACATTTTAATCAATAAACTGGGAATGCAATCCACCTAGATATAATATCAATGTGAAAATATCATGTATAATAATAGTAACTAAATTATCAATGATAGAAATTATAATTATTGGATGTCATGATCTCAGGTACCATGATACCTCTAATCTCAATTACCTACACATGACAGTTTATAACTACGGGTAAAAAATCATCTATTTTTACTTACTAATTTTTCTAATGATTCATCTCAATACATCATGGGGTATATATTTCTAGGTCCCACTAACCACTAAAAGTCCAAACCATCTCATATATATTGAATTATTGCTTTAGTTCATGAATAATTTTCCTTATCATCAAATATATTTATTGAGAAAAGAGTATAATTATATCAATATTTCCCTAGTTAATAGAATGAATGGAGAATATGACAGAAAATCAATTATATTCCATTAAAAAGAGTAAATGAAATTCAAATTGAATGTGAGATTGAATAATATATTACTACCTCATTAGTATAATTAAAATTATAACCCCTTGAAATAATAATCATCTATTTAAACATTAACCACAATTAATAAATATATAATCATGTTAAATTCATCAAATATTAAGTATATACACCATATAAAAATTAATTGTGATTTATTAACAATTATTTCTCAATGAAATAAAAATTAAGGAAAAATACATTACCCCACGATTCCCTTTCATTGAACATTAATTAAAATTCGTTTAAAATTATATCAATAATGTTATTAATTTTTAAAAAACCATATTTTTATTTAGAATATCAAATATGATCCTCATATAACCTTATACCACTAGTTTATAGATAATATTTCATTATTTTTATCATTGTTGGTGTTACTTGCCTTGTTTTCTCTTACATGATTTGTTGTGAAAGATCTAGTTCTTGTAAATATGATATATATCTAACATATCCATTATTATATTAAGTTTATATATATCATATTTACATACTAGATATATTTTAGGATCTTTATTTAACACTGGACATTGAAAATGATTTCCATTGCTTTTTGGAGACAATAGTCTATATGAATGCACGATCGATAATATCATTTCCTTAACAAGTGAAACTATAAGGAAGTTTTAGATATATTAATTTATAGAAACTATACCATGACATAAATATCACATATTTTTTTATGTTTTTTCCTATTTTGTTTCAATGTATAGTGTAGTTGAAAAACCAATCACATCACATAACAATATGGTAGTCCTCCATACACACAAGTGGTGTTATTATATTATATAATAAATAGAAAATAAAAATAGCATATGTGATATTATAATAATTTATTTATAATTATTTCACTAATATTATATATATACATTAAATGCATCATTATATCCTACTTGGAGAAGTATTTTTGAAATAATGAGTTACATTGTTTCCTGAGGCGGTTCTGCCGTACACACTATGGATGATTTAATTTTTTCATTTTATAGAAGTGAAGATGGATAAATATTATTCCAATAAAATGATAACATCTCAATATATTTTACAAAATGTTGTTATTATATTATAATATTTATTACAACAATTGAGGTGTAAAAAGAAGAAATAAAAAAGAAAGTGAATCTTTAAGATGATTACATTCTCTTAGATAATTCTCTATTAGATATCTTATTCGTAACCATATTATTATCCTTTAGGGAATAACAAACTCTATATTTGTGGTTAAAACTTTTTTTCAGTGATTTTTTAGGGTACGATCAAGACAAATGGATTTACAGGTGTGATGAAGTAAGGGGAGGGAGTTTAGTTTTATAATTGAGGAGTGACATTTTTTAATACCCAAAACGATTCAATAATGGGATGTTTCTCAACCCAATTGCCTCCAGAATTGATAAATAATGAATTTTAAGGATTATATCATCGATCCAACATTCAAATATATGAAAATACACATTTTTATCATTTTATACCGGAGGCATTATATTTACATAATTTTACCATTTTATTTTTCACTATGGTAACTTGTATCTTTTTATTTTTGTTTGTAATTTATATTTTAATAATGATATTAAAATGAGGCTTAAATTATAGTTTTTATAAAATAAATATAAATACTACATCAAATTTATCAAATAAAAAGTCTATATGTGTGGATTATTAATTTTAACACGAGCTCATGTGATACACAAAACCTTGTTTTAATATAAACTGACAAAATTAAATTTTAATGAATTTTATATTCAAAAATGTTAAAAAAATAAGGTTAATATATTACCTAATATTAATTTTTATTATTAAAAATATTGAAACCATTTTATTCAATTCAACTCATAGAATTAGAGAAATTTAATTTTTAATAAACCCACAATTTTTGTCAAAAAATGATTTTTCATGAAATTCATTTTTTACACATATGATGATTTTATATTAACTATATTGATATTAAACATCATTATATTAATTTAAACTAATATATTAAGTCATATAATCTGTAATTTATAAAAATAATTACTATTTAATGTTTATTTTAAGGAATTAATAATGATAAAAATTATGCCATTTCAAACAAAAACTGTTTGCATGAAAATAAAATGTTTTTTGAAAAATATTTCTATTTAACTCTAATTATTCATCTAATAATTTATATCAAATTAATAGTTATATAAATATTTTTAATTAAATTTATTATAATAATTAATTATAAATAATGTATGTAATCTTTTACTAATGTATTTTTGATTATTCATAAAACTTCTTTCTATTGTAAAATTTTAAAATTTCATTTTAGGTTTATTTTAAATAATTAAGTTAAAAAAATATTCATCATAGTAAATTATACAGTTTTTGAAATTTAAAATTTAAATTTTTATTATGATATATTTTTATTAAAATAAAATATTCACATACTACAATTTAGTATTAAGGATCAGTGTATTTAAAGTTATAAAAATATTTAAATTGTTTTAAAAGTTAATATATCATAATGTTTTATGGTGTTACATTATACCCTCCTACAAAAAAACCCTGAAAATAAATTCATAGACATTGACTTCAAAAAAATGAGTGAGGTACTTCTTCATAATATCCTCTAGTTCCCATGTTTGTTCCTCCATTTTAGGACATCTCTAAAGTACCATTACTAGTCAAGTCATCTAATTCCTTAATACATGCTCTCTAGAACAAAGAATCTGGATAGGCTCTTGATAGTATGACTGACCATGTTCCAATCTATCTCATCATAGTTGAGAACATGAATTTGGTTTTCATGAATTTCCTTAACAATGATATATAGAACACATCATTTACTTTAGAGAGTGTTAGATACATTGCCAATCGATATTCCATAGTTCTAATTATATCCATAATTTCAAAGGTTCTAATGTACATTGGGATTATTTTTCTCATTTGTATTGAATCTTATGAAACCCTTCTATATAGATACATGCATGAAAACATGATCTCACACATGGAATTTTAAATCTAACCTCTAATAGTTAGTATTACACTTTTTTTAAAGTTAAAGATGCTTTAATATGTGCTTGAATTGTCTTTACAATTGATATTGTTTCTTTAAAAAGTTTTAGGTCTACAAGTTTCCTTTCACTAAATTCATCCCCAAAAGTTTTAGTACAAAATTTCATTCCATAAAATTCTTCATAAAATGACATTAGAATTCTTTAATGTAAACTAATTTTATTGGAAAACTCTACTAATGGTAAATACTAATCCCACATACCATGAAATTAATGTGAGAATAGCCTCAAAATTTATTCCATTATTTGAATAGTACTTTTAGACTATCCATTGGTTTGAGGATGGATATGGTGCTAAAATTAATCTCAGTATCAAAATCATTTTGATATCTCCATTGTAATTTTGATGTACTATAGGGATTGATATCAGACATAATTGAAAGAGGTAGTACATGATGTATTATTTCTTCATTAATATAGATCCAAGCGAGTTGATCAAGAGATAAGTCATATCTTATATGAAAAAAAATTATATGATTTAGTTAGGTGATCAACAACAACCCATATTGAATTATTCATTTATAGAGTATTTGGTAGTCCAATGACCAAGTCCATAGTAATTACATCTCATTTCAACATAGGAATTGGAAGAGGTTTCATGAATCCTTTAAGATTTTGTCTCTAGGAACTTTATTATTAACATATTATGAATATTGAAACATAGTAAAAAAATTTCCTCTTTTGGTTTTTCCAAATAAAATCTATCAAATCCCTATACATCTTTGTTCTACCTAGCTGCGTAGAGACATTTGAACAATAAACATCATCCAAAAAATCCATTTTCTGATCATGTATATATGGAACACATAATCTATATCCAAATTTAAAATCATGATATTAACCAATAAATTATACAAATTTTTCATAATTTAATGATGAAATATTCTTTTAGAAGTTTGTTCACATCACATTGATATCTTTTTAACAGTTTTAATAAAGTTGGTTTCAAAATGATTTGAAAAAGAAGAGATGTATCTACTTAATTAATAATTTCTATATACATATTTACAAGATCAATGAATATATAATCCCAATCTATCCTCAATTGGGTAAATATTCATGATCCTTCACAATATATTTACAATATTCCTTATTTTCCTTCCCTAGGTGGTAGTGCATTGATAAATCATAATCCTTCAGTAGCTCAATCCATTAACTTAACCTAAAATTGATCTCATTATTTAAAAAGTTATATTTGATGCTCTTATTGTCTTTTTTATTTATCAAAAATTTCACCAAAGAGTTGATGTCACTATATCATAGATGAAATGATGATATTTTTAACACAATATCATGTGTTATATAGTTCTATTCATGACTCTCCAAATACATTGATTCATAATCAATAACATTTTTATTTTAAATTAGGGAAACAAACTACTTTATTCGATGCATCAATATATTTCACAAACCCTATAATTTACAAATTATAGAGTCAATATCGAAGCATTTACCAATCTCCTTTTCAATTATTCAAAAACATTTTTCACATTACTTTGTATATATGAACATAACCCCTTATGAGCAACCTTTATTACTAGTTTATCAAGTTAGTGAAAATTCATTATGAATCCCAAATAGTAACCTGAAAAATCAATGAAACCATATACCTTAGTTATTTTTTTCTATGTAAGTCATTTTTTGAGTACCTTTATCTTTGTGGGATCAACTAAGATTCCATCATTGGTTAGAATATGGCCAAAATAAGAAAATTATTGAATCCATAAATCACACTTACTAAATTTACCATATAACACTTTTCTTCTATGTTTCCCAACATTGATCTATAAGTGATTATCATGGTCATTATATATATTTTAACACCCCAAGATTTCATCATTTAATAAAAAAAAATACTCATTATATTCTTTGAATAATATTTTTATCTAGTTACTAGAAAAAGAGGGTGTGTCACTAAATCAAAATGGAATTACAGTAAACATGTAATGTCTATTCCTCATTAGAAATTCTATATTTGGAATTTCATCCTTCTATACCCTATATTGATGATACTTAGAAAAAAGGTAAATCATTTAAAAATAATGATATTTGTGAATTTGAGCATATAATTAATCAATTTAATGTAGAGGGTATTTGTTATTTACGTTAATATCACTGATTTAATTATAATTAATGAACAAACTCATGGATCCATATTTCCTCTTAATTAAGAGAACATGGGATCCCCATGGTGAAACAATGGGTTAAATTGATCATTTAACATAAAACTCCTCTATTTTTCCTTTAGCTACATTAATTTCATAATATTCATTCTATATGGATTCTTTAATATTGGTCCTATATTAGGGATTAAATTAATCGAAAACATAACTTCATGCCTAGATGAATGAATATGTAATTCATCAAGATATACATCAATTAATTACTATATAATAGGTACATATTTGATTTTAATATTACCCTATCTATCCCTAGATTGTATTATCTCTTATTACTTATGAATCTCATTCAGTATAGCTACTTGGGGTTGGTCTAAACATGTATCTTATGATTATGTCTCCTCTCAGGATAAGAAACTCTACATATTCACAATGAATTGTAATTTAATTCTCCTTGAAATAAATTTTTCATAAAATTTTTAAATAATGTAATTTTTTTAAGATAACTATATGTATGATTAAAAGAAAAGAAAGTATGTTTATGTGTCATTATGGGGACTATATGACATATACTTAATGTAGTGAGACATCCACTAGGTTTTTTGACTGAGAACTCAGTTCTTAAATAGAAATAGAAATTTGTAATTTTCATGTAAAATAAGGATGATCTAAAAATGTTCAAGAATATATAATTTTATAAATAATTTTCTCAATTTACATATATGATTAATCTACCTTCCACCTAATCATTGTGAACTTCATCCTAGGTTGTAGTGATCGTATAAGATTGGACTTCTTCCCTTTTCCTCTTATATGGTATCTTCCCTTGACACTTGGGATGTTGGTTTGAATAATTCCCCATTTCATTACAATTGAAGTATTAGATATTAGTGTTTTATTTATTCTCTCAAGATTTTTTATCCTTATGATCCTTATCTCTAAACTTATAATAGACTCTCATGCTCTTAAAACATTTCCCCAGTTGAATTATTACACAGTTATCACATGATGAAAATTTCTTTGTTCTATTCTTCTTCTTTGATTCATTAAATATTTCATAGTTCTCATTAAACCTCTTATATTGTTTATTTCCCTTGTATATATAAGTTATATAGAATTCCTTATCCATTTTGATTGAATATAAAACTATTTCATCATATGATGAGAAATTTAGAGAGTCCCTCACACTTCGAATACTTATATTATTAGGCCCCTTAATGATGATCATTGTGTTGCATATGTAATCTATATTATACCTCGATTGCCTTGTAATGGAATACTCAAAATAAACAACACTTTTTTCATAATTTTTTTTTATGATTAATACATTTATCTTCATTTCATTTCATTTATCTTATGGAAAATATTAATTGATGAAAATTTCTTTAAAATAGTATTTTATATTTAGTTCTATTACCTTATCCCTCATAGTATGCATACTCAATTAATACCATTGATTATTATATCCCCGTAGAAAATATAATTCATGTATAACATTTTCATATACATTGAATCACAAGGAAAGGAATATCTTTTCAAGAGACACAATCCTTTTCTCAATGATGACATGATTATTCATACTAATAAATTATAGGGCTTCTACCTCATGAATTCATAAAACATAGGATAATCATTTTGTGGAACAATAGGTTTCTCTATCTGGGAAACATAATTTATCATAACCTAATTAAGCTACATTTTCACGAACAAAGCCAAGATTCCATCCAACCCAAATTTTTACCCGTCCTGATACATAACCTAAAGGGAGTTCTTGATCCCCAAGGACTGGAAACTAGTGTTGGATATCAAATTAATCATAATGGGAATGATTTTTACCCAAATATACTAGGATCAAATATCTAAAGATTACTTGCAGAAGAACAACCGATAACTAAATTTCAATAAAAAATACTATATAGTCCAAATAAAATAACTTCTGAAAAAAATGAATGAAAAAACTAGACTAAACCATGCAACAAAATCTCTATGTGACCTCTTGGTCAACGCCAGCCATAAGACCAGCACACTCCAAGACCAAATGAACTAGAAACCTGCACCTGCAAAATAGCTCGGGTCAACCAACATCAAATTGTATAAGTAGGGTGAGAGATTAAATTTATTAGTATTTAATCACCATAGAGTCCATTCATTTCCATTCCCTAAAATAACCATAAATTCAAGATTAAAAATACATTCTAAAAATAGGTTTTAATCATTTAAAGAAAAAAAACACAATTTTCCATGAGATCCCATTGTAAAAACACATGGATCTTTCCTTTTAAAAAATATTTCCACTTTTCACAACACATATAAAATCCAAAACCTTGATATAAAACAAAGATATATAATAAAAAGTTATATTTAAATTTAATGGAATCCAATCAAGTAGGAAATACTAAAAATTACAATATCTAATGTCACAAAAAATAAACGGATCAAATAGATAGTAACTCTTGAGAATTTCCTTAACATCCCTATAGAGATCCCTATACATAATCAGATTGGAATAACCTATCAGCATATGGTGGAGATCTTGAGTCAATAACCAAATAGAGTTATAAACTAGCAAATCCAGTGGAACATCTCACATAGACCTATCAAGTCAAGGGGGGTACCAACCCACCTCACCAGGGTCAACAATGAACCATCACTCGACTCTCTAGATGATTCATAGTAATCCCATGGTATTAATAATAATATAAATTCCTAATAACAAATGGTACAGAAACCACAACTAACAATGTTATTTTGCACGATCTATTCGAGGGGATATCCTATCATGGTTTAATGGACTCAATACCACAATGTTCCCATGAAAAATACACTATAGAGGAGAACATCCCATGTTCCAATGGTCCTAAAATATAATCCAATCATCACAACTCACATGAAAATATGTTTCATTCATAATTATTATTAAATACCAACTGGGCCTCAGACTACTTGATTTTTCAATGCATTTTCCAAAACATACCAACATCTCCACCAGGACCATATATCACATAAGTTACAAATCACATTCATAAAACATCATAAGGTTCTAATCTATCCTCCTCATCACATCAAATTAAAACCACCTTTTCATGAAAACAAAAAGTGAAAAATGGACCTCTATCATTTTTCTACCCAAATGCACTGACAAAGCCATTCCCAAAAATTAAAAAAATAAATAAAAAATTCCACATTCATGTGAACAATTTCAAAAAGGATCTTAATTTTAAAATGTAAAAAACTTTTTCCATCCCAAATTATAAAAATGTTGCAAAATAGAATGTGACAGATGGGTTTTTACACCACTTGCACAACTCATGAAATACATTTGGAAAACACACTAAAAGGATCACCTAAGGACCCAACCATTACCATGTGAAAAACCCCTTTCCTAATTCATACAAATGCCAAATGAATTTTAAAACACACTTCACATTACCTTTATAATTTGAAAACCTATTTGAGGTTCAAAACAAAGAAGCATCATGTGCCGTAATACCCACTTTATTTAGAAAACCAACTTTCATTACATTTTTACCTTAAAACATTTTCAAAACATGATTTACACCATTTAAAAAATCATGTGAACACATTTATAAAGCCACATAAAAGATGAATATTGTAACCAAATCAATTAATTTTTAGAAAACCACCTTCCATTTAATAATAACTTCAAATCACTTAAAAAACACCTTTTTAAAGAAGAGTCACTTTCTTTTAAATCAAATAAATCAAGACACACATAAGAATAAACCTATAAAAGCCACCAATTTCAACATATAACACCAAAATAAAAATACAAAAACATTATAAAAATGTATCCAAGGAAAAACATCACCCAAAGCACTAAATATAACCATAAAACCCAATTAGAATTTTATCAAACACCTTGCATGCCTTTTACATGGGAATGTTAATAAAACCCCCTTTAAAACCATTTTATAGTAACTTACCATAGTTAAAACAAAAAATAAATTCATAATATAACACCACATGTATGAAAAATACATTTATAAACATTAAGGAAAGCTCAAACATCAAATAGAGTGTTCTGAAATGGAAATGGATGGAAAAAATTACCTTAATGACATGATAATTCCATGAATCTTTCAGAGAAATAAGAATATTCCCCAAGAGGCAATAAACACACACTATAACTAAATAATTAAAATCCACACATAAATCATAACATCTAGGGTTCAACGAAAATAGAAACCCTATCAACATAGACCAAGAATCTAGAGGAATGAAAAAGTTGAGGAGAAAATTGACCAAAAATATGAAGGGAATCACCATAGAACCTTAAAGGTGCATAAAAAATGGAAGGAGGGAAAGAGAGGAGGAGATTAGTGGCTCTAAGTGAGAACCATAGTTGAGTAATAGATAAGAATGTCGAAATGGGTTTAAAACACCATAAGGGAAAGGTGATAACTTCACATCTTTAATGACCTGAGCAACCCGCATAGTTTGGCAACATGTTTTAAAAAACCATGATCCAACTTTGAACTCCCTACTGGATAAGATAGGTACCCTTAATAGTTTTTATGCATTGTTTCCCAATCAATACACTAACCATGCTAAATTCCTCTTCCTAGTTACAGAACCACACAACACACTTTTCACAATGGTTTCCTTAAACATGTGAAAGCCAAGAACCATAACCTAAACCCCAAACCATGAACCTCATGGTTTCTTGGGTGAGGGCGCATGGTTTCTACTAACTATGTTTCTACCATTCACCATCTTCTACTAAGCCCAAAAGCTCTATATTTCTCCAAGAACTCAAAACATTGAGTAGGGACGGAACCCGAACCTCAACATAAGTTTCCAATATGAGAAAATAACAATATCAGAGAATTTACAAGGTTGGGGTGTGAAAATTATCCCCACCATAAACACTTTCTACCCTTATAAAGTCACCATATGAAAGATATACAAAAAATGTCCCAATACTAAAAAAATCTGAAAAAACCAAGAAGCTCGGGGTGACCCTTCACCTATGAAGTCAAATAAAACCAATTATAAAGAAAACTACGACATAAGGAACAATGGGAGAACATGAGAGGGTTATACCCTACATAATAACTCGACTAGCACCGCCAACATTAAACCCAAAATGAGGCAGAACTAACATAGGAAACTAACCACATAAAAATCCAGGAACTACCAACATGATAAAAAATCCCAAAACACAAGGGGAAACCCACATAAAATATCTAATCAAAACAGTATAACAAATCCACAATTCCACAACACTGTAAGGATAACTATTTTCAAATCAGTGTAATTTTAAAATTGAACTACCCATATAAGGGTTACACACACATAAGAGAGAACAACCAATTGAAAAACCACATTCAGATAAACATAACCACTCGAATTTACAAGAAAACAAGTCAATCACACAGTTATAATAGAAGTATGAATATAAAACATAATAATAACTAAAATAAATAAACATCAAATGTACCTACCCCAACATGGTAGAAAAATGATTGGATAAGGTTCCCCACACCCCCGTGATTTCATGACTATATGCAAGCTTCAATCTAGGGCCTATGGATGCAACCCTGATGTCTGAAGAATTAAATACCTTGTAGTTAGGTGATAACATTATCTAATAAAGATTTATTCTTCATGAAACACTTCTTATAGAACATATCTAGATGGATGAAATGGCCAAAATTGTGAAAAATATTTAGAGTAATATGGAATGACAAATTTGAATTCCCAAACATGCCACACTGGAATCACATAAGTAAATGGCATTACATGTGGAAAATATAAACCGATAAAAGAGGCTTCTTAGAAATGGGTTACTCTAGAAAACACATCTCGTCAAATGGGGAACCTTTATGAGAACCACCTACCACCAACTATACTCTAAAATAAATCCCATCTAATAAATCCTCATGTATGAACTTATAAACTGAACATCACCGGATGAAAGTACTTTCTCATTGATTTCTAGATGAAGACCCGAGACAAAAGGAGGAGATTTCTATAGTTCATTCAAAGCTATCTCTGAAGAAGAGGAAATTAGCTCCTTAAAATGCTAAACAAAAGACTTTACTAACCATTGGCCTGATTAAATACTCAAAATCTTGTCCTAGTTTTTCTTCTAGACCTCCTATGGTATGAACCATCATATGAAATTGGTATTAAAGACTTACTTTATTATCCCAATATGCATCGATGATGGATAAATCACCATCCACTAATCCAAATATGGAAACTCAAAAAAACCCAGTAGAACACACACTCTCATAACTTTTAGAGTTCCCATTGACCCGAAGACACTCTCAACTTCCTTAATCTATTCCATAGACTCTAATGGACATCGATCACCAAAAAAGATGGGAAAAAAACGAGAAGAACCATAAACAAGGCAAGACCCACTATAAATTTTTGCGACCATTTAGTGCGGAATATTCTAAACAGTAGAAGGATAAAAAACAAAATCAGAATGAACTCGAAACAAAATTGGAAAGAACATCTTGAGTCAGAACAATAGGATCACAAGAAAAACACAAACAAAAGTAACTAGAAATACTATTTTTAAAACCCACAACTTCCATTTCAATTTGAAATACTGACATCTTCCAAGGACACTATTCAAATACTAAAATCCATTTTTTAAACCCACCTTTCAAAGAAAAACTAATTCAAGAAACCAATTTTCCCTTTCAAAAATCATTTTGTAAATATAACTGTGATAATATTTTGATATCAAATACTCACCCATGGTATCCTATGAATTTTTTCATATGCGTTCATTCAACTTATTCTTATATCATCAATGAAATCATGACAATGTGCACTTTCCACACATACCCACACATATGTGAACATTCCTAAGGAACACCAGTGGTCACACATCACACCTTCCCATCAAACCCAATCACTCAACCAATTCCTAATTTTTTTAAATTGCATATTTTAGAAAAAATTTCAAAATTATGAATCACTGTCTTTTAAAAGATCATTTCAATTTTCAATCAGAAGCCACTTGTAAAATCAATTTCATTTAAGAAACTGTTTTCATTTTAAAATCCCACTCACATTAAATGAATGAAAAAAAAACAAAAACTCACACCGAACTACTAAGATGAGGAACTAGTGTCCATGTATAAAATATAAACATGGTTTGTGGGACATTCCCCTAGTAATAATAAAAAACTACATGGACCCTAAACTGGGCATTAAGACTCCACATGGGTTATTACTCCATGTGATATCACTATATAACACCAGCACACCTACATTTTCATTCCATATCAACTCAATCAAAAAATTGAAACATAAGATAAAATACTATAAAACCACTAGAAAATAAAAGATCTGAATGATTAAGGGTTCCTGATTTCCTCCCCATGCCTATATCCTAAGTCCTGATAGTCATAACCTCCATCTACCAGACACCCTAAAAAATAAGGGCCTACTCCAATATGATTTTTTCATGAACCAAGACAAGATTCCATCCAAATCAACATCTAACCTAGCGTGAGACATGTCCTAAAGGGTTTCCCCAATCACCACGGGCTAGAAACTACTTTCATTAATCAATTTAATCTTAATGGGAATGATTTATGACTGAATAAACCATGATAAAATAATTAAAAGTAACATGAATAATAACTAATGATAACTTATTGTAAAAAAATAAAAAACTAATCCAATTATAATTATTTCTGAATAAAATAAACTAAATGAAAAAATAATATTGTACCACAAAACACTATATCCACATAACCTATTGGTCATAGATATCCACAAGACCAACCTTCTCTAAAAAAAACCAAGTCAGAAACCTTCATCCACAAAATAGCTCACGTATACTAAAAGTGAATGGTACATATACCATGTGAGCATAAAAAGATCAATAGGTAATCACCATAGAATCCATGAATTTTCATTCTAAAAACTCTCTATAAATGATACTTTGAAAATACATTATGAAAACATGTTTTAATCATTTAAAGAAAAAAACCCTAATTTCCACGAGTTCTATTTTTAAATCACACACATGCATCATTCCATTTCAATTATAATTTCACTTTCCACAACCCATCTCAAATACCAAACTCAGATATAACACCATGATAGATAATAAAATGGGTTGTGTAGAATGTAAAGGAAACCAATCATGTAGAAAAAACTAATAAAGCCAGTATCCAATATATAGAAGAAATAAATAGATTAGACAGATAATAACTCAAGATCATTTTATAAACATCCCCAGAGAGATCCCTAGATATACTCAGATTGGACTAACCTACAAGCATATGTTTCATCTCTATAATCAATAACCATCTTTCCACACTAAAAAAGATAATTTAGTGGAATGTACCACCTATCCCTATCAAGTCAAGGGGGAACCAACCCTTCTAACTAGGGTCGATAAGAAACCATCACTCAACCCTCAATATAACACCCATGAATCCCATAATAATGATAATAATATAAATACATGGAAATATATGTTAAAAAAACCTAAAATAACAATGTTATTTTTCCTGATCCATTATTGGAGATATCATCCCATGATCTAATAGACTCAATAGCACAGTATTCCCATGGAAAATCCATCAGATAAGGCTACATCCCAATTTCTAGTTGTTTCAAAATATAACCCAAGTATTAAAACTCACATGAAAATCCATTTCTTTCAGAATCATTATTAAATTTCAACTAAGACTAACACTACCCATGCTTTCAATGAATTTTAAAAACATACAAATATGTAAACTAATCCCACACATCACATAATTTCCAAATCACATTAATAAAACATCACAAATGTAAATCAAACCTCCTCATCATCTCACATTAAAACCAAATTTTCTAGGAAACACAATTTACCAACTAGTCTATTAACATTTTTTTAACCCAAATGGATTGATAAATACATTTACCTAAAATTACAGAAATATATAAAAAATTACACTTTCATGATCACAATTCTAAATGAGCTCTTATATTTCAAATTTGAAACCCATTTCCCATGAAAAACTATAGGCTTGCGACAACACAGAAAGTTCCAAATAGTCATTTACACCACATTCAAAACTCATGAAACCCAATTGAAAACACAATGAAAGGAGAACCTAATGACCCAACTATTCCCATGGAAAAATCCCCTTTCCAAATAAATACACACACCAAATCTATTTTAAAACACACTTTAAATCACTTATACAATTTGAAAACAAATTTAAGGTGCGCATCAAAGAAGCATCATGTGCCACAAAACCCAATTCCTTTAGAAAATTGACTTTTATCACATATGTACATCAAAACCTTTTAAAATATTATTCAAACCTTCATAATAATATATTGATCACATTTATAAAGGCTCAAAAATGAGTAATACTTTAAACCAACTTAATTTATTTCATAAAACCACCTTTAATTTCTTAATCAGATTAAATCAATTTGAAAAAAAGCTTTTAGGGAAGCATCACTTGATTTTAAATCAAACCATCAAGCCACTCATAAGAATCAAACCATAAAAGAACCACATTACACATATAACACCCAAATCACAATAAAAAAACATTATCAAAATGTAACCAAAGGAAAAAAATACCCAAAGCATCCAATTTAATCTTAAAAACTCAATTGGAATTCTATCAAACACCTTGCAGGTGTTTAACATTGGAATGTTAAAAAAACCATTTTTAATACAAATTTTCACCAACTTACCACCGTAAAAAACAATTAAATATATACTAGCACACCCCAAATTTGAAAAAAGATTTTATAAAAATTTAGGAAAGCTCACGCATCACATGGAATGTGACAGAATGGAAATGGATGGAAACACCTACCGCAATGAATTGAAAATTCCATAAATCTAATGGGGAAGAAATAATGTACCATAATGTTAAATCCACACACCCTAGAAGTAATGAATCATAATCCACACATCAATACTAACCTATAGGTTTTAGAAAAAAGAGAAACCCCACCATGTGAGACCAATAAAAAAGAGAGATGAAGAATAGGAGAAAAGTGATCAACAATATGAAGTATGTCACATTATAACATTCAAGGGGCTTTAAAATGGAAGGATGGAAATAGAGGATGAGATTGGGGACTCCCATGGTGCACCTAGGTTGAGAAAGGGAGAAGAATAGTGAAATGAGGATAAAATACCAAAATGTAAAAGGGGTGATCTCACATTTTTAAGGACATAGGAATCCCATAGGGTTTGCCGCATGGTATGAAAAAATGTGCACCAAACATGAAAACTATGATAGAGAAAGTGAGAACCCCTCATAGTTTGGTTGCACTCTTTCCCAAACCATTTTGTAACCATTATATATGCCTATGTCCAGTTACTAAACCAAAATTAACGCTTTCCATACAGTTTCCCTAAACATGCATAGGACATGTTCCATGCCTCAAACCACAAACCATGAGTTGCATGATTTCCTAGGATAGGGTAAGTGGTTTCTACGAACTATGTAACAACCATGCACCACCTACTACTAAGAAAAAAACCTCTATTTTTCTCCAATAAATCAAAAATATAGAGTTTTTCTCAATTTGAACCACAACTAATTGATCCAATATCAAGATAATAATAAAATTAAAGAATTTACAAGGTTAGAGTGTGACGTACATTAATATTTCATGATCTATGTAGTAATAATACCATCAATATTTTATTGCTTAGTAGTGAAATCACTATATCGTAAATGAGTATTAATACCCTTATTCATTCTAGTATCTATTTATAAAATAGTATAATATACCACATTATCTCATAAAATTATGAATTTTACATCATAATTCAAAATTCTAAATATTTTACAACACATAACCTAAATTAAAATTTAATGGCTTAATAATCTCATAATCATAAACATGGTTTCAATGAAGATATCATTATTTTCAAATCATTTATTTTTATTTGAAAATAAAGTTTTTATTATCCTAATAATATCCCTAGGTATGTCAAAACAATTGCATAATATGTCTTGTTGTTGTGCAATGGGTGATCATCGAGTCAAGTCCAATGCATTATTTTCAGAGTTGTTACACATTGGTGCAACTATTCCAGAAACATGTCCACTTGTAGTATCCATACAATGATGTATTTATTGGGAATAAAATATAATATATTCCAAAAAAACAATATAATGTTCTTCAATACTTATAATAAAATTAAATCATAGGGTTAAGTTCCCTATTATATTTTTCTTTAATCTAGATCCCAAGGTTTTTACTAAACTCAAGACAATTATAATAGAAAAAATACAAAATATAGTAACCCAGAGTTAGTGTCTACAATTTTTTACATTCATATAAACAAGGGGTAAAATCACTAAGTATAGATCAATTTATTAGTTTTGGATACCTAGATAAAAACATTATACCCATTCTATAATGGGAAATAACATACAAAGAAAAATTGTGTAAACAATTTGGCATCCTGGATGTAATTATAATATTAATCTACATATCATGGGGACATAAAAAATAACAATGTTCATCTTAAATGATAAGTACGAGTATTGTAAATTGGAAGATAACAAGAAAAAATAAGGAATAATAAACATAGAAAGTAAATGAACAGAACAAAAATGTCTCTTAATTAATGACCTGACTATCATAGTAGGATAAGTCATAATCAATTTTTTTTGTAAATAACATAACATAAATTATAATTAATTAACAAATTGAATATCATTTTAGGATAAGGAACATTCAATATAGGAAGGTAAATTATTAAAAATTAATCCCAATTAATTAGTAAACTGATAATAAAATTCACCCTTATGTAATATCAAAGAGAAAATCTCAGGGATAACAATAATAATCGAAATATCAATGAGGGAAATTCTTATTTATTAAAGAAATGATATTTAGAATCAATATACCTATACTATCAAGATAATTAAAATTAAAGTTTAAAACTACAAGTAAAAACCAATCTGATTTTCTTGAGAAATACGCCTTATCATCAAATATCTATATTGATAAAGAGTATGTATTAATCAATATTTCCCCCAACTAATAAAATAAAACTTAAAGTAAAAAATTTATGTACAAATGGTATATAGTTAAAGAAATAATCATATATATAACACAAAGAAAATGGGTATTTTTGAAAATCATTGTAATACCCCGACCCCAGAAGCCCAGAGTCGGTGCATTATTACATATCATTGGCATGATCACAAAAGATCAAGTCTCGAAATAACAATTATTTTAGTATCTTTGGAAGTAATAGATGCATTCATAAGGTTTACATTATATCATAAAATGGAAAACTACAATAACATTGTTTCCATATACAACACTGAGATCCCATAGAATATCCCTACAAGTCAGTTATAATATACTTATTCGCATCCTGGTAAAAATAAAACATAGAAAGGGGTGAGCTCAGGTGCTCTGTAAGGATAACAATATAGTGGAAACTTTCATAAATAAGCATAAACATTTAAGGAAATGTATAAGAATAAAACAAAAGCCTTTTAAACTTTAAATTCAGCATAATATAGCAAATATAAAATCAAAATAATTCCATTTACTTACTCACATGGATATTCTACTAGTCAAATAATCACATGCAATATTAATAGCCACTTTTATAATGATGGAATGCATAATGTCAGAATTTCATAACCACATAGTCAAGGCCTTGTGCCAAGACTACAAATATTATTTTTTTCAAGGCCTTGTGTCAAGACACTAGTTTGTCTCATGAGACCTACCAATGTATTGAGGAGCTATAGTGGGCTCCACCCATCACTTACTAAGTCCAATGCATTCCTCATATGAAAAATTTTAAACTTAACATAATCATTCGTATTAAAAATAGCATACGAAATGTCAATAATTTATCTATAAACCATGAATGGTTTGAAATAACACGTCCATAGTCAAACATATCACAAAACCATCAATACTATATGGATATTTCATATCAAAATAAATCAACTTCAAACAAACTTAAAATCCATCAAAGGATGTTGACATAGATGAAATCAATACCTTTTTAGAAAAATATCTCATTCTTTTTTGAAATCATTTAAAAGTCATGTAATTATAAAAGAATATATTTATTTTCGAAAATATTCTTATAAGCTTGTATGGGAATCTTCAATGATGTTATAATGGTCAAAAATATCCACAACCACCGTATAAGTTAAAAAAAATAAATTCTTACCTTAATTTTGTCAAAAAGGTTATAAAGGACCTTGTTTGGAAAATGATAGTAATATTCCTTTATAAACATATTATAAAAGTAAAAAGAGGGTATAAATGACTTTAACCTATAGTCTATAAAATATTAATAATGTTTTGAAATACATTTTTAAGAAACATGGATGTGGATGATAAAGAGGTCCCAGTAGATAATTAAGTTTAAACAACCTCAGATAATGAAGAGATTTACAAATGAACACTTACCTTGTAATTTCCCTTGATCAAGGGTAGTTTAACCTACTGTATAATGGTGAAATAATTGTTATTAAATTATATAATAATAATATACATTAATATGATATCATATATGATCTTTTAACATTGATTTTTTAATAATATCTTTGTATTATTGTCTTTTCGGGTGTTAACTGATTCGTTTTCCTTTGTATGCTTTGTTAAGTAAGTAATGTTTGTTATGTATAGGATGTATATTAGTAATATTCATAATGATATTAAGTCTTTAAATATTATTTTTAATCATCTAATGAAAAATAATCTTGAATGGATATGATGTGGAATGAATCTCATCGCGTTCGTGGAGACGGTAATCCGTACGTATGCACGAGCGACAATGTCATTCTTTTGATATTAAAATAAGATATAATTGGATGTTATATCATATATAAAGAATAATTATAATGTTATATTTATTATTTAAATCAATTAAACATTATTGTTATACCCATCCAAATAATAATGTATTGAATAACAATTACACCATGACGTGGAGATGGTAAGTTGTACGTACACACATATGGTGACATGTCATTCAAAGGATGGATATAATAATTAATATGGTTGTACCATATTTATAATAACATCAAAGTATATAGAAGATACTGTATTTATTATTTTATAATGGAAATAACAAAGAAATAGGAAGTGGAAGAAGAAAGGAACTTGAAATAGGCGATGGAATATTTAACTCTTCTTCGGGTTATTCCTTTTGATTTGATCAAAAGGGATCCTTAGGTTGGATTTTTAAATAAAGTAAGTCCTCTAGGATGAATTGATTATATTTTATAGGGTATTTTGAAAGAGGTTGGACGATCCAAAAGGCTTTTAATATGTGAATTTGAGAGAAAGGGGGAGTGCCCTTTTATAAGAGGGGTGAGGGGCACCTTAGGAAAAGCTAGAAATATTATTTTATAATAAAATCATTTTAGGTTTCCAATGGATCCAAAATGAATTATTTAAAGTCTAAGGTGTTTATGGGTCTAAAAACACTCAACAAATAGGTTTAGACAGGTTTTGGTCACTATATTAACTTTATCTTTTAGATTTAACTCTTAGTAAAATAGTTTGACATTTACCATGTCTCTTTGTATTTTTATATTATATGGTTAAAAAACTCACTATAAACTTTCAAAATAACCCCAAGTGGTACATTAATGATAAAAATATTATTATATAAGTCATTTGGCTGAACCTTGGATTTTTAGGAATATTATATCAATTAATAATATAATATTTGTTTTAAAAACTATTTTACGTCAATTTTGACACTATTTAATAATTGATTTTTGTTAAAGTCCTAAAAACTTTATTAAATTCAAAATAAATTCATTTAATCAATAATAAGATGTCATATTAACCTATAAAATTCTCATATGTAATAAAAATTTTCAAATTATATTTATTTTAACATTTATAATACCATTTATTTGATTCATTCATTAATCAAGAGAATATTGCATCATCATTGTGTCATAAATAAATTTAATTATTAATGTATAAAAATTATAAATAAAATACCATTATTTAGGTAATATTTTTAAATTTCTAATTAATATTTATAGTCTAAGATATTACATGTATTACTATATGTAAAAATTGTTTTACTAAAAGATATATTCTTATGTCATTTTTGTATTTACTTTCACTTAATTAATATAAAGTGTCATTATCACTTACAAGTGGCTCCATGGGGTCCCAAAATTGACCCAAAGATGCCCATGGTCGTACATGTATCATAAAATAGGGTTAGGACAGGTTTTAGGGTCATTTAATATTATTATAATATTATTTGTTTACCCTTATTTACCGGATTTACCTTTTAACCATAGTAAATAAAATATTTACTAAAGTAATTATTCAAAATTTCTAAAAATAAAAGTTACCTATATACATAATTTGGACCTCATGATTCTAAATATGGAATCCATTTTTATAAATTCAAAACATAGAAGTGGCAGAAATTAATTTAAAATTAATTCCCATTGTCAAAACAGAAAGCGTGTTTTTAAGAAATATTAACTATCAAAAGATTGACACTTGCTTATGCCTAGTTTAAATGTGAAATCATGTACAATGACCAAAATTTAATTAAATGGTAAAAATATAATCTAATTATAATTTAAAACCACTCAATAGTATAATTTAGAACTATAAATGTAACGCCCTGACCCCAATTGCCCAGAGTCGGTGCATTAGTACATATCATTGGCATGATCACAAGAAAGATCAAGTCTCGAAAGACTGATTAGTTTAGTAGCCTTAGAAACACTATATACTTTCATAAAGTTTACATTACATCATAAATTGAAAACTACAATAACATCTTGTCTCCACACTCATATCCCCTTATACTATCTTTGAAGGTCATTCATAAAATACTTCTTCACATCCTGGGAAAAATAAAACATAGAAAGGGGTGATCTCAAATGCCCAGTAAGGATAACAATATAGCAGAAACTTTTATAAATAAGCATAAACATTTAAGGCAATGTATAACTACAACAAAATCCTTTTAAACTTGAAATTCAGAATAATATGGAAAAAATAAAATGAAATAATGCCATTTACTTATTCACATGGATATTCTACTAGTCGAATAATCACAAGCAATATCAATAACCACTTTCATAATGATGGAATGCATAATTCCAAACTATCATAACCACATAGCCAAGGCCTCATGCCAAGACTACAAATAAGACTTTGTCATGGCCTTGTGCCAAGACACTAGTTTGTCTCATGAGACCTACCGATGCATCGAGGAGCTATAGCGGGCACCACCCGTTACTTATTAAGTCCAATGCATTCCTCATATGAACAGGTTTAAACATAACACAAACATTCGTATTAAAACTAGCATATGAAATGTCAATAATTTCTCTATAAACCATGAATGGTATAATAATATCACATACACAGTCAAACATATCACAAAACCATCAATACAATATGGAAGTTTTGTATCATAATAAATAACTTTCAAATAAGCTTAAAATCCATCAAAGGATGTTGACATAGATGAAATCAAAACTTTTTGAGAGAAATATCTCTTTTTTTGAAATCATTTACAAGTCATATAATTATAAAAGAAAACATTTACTTTGAAAATATCTTTATAAGCATGTAATGGAAGATTATAAGATTTTATAATGGTGGAAAATATCCGCACTCACCGTATAAGTTAAAAAAATACATTCTAACCTTAATTCTGTCAAAAAGGTTAAAAAGGACCTTGTTTAGAAAACGACGGAAAGATTCCTTTATAAACATCTTATAAAAAGTCAAACAAGGGTATAAATGACTTTAAACCATATTTTGTAAAATAGTAAGAATGTTTTGAAATACATTTTTAAGAAACATGGATGTGGATGATAAAGGGGTCCTAATAGATAATTACGTATAAACAAACTCGGATAATGAAGAGATTGTGAAATAAACCCTTACCTTGTACTTTTTCTTGGTTGAGGGTAGGTTAAACTCCTGTATAATGGTGAAATAATTGTTATTAAATTATACAAGAATAATATACATTAATATGATATCATATATGATCTTTTAACATTTATTTGTTAATAATATCATAGTATTATCGTTGTTTCGGGTGTTAACTTACTCATTTTATTTTTTATGTTATGTTATGTAAGCCTTGTTTGTAATGGATAGGTTTTATCTTATTCATATCCATAATTATATCAAGTCCTTAAAAAATTATTTTTAATCATTAAAGGAGAATTATTCTTGAATGGATATGATGGGGAATGAATCTCATCGCGTTCGTGGAGACGGTAGTCCGTACGTACGCACGAGCGACAATATCATTATTCTGATATTAAAATAATATATAATTGGATGGTATATCATATATACAGAATAATTATCATGTTATATTTATTATTTACATGAATTACACATCAATATTATACCCATCCAAATAATGATTTATTGAATAACAATTACACCACGACGTGGAGACGGTAAGCCGTACGTACACACGTATGGTAACATGTCATTCAAAGGATGGATAGAATACTGAATATGGTTGTACCATATTTATAATAACATCACATTATATATAAGATACTGGAGTTATTATTTTATAATGGGAATAACAAAGAAATAAGAAGTTGAAGAAGAAAGGAACTTGAAAGGGGGTGGTGAAAACATTACCTTTTCTTCAGGTTCTTCCTTTTGATTTGATCAAAAGGGCTCCTTAGGTTGGCTTTATGATCAAACTAAGGACTCTAGGTTGAAGTGAGGGAAGTTGATAGAGTATTTGGGCAGGGGTTGTCCGAGCCAAATGGCTTTGATTGTGTGAATTAGTGAGAAGGGGGAGTGCCCTTTTATAAGAGGGGTGAGGGGAACCTTTGGAAAAGCTAGAAATATTTTTTTATAATAAATTCATATTCGGTTTCTAATGGCTCCAAATTAGATTATTTAATGGTTAAGGTGGGTATGGGTCGAAAACCACTCAACCAATAGAATTTAGATAGGTTTGGGTCATTATATTAACCTTATCTTTTAGTTTTAACTCTTAGTTAATTAGTTTGACACTTACTATGTCACTTTGTATTTTTATATTATCTAGTTAATAAACTTACTATATACATCCAAGAGACCACCAAGTGGTAAATTAATTATACACCTATCATGATAAAATTCCTTTGGCCTAACCCTATATTTTTAGGAATAGAATATAAATTAATAATATAATATTTGTTTTAAAAACTCTTTTATGTCAATTTTTACACTATTGGGTATTTTGTTTTTGATAATTTTATAACAGCATTATTACTTATAAAATAATTTATATAACAAATAATATGTCATATTAACCTATAAAATTATTTAAATTCATAAAAAGTCTCAAATTACATTTATTTTGATATTTATAATATCAATTATTTTAATATTTCATTAATTAGGTAATTACTGCATCACCATTGTGTCATAAATAAATTAAATTATTTAATGTCTAAAAATTATAAATAAAATACCATTATATAGGAAATATTTTTAGCTTTATAATGAATATTTACAATCGAATTTATCTTATGTATAACCCTACATTAAAAATGTTTTAGTAAATAAACTTTGATTTTAACTCTTTTAACTCTTCTTTGAATTAAATAATAATAAATGTCCTAATCTAATCCAAGTGGACCTAAATGATAATATTTTATTTCTAAGGTTTTTTTTGGTTGAGATACACTTGTCCAATAGAATTAGGACATGTTTTAGGGTAATATTAATATCATTTTTACCCTTAATTACCCTATTTACTTTAAACCGTGGTAAATAAAAGTAAAAAGTTACTGTTCACCAAAAATTATTTTCATCTCATTGAACCATATTTTACTCCTTGATATTAACCGTGTCTCTAATATTTTCGAAATTCCACTCACATAAGCGGTAAAATTAAGTTTTATGTGAATTTCCAAATTCTCCTAGGAGGTGGGTAAAAGACGGTGAAAAAGTTCAATAAAATTTTTATATATCTAAAATTATTATAAACTAACTCCAATGAATTACATTGAACATATATAGGTATTATGTATCTATTTTGACCTTAATTAAATTTAAATAAAATAAATAATTATTTAAATAAAAATTCGGTTTTAAACTATAACTCAGTGTTTTTTCACTATTCATCAAAAACTGAAAGTTTTCAGAAAAATACCAAAATTTCACCCTAGGAAAATTTAGATACTTATAATCCAAAAATGAAGTCCATTTTGAAAGATAAAATTTATAAAATTTCAAAAAGTGGGTATTACTATTCATAACGGCTAGTTTGATTGGTTGTGGTGTGTGTGTTAGAACTCAAAGTTGCGTACAACACACGCTACTGTATTATTCAAAGGGAAGCATACTGTGGAAGCTTGGGGTGTTACATTCTCCCCTCCTTCAAATAATTTGATCCTTGAAATTTCTAGAATACTACCGCATGAAAAGACTCTGGTGGTTCTTCATCATAAGTTCCTCGGGTTCCCACGTTGCCTCTTCCATCTTATGGTTTCTCCACAAAAATTTTACCAGACGAGTCGTCCGTTTTCTCAGTACTTGTTCTCTTGTATCAAGAATCCTGACAGGCTCTTTGCAATAAGACAGATCGGGTTCTAGTTCTAATTCTTCATAGGTGAGTACATGCGTTGGGTCAGGCATGTATTTCCTCAACAGTGATACATGGAACACATCGTGAACTTTGGAGAGACTTGGCGGCATTGCAAAACGGTAAGCTATAACATCAATTCATTCTAGAATTTCAAAAGGTCCGATGTACCTAGGACTCAATTTATCCTTCTTACCGAAACGTATAACTCCCTTCCTTGGAGATACCTTCAAGAAAACATGATCTCCTACCTGAAATTCCAAATCCTTCCTTCGGTTATCAGCATATCTCTTCTGCCTACTTTGAGATGCTTTGATGTGGTTTTGGATTACCTTTACCTTTTCCATTGTTTCCTCCACCAGTTCTAGGCCTACAAGTTTTCTTTCACCAACGTCATCCCAACAGGTTGGTGTGCGAAATCTCTTTCTGTATAACGCTTCATATGGTGCCATCCGAATACTTGAATGTAAGCTATTATTATAGGAAAATTCTACCAGAGGTAAATATTGATCCCACATACCCTGAAAGTCAAGTGAGCATGATCTCAACATGTCTTCTAAGGTTTGAATAGTCCGTTCTGATTTTCCTTCTGTTTGAGTGTGGTAGGCAGTGCTCAAACGAAGTTCAGTATCCAGGGCTTTCTGAAGACTCTTCCAGAATCTTGAAGTAAAATGGGGATCACGATCAGAAACAATCAATAGGGGTACTCCATTTAGTCTCACCACTTCATTAATATATAGCCTTGCTAGACGTTCAAGTGGTAAATCTTCCCTTATAGCAAGAAAATGTGCTGACTTGGTAAGACGATCAACAATGAACCATATTGCATCGTTCCTTCTAGGAGTCTTTGGTAGTACCATGACAATGTCCATTGTAATATTGTCCCATTTCCACTCCGGTATTGGAAGAGGTTGCATGACTCCTCTATGCTATTGCATTCCATCTTTCACTTATTGACAAACCATACATCTTGACACAAAATCAGCAATCTCCCTCTTCATGTTGTCACACAAATTTTTTTTGTTCAAGTCTCTATACATTTTGGTGATCCCACGGTGTATAAAGAAATTGGAACTATGAGAATCATCCAACAATTCCCTTTTTAGATCAGGTATATTGGGAACACAATGTCTCTTCCCAAATTTCAAAATTCCATCTTCATACCCAAAGTCATTCAATCTCCCATCATTCACAGCTTTAATATTCTTTTGAAACTCTTCATCACCGGTCTGAGAACTCTTTATCCTTTCCAGTAAAGATTGTTTGGTAACCATTTGAAAAAGTATTGATGTTTCATCTTTCATGGTAATTCCCATATCCATCTTCACTAGTTCCATGAAAACAGGATCCATTTTAATTCTCATCATGTTCAGAACTCCATAATTTTTTCTGCTCAAAGCATCTGCCACCATATTTTCCTTCCCCGAGTGGTAGTGTATCGTGCAATCATAATCCTTGAGTAGTTCAATCCATCTCCTTTTCATCATGTTGAGTTCTTTTTGTGAGAAAATATACTTCAAACTCTTGTGATCAGTATAAATCTCACATTTTTCACCATAGAGGTAGTTTCTCCATATCTTCAAAGAGAAGATCACAACTACTAACTCGAGATCATGAGTAGGATAGTTTTGCTCATGAATTTTCAACTATCCTAATGCATAGGCAATAACCCTATCATTCTGCATAAGGACACAACCAAGTCCTTTCTTCGATGCATCACTATAAATAACGAACCCATCATTCCCCAATGGTAGAGTCAATATAAGAGCATTGAATAATATTCTCTTTAGTTCTTCGAAACATTCTTCACACTCTTTTGTCCAGACAAATTTAACCCCTTTATATGTGAGATTTGTTAATGGGTTATCCAACCGGGAAAAATTCTGGACGAAATGTCGATAATAACCTGCTAAACCAATAAAACTGCGTACCTCAGTTATACTCATCGGTGCAGGCCATTCTTGGATTTCCTTGGTCATATAAGGATAAAAAAATATTCCATCTTTAGAGAAAATATGACCATGAAAAGGAATTTCCTGAAGCTAGAATTCACACTTGCTAAACTTCCCATATAATTCATGTCTTCTCAGAGTCTTCAGAATAATGCACAAGTGATTTTCATGATCTTCGTAGATTTTGGAGTATACCAAGATATCATCAATAAATACCACCAAAAAATCATCTAGATATTCCTTGAAAACTCTATTCATTAGATCCATGAATACAGAGGGTGCATTAGTCAGCCCAAAAGGCATTACTGTAAACTCGTAATGCTTGTACTTGGTTTGAAATGCTGTCTTCAGAATGTCTTCCTTCTTCACACACAACTGATGGTATCCTGACCGAAGGTCAATCTTTGAAAAGTATTAAGCTCCATGTAGTTGGTCAAATAAATCATCAATGCGAGGTAGGAGATACTTGTTCTTTATTGTTATATCATTGATCTCCTTGTAGTCGATACATAACCTCATAGATCCATATTTATTTTTAACAAAAAGAACAGGGGCTCCCCATAGAGAAACACTAGGGAGAATAAATCCCTTATTACTCAATTCCTCTAGTTGTTTCTTTAGTTCAAATAATTCCACAGTGGCCATTCTATAAGGGGTCTTCGATATAGGCATTGTTCCAGGAATTAAATCAATGGAAAACTAAACTTCTCATTCTGGAGGATGTCCAGGAAAATCATCCGGAAACACATCTACATATTCTTTCACAATAGTTACATCCTCTATTTGAACATTCCTTTCATCACCCACAGTCATTTCATTCTATTCCTCCCCAATAATTAAATTTATTTGAGCTACTGGGGGTGGATCTAGATAAGAATTAAGTGGTGACGATTCTTCTCTAAAGATAAGGTGTTTCTTATCATCATCATAAAAAATCATAACCTTCTTCTTCTTACAATAAATCTTCGCATCATGGCTCGAAATCCAATCCATACCAAGGATTATATCAAACTCAATCATAGGTATGATGATGAGATCAGCGGATAAAGAACATTTATGTGCTCTAATGGGGACTAATTCACAAAACTTTGTTGCAATGATACTTCCCTTAGGAGTTTTAACTGACAACTCCATTGTTAAATCAAATTGGTAATATCTAATTTTCTTAGAAAACTGGGAAGATATGAAATAATGCGATGATCCAGAATCAAATAATGCATTTTCTAAACTTGAGGAAACCATTAAATTACCTACCACCACATCTTTCAGAGCTTCTACCTCAGAAGTAGTGATAGCATAAGCTTGGCCTTGATCCCTTGGCCTTTTTTGAGGTAAGTTCCCCTGACGCTTAGGACATTCATTTTCATAATGTCCCATCTCCCTGCAACTGTAGCATTGGACATCAGTACCTTCCTTCTTCCCCTTGCAATCACGAGCTTGGTGGCTTTTTTCACAACACTTGTAACAGACTCCCATTCCTTTTAAGCAAGTACCGAGGAGTTTCTTCCCACATTTACCACAGGATGGATATTCAACCTTTCCCTTATCCCCCTTATTTCCATTCCCATATTGATCAGTAGATCTCTTCTTCTCTTTCTTTGCTTAAAGTCATAAGACTTAGAATTTTTTTTTTCTGTCTTGTTAGAACATGAGAAAATGTCTTCGTACGATGAGAAGGAGTGTGAGACTAATGCTCGATGGAGAAACGATTTTAACCCATCAAATAAATGATCAATATTACTTATTGGGTTACTTATATAATCTCTAACATACCTAAATAACCTTGTAAAGTTATCCTCATACTTTTCAACATTCTCATCCTCCTTTTGTCTCAGACTCAAAAATTTCCTTTCCATATCTGCTCGATCGTCACGATGAAAGTATTTTTCTAAGAAAATCTCTTTTCACTCCCTCCATTCTATATTTGATAATTCATCATCTTCCTTCGTGTTTTGAATCAATCACCACCATTGATCAGCATCTCCAGTGAGGCGATAAACTGCCATGACAACTTTTTCCCTTTCACTACTCCCCAAAGCCTGAAATATTTTCTCTAGGGAACTTATCCATTTCTGAGCTACTAATGGATTTTTACTCCCATTGAATGTTGGTGGTTTCTACTTCATGAAGCGATATAACATTGATCCTCCACGCTGTGGATCAGGGTGCTCCATATGGGTAAGGTTATTATTCATAACCTGAGTGAGTCGTCCTAGTATGGTGATTAGTTGATCAGCACCAGTTGCATCACCAGCTCCACTATAATTATCTTGAGTAGGAGAGAAATACCTACATGGAGTGCGTGCATTGATATGGTTTCCATTTCTTTTACTAGGAGCCATTTCTAAACAATGGCATAAACTAGATTAGTTTATGAATCAGAATACATAATTCCATACTTGTAAAAAACTTAACATAAATTGAACTATTTATGGATATAATCCATAATCATAAAAAAAATTTCTTTGAGGAATGATATACTCATAAACCCTTCACAATGATTTATAAATAAAATGAGAGTTTTCCTAAGCATATCCCCCGAGAGTGTTGTAACCAAGAGTACAGCAAGGCCCGTTGTCGTGCACCAGATCCCATTCGAGTCTAGCTCAAAGCGGTGTTTTCGGGTTTTACCCCTAGGTACATCTGTGCCAGAGCCGCCTCTACCTACTCGTATCTAGATAGGGATATATTTCTTAGAAAACTCACAAAATCTCTACAATACCAAAATTCTATGAAATTATTCTATACTAATCCTTAAAGTCCATCTTAGATCTATGTGCTCTAATCAGACTTTATCTAAATATAACTTCCAAGGTTTGTACTAAACTTCCTCTGATACCAACTGTAATGCCCTGACCCTAGTTTCCCAGAGTCGGTGCATTAGTACATATCATTGGCATGATCACAAGAAATATCAAGTCTCAAAGACTGATTAGTTTAGTATCCTTGGAAACACTAGAAACATTCATAAAGTTTACATTACATTATAAATTGAAAAATACAACAACATCTTGTCTCCACACTCATATCCACTTATACTATCCCTGTAGGTCATTCATAAAATACTTCTTCACATCCTGGGAAAAATAAAACATAGAAAGGGGTGAGATCAAATGCCCAGTAAGGATAACAATAGAGCGGAAACTTTTATAAATAAGCATAAACATTTAAGGCAATGTATAACTAAAACAAAAGCCTTTTAAACTTGAACTTCAACATAATATGGAAAAAATAAAATGAAATAATTCCATTGACTTATTCACATGGATATTCTACTAGTTGAATAATCACATTAAATATCATTAACCACTTTCATAATGATGGAATGCATAATGCCAGACTATCATAACCACATAACCAAGGCCTCGTGCCAAGACTACAAATAATATTTTGTCAAGGCCTTGTTCCAAGACACTAGTTTGTCTCATGAGACCTACCGATGCATTGAGGAGCTATAGTGGGCTCCACCCATTACTTATTAAGTCCAATGAATTCCTCATATGAACTGGTTTAAACATAACATAAACATTTGTATTAAAAATAGCATATGAAATATCAATAATTTCTCCAAAAACCATGAATGGTATAAGAATATCACATCCACAGTAAAAAATATCACAAAACCATCAATAAAATATGGAAGTTTTGTATCATAATAAATGAACTTCAAATAAGCTTAAAATCCATCAAAGGATGTTGACATAGATGAAATTAAAACTATTTGAGAGAAATATCTCTTTTTTTTGAAATAATTTAAAAGTCACATAATTATAAAAGAAAACATTTACTTTGAAAATATCCTTATAAGCTTGTACGGGAAGCTTCTAAGATTTTATAATAGCGAAAATAGCTGCACCTGCCGTATAAGTTAAAAAAAGACATTCTTACCTTAATTCTGTCGAAAAGGTTAAAAAGGACCTTGTTTGGAAAACGACGGAAAGATTCCTTTATAAACTTCTTATAAAAAGTCAAACAAGGGTATAAATGAATTTAACTAATATTCTGTAAAATAGTAATAATGTTTTGAAATACATTTTTAAGAAACATGAATGTGGATGATAAAGAGGTCCTATTAGATAAATACGTATAAACAACCTCAGATAATGAAGAGATTGTGAAATAAACCCTTACCTTGTAATTTTACTTGGTTGAGGGTAGGTTAAACTCCTGTATAATGGTGAAATAATTTTTATTAAATTTTGAAATAATCATATACATTAATATGATATCATATATGATCTTTTAACTTTGATTTGTTAATAATATCTTAGTATTATCGTTGTTTCGGGTGTTAACTTACTCATTTTCTTTTTTATGTTTTGTTACATAAGCCGTGTTTGTAATGGATATATTGTATATTATTCATATATAGAATGATATCAAGTCCTTATACATTATTTTTAATCATTAAATGATAATTATTCTTGAATGGATATGAAGGGGAATGAATCTCATCGCGTTCCTGGAGACAGTAGTCCGTACGTACGCACGAGCGATAATATCATTATTTTTATATTAAAATAACATATAATTGGATGGTATATCATATATAAAGAATAATTATAATGTTATATTTATTATTTAAATGAATTACACATCATTATTATACCCATTAAAATAATAATTTATTGACTAACAATTACACCATGATGTGGAGACGGTAAGCCGTAAGTACGCACGTATGGTGACATGTCATTCAAAAGATAGATAGAATAATTAATATGGTTGTACCATATTTATAATAACATAACAATATATATAAGATACTGAAGTTATTGTTTTAGAGTGGGAATAACAAATAAATAAGAAGTTTAAGAAGAAAGTAACTTGAAATAGGGTGGTGAAAACATTACCTTTTCTTCGGGTTCTTCCTTTTGATTTGATCAAAAGGGCTCCTTAGGTTGGATTTATGATCAAAATAAGGACTCTAGGTTGAAGTGAGGGAAGTTGAGAGATTATTTGTGTAGGGGTTGGCCAATCCAAAAGGCATTGAATGTGTGAATTAGTGAGAAGGGGGAGTTCCCTTTTATAAGAAGGGTGAGGGGAACCTTTGGAAAAGCTAGAAATATTATTTTATAATAAATTCATATTCGGTTTCTAATGGATCCAAATTGTATTATTTAAAGTTTAAGGTGGGTATGGGTCTAAAACCACTCAACCAATAGAATTTAGAGAGGTTTGGGTCATTATATTAACCTTATCGTTTAGTTTTAACTCTTAGTTAAATATTTTGACACTTACCATGTCACTTTGTATTTTTATATTATATAGTTAATAAACATACTATATACATCCAAAAAACCCCCAAGTGGTCCATTAATGATACACCTATCATGATACAAGTACTTTGGATGATCCTCAGATTTTTAGGAATAGAATATAAATTAATAATATATTATTTGTTTTAAAAACTCTTTTATGTCAATTTTGACACTATTGGGTATTTTGTTTTTGATAATTTCATAACAGCATTATTACTTCGAAAAAAATTTATATAACCAATAATAATATGTCATATTAACCTATAAAATTAGTTTAATTCATATAAAGTCTCAAATTACATTTATTTTGATATTTATAATATCAATTAGTTTAATATTTCATAAATTACGTAATTACTACATCACCATTGTGTCATAAATAAATTAAATTATTTAATGTTTAAAAATTATAAATAAAATACCATTATCTATGAAATATTTTATATTTATAATTAATATTTACAATCGAACTTATCTTATGTATAACCCTATATTAAAAATGTTTTACTAAATAAACTTTGATTTTAAATATTTTAACTCTTCTTTGAATTAAATAATAATAAATGTCCTAATCTAATCCAAGTGGACCTAAATGATAATATTTTATTCCTAAGGTTGTTTTTGGTCGAGATACACTTGTCCAATAGAATTAGGACATGTGTTTGGGTAATATTAATATCATTTTCCCCTTAATTACCCTATTTACTTTTAACCATAGTAAATAAAAGTAAAAAGTTTCTATTCATCAAAAATTATTTTCATCTCATTGAACCACATTTTACTCCTTGATATGAACATTGTCTCTCTGATTTTTGAAATTACACTCACAGAAGTGGTAAAATTAAGCTTTATGTGAATTTTCAAATTCTCCTAGGAGGTGGGTAAAAGACGGTGAAAAAGTTCAATAAAATTTTTATATATCTAAAATTATTCGAAACTAACTCCAATGAATTAAATTGAATATATATAATTATTATGTATCTATTTTGGCCTTAATTAAATTTAAATAAAATAAATAATTATTTAAATAAAAATTCGATTTTAAACTATAACTGAGTGTTTTTTCACTATTCATCAAAAATTGAAAGTTTTCAGAAAAATACCAAAATTTCACCCTAGGATAATTTCGATATTTAGAATCCAAAAATGAAGTCCATTTTGAATGATAAAATTTATAAAATTTCAAAAAGTGGGTATTACTATTCATAACAGCTAGTTTGATTGGTTGTGGTGTGTGTGTTAGAACTCGTAGTTGCGTACAACACATGCTACTGTATTATTCAAAGGTAAGCGTACCGTGGAAGCTTGGGGTGTTACAATAAACTATTTTGATTAAAAAAGTTGTTTTTAATTAAAATTTAGTATTTTCATTATTCATCAAAAACTGAATGTTTTCATAAAAATACCAAAAATTCACCCTAAGCTAATTTCGATACTCTGAATCCAAAAATGAAGTCCATTTTGAAAGATAAAATTTATAAAATTTAAAAAAGTGGGTATTACTATTTATAACGGCTAGTTTGATTAGTTGTGGTGTGTTAGAACTCGAAGTTGCATACGACACACGCTATTGTATTATTCAAAGAGAAGCGTACTGTGGATGCTTGGGGTATTACATTCTCCTCTCCTTCAAATAATTTTGTCCTCGAAATTTATAGAATATTACTACAAAAAAGACTTGGGTTGTTCTTCATCATAAGTTCCTCGGGTTCCCACATTGACTCTTCCATCTTATGGTTTCTCTATAGAACTTTTACCAGACGAGTCATCCAGTTTCTCAGAACTTGTTCTCTTATATCAAGAATCTTGACAGCCTCTTCGCAAGAAGACAGATCAGGTTCCAGTTCTAATTCCTCATAGGTGAGTACATGTGTTAGGTCAGGCATGTATTTTCTCAACAGTGATATGTGGAATACATCGTGAACTTTGGAGAGACTTGGCAGCTTTTCCAAATAGTAAGATACAACACCAATTCATTCTATAATTTCCAAAGTTCCGATGTACCTGGGACTCAATTTACCCTTCTTATCGAAACGTATAACACCCTTACATGGAGATACCTTCAAGAAAACATGATCTCCTTCCCGAAATTCCAAATCCTTTCTTCAGTTATCGGCATAGCTCTTCTGCCTACTTTGAGCTGCTTTGATGTGGTTTTGGATTACCTTTACCTTTTCCATCATTTCCTCCACAAGTTCTGGGACTACAAGTTTTCTTTCACCAACACCATCCAAACAGGTTGGTGTGCGACATATATTTCTATATAACGCTTCATATGGTGCCATCTGAATACTTGAATGGAAGCTATTATTATAGTACAATTCTACCATAGGTAAATATTTATCCCATATACCTTGAAAGTCAAGTGATCATGATCTCAACATGTCTTATAAGGTTTGAATAGTCTGTTCTAATTGTCCATCAGTTTGGGGGTGGTAGGCAGTGCTCAAATGAAGTTCAGTATCCAAGGATTTCTGAATATTTTTCCAGAATCTTGATGTAAAATGAGGATCACAATCAGAAACAATCGATATAGGTACTCCATGAAGTCTCACAACTTCATTAATATATAGTCTTGCTAGACGTTCAAATGGTAAATCTTCTCATATAACAAGAAAATGTGCTGACTTGGTAAGATGATCAATAATTACCCATATTGCATCATTCCTTCTAGGAGTCTTTGGTAGTCCCATGAAAAAGTCCATCGTGATATTATCCCATTTCCACTTAGGTATGGGAAGATGTTTCAAGACTCCTCCAAGCTATTTCCATCTAGCTTTCACTTGTTGAAAAACCAAACATCTTGACACAAAATCAGTAATCTCCCTCTTCGTGTTGTCCCACCAAAAATGTTCCTTCAAATCTCTATAGATTTTGGTGCTACCAAGGTGTATAGAGAAATTAGATCTATGAGAATCATCTAACAATTCCATTTTCAGATTAGGTATATTAGGAACACAAATTCTCTTCCCAAATCTCAAAATCCCATCTTCATATATGATGTCGATCAATCTCCCATCATTCAAAGATTTAATCTTATTTTGGAATTCCTCATCATCAGCCTAAGAACGTTTTATCCTTTCTAGTAAAGATGGTTTGGAAACCATTTGAAAAATAATTAATGTTTCACCTTCCATGATTATTCCCATATCCATATTTACAAGATCCATGAAAATAGGATCCCTTTCAACTATTATCTGGTTCAAAACTCCATGATCTTTTCTTCTCAAAGCATATTCCACCTTATTTTCCTTCCTTGGGTGGTAGTGTATCGTGTAATAATAATCCTTGAGTAGTTCAAGCCATCTCCTTTTCCTCACGTTCAGTTCTTTCTGTTAGAAAATATACTTCAAACTCTTTAGATCGGTATATATCTCACATTTTTCACCACAAAGATAATGTCTCTATATATTCAAAGCAAAAATTACAGCTGCTAACTCAAGATCATGAGTAGGATAGTTTGGCTCATGAATTTTTAGCTGTCATGATGCGTAGGGAATAACCCTATCATTCTTCATAAGGACACAACCAAGTCCTTTCTTTGATGCATCACTATAAATAACAAACCCATCATTCCCCGATGGTAGAGTCAATATAAGAGCATTGACTAATCTTCTCTTCAGTTCTTCAAAACATTCTTCACACACTTTTTTCCAAACAAATTTAACCCCTTTTCGTGTGAGCTTTGTTAATGGGTTAGATAACCAGAAAAAATTATGGATGAAACGTAGATAATAACTTGCTAAACCAATAAAACTTCATACCTCAGTTATACTCGTTGGTGATGGCCATTCTTGGATTGCTCTTGTCTTAGAAGGATCAATAGAGATTCCATCCTTAAAGAAAATATGGCCAAGAAAATAAATCTCCTTAAGACAGAATTCACACTTGCTAAACTTCCCATATAATCCATGTCTTCTAAGAGTCTTCAGGATAATGTGCAAGTGATTTTCATGATCTTAATAGATTTTGGAGTATAATAAGATATCATCAATAAATACCACTACAAAGTCATCAAGATATTCCTTGAAAACTCTATTCATTAGATCCATAAAGACAGAGGGTGCATTAGTCAATCCAAAAGGCATTACTATAAACTCGTAATGCCCGTACCTAGTTCGAAATACTGTTTTTGGAATGTCGTCCTTCTTCACACACAATTGATGATATCCAGATCGAAGGTAAATCTTTGAAAGGTATTGAGATCCATGAAGTTGGTCAAATAAATAATTAATGTGGGGTAGGGGATACTTGTTCTTTATTGTTATAGAATTGATCTCCCTATAGTCAATGCACAACCTCATAGATCCATCTTTCTTCTTAACAAAAAGGATAAGGGCTCCCTATGAAGAAACACTAGGGCGAATAAATCCCTTATTACTCAATTCCTCTAGTTTTTTCTTTAGTTACACCATTTCCAAAGTGTCCATTCTATAAGGGGTATTTGATATAGGCCTTGAACCAGGAATTAAATCAATGGAAAACTCAATTTCTCATTCTGGAGGATGTCCTGGTAATTAATCTGTAAATACATCAACATAATCTTTCACAATAGGTACATTATCTATTTGAACATTTTTTTCCTCACCCACAGTTATTTCATTCTATTCCTCCCCAATAATTGAATTTAATTGAGCTACTAGGGGTGGATCTAGAAAAGAATTAGGTGGTGATGTTTCTACTCTAAAGATAAGGTACTATTTATCATCATAAAAAATTGTAACCTCCTTCTTCTTAAAATAAATTTTCACATCATGGTCTGAAAGTCAATCCATACCAAGGATTATATCAAATTTAATCATGGGTATGAAAATCATATCAGCAGATAAATAACATTTATATGCCTTAATGGGTACTAATTTACAAAACTTTGTTACAATGATACTTTACTAAGGAGTTTTGACTGACAACACCCTAGTTAAATCAAATTGGAAATATCTAATTTTCTTAGAAAACTGGGATGATATGAAACAATGCGATGATCCAGAATCAAATAAAGCATTTTCTAAACTAGAGGAAATCATTAAATTACATGCCACTACGTCATTAAGAGATTCAACCTCAGTAGTAGTGATAGAATAAGTTTTACCTTGATCACTTGGCCTTTTCTGAGGTAAGTTCCCCAGACTCTTAGAAAATTTATTCGCATAATTCCCCTGTTCTATACAATTGTATCATTCAACATTGATAGCCTCTTTCTTTCCCTTACAATCACGAGCTTGGTGGAATTTTTCAACACACTTGTAACAGACTCCCATTCCCTTAAAGCATGTACCGGGGTGTTTCTTCCCACATTTACTGCAGGATGGATACTCAAATTTTTCCTTCTTCCACTTATTTCCATTTCGAGAGTGTTCAACAAATCTCTCATTCTCTTGCTTTTCTTTAAATTCATAAGTCTTAGAGAATTATTTTTTTTGTCTTGATAGCACTTAAGATAATGTATTCGTATGACAAGAAGGATTTTGATACTAATGATCAATGGATAAATAGTTTTAAACCATCAAAGAAATGATCAATATTACTTCTTGGGTTACGCATATAATCTGCAGCATGCCTCACTAACCTTGTAAAGTTAGCTTCATAATTTGCGACATTATCATCCTCCTTTTGCCTCAGACTCAGAAATTGTCTTTCCATATCCACTTGATGGTCATGAGGAAAGTATTTTTCTAATAAAATTTCATTAAACTCCCTCCATTCCATATTTTATACTTCATCATCTTTCTTTGTGTTTTTAATCAATGACCACCATTGATCAGCATCTCCAGTGAGGTGGTAAACTTCCATGACAACTTTCTCCCTTTCTCTACTCCCCAAGGCGTGAAATATTTTATCTAAGGAATTTATTCATTGCTTAGAAACTAGTGGATTTGTACCCCCATTTAATGTTGGTGGTTGTTGCCTCATGAAGCGATCTAACATTGATACTCCATGCTGCAGATCAGGGTGCTCCATATTGGTAAGGTTATTATTCATAACCCGAGTGAGTTGTCCCAATATAGTGATAAGTTGATCAGTACCAGTTGTATCACCAGCTCCACTATAATTATCTTAAGCCGGAGGGAAAACCCTATATGGAGTGCATGCATTGATACGGTTTCCATTCCTTCCACTAGGCGCCATTTTTAGTCAATGGCATAAACTAGATTAGTTTATGAATCACAATACATAAATCCAAACTTGTAAAACACTTAAAATAAATTGAATAATTTATGGATATAATCCTTAATCATAAAAAATGTTTTCTTTGAGGAATTATATACTCATAAACCCTTCATAATGGTTTGTAAAGAAAATGATAATTATCCTAAGCATATCCCCCGGGAGTGTCATAACCAATAGTTCACCAAGGCCCGTTGTCGTGCACCAGTTCCCGTTCGAGTCTAGCTCAAAGTGGTGTTTTCGGGTTTTACCCCTAGGTACATCTGTACAAGAGCTACCTCTACCTACTTGTATCCAGATAGGGATGTATTTCTTTATAAAACTCACAAAATATCTACAATACCAAAATTCTAGGAAGTTCTTCTATACTAATCCTCAAAGTCTATCTTAGGGCTATGTGCTCTAATAAGAGTTCATCAAAATCAAGATTCCAAGGTTTGTACTAAACTTCCTCTGATACCAACAATAATGCCCTAAACCAAGAAGCCCAGAGTTGGTGCATTATTACGTATCATTGGCATGATCACAAAAGATAAAGTCTCGAAAGACCGATTAGTTTAGTAGCATTGGAATCACTAGATACATTCATAAGGTTTACATTACATCATAAAATGGAAAACTTCAACAACATTGTTTACATAGACAACACTAAGATCCCATAGACTATCCCTATAGGTCAGTTATATTATACTTCTTCGTATCCTGGAAAAAATAAAACATTGAAAGGGGTGAGCTCAGAAGCTCAGTAAGGATAACAATATAGTGGAAACTTTCATAAATAAGCATAAATATTTAAGGCAATGTATAAGACTAAAAAAAAGACTTTTAAACTTGAACTTCAGAATAATATAGAAAATATAAAATAAAAATAATGTCATTTACTTTCTCACATGGATATTCTACTAGTCGAATAATCACATGCAATATCAATAGCCACTTTCATAATGATGGAATGCATAATGTCAGACTTTCATAACCACATAGTCAAGGCCTTGTGCCAAGAATACAAATAAGATTTTTTCAAGGCCTTGTGCCAAGAAACTAGTTTGTCTCATGAGATCTACCGATGTATCGAGGAGCTATAGTGGGCTCCACCGGTCAGTTACTAAGTCCAATGCATTCCTCATATGAAAAGGTTTAAACATAACATAAACATTCATATAAAAACTAGCATATGAAATATCAATACTTTATCCATAAACCATGAATGGTTTTAAATAACACGTCCACAGTCAAACATATCACAAAAACCTCAATACTATATGGATGTTTTTTATCATAATAAATTAACTTCAAACAAACATAAAATCCATCAAAGGACGTTGACATAGATGAAATCAATACCTTTTTAGAGAAATATCTCTTTCTATTTTGAAATCATTTAAATGTCATGTAGTTATAAAAGAAAACATTTTTTTTTGAAAATATTCTTATAAGATTATACAGGAAGCTTCAACGATGTTATAATGGAGAAAAAGAGCCGCACCTGCCGTATAAGTTAAAAAAAAGACATTATTACCTTAATTTTGTCAAAAAGGTTATAAAGGACCTTGTTTGGAAAATGATGGAAAGATTCCTTTATAAAAATCTTATAAAAGAAAAAAAGGGTATAAATGACTTTAACCTATAGTCTATAAAATAGTAAAAATGTTTTTAAATACATTTTTAAGAAACATGGATGTGGATGATAAAGAGGTCCTAGTAGATAATTATGTTTAAACAACCTCGGATAATAAAGAGAATGACGAATTAACCCTTACCTTGTACTTTTCCTTTGTCAAGGGCAGCTTAACCAACTGTATAATGGTGAAATAATTGTTATTAAATTATATAAGAATCATATACATTAATATGATATCATATATGATCTTTTAACATTGATTTGTTAATAATATCCTTGTATTATTGTCTTTTCGGGTGTTAACTGATTTGTTTTCCTATGTATGCTTTGTTACGTAAGTAATGTTTATTATGGATAGGGTGTATATTATTCATATTCATAATTATATTAAGTCTTTAAACATTAATTTTAATAATATAATGAAAATTAATCTTGAATGGATACGATGGGTAATGAATCTCATCGTGTTCGTGGAGACGGTAATCCGTACGTACGCACGAGCGACAATATCATTATTTTTATATTAAAATAATATATAATTGGATGGTATATCATATATAAAGAATAATTATCATGTTATATTTATTTTTTAAATAAATTAAACATCATTATTATACCCATCCAAATAATAATGTATTGAATAACAATTACACCACGACATGGAGATGGTAAGCCGTACATACACACGTATGGTGACATGTCATTCAAAGGATTGATAGAATAATGAATATGGTTGTACCATATTTATAAAAACATCCCAGTATATATAATATAATTTAGTTATTGTTTTATAATGGAAATAACAAATAAATAGGAAGTGGGAGAAGAAAGGATCTTGAAAGAGGTGATGAAATATTTACCTCTTCTTCGGGTTCTTCCTTTTGATTTGATCAAAAGGGATCCTTAGGTTGGATTTATAATTAAAAGAAGGCCTGTAGGATGAAGGGAGGATAATTGAGAGGGTATTTTGGTAGGGTTTGGCCGATTGAAAAGGCTTTGGAGATGTGAATTTGAGGGATGGGGGAGTTCCCTTTTATAAGAGGGATGAGGGGACCTTAGGAAAAGCTAGAAATATTATTTTATAATAAAATAATTTTCAGTTTATAATGGCTCCAAAAAAAATTATTTAGAAGATAAGGTGGGTTTGGGTTGAAAAACTCTCAACCAATATGTTTTAGATAGGTTTGGGTCACTATATTATCTTTATCTTTTAGATTTAACTCTTAGTTAAATAGTTTGACATTTACCATCTCACTTTGTATTTTTATATTATATGGTTAATAAACCTACTATAAAATTATAACAGAACCCCGATTGGTTAATTAATGATACACCTATAATTATATAATTAATTTGGCTGAACCTTAGATTTTTAGGAATCTTATATAAATTAAAAATATAATATTTGTTTTAAAAACTCCTTTATGTTAATTTTGACACTATTTAATAATTATTTTTTTGAAGTCCTAAAAACTTTATTAATTAGAAATAAATTCATTTAATAAATCATAACATGTCATATTAACCTAAAAAATTATTTTATGGCATCAATAATTTCAAATTATATTTATTTTAACATTTATAATACCATTTATTTGATCCATTCATTAATAAGGAAAATACTGCATCATCATTGTGTCATAAATAAATTTAATTATTCAATGTCTAAAAATTATAAATAAAATACTATTGTGTAGGAAATCTTTTTAGATTTATAATGAATTTTTATTGTTAAATATATAACATGTATAACCCTATGTAAAAGTTTTTTACTAAAAGATATATGCTTATGCCATTTTTTTATTTACTTTAACTTAATTAATATAAAGTGTCATTATCACTTACAAGTGACTCCATGGGGTCCCAAAATCGACCCAATGATTACCATGGTAGGAAATGTATCATAAAATATAGTTAAGACACATTTTAGGGTAATTTAATATTATTATAATATTATTTGTTTACCCTTATTTACCGGATTTACCCCTTAAGCATGGTAAATAAAATATTTACCGAAGTAATTATTCAAAATGTCTAAAAATAAAAGTTACCTATTTACAAAATTTGGACCTCCTGATTCTAAATTTGGAATCCATTTTTATAAATTCAAAACACCAAAGTGGTAGAAATTAATTTTAAATTAATTCCCGTTGTCAAAACAAAAAGCGTGTTTTTAAGAAATAATAACTATCAAAAGATTGACACTTGCTTATGTCCAGTTTAAATGTGAAATTATGTCCAATGACCAATATTGGATTGAATGATAAAAATATAATATAATTATACTTTAAAACCACACAATATTATAATTTAGCACTATAAATCATTTTGATTAAAAAAGATGTTTTTAATTAAAATTTAGTATTTTCACTATTCATTAAAAACCGATTATTTTCAGAAAAATACCAAAAATTCACCCTAAGATAATTTAGATACTCTGAATCCAAAAATAAATTCCATTTTGAAAGATAAATTTTATAAAATTTCAAAAAGCGGGTAATGTTATTAATAATGGCTAGTTTGATTGGTTGTGGTGTGTTAGAACTCAAAGTTGCGTACAACACATGCTATTGTATTATTCAAAGAGAGGCATACTATGGAACCTTGGGGTGTTAAAATCATTGTATATCATGAAGGATATATGATATTATTCCATCATCTAGAGTAAAAACAATCCCAATAGATAGTGAGATTGTTAAATTAATTCTTTTCTCTTTGATAACATTCAAATCATAACCCCTTCATAGAATAAGAATGTATTGAAACATTTAACATCATGAATAAATTATTATTTAGTTAAAATACTTATAAGGGGTAGTATATATATCACATAAAAATAAATAGGTGCATATTGATAAATATGTCTCAATTAAATAGAAATTGAGATGAAACCCATTAAACCATGCTTACTAATGGTTGAACATGATTTAACCTCTTATAAAATGGTTATATAAATTAATTAATTAATTAAAAAACAATATTAATGTTTATGATTTAATATATAATAGTATTATTATATTTTCCACTTATTAATTAATAGTATTTTATTAGTTTGACTGTTTTAAGGGTTAATTTCCATGTTTTTCCATGTGTGTTTCCATTGGAATGATTTAATTCATGTATATAGGATATGAATAAATCATCTATAGAATGATATTAATGTTATAATTATAATATTTAATGAATAGATTCATTTTTAGAATCATTCATGTTGGATGGTAATAGAAAATGAATCACATCTCTTTGTGGAGACGGTAGGTCTTATATACTCACAAGCAACGATATCATTCTATTAACGAGTGAAAAGGTAACGAGGTGAGAAATATATTAATTATAAGAAATTATTATCATGTCATATATATCAAATATATTTATTTAATTTTTTATTATTACCATCCATTTAATGCGTAACTGAAAAATTATCACAACACCTTGTGGGAAGTTAGTCTTCCGTATAATCGAGATATATTGATGGAAATTTAGATACATCGGTTCATTAGGTTGTAGTTGTCTATACACATGATTGATGATTTCAATTACCATTTTATTGATGAAGATATGGATAAATATTATTCCATAAACATAATAAAATATCATTATATGGTTTATAATTTTTTATTCACAACTACTGGTGGAAAAAATAATAATGAAAAATAAATATTTGTTTAAGGAAATTACAATCTCTTAGTGAAACCACATTTGGATTACATCTTAAAGACACAAGGGATGGGATTTTTTGATTACTAGAAACTATGGAATGATGATATTGATGTTTAGGATATGTTTTGGTAGGGTTTACTTGATCCAAATAGAGTGATAATTATAATTAAGTATGTAGAAGGAGTTTCCATTTATAATTGAGGAGTGTCATTTTTTAAATACCTAAAACTATTCAATAATGGGTAGTCACTATCACCCCACATGCGTAAAAAAATTATAAATAATTTATTATATGGATGATATGGTTGATAAAAAATTCCAAGAATAAAAAAAAGATTTTTATCATGATGTTTATTAACATTAATTTTAATTATTTTCCCATTTAATTTTTCACCATGGTAACTTATATCTTTTAATATAACAAGGTAATTTATCCTTTAAGAATTAAATTAAAATGAAATCTTTTAGTTAATTTTTTCACACTTATTATAGATTTTATTTCAAATTTATCAAATTAAAATTATATATATATGAAAAATTAATTTTAACACAAGCACATTTAAAATGAAAAATATCCTTTTAACCTTAACATGTGTAATTAATTTTTAATTTATTTTATAATCATTAAAGAAAAAATTAGTTTGAATTATTAAATAATTTTAATTATTCATATTCCAAAAATTTAATCATTTTTTATATTGAAATAACATATATAGAACATTTTAGTTTAAAGTAAACCTGCAATTCGAGTTGAAAACAAGTTTTCAAGTAAAAGAATTTTCCTTGAATTTGTTGATAATATATTAACTATATAGAAAGAAATAATAATTAGATGGATTAAATTTTTTATATTTAGGTATATAATATATTTATATAATATAAATCATTCATCTTGAATTTTTATTTTAATTAACTAAAATGTGATGAAATTATTCCATTTAAAACAAAAATAGTTTCCTTGAAAATAAAAAGTTTCCTAAAAAATAGTTATGTTTAAATATATTTTTTTTATGATAATTTATATAAAAAAATATTAATTTTTTTATTAAATAGATTATAATACATTATTATAAACAAAATTTTCAATATTTTAATACTGTAATTTTCTTTATTTATAAAATCTTATTTATATGTGAAAATTTTCAAAAATATCTCCTAGGAGTTTTTTACCATGTACTTTAAAAATTTATATTTATCATATAAAATTATAATTTTATTCCACAAAATATTAAAATGTTCATTTTATTATATTTTTAATAAAATATAATATTCAAATAATATAATTGAGCCTCTGGATTGCATGTATTTCTTGCTATAGAAGAGTTTCAATTTTATTAAAAATAAATATATCATAACGAATCTTGATGATAAAAAACATACCACAAAAAAAATTTAAATCACCACACATTTTTTATATTAAAAAAATATTTTCTACTCAATATATTTTCATATTTTTATATATGATTGATATATTTCTAAATCCACACCATAAATGAGGAAATGTATTGTATTTAACATGAGTACTTATCAGGTCAAATCATTAGCTTAGGGATGGTATGTTGTTTATGTTAATGATATATGGTGAATAACTAGGAGGGTTGGATCCTTTATTCAAAAAATTCATGAATAAGTTTAATGTAACAATATTTTATCCCCCACACTACCCAAAGTGGAAATTAATTTTCAAAAATTATTAAATATACATGTAAAATTCACACCATTCAATATTTTTAATGAATAATGAATTCTACTCAACTTCATTAACATATTATAATTTGATTTATATTTTTAAAACCCATCCATATTTCATATTTTAAGGTAGTGATAAATTTTTTATGTCTAAGAAAGATGTTTTAACAACCATCACATCTTTAAAATAATAATATATTCAATAAAAAACAATTTTTAATTTTTTTTACAATTCATGTGCCAAAAAAATTCATTTTTATTATAAAATTTTTTATATTAAAATATGATGAAAACCAAAAAATAAAATAAAAATTTTTATATCTAAAAAAATTAAAAATCATTGATTCTTCTCCCACCATCCAAAATTTTGTAACATGAAAAATTATATCCTCCCACAATATTTTTAACTAGATAAATCATTTCACTTCATATAGTTGTATAGATATGGATTTTGGGATTTTAATGAGGATACTAATCAAGGTTGTTCATTTATTTCAAAAGGAACTCAATGATAAAATATAAAGGGTAGGGCCATAGAAAAAATATTTTATAATAATGTGTATTTTATATAAGTGAAATTACTAAATCATGGAATAAAAAATTTCTTCATTCTCTCAGGTTTTTATTGAAATAAATAATATTTTGTTCAATAATTTTGGTTTAATTATCTCATGAATGGAGGTGAATTAATAAAAAACAAAATAAAGGTTTAGAGGCGTCATATGAGGTGATTTTAGTGATTAATATATTAATATGTAAAATGGGACTCAAAAATAAAAGTTCATTTCATAAAATTCTCAATATATGAATTCTTGAATAATATTATTACATCTTTTATTAATTATCAGTTTCAAAAGGTAAATCAATTCACTCAATTATATCAGTCAAAAAAATCTGAATAATATTAATATAATCTCAATAGTGTAAAAAAACAAAATTTTCAATGAAATAATTAAAATTCAAATGTGAAATAGAAAACATATAAGAAAAATAGAAGGTATAATTTTTAAATTAAAGAAAAAAATTATTCTATCAAAGAATGATCCTCAAATAAAATATATTTTCTATAATTTTCAAATTGTAGTAGTTATTAGGAGAGAATTTATAATTCTGATGTTATGGAATGATAAAAACCAAGAGGTTGTAATATAATTACCCAATTTATTTATACAGAAGCATCCATCACCAAGTCCATCAACTTTAAAAACCAACATTCCTATGTGAAAAATAAGAAATTAAAATTAATAATTTATTAAAAGAAACAAATTGTAAGATAAAATGTTAGAGGGAATAAATCATAGTTTGACCCCCAAAGTAGGCATGTTAATATATCATATATGTGGATCGATAGTGGCACTGGGCTATTCCTAGTGTGATATATGGTAAATATGAATTCAAAATACTAACAAAATTTCATATCTCCAATCCTTTATAGATTTTAAAACTTTTATAAGTACTAAAAAATAGTCCATATTAAAGTAGTAAGTATAAAATAAACAAATGGAGATAAATTTAAATTTTATTAGAAACACAATCTCAAAAAAATGTATAAATTTTTTAAACATATCACTACTTTTATTAGGTTTTATTTGTGTTAATAAGTGGAAAACATCTATGAAATATATATTGAAATATGAAAGGATATCATGTTCCACCTGATATATTTTGATGATTAATGGATTTTTTAAAATTATATGAGACCTTGACAAAAAAATAAACACTCGATTATTGAACAAAAATAACCAACTTACACAAGTCTAAAAATAATAGTCTTATCACAATCCATCTCAAGAATAGGTAATAACTCTTTTGGGAGTTGATTATACCAAATAAAATCACCATCGCTGATGCCTTTATTCTCAAGGCCATCTATCACTGAGTTATCTTCTTTATAAGTGTGAGTAATGATATGGTTCATAGATTTAGTTTTTCTTCACATTAGGGAAAATATTGATAAATATGTTATAATTTTTATACCTAAAAAATTGGGGCATTAAATTGACTAATATTCTCAGAAAGGATAGTATAGAAAATATCTAGACACTTTTGGTTTCCTAAAAATTCATTACTATGAAATACATTGATAATTTCTTCTCATGAGTTAGAAAAAAGTTATTCCATATCATTTTTTCAATCACCCTCAAGTGGTTCGTCAATAACAAAATTATTTTGGAAAATACTTTGATTTATGTTGGAATCCATTTTAGAGAATAAAAACTTTAATTATTTTACTGGAATATAATGAATTAAATTTTATTTTATAATATTGTCGAGAATAATTATAGAGACCCTGACCCCAGTTTCACAAAGCTAGAATCTTCATTATTAAATTGGAATAAATATAAAGTGTCAAATCCCTAAGGGCTGATCAGTTTAGCTATTATGGACAACCAAATATATACCTGATACCCATTATATAATGGGATATAAAATAAAAATCATTAAAATGGAAAACACTTTTCATCCTTGAAATAATTCCATGAATTCTTCATAATATCATTTAGAAAGGAGAAAATAAGGGAAAAATCAAATTATCAATAAGTGTTAAGTATAACAGAAGTAATCATGAAAAATATGAATAATCAACATGGAATGTAAAAGAACTAAATAGAAATTTAATTTATATAACTTGAATATATTTATAAGATAAGGAATAATCAATTTTGAAAGGTAAATTACTAAAAACACAACCCTTGTAATAAATATTTTGTGTATAAAATGTATCCATATATTATATCACTGTGAAAATATCATTTATAATAATAATTGTATTCTTAATGAAGGAAATTTATAATTACTGGAAATCACGTCTGAGGAATATGATAAAATACCATTAATATATATCCTCAATATAGTTTATAACAATTTGGTAAAACTCATCTAGTTTGTCCAACTAATTTAAAACTAATAGTCAAAAACTCATATAGTTTGGCCAATTTATTTGTCTCATAAGACATGTTAGATGATTTAGGTAATATATATTACCAGGACCCAACCATTTATTCATTTCCAAATAATTCCTCAAATATTTAATAATTTATTATATTCATAAACAATGTTTCTTTTCATCTAATATATATATTGTGTAAATGATAATGATTTATCAATATTTCAGCAATTTATCAACTATCGAAGTAAACATTTTATGTAAAAATTTAATATGATGTTTGAAATAATCATATCCATTATAAAATAATATGTATATTTATGAAAAATGATATTTTTAATGCAAAATTATAATACTAAATATCTTTTTTAAGGTAATGTAAATAATTATAAAAGAAAGTGAGATTGTACAATAAATTTTTCCACTTGATAATTTTCAATTCAAAATCCTTTATACGATGTAATTAAAAAACCATAAAATAACCTAATTTATTAATTTTTAATGAAATTACTTCTCATAGTGGATGTATATAAACCACATAAACATGAATTAGTGCATAATAAAAAATAAGTCATAATGGAATGTAAATTGAGACGAAATCATATACCCCACACTTGCTTTTTTTTTCTGAACATTCTTTAACATCTTATATGGTGGTTTTAAACTCGTTACTAAATTATAAAAAACCATATTAATATTCATAACATCATATATAATCTTTTTTTTTAAATATTATTACAAATTTATTACAAATGTTATGTTATTATCAATGTTTTAGGTTTTAATTATCTTGTTTTCTCATGCGTGTTTCATGATGAATGATTTGGGTATTGTACATATTATATAGTTCTATAACATTAAGAATAATAATCCTAACGTAATAATAATATTTTTAAATCAATTATACTTTTAATACCAATCATGAATGGTTGTTTTTTAGAAAATGAAGTATGTTATGATCATGGTGATGATAGGTCGTACATAAACATAAGTGTAAAGACTCGGAATTTCCATGTAATTTTTGTTAATTATATGGGAATTTTACGAGTCTGCGAAATTAGACGGTGCATGATTTCGAGGCCTAGAGTGCCCGGAATGATCCGTCAAAGTTTTGTTAAGCTTAAGTTAACGCACTTAAGTAGCTTTACTGAAAAAGTTGAATATCTCTTAAATGGTTACTCAGATAAAAAATCCAAGGGCACCATTTCACTTAGGTTGGTGGGTTTACCCTAGGCGCGACTTAAGATTAGTCGGCGCGGGCCTCCTGTGAGAGAACCTAAAAATGGAATAATCGTAAATAAAATAATTAAATAAATTATTTTATTTTTCAAATGCTTATAACTCACAAACAGTAACTCGGATTAAAAATCTGAGACCACCGCTAAACTCATGAGGGTATGCTTTCTTTAAGTAGATACTAACTTTGGACGATGCGGGCCACTAGAGAAAGTTAGTTTTTGGCTGCAAATAAAATAATTAAGTGAAAATTATTTTATTTTAAAATTCATTAATTCTAAATGTTAACTCAGATTGAAAATACAAGAGTATTGTTTGGTTCGTTGGGGCGTGTTTCACCTAGGTAGAGCCTAACCTCGACCGACATGGGTCGAGGGTGACTGATAATAATTTTCCGAACTTTTTTTCGGGTACATTCAATAAACGTGTGAGCGACGTTTTATAACTATTGAACCGGTGCTCGGAATTGAAATTTGAGGGCACCGTTGAACTCCCAGCACCGGTATTCACTTAAGGAGACTTTCACATCAAAGGCAGTGGGTCGAGAATGAATGTTAGTTTTTGGGTTTTTCGTAGAAAATAATAAAATAAAATGATCTTCACATTATTTTATTTTAAGCTTCCATGTGGATATTTCAGGTGGGGTCCATCGGAACTAAACCTCCACATGAATGTTGGAAGTGGGGACCACCACACCTTAACCTCCCATGAGATATTATGGTGGTGGGGACCACCCAAACCATTGTAAAGACCTGTAAATTTCAAGTAAATGTTTTTCTTAAATTATATGGGATTTTATGAGTACTCAGTTTCTGACGGCACCTGATTCCAAGGCCCGGTGTGCCCAGAATCGATTTTCGATGTTTAGCTCGGGTACGTTCAGTGAACAAATGAGCGGGTTTCTCTATCTATTGAACCAGTGCTCAGAATCAAAATCCGAGGGCACCGATGAAATCGCAGTGGTGGTAATTTCTTAAGAGGACCTTTACCAACGGTGCATTTTCTCAGGAGGAGTTGTTAAAATTTGGGGACTAATAAAGAATTGAATAAAAATTTGTGGTACAAATTTTATTCCTAACTTAAGTGGTTTTATCCTAGGTGTGGGAGTTGGGGTGGGACTCACTAGTTACTAACTACCCATTAGAGGATAAAGGTGGGGTGGGGCCCATATGAGCACAACCCTCCACATTCCCTAACTCCTTTAAACCCCTCACTTAAGTTGTGTAACTCATCTTAACTTGGTTAAAAATCCCTATTAATTGGGTGACTTCTCCTCTCCTCACATTAATTTAATGACAACACACACTAATTTAATTAATTGAATGATGTGTTTGAATTTTGGAAGTTTGAAATTCTTGAAAAAATAATAAAATAAGGGGAGGCCTTATTTTATTTTGGCTGGATGGTTGTGTGAGGATTTTGGGGAAGGAACTCTAAGTCCCATGAAGAAATTCATCACCTTTGTTGAAGAACGCCAAGACTCCAACGAAGAACGTCGACTTGGCGGTCCCGATATTCTTCATCCTCTTCCTCCTCTGTGACAAGGGAAGAGATACAGACGACGATGAGAATGATGCCATCATCCATGGCGCTTGAAAACCGTGAAATTCCTTCGAGGTAGGGGTTACCTTCGATCAAGTTTTATTTATCAATCTTCGTGGATTTAAATATGACCTCTTGTTATCGTCACAATGGGAGGAGATCAGACCGCACAAACACGACCGATACTCCTCCTCCTTTTTTTTGTTGATCTTTATTGATGATTTTGGCGTAGGCGGCGCGGTGCCGTTGCACCATGCGGGAACGAAGAGGACCGCGACCGGAGCGGGCCACGGCGGTGGAGCGCGGTGCCATCGCGCTGCCCCGGTTTGGACGAAGGAGGATGCAGTTGGAGCGGGCCGCTGCAGAGGGGCGCGATGCCGTCGCGCCGTTCCAGTCAGACTGGAACTGCAGCCTAAGGCCGCGGTGGTCACCAGTAGGGGCGGCTGGGCTCGGCCGGCCGCCAGCGTTCCAATAGGCAGGACCCCCGCGGGTCCCGCGGAGGTTCAACCGGCCACCCATAATGGCTGGCCGTTTTCTGAAAAAACCGGGGGTTTGAAACCCCAGGCCAGTACATAGGGCGGACCCCTTAGGGTCCGCCGTTTCAGAATCATCAGGGCAGCGCCCCCCTTTGCGCCCCGCTCGGTCGCGAGCTGAGCTGCGACTGGCTTATGAGTCGAGCTGCAGGTCGCACCCAGGTGGGCCCGTCTATGCCCAACCGGGCTGGGCCCAGACCCAGGTCTAGTCGACCTAGTTCGGTCCGACCAAGGGGGTTTTGGGCCGGGTCGGACCAGGCCCAAACCCCCTATTTTCAGACAGGTTCGTTCAAACACCCATATCTTGGGCTACGGACCTACGATCGATACACCATCAGTTTTGTTGGGATCCTTGGATCGATAAGGTCGTTTCTATATATTACAATCAAGATTTCGGTAAATTTTGGGTACGGCTAGGTTGGTTCGAACTTGAAACCAACCGGGCCCTTGGATCGGAAACGCTTATAACCTAACGACCGGACGTCCGAATGACGTTCCATCGATCACGTTGAATTCCTCTTAGTGATAAGGTTATTTTGGTTTTATATGCTTGAGGTTTAGATTCAGCTGGAGTATGGTTGGGTTGGTTTTAACTTAAAAACCAACCGGGCCCCTAGGACGAAAAAAGCCAATAACTTTTAGACCGGGCGTCCGATAGATGCACCGTCTATCGCGTTGAGTTCCTATTAACAAGATGGAACATTGTGACACATAAAATCTAGACTTAATGACAATTTATGTATCGAACCCCTTGGCTCATGGAGCGGACCCTCCCGAAATCGAGCATGCTCTGTGCGGGAACCCTAGAGCTGGCTGCGACTGCGACGATGATGAAGACTGTACTTGGATCCGACATGGGTTCAGCAGCGAGGACGACTGTACTTGGATCCTACATGGTTTCTACAACGAGGAAGACTGTACTTGGATCCTATGTGGGTTCGGTAGTGAGGGTTACTATACTAGGATCCTACGTGGATTCAGCAGCGACGACTTCTGTACTTGGATCCTACGTGGGTTCGGTAGGGGAGATGATTCAGAGGCTACATCTATCATCTCCACCCCTCTTCATGAGTAGTATACCTGTGTGAGATGAGTCTTGAATTTCAATCATTATCATCGATGTGATTGTCATACTTTCCTGTGTGTATTGAGTTGTGCTTTCCTATGTGGATTGGGTTGTGTTTTCCTATGTGGATTGGGTTATACTTTCCTGTGTGGACTGGGTTGTACTTGGGCTCGTGTGTTGGATCCGATCTAGAATTGATGACTTAGGTATATGTATGGGCATATAACTAAGTAGAGTTGGTTGATACTTCGTGTTTGTATCCTTCCTTTTTGGTTTATCCTTTGTGGATTCTGGGAGACCTTTGGGGGTCTTGGGGTCCCTACTGAGTATCGTATACTCACCCCTGCATGGGCTATGACTGCACTACATTGTGTTGGTTGCAGAAGATAGACATCGCTAATCGCGGTTGAGGATTGTGGAGCGGGACGGTACCCGAAGGTGGACTATCAGGCGGGATGTACCCAGAGCGGGCAGATGGACCCGAGGAGCTGAAGAGACTATCTGTACCCACCCTTTAGGTGGGATAGCCGGAGGACGACTCCATGGTTACTAATTTACTTTACTGCTATTTTATTTTATTTTCAGTTGTACTTTAATTTCAGTTTGGTTTGTATACTGGCCCATTTACTTTTCAGCACTTACTTTTGTTCCCAGTTTACTTAGTGTTTACTTCATCTTGTGTACTCTGTTGTGTTTGTTTATTTGTATAAAGGAAATGCATTCCCTCTGTATTGGGATTTACGCCTTGGTTTCTAGTTTCCAGCCCCTGGCCTGTGGAATGAGGGCTTGGGGTATTCACGGCACGAGCCCCGAGGATGGGTCGTGACAAATTGGTAATAGAGGAGTCGGTTCTACTGTAGAACTCAGGACTCTGATAATTTCTTCTATGCGAAGCAATAGTGTTAAGTGTATTGAGTGTGGTTATCAGTCCAGGGAGTCCAGTGTTGGTGCGACGGCTGACGTATCCATACACCAGGACCCTGACTTCTGATTTTCGACTCAATGCATGAAAACATTGATTGCATGTGTGTTTCAAAAGTTTTCCTTGTGATTACTTTGTGTCAGATCACCAGGTATACTGTATGAACCGTGGAGAACCTATTTCTTTTCAGGATGGCCCCACAATGGCAGCCAACTAGGGTTTCGAGCTTTGTGAGAGATGGCAGCCCACCGAGCGACGAGGCCTCGGTGCAGGGCCCCATTACAGCGGAGGCACCGACGGTACCTCTACCCGCCGAGCCACTGATGCCACCTGCCCCAGCAGCTGAGAGTGCACATCGCCTGAGTGCACTGCATGAGTTTCAGCATCAGAGACCGCCCAGGTTCTGTGGGGGGACAGACCCTTAGGCAGCCGATGATTGGATGGAGGCTGTTGTTCGAGTCTTCAGATTAGTAGGAACACCAGCTGACCTGATGGTGATCCTTGCGACGAGTCTCATGCACGCATCAACATGTAGATGGTGGAGCCTGATTCTCCAGGTGCATGATGAGGCATCTCTTCTTTGGTCAGACTTTGAGAGCCTCTTCCACTCGAAGTTCGTTCCAGCCACCCTCCGTGCGGTGCACATTCAGGAGTTTCTATAGCTGCGGCAGGGCAGCATGACATTAGCCCAGTACTCGGCGAGATTTACCGATCTCTCGTGCTACTCCACGGACATGGTACAAGATCCATTATTCCAGGCCCAAACCTTCGAGCAAGGACTAATGCATGAGATCAGGGCATCGATGATCTCCCTCAGTATTCTGATGTAGGCAGGAGTACTGGAGCGAGCCCTTCTTGTGGAGAGATTTCTTGATGAGCCTTCACCAACAGCGAGACCTACCGCAGGGTGGCATGTAGCGGAGTCTTCTGCAGCCGACAGTAGATAGAAATCGCAGAGGTCCAAGCGGACTAGACCATCAGGATACTGGTTCAGAGGTGCAGGGCACACGCAGCAGAGCCAGTCATTCGATAGGAAGACAGTGATATGCATGTGGCGGGCAGGGCCACATGGCTCGTGACTGCCCGACCATCCATGCAGAGGAGTATCAGACAGTTGAGGGACCACCCAGGAAGAGGCAGAGGTTCAACCGTGGTGGTCCGCAGGGAGTAGGCGGACGGGGCAGAGGAGCTGGTCGAGCAGCAGGTGGTGGACGACGCTTCGGGGCTCTACCACCACCACCACCTAGAGGTCCACCCCGACCACAAGGAGCTGGCGAACAGAAACAGGCTCAGCTTCAGGCAGTGGAGGCCTATGACCACGGCGCACCTGAGATGATTCGAGGTACTATCTGTGTCTACTCAACCCTTTCTGCAGTTCTTATAGAGACAGGAGTGAGTCATTCTTTCATTTCCACTTCCCTTGTTTGGAGCTCGGAGATTCCGACAGAGCCATTGGCTTGATCCTTACTGCTAGAGACTCCAACAGGAGTAGACTCGATGATTACGCACTAGTGCCGGCAGTGTGAGCTTATGCTAGGAGGCGAGAGCTTTGGCTGGGATCTTCTTCTAGCGACGTCGAGGCCTTATGACGTCATCTTGGGCATGGATTGGTTATCTATGGTCAATTATCAGATCGACTGTATTAGGCACAAGGTGTGGTGTGTTCGCACCGATGGGAGTAGGTTCACCTTCACCGGAGAGAAGGGAGCCTTTGTAGTACAGGATGGACTCACATGGAGGAGAGGACAGCCGATCACTCATCATTTGGCCAGTATCATCCTAGGAGAAGTTGATGTGTGGAGTCCGAGTTTTCCTGTAGTGGTGGATCAGTATGTGGACGTTTTTCCTAATGACGTTTCAGGACTACCTCCTCGCAGAGAGGTAGACTTCTATATTGACTTGTACCCCGGGACAACCCCGGTATCTACTACAACATATCAGATGGCTCCTGCTGAGCTTCGAGAGCTACAGGTACCGCTGGAGGACTTGCAAGGAAAGGGATTCATCTGACGCAGTGTTTCACCTTGGAGTTCCTTGATTTTATTCGCCAAGAAGGCGGACGAGAGCTTGCGACTATGTGTAAATTACCGTCGCTTGAATTAGGTGACCATAAAGAACAAGTATCCACTTCCGAGGATTGATGACCTCTTCGATCAGCTCAAGGGAGCACGATGGTTCTCAAAGATAGACCTCAGGTCAGGCTATCATCAGCTCAGAGTTCGAGACGAGGATGTGCAGAAGACGACCTTCAGGTGTCGGTATGACCACTATGAGTTCTTTGTTAAGCCTTTCGGCGTAACCAACGCTCTAGTGGTGTTCATGAGTCTCATGAACAGGATCTTCCAGCCTTATCTCAATCAATTTGTCGTAGTCTTCAACGACGACATATTGATTTACTCGACTACTGAGGAGGAGCATGCCTACCACTTGCGGGTTGTAATGGATACACTTTGAGAGCACCAGATTTATGGTAAGATATCGAAGTGTCAGTTCTGGATTTGAGAGGTCCACTTATTGGGACACATCATCTTTGAGGTGGGAGTTGTGGTGGATCCTGCGAAGATCAAGGCAGTGCTAGCTTGGGATCCACCCAGGAGTGTGACAGAGGTGCGAAGTTTCCTAGGTCTGGATAGGTACTATCGGATATTTGTGCTAGAATTCTCAAAGTTGCAGCACCACTTTCAGCTTTGACGAAGAAGGGTAAACCCTTCGTGTGGTTAGATAGATGTCAGCAGAGATTCCAGGAGCTGAGACATAGATTGACTAATGCACCCATCTTGAGGCTATTGGAGGAGGGAGTAGGGTACGTAGTTTACTACGATGCATTAGGGATCAGACTCTGGTCTGTCCTGATGCAGGAGTGGGCAGTGATCTCCTATGGATCACGACAGTTGAGGAAGAATGAACAGAACTATGCTACCCATGACTTGGAGTTACCAGCAGTGGTCTTCGCCTTGAAGATGTGGTGAAACTATCTTATGGGTGAGTGCTTTATAGTCTACTCTGACCCCCGGAGTCTCAGGTACATCTTCTCGTAGATGGACCTGAACCTGAGACAATGATGATGGATCGAGTTCCTCCAGGACTATGACTTTGAGATAGTCTATACTCCTGAAAAGGGGAACGTAGTAGCTGATGCTCTTAGCAGGAGGTCGGGTATCCAACTACTTGGATAGGCGACAGAGCAAATAGCCGAGTTGCAGATATCCTTCGTGTATAGAGAAGGGGCATCCTTTCTACAGTAGCTCATAGTCACTCCTCCACTACTTCAGCGGGTCAGAGAGGCACAACATGGGGACGTTGACTCTGAGACGCGACGTGCACAGATATCCTCAAGACAGGCACCTGATGGATTCTCTGTAGGAGGAGAGCACGTCGTCATTTTAATAGGAATTACCATGGTACCAGTTTCATTATACGAGGAGGTGCTGAGGGAGTTTCACATTTCCCCATTGGCGGTACATCCAGGAGTAATGAAGATGTACCGGGATCTCAGACGACAGCACTGGTGTCTAGGTATGAAGAAGTCTATGGCAGAGTTCATTTCACGATGTCTCACCTGCCAGTAGGTGAAGGCAGAGCACCTGGTTCTAGCAGGCTTGGTACAACCCTTAGAGGTCACGGAGTGGAAGTGGTATGGTATATATATGGATTTCGTGATAGGGATTCCACGTACTTCCAGAGGACACAACTCTATCTGGCTGATCGTAGACCGAATCACCAAGTCGGCCCACTTCTTACCCATTAGAGACCAGGGCTTAGGGGAGAGCTTGGGATGCCTCTACATTTAGGAGATTGTACGGATTCATGGCGTTCCATCATCTATCATCTCCGACCGAGACGCTCGCTTTACTTCTCGGATTTGAAAGGGGTTGCAAGAGGAATTTGGGACGCAGCTACGCTTGAGAACCGTCTTTCATCCTCAGACGGATGGCCAGACGGAGAGGACCATTCATACTCTCAAGGACATGCTCCGTGCATGTGTCCTCGACTTTGGTCGCGGCTTGGAGGATCACCTACCTTTGGTGGAGTTTGTGTACAACAATAGTTACCACTCCACCATCGGGATGGAACCATACGAGGCATTGTACGACCGACCTTGAAGATCACCTCTGTGCTGGATAGACCCTGGGGAGTCAGCACTTGTAGGACCAGAGATAGTCTAGGCCATGATGGAGAAGGTACATATCATCCAGGAATGGATGAGGACTGCTCAGAGCCGACATAAGTCCTATGCTGACAGGAGGTGGAGACCACTAGAGTTTGAGGATGGCGACCACGTTTTCTTACGGGTCTTACCTCGACATGGATTACGGAGATATGGATGGGGCGGCAAGTTATCTCCGTGATTCATCGAACCATTCAGGGTTCTTATTAGGACAGGCGAGGTGACTTATCTCCTCGATCTTCCACCTCAGTTGCATCGGGTGCACGACGTCTTCCACGTATCTCAGCTGAGGAGATACGTGCACGACCCGTCGCATATCATTGATCATGGGGAGATAGACATCGATGATGGGGCGACATTTGCAGAGGTCCCGGTGGAGATCGAGGATCGATAGGAGCGGGTCCTATGTGGAAGGTCGATTTCTCTAGTGCGCATCAGGTGGCAGCATGGGAACCTCCAGGAGAGCACATGGGAGGGGGAGGGTTAGATGTGTGCATAATACCCTCATTTGTTTCCCTAGTTTACGATGTAGCTTTACGGAGACATAAATCCCTGAGGTGGGAGTAATGTAAAGACACGTAAATTTCAAGGAAATTTTTTTCTTAAATTCTTTGGGATTTTATGAGTACGCAGTTTCTGACGGCACCTGATTTTGAGGCCCGGTGTGCCCGGAATCAATTCTTGAAGTTTAGCTCGAGTACGTTCAGTGAACAAACAAGCGGGTTTTTCTACCTTTTAAACCGGTGCTCGGAATCAAAATCCGAGGGCACCGATGAAACCGCAATGGTGGTAATTTCTTAAGAGGACCTTTACCGAAGGTGCATTTTCTTGGGAGGAGTTGTTAAAATTTGGGGATTAATAAAGAATTGAATAAAAATTTGTAGTAAAAATTTTATTCGTAACTTAAGTGGTTTTATCCTTGGTGTGGGAGTTGGGGTGGGACCCACTAGTTACTAACTACCCTTGAGAGGATAAAGGTGCGTGGGGCCCACACGATCCCAACCCTCCACATTCCCTAACTCCTATAAACCCCTCACTTAAGTTGTGTAACTCATCTTAACTTGGTTAATCTTCCCCATTAATTGGGTGACTTCTCCTCTCCTCACATTAATTTAATGCCAACACACACTAATTTAATTAATTGAATGATGTGTTTGAATTTTTGAAGTTTGAAATGCTTGGAAAAATTATAAAATAAGGGGAGACCTTATTTTATGATGGTTGGCTAGTTGTGTGAGGATTTTGGGGAAGGAACTCTAAGCCCCTTGAAGAACTTCATCACCTTTGTTGAAGAATGACAAGACTCAAATGAAGAATATCGACTTGGAGGTCCCGATATTCTTTATCCTCTTCCTCCTCCGTGACAAGGGAATAGATACCGACGACGACAGGAACGACTCCGTCATCCGTGGCGCTTGACAACCACGAACTTCCTTCGAGCTCGGGGTTACCATTGACCAAGTTTTATTTATCAATATTTGTGGATTTAAATATGAATTCTTGTTATCATCACAACAGGAGGATATCAGACCACACAAACACGGCCGATCCTCCTCCTTGTTTTTTTGTTGATCTTCGTTGATGATTTTGGCGTAGGCGGCGCGGTGTCGTTGCACCGCACGGGAACAAAGAGGACTGCGGCCGGAGCGGGCCACGGAGATGGAGCGCGGAACCGTCGCACTGCGCCGGTTTGGCCGAAGGAGGCTGTGGCCAGAGCGGGCCATGGCAGAGGGGCGCGGTGCCGTCGCGCCATGCCGATTAGATGGGAACCGAGGCCTAAGGCCGCGACAGACACCAGCAAGGGCGGCCGGGCTCGGTCGGCTGTCGACGCTCCAAGAGGCGGGACCCCCACGGGTCCTGCAGCGGTTCAACCGGCCGACCATAATGGCCGGACATTTTCTCGAAAAACCGGGGGGTTGAAACCCCTGGCCAGCACACAGGGCGGACCCCTTAGGGTCCGCCGTTTCGGAATCAAGGGGGTGCCGCCCCCCTTTGCGCCCTGCTCGACCATGAGCCGAGCTGTGGGCCGGGCCGCACCCAGCTGCGGGCCAGGCCGTGCCCATCCGGTCCGGGCCACGCCCAACCGGGCCGGGCCCGAACCCGGGTCGGGTCGACCCAGTTCGGGATAACCTAGGGGGTATTGGGCCGGGTCGGACCGGGCCCAAACCCCCTATTTTCGGACTGGTTCGTTCAAACGCCCATATCTTGTGCTACGATCTTCCGATTGATGCACCATCAGTTGCGTTGGGATCCTTGGATAGAGAAGGTCGTTTTGGTATATTACACTCAAGCTTTTAGTAAAGTTTGGGTACGACTGGGTTGGTTCGAACGCGAAACCAACTGGGCCCTTGGAGCGGAAATGCTTATAACCTAACGACCGGACGTCCGAATGATGTGCCGTCAATCACGTTGAATTACTCTTAGTGATACAGTTCTTTTGGATTACTCTGCTTGAGGTTTAGATGCATCTGGAGTATGTTTAGGTTGGTTTTAACTTAAAAACCAACTAGGCCCCTAGGACGAAGAAAGCCAATAACTTTCAGACCGGGAGTCCGATTGACACACCGTATGTCGCGTTGAGTTCCTATTGATGAGACAGATCTTTGTGATACATAAACTCTAGACTTTTTGACAATTTATGTATCGACCCACTTGGCTCATGGAGCGGACACTCCCGGAATCGAGCGTGCTGTGTGCGGGAACCCTAGAGCTGGCTGCGACTATGACGACGATGACGACTGTACTTGGATCCTACATGGGTTCGATAGTGAGGACAACTATACTTGGATCCTACATGGGTTCAGCAGCAAGGATGACTATACTTGGATCCTACGTGGGTTCGACAGCGATGGTTACTGTACTAGGATCCTATGTGAGTTCGGCAGTGACGACTTCTGTACTTGGATCCTACGTGGGTTCGACAGGGGAGATGATTCAGAGTCAACATCTATCATCTCCACCCCTCTTCGTGAGTAGTATACCTATGTGAGCTGAGTATTGACTTTCAATAATTATCATCAATGTGATTGTCATGCTTTCCTGTGTGGATTGGGTTGTGCTTTCCTGTGTGGATTGAGTTGTGTTTTCCTATGTGGGTTGGGTTATTCTTTCCTGTGTGGACTGGGTTGTACTTGGGCTTGTGTGTTAGATTCGAGCTAGAATTGATGACTTAGGTATATGTATGGGAATATACCTTAGTAGAGTTGGTTGATACTTCATGTTTGTATCCTTCCTTTGTGGTTTATCCTTTGTGGATTCTGGGAGACCTTCGGGGGTCTCGGGGTCCCTACTGAGTATCGTATACTCACCCCTACACGGGCTATGCTCGCACTACATTGTTGTGGTTGAGGCTTGTGGAGTGGGATGGTACCCAGAGGTGGACTATCAGGCGGGACGTACACGGAGTGGACGGACGGGCCTGAGGAGCCGATGAGACTATCTGTACCCACCCTTTAGGTGGGATAGCTGGAGGACGACTCGGTGGTTGCTGATTAACTTTATGCTGCTATATTTTCTTTTCAGTTGTACTATACATTCAGTTGGGTTTGTAAACTAGCCCATTTACTTTTCATCACTTACTTTTTTACTCAGTTTACTTAGTGTTTACTACAGCTTGTGTACTCTGTTGTGTTTATTTACTTATATAAAGGCAATGACTTCCCTTTTTATCGAGATTTACACCTTGGGTACTAGTCACCAGCACCTGGCCTATGGAAGGCGGGCTTGGAGTAGTCACGACATGGGCCCCGAGGATGGGTCGTGACAACCATAACCTCCCATGAGAGGTTATGGTGGTGGGGACCACCCGGGATTTTAAACCCCCTTGAAACCTCCCATTAATTGGAAGAAACCTCTCAAGTCCCTATTAAATGCTGGGGGAGCCTCTTAGTATTCTCCCAATAATTATAGACAACACACCTCTTAAATTATGCCAGTATAATTTAATAAGCTTGCTCCTTTTAAATTTAAATAACTGCATCGCTTAAATTTAAGATGGTTCCTAATAAATGAACCGTCATAAATTCCAACGATCGTTACCTACATACCTCACTCTCCTATATATATGAAGCTTGGGAGGAGGTTTTAGGATGGCTTCACCAAGCGACGAAGTGCTGGTAAAGTGACGTGACACCCAACACTTAGAGGATTGCGCTTCCTCCACAAAGTATGCATTATTCCAATGAAGAACGCTACTGATGAGAGACTTAGACTTCCTTCCTCAGAACCTACTCCAATGTAGGATGTCTTCAACTATGACAAGCCGGAACACAAACTAACGATCGAGGAAAACACAAATGTCTGTCTTTTCACAACGATCCATCTTCTTCCCCGTGCCAACGTCGATAAACATCGAACAAAGTGTAGGGGGTTTATTTGCATGTTAATGCCTTCCTTGTTTTTCTTTTGCGGATTGGAAAAGAATCGTTGCGGAGGCTGTAGAATTTGAAGTTCATCGTTCTCTATTTTTTGATAGACCGATTGCTATCATCCTAAATGCGGAGGGTGTGGGCCAAACTAACATGGACAGACTCCCTCCACCGATCTCTTTGTGATGTTCTTCAGCATGGCCATGAAATGATGAGGCGACAGAGGCGATAGGAAATGACTGTGCTACCTGTGAACTCTGAAACCCGCGCCGTCCTCATGGTGCTTCGGCCGAACCGGCTCCCAGCCACCACCGACCTCCCGTGCGTCCGCTAGCCTCACATGCACCTGCCGGCCTCCCGGCCACCCGCTGGCCACCCGGCCGCATGCCGGCCTCCCGGGCTAAGCCGCCCGAGCAGCGCCCCTCACAAAGTTGGCCGAACTAGCCTCGGCCAACCGGGCCGAGCCACCGGGTCATGCCCCATGTGCACTTGGCCGAGCCAGCCATCCGCACCCCTCACAGCCCCTAGCTGAGCTGGCCATCCGCACACCTCGCGGCGCCTCCAGGCCATACGACCCTTACACCGATACGCTGTCTTTCCGCGCCCTCACGATCGGTCTGCACCCTCGTGCTACTCATGGCCTTCACGGCCTACTGGGCTGGGCCCAGTGGGCCGGGACAGACCCAACAGGTCAAGCTGGGTCAACCCAGACCGGGTCGGTCCAACTGGGTCGGACTAGACCTGGGCCCACTTTGACCCATTTACGCTCCTTCGACCATATCTTTGGCACCAGATGTCCGTTTGACGAATAGTCAGCAGCGCTGGAAATATTGGAGTGTGATGGTCCCTTAGAGTATACCCCAATAGAGTTCGGGGTATAGTTAAGATACGGTCCGGTTGGATCATGCACGAATCCAACTGGGCCCCCGAGACTAAAAGGCTAATAACTCTCAGACCAGGCATCCGATTGATGTGCCATCTGTTGCATTGAGACTCCTATGACAAGATGAAACTTCGGGATTTTTCTTCATGGGACTTAGTTGAAGTTGATGTATCGACACTTGGCTTGAGGTGTGGACCCTCTCAGAATCAAGCGTTCTTGTGCGGAAACCCTGTGGCTGGCTGCTCTCTGACTACTGTTCCTGGATCCTGTGTGGGTTTGACAGTTCTGACTACTATTCTTGGATCTTGTGTGGGTTCGACAACTATTAATACTATTCTTAGATCATGTGTGGGTTCTATAGCTCTGACTGTTGTTCTTGGATCTTGTGTGGGTTTGACAGTTCTGACTACTATTCCTGGATCCTATGTGGGTTCGACAGTTCTGACTACTTTTCCTAGATCCTATGTGGGTTCGATAGTTCTAACTACTGTTCCTGGATCCTATGTGGGTTTGAAAAATCTGACTACTATTCCTCGATCCTGTGTGGGTTCAATTTTTCGGACTACTGTTCCTGGATCCTGTGCGGGTTTGACAGTTCTGACTACTGTTCCTGGATCCTATGTGGGTTCGATAGCTCTGAATACTATTCCTGGATCATGTGTGGGTTCGACAGCTCTGACTACTATTGCTAGATCCTGTGTGGGTTCGGTATCTCTCACTACTATTCCTGGATCCTGTGTGGGTTCGATAGATCTGATTTCTATACCAGTATCTTACGTGGGTTTGACATAATAGATGATTTAGTGGCTACATCTAATCATATCTAACTCTATACAAAAGTTGAATACCTGTGTGAGCTGATTCAGTAACTTTTGTGTTTTCCCCATGATTGAGATAGATTACTTGGTAGCTTAGGTATATATATGGGAATATACCTAAGTGGGGTTATCTGTTGATTTCATACTTGGTGGTTTATCCTTGTTGGATTTTTTGAGACTTTGAGGGTCCCAGGGCCCCGAATGAGTATCGTTATACTCACCCCTGTATGGGCTACACCCACACCTCGTTGGGTTGGATGCAGACGATGGAAAACGCTAACTGAGGCTGAGAGCACCAGGACCGAGCGGTACCCGGAGGTAGATCATACGGCATGATGGTACATGGAGGAGAAGGATGGACCTGGAGTGCTGAGGAGGTGATCTGTACCTACCCTTCAGTTTGGAACCTCGAAGGACAAACCAATGACAATTTTTCTTTTCTTTAGTTGTACTTTCCGTTTCCTCATAATTCACAGTTGGGATTGTATTTTCGGACCCCTTTTTACTTTTAGTACACTTTTTTATACAATTTTACTTAGTATTTTTCTTCCGGCTTGTACTCTGTTGTGTTCGTTTCCAGGTTATAAATGCAATGCCTTCCCAATTTTAGGAATTTATGCCTTTGGTGCTAGTTGCCATCCCCTGGCCTGTGGAAGGCGGGCTTGGGTAGTCACGGCACGGACCTCGGGGGGATAAGTCATGAAAAATTGGTATCAGGGGATTTGGTTCTACCATAGAACTTAGGATTTTGATATTTTCTGTGAAGCTATAGTGATAAGTGTAGTGAGTGTGGTTTTCAGTTCAGGGAGTCCAGTATTGGTTCGGTGGCTAACATATCCATACACCAGGTCCCTGACTTCTGATTTCCAACTCAGTGCAAGAAAACACCGATTGTGTGTGTGTTTTATTTGTGATTTCTTAAGTCTTCCCACCAGGTATAATCTTTTGACCGTGTCACATCTGTTTCTTTCAGGATTTCTCCTTGCAGACAGCCAGTTAGAGTTCCAATAGTTGTACGCACTGATATCCTACCGAGTGACGAGGCTTTGGTGTAGGGCCCTCTTACTATGTTGGCACATTCGGGTGGTGTACTAGCAGTACCACCACCCATTGGGCAGAAGATACCACCAGACACACTGGCGGACAATGCACGCCGACTGAGCGCATTGCATGGGTTCCAACAGTAGAGGACTCTGAGGTTTCGAGGCAAGATAGATTCCCACGCAGCTGAGGGCTTGCTGGAGGCGATTTCTATAGTTTCCCGTCTAGTTGAGATACCATTAGACCAGACAGTGATCTTAGATTCTAGTCTTTTTCAGTGAGTGACCATGAGTATGGTCTGCTTATTGACGAGGCTTTGGTATGTGGACCATTGATCGAGATAGTACCTTCAGGTAGTGTGCTAGCTATATCACAACCCGTTGGTCAGCAGTTACAACCGGCAGTACCGGTAGAGGACACAGGTATTCCTAATGCCTTACATGTGTTTCGGCATCAGATACCCCTTAGGTTCTGAGGAGAGACTGAATCACAAGTGGATGAGGACTGGCTCGAGGAGGTGACTGAGAGTTCTCTAGAACTTCTACAGTTTCGACATGACGATATGCCAGTAGCTGAGTATTCATCGAGGTGTACCGATCATTCCTAGTACTCAATGAATATGATATGATCAGTGCTTTAGGGCTCAAACTTCAGAGCGAGGTTTGTTTAAAATACATCCAAGACAACAATAATCCTCTATGAATTCCTACTTATTTTAGGGTTCTAGAGAGAACCTTTATGGCTGAATTCTCTTTGTCTAAGCTGACACAACATGTGAATATTAGCAGTGGGAAAGCAAGAAAATGGTGCTCGTCTCAGAGACTTGGGAATGTAAAATGTTTCTGGAAGAAGAAGTGTTAGGGACATATGAGTCTTCAGGGTAGTAGATGTAGAAGTAGAGCTATGAGAGCAGTATGAGGTGGTGTACTTTTTGACATGTTACAACCACCCTTTTTTTGGGGACCCCACCAGGATTAGGGAGCTGGAGGACAGGGGAAGAGAGTAGTTTCATGCGGTCAAGGCCTACGACCCAAGAGATCTAAGAATGATTTGAGGTACAGTCTATGTCTACTACTAGATACCATATCAATAGACATAGGTACCAATCATTCCTTCCTTCCACGAATTTTGTCCAGGACCTAGTGTTTCTAGTTAAACCGTTGACTTGACCCTCATGTCTGGAGATACCTTTGAGAGGAGACTCGATAATCACACTAATGCCGATGGTGTGATCTGACTCTTGAGGTGAGAGTTTCAGTTGGAACCTCGTGGTGGCAGCATCGAGGCCTTACGACATTAGTTTGGGTTTGAACTTGACATCCATAGTTCATAATAAGATTGACTGTATTTGGCAAAGAGGTTGTGGTTTATCTACAACGTTGAGATGAGATTTTCCTTGGTTGGAGAAAAAGTAAACCCAGGAAGCACAAGACAAACTCATGCATAGGAGGGTGAATCCAATCACTCGTGAGTCAGCTAACCTCACCCTCATAGCAGTAGAATTTGACTTTGTGATAGTCTATACTCCTGGGAAGGAAAACATGGTAGTAGACGCAATCAGCATGAGGTCTGACCTGCTTCTGCTGAGTTAGGTGACAGATCAGCTAGCTGCTTTGTAGATATCCTTTATGGATAGAGAAAGAGAATCTTTTCTTTAGTCTCTTACTGTCACTCCTCTACTCCTTTATCAAGTCAGGGATGCATAGCACAGAGATTCTGACTGCGAGACACGACGTGCTTAGATATCCACAGGAGAGGCACCTGATGGATTTTATGAAGGTGGGGAGCACATCATTCTCTTCAGGGGAAGTAAAATTGTACCAGTGTCAATTCAGGAGGAAGTGTTGAGGGAGTTCCACACACCCCCTATAGCGGTACATCTAGGAGTGGCGAAGATGTACCAGGACCTCCAATAGAAACACTGGTGTCCGGGAATGAAGAAGGAAGTAGCAGATTTTGTCTCTCAATTCCTCACTTGTCAACAAGTGAAGGAGGAGCATCAGGTACCACCAAGCTTGGTTCAGCCTTTAGAGGTCCTAGAGTATAAGTGAGATGAGATATCCATGGACTTCATAAAAGTAATTTTACGTACATCCATAGGTCATGACTCGATTTGGGTGATCGTCGACCGACTCACCAAGTCGGCCCACTTCCTACTGATCAGAGAGCAGGGTTCAGTAGAGAGCTTGGGACGCCTCTATGTGAAGAAGATTTTGCGGCGAAATAGAGTACCCAAGATGATTGTCTCTGATCGTGATACATGTTTTACTTCCCGGCTATGAAAGGGGTTGCAGGATGCTTTCGGGACGCAGCTTTGTTTGAGCACTGCCTTCCATCCTCAGACGGATGGTCAGAATGAGTGAACTATTCAGACCCTTGAGGACAAGCTCCACGCTTGTGTCCTCGAATTCAGTTGCATCTGGAAGGATCACTTACCTTTGGTGGAGTTTGCATACAACATCAGCTATCACTCCACCATTGGGATGACACCTTTCGAGGCGTTGTACGGGAAACCATGCAGATCACCTTTGTGTTGGACTGAACCAGGGGAGTCAGCACTCGTGGGACCAGATATGGTACAAGCTACCATAGAGAAGGTAAAGATCATCCAGAAGTTGATGAAGACTACACTGAGTAGGCCTAATTTGTATGCTGATATGAGACGGAGACCTCTGGAGTTTGAGGATGGCGACCACGTCTTTCTATGGGTCTCACCCTGACGAGGTTTACGGAGATTTGGCCAAGGTGACAAGTTATCTCTGAGATTCATTGGACCTTTTCAGGTCTTCAGCAGAGTTGGCGAGGTGGCTTACCACTTAGCTCTTCCACCTTAGTTGCACCGGGTGCATGACGTCTTCCATGTATCCTAGCTGAGGAGATATGTACACAACCCTTCTCACATCATCAACCATTGATAGTTGGATGTCGATGATGGGGTGACTTTTACAGAGGTCCCAGTAGAGATTGAGGATCGACAAGAGCAGATCCTTAATGGACAATCGATACCACTGGTGCGCGTTCCCTGGTAGCACGAGAACCTCCAGGAGAACACTTGAGAGTGGGAGGCTCAGATGTGTGCTCAGTACCCCCACTTGTTCCCTTAGTTGTGAGTTGTGGCTTACAGGGTCATAGAGCCCTAAGGTGGGTAGAATTTAAAGACTTGGAATTTCCATGTAATTTTTTTTAATTAGATGGGAATTTTACAAGTCCGTGAAATCAGACAGCTCACGATTTTGTGGCCCGGAGTTCCTGGAATGATCCGTTGAAGTTTTGTTAAGCTTAAGTTAACGCGCGTAAGCAATTTTCCTGAAAAAGTGGAATATATCTTAAATGGTTACTCAGATTAGAAATATAAGGGCACCGTTGCACTCAGGATGATGGGTTTACCCTAGGCGCGACATAAGATTAGTCGGCGTGAACCTCCTGTGAGAGAACCCAAAAATGGCATAATCGTAAATAAAATAATTAAATAAATTATTTTATTTTTCAAATGCTTATAACTCAAAAACGGTAAATCGGATGAAAAATACGACACCACTGCTAAACTCCTGAGGGTATGATTTCTTTAAGAAGATTCTAAATTTAGCCGGTGCGAGCCACCAGATAAAGTTAGATTTTGGCTGCAAATAAAATAATTAAGTGAAAATTATTTTATTGTAAAATTTATAACTTATAAACAGTAACTCAGATTGAAAATCCAAGAGTACCATTGGGTTCGTTGGGGAATTTTTCACCTAGGAAGAGCCTAACCTTGACTGGAGTGGGTTGAGGGTGACTGATAATAATTTTCCAAACTTTTTTTCTGGTATGTTCAGTAAACGCGCGAGTGGCGTTTTATAAATTCTGATCCGGTGCTCGGAATTGAAATTTGAGGGCACTGTTGAACTCACAGTGCCAATATTTTATTAAGGAGACTTTCACCTCCATGGAAGTGGGTCAAGAATGAAATTTAGTTTTTGGGATTTTCGTGGAAAATAATAAAATAAAATTATCTTCACTTTATTTTATTTTGAGCTTCCATGTGGATATTTCAGGTGGGGTCCACCAGAACTAAACCTCCATATAGAAGTTGGAAGTGGGGACCACCACACCTTAACTTTCCATGAGAGTTTATGGTGGTGGGGACCACCCAAACCATAACCTCCCATGAGAGGTTATGGTGGTGGGGACCACCCGGGCTTTTAAACAGCCTTGAAACCTCCCATTAATTGGGAGAAACCTCTCAAGTCCCTATTAAATGTGGGGGGAGCCTTTTGGTATCCTCCCAATAATTATAGCTAACACACCTCTTAAATTGCGCCATTATAATTTAATAAGCTTGCTATTTTTAAATTTAAATAACCACGTCGTGGGAATTTAGGAAGGTTCATAATAAATGAACCGTTATAAATTCCAATGATCGTTACCTACCACCCCCTCTCCAATATATAGGAAGTTTGAGAGGAGGTTTTGGGATGGCTTCACCAAACGACGAAAAGCAGGCAAAGTGACGCGACGCCCAACACTTGGTGGATTACGCTTCCTCCACAAAGAACACATTCTTCCAACGAAAAACACCTACGAGGAGTGACTTTGACTTCCTTACTCGGAACCTACTCTGACGTAGGACGTATTGGACTATGACAAGCCAGCGCACAAAATGAAGATCAAGGAAAATGATGATGTCCATCTTTTCCCAATGACCTGTCTTCTTCCCTGCACTAACATTGAAAAACATCAAACAAAGTGTAAGGGTTTATTTGCATGTTAATGATTTCCTTATTTTTCTTTTGCAGATTGGAAAAGATTCATTGTGAAGGCTATAGATTTTGAAGTTCATCATTCTCTTTTCTTGATGGACCGATTGCTATCATCTTAAACGTGGATGGTGCGGGCCAAACTAACATGGCCCGACTCCCTCCACCGATCTCTTTGGGATGTTCTTCGGCATGGCGACGAAACAAAAAGGCGACGGAGGCGACATGCAATGACCGCGCTAACCGTGGAATTTGAAACCCGTACTGCCCTCGCGGCCCTTCGTCTGAACCAGCTTCAAGTCACCGCTAGCCTCCCGTGCGCCCGCCGGCCTCACATGCACCCACCGACCTCCTGGATTCCAGCCGCCACCGGCCTCCCGTGCACCCACCGGCCACCAAACTCCCTGCCGTTTCCGGCCTCCCGTGTGGCCACTGGCCTCATATGCACCCACCAGACACTCAGCCACCCGTTTTCCTCCTCCAGCCTCCCCTGCGCCCGCCGTCCACCCAGCTCCCGGCCGTCGCTGGCCTCCCATGTGCTCGCAGGCCTCCCGGCCGCCGGCTGGCCCCCCGACCGCCCGCCGGCCTCCCGGGCCGTGCCGCCCAAGCTGTGCCCCTCACGGCATTGGCTGAACCGGACTCAGACAACCGGGCCGAGACACCTGGCCATGCCCCATGCGCACATGGCCAAGTCGGCAATCCACACCCCTCGCGGCGCCTCCGGGCCGAACCGCCCTTACATTGACGTGCGATCGGTCCGCACGCTCACGATTGGTCTGTGCCCTTGCGCTACTCACGAACTTCATGACCTTCTAGGCCAGGCCAGACCCAACGGGTCAGGCAGGGTTGACCGAGATCTGGTCAGCTCAGAATGGGTCAGGCCGGGTCAGTCTGACCGGGTCAGACTGGACCCGAGCCCACTTCGACCCATTTACGCTCCTTCAGCCATATCATTGGCATCAGATGTCCGTTTGATGAACCGTCAGCGGCGCTATAAATCATGGAGCATGAAGGTCCCTTAGAGTATACCCCACTAGAGTTTGGGGTATAATTGAGATAAGTTTAGGTTGGATCATGCACGAATCCAATCGAGCCCCCAAGACTAAAAGGATAATAACTCTTAGACCGGGCGTCCGATTGATGCGCCGTCTATTGCATTGAGACTTCTATGATGAGGCGGACCTTTAGGAATTTTCCTCATGGGACATAGTGAAAGTTTATGTATCGACACTTGGTTTGAGGAGTGGAACCTCCTAGAATCAAGGATGCTTGTGCGGAAACCCTATGGCCGGCTGCTCTTTGACTACTGTTCCTGGATCCTGTGTGGGTTCGACAGTTCTGAATAATGTTCCTGGATCCTATGTGGGTTCGATAGCTCTGACTAATGTTCCTGGATCCTATATGGGTTTGACATCTCTGACTACAATTCCTGGATCCTGTGTGGGTTCAACAGTTCTGACTACTGTTCCTGGATCCTATGTGGGTTTGATAGCTCTGACTACAATTCCTGGATCATGTGTGGGTTCGACAATTCTGACTATTGTTCCTGGATCCTGTGTGGGTTCGACAGTTCTGACTACTATTTTTGGATCCTGTGTGGGTTCAAAAGTTCTGACTACCGTTCCTGGATCCTATATGGGTTCGACAGTTCTGACTACTGTTCTTGGATCCTGTGTGGGTTCGACAGCTCTGACTACTGTTCTTGGATCCTGTGTGGGTTCGACAGATCTCACTACCATTCCTGGATCCTGTGTGGGTTCAACAACTCTGACTACTGTTCCTGGATCTTGTGTGGGTTCGACAACTCTAATTTCTGTACCAGGATCCTACGTGGGTTCAACAGAATAGATGATTTAGTGGCTATATCTAATCATATCTAACTCTCTACAAAAGTTGTATACCTGTGTGATCTGAGTCAGCAACTTTTGTGTTTTCCTCATGATTGAGATGGATTACTTGATAACTTATGTATATGTATGGGCATATACCTAAGTGGGGTTATCTGTTGATTTCATACTTAGTGGTTTTTCCTTGTTGGATTTTTTGATACCTTGAGAGTATCAAGGTCCTTACTGAGTATCATTATACTCACCCCTGTATGGGCTATGCAAGCACCTCATTGTGTTGTATGTAGATGATGAAAAATGAAAACTGAGGTTGAGAGAACTAGTACTAGGCGGTACCCGGAGGTGGATCATACAGAGTGACGGTACATGGAGGAGACAGACGAACCTGGAGTGCTGAGGAGGCGATATGTACCTACCCTCCAGGTAGGAACCTCAGAGGATGACCCAGTGTAAGTTTTTCTTTTCTTTAGTTGTACTTTATGTTTCCTTGTACTTCACAGTTGGGCTTGTTTTTCCGGCCCGCTTTTTACATTCAACACACTTTGTTATACAGTTTTACTTAGTGTTTTTTGCAGATTGTACTCTGTGGTGTGTGTTTCTAGGTTATAAAAGAAATGCCTTCCCAGTTTTAGGGATTTATGCCTTTGGTGCTAGTTTCCAGCCCCTAGCCTATGGAAGGCGGGCATGGGGTAGTCACGACACGACCCCCTGGGGGATGGGTCGTGACAATAAGTAACATTTCCAATTTTAAATGAACATTATAGAAAAGGGTTAAGTAATATTTTATTTTAAAAAATATCATAATATCAATTATACCATATTATTTATTTAAATATACTTATTATTTCATAAATTTTATGTGGTGATGAAAATAGTGTCACTTCATTTTTCAAAGGCGGTAGTCCACATGTTTTATCATCATTCAATGAGTGAAAATGCAAGAATGTAAATGATATATATTACCTTTTTATAATGATATGTATTAAATTAATATTATAATAATTTAAATTATATCACATATAATAATTAACTTTATCCTTATCACATTCAATTAAAAATCATAGTTAAAGACGAATGACCTCGCTTTCAATGGTAGTAGTTCACCGTACACACAAGAGACATTATCTTATCTCCTATGTTATGTAATATTAAGATTTGTATATGATATAATGAAGAAATAGATAAAGTTTTTATATATATATAATCTATATGATTTATATCCATTATCCTACCAAATGGAGAGAGGTGGTAATGTAAAAGTTAACGACATTGGTTTGCGAGGTGGTAGTACTCTATACACAAGAATCATGATTTAATAACCCATTTAATGGATGTGGGGACCTTTTTTTAGTAATTACCATAATAAAAATTCATATTAGCATGATGATGATATTGAGTTAATTATATCATAATGGTTAATAAGAATTTAAGGTGGTGGATGATGAAATATAATAAAAATGATCGTTGAACCATTTTGCCTCTTCTTCTGGTAACCAGCTTAGGATTTCACCAAAAGCATTTATAGGATGAATTATACAAAAAATATGGACTATTTGATCTGTTTAATAATTTTAGTATTTTATTTGGACAAGTATTGGATGAAACAAAATGGTGTGATGGTGTGAATAAACATGGGGATGGATTGGAATTTTATAAGTGAGATGAATAGAACACTTAATTTTTGGATATAAAAAGGTGCACCCACGTTTTTCACATGATAAAAGGGTCCAAGAGAAATTATTATTGATCTATTAACATTATAGAGTATAAATAAAGATATAAAATACAATTTAGACATGTTTTTATGTCAATTTAACCCCTATCAGTCTAGTTTAATCCCTCTGTGAATCTATTTTTACTTAAACCCTGATAAATAATTTTCACTATCTTTTCTCTTAATTTTAGATCAAAATTCAATTAAACATATAAAATAATATAAATCAATCTGATTCCAAATTTGGAATCCATTTTATGAAATTTAATTCCCTTAAGTGTAAAATTTTAATTTAAAATTAATCATGTAAATATTATAAGAAAGTTAGATTTTAAAGATAAAATGGTAAAAAATTTAAAAAAACTTACATCTAAATTCAATAAAAATATTATTTAAATAAAATAAATTGGATTAATTAATATATATTTGAACTATTTTTTCTGTAAAAACAATTAATAATATAATTTAACATTATAAATAATTATAATGAAAAGGCAGTGTTAAATTAAAACTCAGTATTTATCACTATTTATAAAAAATGAATAGTTTCAAAAAAATCCCAAAGAATTACTGTAAGTTAATTTTTATATGATGAATTCAAAGTGAAGTTTATTTTTTCAAATAAATTTTATAAAATTGGTAACAATTAATTTTAAATTATGTGATCAATTCATGACTAACCCATCTTTAAGAAAAATTATGTTATTTATAAAAAATTTCTTTTCCTTGAAATAGTTATAATACTATCACTAATAAATAGATATTAATCTTGTTTATTTTATACATTTTAAAACCATATAGTTTTCCTAATTTATTTATTTCTATTCATACCCTCTAATTTAATGACTTGGTTATACCGATAGTGTTTATATAGTAATATTTAAATAGAGTATTGTATTTCATTCAAACCGGGTGCTGTGTAAATTGCAAGACATCAAATATATTGAATATTATTTGAAAAAAAATATCTTAAATAATATGTACGTTATTTTTAATTTTATGCTTAGTGTTGTATTTTATATATTCAATCTTATAAAATGTTCATATTTTAAAATTATGCGGTGTTATATTCACCTCAACTCAAATAAATTGGGTTCTTATAATTTAAATATTAATTTGGAAATCAATTGACTTATATTTGAAAATTAATTTCTTGAAAAACCCACATAGTTAAAGGTTTTATAAAACATCCCCTTAATAAGATAGAAAGGTATGTACAAAGGACCTATGTAATAACATAGACTAGGAATCTTAATGTGAGAAAATAAGTGGTAAGTGAAAATATTGACATAAAAGATAAAACTAATGCCCATATACATATGATGAATGATAGATAATGTGGTTAAGATGAAGTTGATGACCAAAAATCCATAAAAAATATATGTAAAAAAGGTCATTGATGTCATAAAAATGATTATAATAGGACAAAAAAATATCAAATACCCTTTCTTATAGTTGTGGAATTATTTCATTCTCTAAGAATATAAGGAATTATACATGCATGATATATTTTAATTTCATAGGTATAATTTATTCCATTGATTTTTCTTTTCTCAATTTTCTCATAATCACTAACTCCATGAAATGACTAGGAAAAATGAATTTTTTTATTGTTGGAGAATTGAAATTAACATTTAATGGATCTTAAAATCTATAAAATATTTCATTAAATTCCTACTATATTTACTCAAATTAATTTTTTTAGAAATTTTTTCTAATAACACCCCAAGATAAAGTGAATCTATTTAATAAATATTTGACCTTATGTCTCATCAAAAATGTGTCTGAACTAATTTTGAATTAAGGTCACTAAATCAACATTATTTTCCCTAGAAAAATTAATGAGATCATTAATGTCACATTCCAAATATGTTAATAGATTGATCACAATAAAACCTTAACTAAAACATGCTGTCTTCTAAAAATAATATATCTAGTTGTCAAATATATTACATAGATCAAAACTTGTATTATAATCTAGCCAATATAATACAAACTATAAAATTACTAAATAATTTTTGTGGTTACTAATAGTATCATATAAACATATTCTTTTATTTATTATCTCAACAGATAGAGCATAATAATGGTTATCTTCCAATAATATTGTGTTTTTTGAAATGTTCATATTTCCACTTAATCACTTTTCTTAGTTCTATTCCACAAATTCATTAGAATCTATAAAGAAATAGTACTAAAATATAATCCTTATATGTTTCATGAACCTTAAAATGAGATTATCATCAATAAAATAATTTTACAATATATTTCACGTATCCAAATACACAAGAACATTAATCATTCCACATAAATTTTATCAATAAAATAATATTGAACTTGATCCCCTAGCATCTTATAAGGTATATTTTCTTATCACTTGGGGAATTTATTTTTTTAGTTCCCTATATCCTTATAGTGGAATAATTTTTCATTAAAAACTTATTTCTTCTCTTACAATCACAAGAATCATGTTCTTTATCTCCACACTTGTATAAAACTACCATTCCCATAATACATGTACCAGAGGGTTTTTTCTACAATTATTACATATAAGAACATAAATATTTTCCTACTTCCCTTTGTCCAATTATACTATGTCGTCCAGTTATTCACTTAGTTTCCTTTTGAATACATAAGACATTGATAAGTCATTCAATGTCTTTATATAACATAAATGTATTTAATCATATGAATTACATTTTTGAGGGACTAGAATACTTCAGAGAAATGTATTAAGACCCACCCCCTAAATAAATAGTCAATATTGCACTATTTATAGCTTATATAATTTGTAGCATACAAAGATAACCATATAAAGGTATCTTCATACTCCATAAACCTTTATTCACAGATTTTATATAAGCTATGAAACTTTATCTTCATCTTATTTTATTTATCATAAGATAAATATTTGTTAGTGAATGTATCCTTAAACTATTTTCATCCCATTAGTTTTATTTACTCTTCCTCCCCAGTTTCATGGATCAAAAACCACCATTGAACATCATAACCATTGATTTAATAAATTATATGTGTAACCTTTTCCTTTTCACCACATACTAATTCCATAAATAACATCTCTAAATACATAATCAATTGACTAACTTCCATAGTATTAGTATTCCCCCAAATGATTGTTGCTTCTGTCATATAAAGTAATACAACATTAGAGAATCATGTTATGGAACATGTTTCTCCATCTAGGAAAGTTTATTTTTAATTAAATGAAAAATATTAATAATATATAAATAATATGTGTTGTTATTATACTTTACATATTTAATTCCATATCATGGAAATATATACATTTTCCATGAGTATTGATACCATTACACCTTCCAGATTCTAATTCTAAATGATAGCATACATGATATTAGATAATATCCTTCTAATACACAATGTATAATCCAAAAAACTACTGAAATAAATAACATATATTAAATATTATATGCATATATAATCTCAAAATCATAATCATGGTTTCTTTTAAATTATAGATATTTTAAAATCTTTCATAATGGATTGTAAAAAATGTAAATTATCTTAAGAACACCCCCAAGAAGTGTAAACCTATGTACAATGTAAAGAACTTTTTCCAAAACCATATGATGATAAATTGAATCCCAATTCTACCATTTTAAAGTTATTACCCCTAGTTACATCTCTTACACAACCACATCCACATGTAGTATCTATACAAGGATTTATTTCTATGAAAAACCACAAAAAATTTACCTTACCAAAACATTAGGTTGATATTATATACTTATCTACAAAATTTATAATAGGGTAATATACCTACTCTATGTTTTAATAATTCTAGATCCCAAGGGTTCATTTAAAAATTCTCTGTTACTGACTTTAGTGACCTAACCCCTGTTTCTCAAAGTAGTTTTCTATTATATTACATTAAAATATATACAAAGCATAAAATTATGAAAGACTAATATTCTTAGTAGTTTTGGTGAAATAGATACATATATGATATATATTATACATGGGGATATTAAATAAAAATAGGAAAATGGAAAAAAATTTCATCCTTGAACTCATTCAAATAATTCTTCTACATATTATCGGGATAGGAAAAAAATAAATGTAATATCAAATTATTAGTAAAGGTTATGTAAAATAAGACTCTATCAAGAATAAATAATCATAATCAACACGGAATAGAAAATTAATGAAAATATATTCCATTCAAATAACATTAATATCATGATAATTTAAGTAATAATCAATATTGAAAGTTAAATAACTGAAAACACATTCCATTTAATCAATAAATTGGGAATCAAATGCATCAAAATATAACATCAATATTAAAATATCATGAATAATAATTACATGATTATTAATGAAATAAATGATTAATTGTGGGATTTCATGACTCAACCACATGATTACTCTACCATCAGTATATATCCTCTAGAATTTTTAAAACTACTATGTACCAACTCATCTATTTCGACCAACTTCATTAAAACTACTCAGTACCAACTCATTTTGTTTGGAAAACTATTTACCTCATCAGACCCCTATCTCAATAGTGTGGTTATTAATAATTAGTCCCTACAAGTGTTTTCATAATCAAATTAATACTTATATATCAAATAATAGACTTTATTCAAGAATAATGTTCCTTATTATCAAATATCAATACTGAGTAAAGGATACATATTTATTTTATATTTCTCAAATTAATAAAATAACATTGAAAGTAAGAAATGTATTAAATAATTTTATATGGTTTAGTAAATAATCATATAGATTATTCCATAATATGTATATTTAATAGAAATAAAATTTATAATATAAATTTATAAACATATAGTCAATGTTTCAAGGTAATGTTAACAATAAAAGTGAGATCATACAATAACATTTACCACATGGTAATTTTAAATTAAAATCATCTTGGATGATATTATTCAATTTGAAACATAAAATACCTTGATTTATTAATGAATAATGATATTACATGTTAAATTTGAGGTATATAAACCACATAAATTTGAATTAATGTTAAATAAAAAATTATTCTCAATGGAATGTAAGTTGAGATGAAATCAGTTACTATGAATTTAATTTTGGATAAATATGATTTAAAACAATTAATAGTGGTTGAAAAATGTTATTAACATATAAATGAACCATTTTAATAATTATAACATCATATATTATCCTTTTATAAGATGAAATCACCCATTACATTAAATCATTAATTATTTTCACTGTTTTATGTGTTAATTGTCTTTTTTTTTCTGATGCATATTTTATCATGAAAGATCATGTTCATGAACATATTATAAAGTTATATCATATATAGAATAATAATAATAACATAATTATCATATTTTTACCTCAATTATACTTTTAATAATAGTCATGAAATATTTTTAAAAGAAATAATGTATGTAATGATCATAATGACGGTAGGTCATATGTACCCATGTGTAACATTTACATTTTTGATGATCATTATAGAAAGGTGGTATGTAATATTATTACTTAAAAATTTCAATAATATCACAAATACTATATTATTTCTTTAAATATACTTATATATGTCATTCATGTGTTGTGGTAATAAAAATAGTATCACATTATTTTTATGAAGGTGAAAATCTATAGGTACAAGAAAGACACCATCATTATTCAGTGAGTGATAATATAAGATTGGGAATGATATATAATATATTTTCATGAAGGAGTATATTAATTTATATCCCATTTTTTTATTTTTATCACTTATAATTATTAACTCTTTTCTTATAACTATCTATGCAAATCATTAGCGAAATAAGAAGCACATCACATCGTGAGGTGGAAGTCCATAGTACACATGAGTGACATAATCATATCTCATATGGAATAGAATTCAAAGATTTATATATAACATAATTACTAAAAAGGTATAAATATTTTATACATATAAAATAAATTCTTTAGATCTATCATCATACCCAAAAGGGAGATGTTGTAATTGAGAAATGTTTTACATCAGTTCAATAGATGGTAGTCCACTATCGACATAAATGGTGATTTATTAACAAATTATATTGATGGGGGGATTATATTAGGTAATTAAGCTTATATAAGAATATATAAGTATAATTTATGATTTTTATGGTATTATATAATCATGGTTTAAAAATAATTCAAGTAGGTGGAGGAAGAAATAAAATAAAAACACTCGTTGAAGAACATTAACTCTTCTTCAGGTAACCTCATTGGGTTTGCAAAAAAATCCATCATAGGATAGAATTAAACACAAATGAAGGATTCTAGAATTAGTGTAAGTAGGTTGTGAAGTGTTTTAGGTAGGGATTTACTATATAATAATGGTGTGAATGTTTTCAGAAGAGTTCAAAGGTGGGGACCTTTTATAAGTGAGGTGACTAGAACCCATGTAATTATTTGAAATAAAAATGTGTTCCCATGTTTATAATATTAAAAAACAGTGAAAAATAAATATTAAAAATAATTTTTCATTTCAAGTTCGATACATGCTAATGAAATATATTGTAGACAATTTTTATGGTCAATTTAACACTTATATTTCTAGTTTGATCCCCTATATAAATCAATTTTTTACTCAAATGTGAAAAATAAACTTAACTATTTTCACTATTCATTTTAGTAAAAAAATGAATGAACCTTATCGGATAATATATGTTATTATGATTCATAATATTAAATACATTTTACCAAAATCCATGAACATAAGTGGAAAATTTTAATATAATATTAATATCATTGACACGACGAGAAAACATGTTTTTAAAGAGAAAAATGATTAAAAATTTATAAGGTTTTATATCAAATTTCAAAATGAAAATGATTCCAATGACCAAATATATATTTATATATATAATTGAAATCATTTAAATTTAAATGAAATAAAAAATATAATTTAACAATATATAAAATTAAAAAAAAATTAAATAAAAAATTATTATTTTATACTATTCATCCAGATATGAAACATTTCAAAAAAATCCAAAAAATATACATAATATAATTTTTTTATTATGAAATAATAATGAATTTTATTTTTTTCAAATATTTTTTAATTGGTAAAAATTAATTTCAAATTATGTACACAATGTAGGACTAACTCGTCTTTTATAAATATAATGTTTGATAAAAAAATTATTTCAAATGGTTCTAAAATTATCTATAACAAAAATATATAAATTTTATATATTTTATACTTGTTTAAACCATATAATTTTCCTAACTCATTTATTACTATTTGTAGCCTCCAATTTGATGTTTATGCTATAATTCTAAGGATTAAATAGTAATATTTAAATATAGTGTCATGTTTTATTAAAACCCAGGGTTGTGTTCATTTCTAGATATAGAAGAGATTTAATTTATTTGACAATAAATATATTTTAAAGTATTTTTATTTTATATTACATTCTATTATTGGTGTTTTATATCATACATTCTATTAAAAATGATGTTCATTTTTTAAAATCACGGGGTGTTAAAGTTATAGAAATATGTTCTTGATTAAAAAATTATGTCTTACACAAATATCAAAATTATTAATCATAAAGTAACTTATAGTCATTTTCCCTATTGAAATATATTTTAAAAAAGCTATAATTTCATCGATAAAATCCTAAATATTTAAAAATAACTAAAAAAAGGAAATCGGTCCCACAATGAATTATATTAATAGTATTAGGTGTATTAATGCATTATCAATAAATAATTTTTTCATAGAAATTGTTTATAGTTATAACCATAGTTATTTCTCATGATGAGTATGTAGTCTGTGCTTTTTAACATTTACACTATTCAATTTTCATTCAAAAAGATTCTTTCAAAAGTGTATACTTGTGAAAAAATAGTTAAGTGGTGTTAAAAGTGAATTATAAAATAGTAAGAATCTACTATCATAATAGATTATAAAGTAAAGATAAATTCAAAATTTATAGAAGAATTGTAGAAATGTTTTAATCCTTACAAACTCCAATTTATCCTTTTTGAAAAATTATTTTTCAAATTATATTATTCATATATAACCAAAATAAATCCATATAAACACCCAAACTATATAGAAACCATATCAAGACCAATAATATGAGTATTTACATAATAATAAATGCGATTTTATTTCTTAATGTAATCCAAGAAATAATAAGGAATTGAAGATGTTTTCATAAAATAATATGTCCCTTGAGATGTTTAAGGTAAGGACCCAACCTTAAACATTAAAAATTACAGTTTATTTAGCCAAGAATTCACATACTTATATTTCAAGGATAATTTTGGATTATAGTTTTATAGAATTATTTCATCAAATATACAAATAAAAACAATATTTTGAAATGTGGACACATATATAATTATTAATTTTCAGCATAATATAAAACATTTAAGTATAAAACAAAATTTATTTTCATAAAATATCTGCATGACATCTAAATTTTCTTACTCTATTTACTTAACCACCCTTAAAAACTTTAAAAATAATAAAAACATGTGATGAGCACAAAAATTTATGTAATATACGTAAAAAGAATAAATCTATTAGTTCAAAGAACAACCTAAAATCCAATAAAAATAATTCCTTAAAAGTAAAATATTTTAATTGAAAAGGGAATCATTTTTTCATTAAAAATATCATTATCTTGTATTTGAAAAGAGAAATATTTTTTCATTAAAATTTTTTTTTCATTAAAAAACTTTAATTAATAGTAATGTTTGTTTCTTGGGAAATCATAATATTAAAACCCTTATAATTATAATATAATTAGAATAAACCTACAACCAACATCCCACATGAAAATGTAGATGACATAATCATTTCCCACAGTATTGGAGTGAAATCTGGGTGCACACATCATGTAACTATATCTGGCTCACTGGTGAGAAATAATGGGACTCAAACCTATATATATTCTGTATCAAGATCACATGTGATCTATAGTGGGGATAAAACCTATATAAGAAAAATTCTAAGAAACATATCATGAATTAGTCCATTGATAATCCTTTTCAACCCATTCTATAAAACACTTTCACTTATTTAAATATCCATTTTTAGACATTTTAAATACCACAATAACTAGGAAAAGGTATTGACGGTATTTATTTAAGGAAAACATCAAATATTATAAAGGAAACTAGACCACAAATAATTCTTATGGATGAAAAATTCAATGTCAGTATGCAAGTTAAAACATTACCTTAACTTTTTTCCTTTTGGTAAGAATTTAAATCATTTTTTAAAAATATTCCTTTTTGAAAAACTTAAAAAAAAAAAAATATTAATAAAATTTTAGATATAATTAATTTATACCCATAAAAATAAATCAGTAAATTAATTCTAAAAAGATATGGATATGGAAGAAAAATTGTTTTATGGGAAACATTAAAACAATATTTTTAAAATAATGTCCCTTACGTTGAGTTTGACTCAACAAATATTTTCCTTTTCATCATAAATAATAAATATATGTTCATTATATAAATTATTTAGAACCCTTTTTAGGTTTATTATTACAATTATGTTATTAAATAACATTCCATTTATAATAAATTAATCATTCAACTTTATGTCAGACATTTTGAAGATATTTGGTTCAATAGTCCAAAATAGAATTTATAGGAGGATTATGGCCAAGGTGGTTATTATACCATTATCTACATAATATTAACCATTACATAATTATCGGTTTTATACATCCATTATACTTTTAAATCCAATCCTAAGTTTTTTTATGAAAAAATAAACTACATTGTAATGATAGAGACACTAGGCCATACATACGCCTGAGTAACATTTCTATTTTTTTCATTGATAATTACAAAATGTTCGTAAGTTTTTTGATATAATTAAAAAATTATAAATATATTATAAATAACATATTATTTCATTAATCATACTTAAAAATATAATTTATGTGACGTGGTAATGAAAACTGAATCACTTCACTTCTTGGATGTGGTAGTCCACACATATACATGAAGATAAATTTATTTTTTTCAATGGAATGGTGAGATATTAAATGATATATAATCACATAAATATTACCAATATATAATTTTTATCAAATATATACATTAGTCATATATTTATAAATATTCATAAAAGACAGTGATGGAAAATAATTATATTGTCTCACGAGGCAGTAGTCCATCATACTCAAGAATGATATCCTTATTTACAATTTAATATAAGAGTATATGTATATAGTTTATTACATTAATATAATGAAACGTTTGTATATACAATATATATATTTTTTTATTTCATCATTGTTAAATAAGATTTGAAGTTGGCGGAATAAAAAAATCTGAAACATGTTGTTAAAAAAAATACCCCTCTTCATTGGATGAAACCATATTCATGACATCTTAAGATGATTAATATTTGTGTTAGGACAAAAATAATTCTTATAAAAAATTTCTAGGGAATTTAATATGTTATTTGGGAAGAAAATTTCCAATAAAATGGGGTTTTAGGAGTGAATAAATGAGAATAATTGCTTCCAATTTATAAGAGAGTTTGTGGGGGCACTCAAAAATATTAAATAAATATAATTCAATTTTTTGTGTAAAAATTTCACAAAACATATAATATTTATATATATGATGATGATTATTTGAAATAATATCTACTTATATTTTTCTTAATGCCTATATCACATTTTACTGTTTACTTTTTTACCCCCAAACCCTTTTCACACTTCCCATTATAATAAATACATTTAATTATAAAAGGTCAAGATATTTACCATAAATGGAATAAAATAAAATAAATGGACTATTTATTATATTTAATACCATGTAATATTCACTTGGGAAAAATTTTATTTTTTGTAATTTTATATCATTTAATAAAATATTACTTTTTTATAATGTTTCAATAATTTCTACTATAGAAATATTCATTTACATTGACTTTTATAACATCATGAAAACATATTAATTTAAAATAAAATCATTTTAGTAAATCCCCAAAGTTTTATTATTATCAAAACAATTTATGGGACATATTTTTTTTAAATTATACAATGATTAATTTTTTTATATTATTTGTTAAACTTACCATTAATTATATAACTACTGCTGGAGCATTGTGTAAGAATTTAAGGTAATATTTTATTTATAAAAATATAAAAATAATTATCATGATTAATATAAATAATTTAGACTTAAAAATAGTTTTTATAAATTAACATATCCTTTGGTAATCAAAATGACACAAATGTTATAGTTATTAAAAGTAGTAGAGTGAACCTGTTTACTTTTCTTTAAATATATTATTATAAATGTCATAATCAAATAAAAATTAAAAAAAGGAATATATTCTATATTTTCATTATTATGAATGATATATGACCATATAATAAAATATAGCAATGTTTTAGGGTTGTTTTTTAGTCCTTATCGGTTTTTAACTTCATTTACAAGATTTACTATTTAAAGAGGTAACAAAAATTACAATGATTACTATTCATGTTGACAAATAATTAATGGGGAACATGAACATAAATGTTTACCCAATAATTCCAAATATGGAATCCATTTTGTAATATTAAATTTACTAATGTGCTAATTTTGAATTTAATATTAGTCAAGTAAATCACGATGAAAGTTAGTTTTTTAGAAAAAATCCTTATTTAATTACAAAATATTTTAATACTAAATTCATGTTTAACGTTCTTTTAAAAAATATTGGATTAATAAAACTCAAAATAATTATTAAATATTAATACTCATGAAAAATATAATTTTACATTGTAAAAAGATTAAATTAAAATATAATTTTCAATAACATCATTATAATATTTCATTATTCTATAAAAATTAATATTTTCATACAAATATAAAAAATGTATATGACGATAATTTTGATAATAAAAATTCAAAAAATAAATTTATATTTTCCAAAATAAATTTCTATATTAACGAAATAATTATAAAACCATATATTAATGGAAAATCTAATTTAGTTAGAATGAATTCTTATTTTCCCTTTTGGCTGAAAAATTAAAAAATATTGTTTTGATGAATATAACTCTACTATATCTAACTAAAAAATATTAATAACATGTGAAAGTGAATTATAATGAGATTAACCAATTTTTCAAATTCTTATTTACTTTATGAAATTATGTCCTTGAAATTTTATTCAATTACCAAACATATGGGGATTACATTCCCTCCTAGAATTTTCAGACACCCTTGTTTCTTCTTAAACCACATGGTTTTTCAAAAAAACATAACCAGGTGAATTTTATTGTACTGTAATACTTGATATATATAGTCAAATATTTGAGTAAAATATTATTCATATGAAAGTTTCTATTTCAAATGAACTACCTATGGGATCAAAAGATGATATTAATCTATCATAAAATTTCATAACATCGTAACATGAAAAATATTTTGTACTTGGGATAAACTCATGGGAAATTCCAATCCATAAGAAAATAATATAAAAATATTCATTATTTCATATATTCTAATGAACCATGGACTTAGATTCCAAATTTTATCAAAACACATATCAGTTTTCCATGGGGATAAATTATGAAAAGCATAATATCTTACATTAAAAGAAAGATCATTCATCCAGTTATATGCATGACTTGTCTTCTTTCATTGGGATTTTAACATATACAGTTGAATCATTTTCACTTTATCAACTATTTCATCAACCAAATCTGGTCCCATATAACTGCTTCACATCTTCATCCCAATAATTTATATTCTTATACCATATTATATATAAGTCTTCATAATGTGCCATATGTATATTATAATGAGAACTATTTTTTTATGAAAAGTAAACCAAAGAATAATGATGATCTGAAACTCACTATTAAAAAATTTAATAAGAAAGAAATATCTCATAACAGAATGAGTTATTAGTTTTGACTATCCATCAATTGAGGATGAAAGGATATACTGAAATTTAATTCAGTTCCCAATGAACTCTAATGTACTTTGAAAAAACATTAAGTGATCCTAGAATCAGAGTCAGATACAATATAGAGTTCAATTCTGTGAAACCTAAATATATCCTTATGATATAGTTGAGAAAGATGATACAATGACAATATATCTTGATTGGGAAGTAAATATGAATATCTATTCAATCAAAAAATAATTTCCTAAATCACATTATTACCGTGATAAGACATTGTTAATCCCATAAAAAATCCATGGATATATTTTCCTATTTCCACTATTGTATTGGAAAATGTCAAACCATCAAATTAAGTAGTTTTCATTCTTAATTAACATATTTACAATTATAAAATTTAATATTGAATCTTTTGATATATATTTTTTTTCCATACCTCCAGTAATATGAATGTAATACTATATAAATCTTAGCACTGCCTAGGTGAATGGAAAATGGGGAACCATGAGTTTCAATAAACAATTTTCTCTTCAATTGGGAATGAAAAGGCACATATAATCTATATAAAAATATGAAACACTAAATTTTTCCTCATTAAATACATGAAACATACATTTATTAACAAATTAAACCATTTCTTGGGACTCGTAGTCCCCCTTCGGATCATTATTAAGTCTAACTATTTGTGTTGACTACACTGAAACATAAATAATAAATGGAGGATGTTCTTAAATCCACAACAGCTAGTAAAAAATTCCTCAAATAATTAACCAAAGTTTCTTGTTCCAAATGTAACATGGTTAATGTAGAATTTTTTTTCTAACTCAAACTATAAGCTACTTTTTTGGACATCTAGGATGAAAAGGAATCATGAAATCATAATCATTGATCAGTTTTGACATTTTTTTCATGTATCATGTTCAACTGATTCTGAGTGAATTTATATATCAATATTTAATGTTCAATATATATTTCAGACATGGATATATATAAATGATTCTTCCAAATTTTTAAATTGAAAAAAAAATTAAGTAATTATAGATCATGTGTATGCTAATTTAAAAAATTGATTTTTAGTTTTAGTGAAGTACAAACAATTAGAAGATTATTGTGCATTAGGACCTAACCATATACCTTCAAAGAAGAATAATTCTAGATGAAAAATTCAATATTTTTATATTGCATTCCAAAAACAATAGTATTAACTAATCATTTTTTAGTTCTATAATACAATAAACACACTATTTTTTCTATATGAATTTAACTATTTTTGAGTTTACTTATTCTAGGGAAGAGTCAACCAAGAAATGTTTTCAATAGTACTCTGATAGTATCCTGCTAAAAAATAAAAATAAAAATCCCAGTGAAAATGGTTTTTCCTAAAAACCATTCAACAAAAATAGTTTTCTTGAGGTCAAAAGTTATTCTATCATTATAAAAAATATGATGAAGGGAAGAAATTTATTTCTGTCAAAATTCACCATTATGAAATTGTCCATATAGTTTTCTTTTATTTATGATTTCTAAAATAATCCTTAGGTGTCATGAAATGTACTTTTGAATTTTGTAATATAGTAACATGTCACCAATAAAAACAACCAAAAACCTATTAAAATATTTACATAAGACAATATTCATAAGACCCATAAATAAATTTGGTGGATTAGGAAACCTAAAGGGAATAACTACAAACTATAAATGATCATATCTAGTCTAAAATAGAGTCTTTAGGATTTATTCCTCCATCACCTCAAACTATTGGTACCCCAAAGTGAGATCAAACTTTCAAAAATACAGTATACCCTAGATTTGATCAAATAAATCATCAATATATTGAAAATGGTACTTTTTTCATAATAATGATCTTATTAGAGGCTTTATATTCATTAAAAAGCCTCATAGAGCCATCTTTATTCGTAATAATCAAAACAAGAACACCCCATTTTGATGTTATCAGATTAATAAAACCATTATCTAACAAATCCTATAATATAATTTTCAATTTTAAAAACTATAAATGTTCCATTTGATATGGTGGTTTTAAAACAGTCATAGAATCAAGTTCTATGTCAATAGTAAACTCAACCTATCAATCCAAAATAACACTGAAGAATACATATTAAAAAAAACAATATATTAATTGAAAATTAGTTCATAAAAAATATGAAAATTTAATTCTTTTGAAAAAAAGTGTTCTATATCAATCTCTTCCATCTCTAGTCAATTTCTCTACATCATAGTAGGTTTCCATGGGATTGAAATAATTAAAAACATTATTGAAATTATAATCTATTATATTATAATAACTAGTAATTTAATGCATATCCAATATAATAAAAATATCTTATGTGGGATGCCATAGAAGATTTTTGGGAATGATCATCCCAATAATAACAATATTATGATTCCTATTAATTTTGGATTTAGTACTACTTTCAATCAATATATTCACATAAGGTTTTATCTTCATTTAATGATTTGATATTCACTTTATCCATGAAAATTTCTAAAAAAGGATTGAATTTTAATATCATGTTTAAAATAGTGCATTGGCATAATTTTAATAAATATATAATATACCTATAACCAATTAATTAGATATCCCAACATTGACCATAATAGTAGAAATTTTTTTTTCATACATTTATAATTTCATCCTTAATGATTCCCATCCTGAGTAACTAACTATAGAAATTTTTTAGAAAAATGACCCAATTCATTACATTTAAAACATAAAAATAATTTATGTCTATTATTTACCCCATTCATTTATTGTTCATCACTCATTTCATTGCAGTCATGATCCATGTGAAAAAACATTCCACACCGATAACACTATCTAAAATTTATCATACATTACCATGGATGATTTTTACCAAACTTATCACACAAAGAGTACTTGATTTTATATCCTATGGATTTAATTGATGAATTACTCCTAATTTCCTACCACTCAGACTATTTTTATACTTGTTTTCATAAAATACACGATCATAAGTAAACTTCATTTCTACCTTAATAGAATATCAAATAAAATTACCATATCATTTTAATTCATGGGAAGATAATGCTATTTGATATATTGATTTCATATTGGGGTGAAATAGATGAATCTTACTATCAATATCACAAAATAATTTTTTACATGTATAGCTAATCATATAAAATTGTCTTCGTTTAATGATAAATAATCTGTACACATTTTCTATAATTCTAAGATTTTTTTCTCCATACAATGTCAAATGACAATATAAGAATATTTCTCAGGGAAACGATTCTAAATTTTTTCACATTCCATGGAATCAATCTCATATCTTTCACTAGTATTTTTATATAGATTCCACTATAGAATAACTACATTTTCAAAATAATAAATGGTAAGGGTTACTTTTTGGAATTCTGAAAACCCCATGACATCAAATATATTTTCTAGGGAATTGATCCATCATTTGGCCACCGGTATATATGATATTCCACCAAATGTTAGAGGTTTATTTTTCATTAAGTGTTAAACTATCATCATGTTCCTCTATGGAATATTTGGATTACCTATATCATGAAATCCCCAACCGTTTAGAGTATGTGTCAACTGATCCATTATATCCACAAACTATTCTGTTCTGATTTCTAATTATTCTCGGTTTCTAATATAGATTTATATCCCCTTCTAAGCTCATTCCAAATAAAACCTCCATGTTTCCTCTATATAAAACCATTCAAAACTAACATAGTAATGATTAATCAACATGTTAATCTTAAAAATCTATATCTTTTCAACAAATCAATTATATAAAATATTTTAATTGTATTATATTTAAATTTTCTTACCCCGTAATGTTATCTAATTGTTTATATGATACCAACATTAAGAACCCCTCCTTAATTATTACATATTTTAGTGTCTTTGGACTCAAATTCAGTTAGATCCATTTCCATGGATTTCTTATGATTATATTATATAATAATTAGGTTGTAAATCAAAAACATAAAAAAAGTCACAACATGAAAAAAATATATTAGAAGTTCATTTTTTTAATAATATAATACCATTAAAAATAATTCATCTTTTCTTTTCATGTAAAATCATCATGAATTTCATCTTGACTTCTTACTTTACCTTACTAATCTTTAAATAATGTGAAATACATTTTGAAAATGTGGGATAAGTATAAAAATATCTACAAGGGACATAAAAATTTGAAATTTGTTAGTCTAGTAAATACTTGAAATCCAATTAAAAAAATTCCTTAAAAACAATCCTTTTAAAATGAAAATATCATAATTTTTCCTCTAAAATGATAATTATAATACATTTTTATATAAAATTATTTACATGAAAATTCATTATCAAGCCTAAAAAAGTCATTAATATTTTGTGAGAAATCATCCTCATAGAACCATTTCAAAACCCCTATAATTAGAATAATCATATAACTAACACGGACTATAAATATCTCGAGAACATAATAATTACCCAATGAATTGGATAATTATCTCAATGTTTCTTTCATGTAAGCTATATTAGGCTCATTAGTGAACTATAATATGGATAAAACGATATTATATGATTTATCAGTCTCACCTATAGCCTATAATGGTGCTCAAAATATTATAAACAATGTCCGTGGGATGTATCATTAATAATACCCATGAAACACTCTTTTACATCCCTAGGTAAGACTGTTTCAGATATTAAAATACCACTTTTATTAAAAACCCATTATAAATTCAAAAATATCCATAAAATTAGAAAGTGGGTCATTCAAATAAGAAAACATTAATTCTTTTAAAGTAATTAAAACTTTAAATAATGGTTACATCAGAATTAAAACTAGATGTCATTGTATATGATGAAATAGAAAATTCCTTTTTTTTCTTTTATAAAGAATGTAAATCATTCTATAAAAATGATTTCCTTCTGAAATCCTTTGGAAAAAGTAAAAATATAAATAATTTCCATTATTAATATTTTTTCCATATAAGTACAACATTAAAATAATTTTAAAATATTATGTATATGTAATAAAATGAGTTTTAAGGGATACTTTAAGAGATGTGTATTAGAAAAATATTCCTTAAATGTGAGTATCACTCTTTACATAAATTATATACATTCTTGAGTAACCAAAACATGTTAAATATTTAATTTATTTTCCAATTTTTTCATATTATTTATTAATTTTATTTTACTTATTACCATTTAATATAAAATAACTTAATCATATATTTTTATCTTACATGTTTTGATGATATTTGGTTTATAACTCCAAAAATGCCTACTGTATATTAACTATGATAAAAGTTTTCATTATTCTATCACATACAGAACAATAGTCATGGAATAATGAAAATTTTTCTACATCAATTTTATATTTAATACAAATCATAAATTATTGATATGAAAAATAAATTATTTTACAATAAAAAATATGGTAAGTTATATGTATGCATGAGTTACATTTATATTTTTCAATGATCATTAAAAATAGATGTTAAGATTTTTTTTATCATTATATAATAAAAATTATATCATAAATTAAATATTAATTATTTATAAATAATTTTATATATCACCCCTTTGATGAGGTGAATAAAAAATAATCACACTTCTTAGAGGTAATAGTCAAAATGTATGGACGAGAAATATTATAATATTTATGTGAATGGAATTGTAAGAAATTAAATGATTTATAATATTTTTGGAGAGCCAAAAATTTAATTGATATTATATATATTCTTTAATTAAATCGTTTTACCCAGTTATGATAGATGGTAGTGGAAAACTAATTACATCAGTTCATGAGGTGTTGTTCCGCCATATTGATGAATAATGGTTTTGATTCTAAATTGATTGAAAAAAAGATTGAAATTAGTTTTTAAATTAAGATTAAAAACATTGTATATGCACTATACCAATTTTATTATTTCATCATGTTTAATGAATATATGATATAGGTTCTAGAGTTAATAAAATTAACACATGTGGTTAAAAACATGACTCTTCCTTAGAAGATCAACTTTTATTAATGACTTAGGACCTATTTGATATTTATTATGACCATAATAATAAATTTTAAACATAGTTTGGGATGTTAGGATGTTATCTAGGAAGATATTTGAATAGAAATGTGGGATTTTTAGTGTTATAAAATGTGAACAATGTTTTCCATTTAAAAAGATTAGGGATGGGAACCTATGGATTTTCTTAAAATATAAATTCAATATAAATTATATTTGACATACTATTTTCTCCAAATTGATGATATTAAAATCCAAAGAGAGGACCAGTACAAATAATCTCATTCAATAATTTTATGAAATTTTAATATCACATGTTTACCATTATTATTTGGTTCAAAACCTCAATTATCCCTTTTCACGCTTATAATGATAATAAGTTTTTTTTTTGAAAATTGAGGGTCAAGATAGATATCCTAAATGAAAAAATTCCATAAATAGACCATGTTTGAAATTTTTTGCCTTATCATAGTAATTTTTCTAAATAAAGTATTTTATTGAATTTTATACCAATTTATAAATTATTATTATTATTATAAAAGATCAATATTTTCATTTTTAAAACTATTCAGTTATGTTGAAATTACTAAAATATTGAAAAAAATAAAAAAATAAAAAATATTAATACATCTATAATATGTCATGTTTTCTATAAAATTAATGGGTTATAGTAATTATATTTAATTATAATATTTTTATTATTTTTAATATTATTTTATTGATTTTCCAATATTTGAACAATTACGGTGTTAACATTCCGTAAGAATTTTATATAATTATTTATTCACTAAAAACATAATATATATAATAATTATGAACATAAATAATTTATATTTAAAAATATTATTTGTATCTAAACAAACCTGTAACACCCCAAAAATCTAATGTAGGAACATTATATTCTATATCATTTGTGACACAAAACATCAAGTTTGTAGGGGAATATAATATATTGAGAATTTAGTAACTATTTAAAATTAATCCATGATATTTCATGTGATGATAAGTTAGAATATGTCATACAAAACAATGAGTTTTTTCGATGACTTTTGTTACATGTAAAACCGAGTTTTACCGATCAACAAAATATTAATAAAAAATTATTGATTAATATAATAAGATAAAATATTATTGTTAAATTAGCAGTTATGCATTGTATTAACTAACCTATGAAGATATATAGTCTAAAAAATTATAAAATTATTTCATTTGTTACCAATTAATTTTAAATGAATCTAAGTACAAATTTAATGTAAAGGGAATATTTTAAATAGAACCGTTTTTACACTCACAAAGATGTTTTATCATAATAAATGAATTTAATTATAATTTATAAGTTTTATTAATGATATATATATATATATATATTATAATTTTAGTGAAATATTTTTAATATTCATCAAATAAATTTGTTTGGAAGGAGATAAGAACAAAACCAATATTTCGCATAAAAACCTATAATTTATTTAATAGCACTTTTACTATATTTAAGTGGAGAAACTATTTTAAATAAAATATTTGGAACTTTTATAAAAATTTTATTGTGAAATATACTTAATCTTTTAAATAGGAAGATAAAAATGATTTTATGGTTAATTATTGTTATTTTCTCGTGAAGTTTCAAATTTTGATGAATAATGAAAAATACTAAATTTTAATTCAAAACTAATTCTCTTTAAATTTATTTAGAAGGTTAAGTATTATTTTAAATAGGTTTAAATTTTAATAAGATCAATTTTTTTATTAATTAATCCAATTTATGTAATTGGAATAATTTTAAATTTGAAATTGGATATAAAATCTTAGCAGACATTTGGAAATTTTTATTTTAAAAACTTGCATTATCATCCCTTCTAAAGGATTAATATTAAATTAATTTATTCCACATATGTGATTGGAATTTTGAAAAAATGATTCCATATTTTTAATAAGAATAATTTATAGTATCTAATTAGGTCACCTTTTTTTTGACGAAAAATATTAGTGAATTTAATTAAAATTAATTTCATTTATTAAGAGAAAAATTAGCTTAATAAGGGACTAAGGCTAAAACATAAGAGCCATAATTAACTAGAAACATGTAAAAAATTCACTGGATGGAAATATTTAGACCCCATCCTACATTATATCTAAAGCTTACTATTATTTGTTATAATTTTAGTAGAAAAAATGTGGTTGGGATTCCATTTTAAAAAACCTGCAAAAACGCCACTCCTCCTCCACTAAAAAAAGTCACTCACCCCTCCCACATCTTCACACCACTAAAAAAACTTTTTCTCTAAAAATAGCTAAAAAAATAAATACTCAAAATAAAACACATAAAACTAGAATCCTCACCTTGATCAGAAATCTATCCAAGGTATCCCTTTAGTGAAATACAAAAGGAGTTACCCGAATAAGAGGTAACATCCAACATTAATCTTTTTAGTTTTATTTATTTATCACTCATTAAATTATAATAATTACTTGATTATATTAAAAAATCATCATAAATATACAAATATGTTTTTATGTTAAGGGTTTTACCTACAGTTTCACACACAAAAATATAATGGGAGACAAACCTACAGTTTATCTGTACGGTGAACTACCCCCTCACAAAATGACGATTGTATGTTCTTCCTTTACCACCTATCATTGTGGTAATTATGATGTAAAACATGTTTATATATGATATATGTAATATATAAAATTTCTTTATTACTATTTAATTTATTTATACCATATACCTTTATTTTTTTCCATTTTTTCTAAATATGATAACATATTTTGTGGAGGTGTGGACTACGACCCCCTCTAAGCGGTGTGATTCGATCACACTAAACATGGAATGCATAAAGGATAGTTTTATTAAACCCTTTTAATATATATGTCACAAATATGATACTATAATATATATATATATATATATCATTTAATTTTCATTCATTTAATAAAGAAAATAAATGAAAGTACTGTTAATGCGTACGTACAACCTACTATCACCATGAACGGTGCATTACATTTACTATATCCAAATGTAATGTATTATTAAAAATACAACTATAAAGAATATATATTATATTTATGTTTTGGTTTAAATTCTTGAGATTATGAAACCATTATAGAAACAACTAGTATCAAGTTATAACATACTAAAAAAACTAGGAAATTAGCACAAAAAATAGTGAAAATAATGAATGTTTATTATCAAACGAGTAAAAAAACACTATATGAATATAATATATGATATTATAAAAATTAATATGGTTATTTAATAAGATATTAAAAATTATAAAATCTTTTTGAATGAATTTAATGGATGTTCACCAAAATGGAAATACAAGTTAAGGGATTTTATCTCAATCTACATTCCATTTAGACTTATTTGTTGTTATAAAACTACTATCTTTTATATTGTGTATATTCTTCCCTTTGAATTATTATATCATGAATATATTTATTTTTATGGTATTCAAAGTTTCATTTAATATTATTTCTTTCATGGATATTATTATACAAATGTTACAAAGTGGTATGAGACACTTTGGAATGTTTAAATATTATTCTTCTCAAGAAATTGTTTAACAATTATATTAGCAATATCACTTCCTTTTGTGAATATTAAAATTATCTTGAAAGAATTACTTCAATTTTTTACACCTAATTCCTAGTATATGGTGTAAAAACAAAAAAATTTTAAAATAATATCATGATTCATCCTTTCATTTCAATAGTTTGAGTTTCAATTAGAATTATTTCATCTAAGGGGATTCAAGTTAAATGTTACCGAGTGGAATATAATTTCATAAACTAAAATATTTTAATTCTGTTATATTACTTACTCATTGTTGTTAATAGTCTATGATTATGTGTATAATTTTTACGAATATCTATTGATGTATTTTAACTTATAAATATGGATTTACAGAGGATAATTATAATCTACTCATTGATTGATTACCACTCCAACATTATAATATTTTTAGGGGTTCACTTTATGATCTCATTTTTTTTGATATTGTTTAAACATGAATTTACATCATTGGAAATTATTTTATCATTTTCTAATAAATAGTTCCATTCACTTGTACTATTTTTATTCATGTCATTTATCAAATAATAGTATAATTTTCCCACTTTTTGGTAGTGAATTTTTTTAGAAAATGGTTTTAAGAAAACCAGGCTTCATTTCTCTCCTAATTCAGAGAACATGATTCCATTAAAAAAGAATTTTTGAAAAAATGTTTAAAAAAATGTTTTTAACCATTATATAATGATTTTTAAAGACATTTTTACCCATTTTTTCTTTTACCAGGGTTTTCAATGAAACTTAATGTATCTTCAAAACTATGGAATTTTTATAACCTTTTTATAATGAAAAAGGAATGTTCTTTTTACCTCATATGACATGTACAGATTTACCCACCTTCATTTCTTCAAATAATTCTTTGAATGATTAAAATGATAAATTTCAAAGAAGATGTTTTTTAATTTTATTTTAAATGAAAAGAATTTTTAAAAAACATTCACAATGAAAGTAATATTTTCCTCTAGGTTGTTTTTAAAGTTTCTGTTACAATATTTCAATTAATAAGAAAAACATTTATTTCAAATCCACTAGGGATATGTTTTATTGATACCATATATATTATTCATCTGGATAGTTTATGATTGATTTGGACAAGGATAATATTTATAATAACTGTGTTGATATTTTTGTTAGTCCCCTTGAAATACTCAATTTACTATGGTTATTAGACATTGAATTTCACCAATTATCCATAAAATTTTCCATGGATATTTTTATTGCCTAAATAGTATTTCATATTTTGATATGGTGATTACTTTGATATTTCTTTATTATCTAGGAAATATTGAAAAATCATTATTATTTATTCCATATGTATATTTGATAAGGCATATTATTCATTTCCATTATTTAATATAAGGATTTAATTAGAATGGAAAGGACAATTGGGGAATAGAAATTATATCTATCCCCTTGATGCATCAATGGGTTCTTATGAGACAAATTAGTAAATAAAATTAAATAGGTTTCTACCTGCTGTTTTAAAACCTCTTGTGGAATGCTTTGACGGTATAATTTTTCTTGTGCATGAGACAAGAAATCCAAAAATTATGCATTTCCTTCACTTTGATTTCTTTATTATTCATCTAAACGATTTTGTGTCGACATATCTGTCAATTAATTTTATTCTGAATTGATTGATTAAAAGGAATGTTTTTAAATTTTATACTGTTCCATATTGATTTTTCCATATCCAATTATTTGAATGGGATGTGATTCCATTTATTTACAATTCCATATTGACTCTCATTGAATCATTATTTCTTTCTCTATATTTTTTATTTACTGAGAACTTGAACTCACCCTTATTATGTTTCTATCCCCTAGAATTCATGAAGTGTACTATAAAAGATATGTAAGGATATGTTATAAGGAATAATTCTATCTATAAAAGAAAATAATTATGTTGTAATTAGAGTACTCATTTGTAATATGGGACTCATGTATGTATCTAGTTTACCATGACTACTAAACTCTTAGGTACTTTTGGATTTCATTCATTATAACAATGCAAAATGTAATTGATAGAATAAACTAGCTTCGAGATTGCTGTGGTTGGGCTGCTATAATTTGTATTAGATGAAGTTTAGTAGAATCCTTGGGAACTACATTTAGGAACTTATAGATTAGAGAACATAGCCCTAAGGTAGAATTTAAGGATGTATATAGAAGAAAAACATATAGTTTTATTAAGGTATATTTTAGGTGGCTCCTTATAGTAAAAAATCTATACATGGATACTATAAGCGGATGTGGTTTTGGAAAATATGTACCTAGGGGTAACAACTTCCATAAGGTTTGTCATGCCTGAATCGAAATTACTTGGTACATGATGAAGAGCCTTAATATACACCTAGATTGACACACCATTGGGATATTATGATAATAATTCAAAATTTCTTTAAAACCAATTAATAATTATTTGAATAAATAATGACAATGAAAGACATTGGTTTAACCAGATATGTCATAGATTGAAAATAATGTGTCATTATTTAGATATTAAAAAAATTATTTGATGGTTTTACCAATATGATAATTAATGATCACACTATGGTTTTTGGTTTTAAGAAATTACCACTTCTTATGGATAAATATCTGACCAAGGAAGGACTTATTTTGAAATAAAAGGATGAACTATTTATTTATTGATGTTGTATTGAACACCTTAATTAAAATCATACACAATGATTAACATTTTTTTAGGGATTTCCATCATATTTATTTTAGAAATTATATTAATATTAATTTATAAAAAAAATTGTATTCTGGATGACAACCAATAAAGTTTGACATTGTCATGGGACTTGAAACCATTATCAAAGTAAGATAAGGGTTTAACACCAACCACTAACCTACGAAATTTCCTGGTTCATATTTCATTGTTTTTAGATAAACAATTTGATTAATATATATTAATGATTAACCAGTGGTGTAACATTTTAGGTTTAGAGGATAATTTATTAACCATATTGTATTTTGAGAATAGTTAGAGACTAATAGTGATAAATGTCACTCTTTTATGGAACTTAAAATCCATTACAAATGCTTTTTAGTGCGTTAGGTGTCAAAGTTAATATTTGGTTGAATTTGAAATTGATCTAAGTCTAACCAAATCATTAAATTGTGTTAATATAAATATATCATGTAACTATATTTCATTATATTTAAATTAAATAAAATTATTCCTCAACATTAGAAAAATTATCTTAAAATAATATTTGTTGTCCTAATACCTTAATTTTTGTTGAACCAACGGTATTTTAAATCATCGTAAAGTTATGGATTTTAGGACCTCATCTTTCCAATGATCATTAAGTTGATTTTGATTGATGATGTCAAACACTACCTATAAATATTTTTTCTTTTCCACCATGTATTTATATCTAATTTCCATTAATGTTATACAATATAGAGACCTAGTTATATGTTGTTCCATGTGACCTTTGTACATCTCATTCTCTCTTTTCTAGAGGATTCATTATGAACCCTTATCAAGTTTTGGGGTTTAAAAATAGGAAATAACAACAAATATTTCCCAAAAATAGAGTTTAAATTTCAAGGAAATAATTTAATTAAGGTAGGGAGAATGTAACGCCCTGAAAACTAAAGTAGAAATGTTGTATTTGATGGAGTGTGTGACACACAACACTAAGCACATTAGGGATTATAATATCCTGAGAAATTATTTACCATTTTAAATTAATCAAAGATATAGATTGAAATGAACTTGATACTGAGTAAGAATATGTCACATGCAACAATGAGTTTCCCCAATGACTTATATTACATGCAAGACCTAGTTTTTATCAAACAATAATATATTAGTAAAACATTATTATTTAATAAAATATGATATAAAATAGCCGTTAAATTAGTTGTTATTAATATTATTAACTAAATTATGAAAAATATATAGTTCACATAAATATAAAATGAATTAAATTTTTACTAATTAATTATAAATGAATATAAAAACTAATTGAATATAAAGGGAATGTTTTTATAGAAAATTATTTTTATGCTCCCAAAGCTATTTTATCATAATAAATTAAATTAATTATAATAATTGAATGATATTAATGAATAATATATTAATATATATATATATATATATATATATTAAAAAATATATATTTTATATTCATCTAATAGATTTGATAGGAATGAGATAAGAACAAACCCAATATTCATCATAAAAACCTATATTTTTATAAAGGTGCTTTTACTGCCATTTATCAAAGAACCAATATTAAATATAATTATTGGGAAATAGATAAATATTATGTGTAAAAATAAAATTAATAATTTATTTTGTCCCATAAAAATTAGGTTAGGGACAATTTCTTGTGTTTTTCTGTGTACTTTCATTTTTTAAAGAATAGTAAAAATTGCTGAATGTTAATTAAAAAACTGTATTTTATTCTAATTTAATTATAATATTAAATAATATTTTCATTTTTTTAATGTTCAATTAGATAAATATTTTTCTAATTCATATATTTTAGGTTATTTGAATCAATTTCACCTAGAAATTGGATATTAAAAATTTTCAATCTTTTGATTTTTTTTCATTTAAAAACCTGCATTGTTGTCGCGCCTAAGGAATTAATTTAAAATTAATTTATGCCAAGTCTATGACTGGAATTGGAAAAAATGGATTAAGTAATTTTAATAGGAATAATTTCTAATTTATAATATGGTTAAAATTATTTTTCCCAAAAATATTAGTGAATGTAATTAAAATTAAGTATAATGATTAAGAGAAATATTAGCTTAACAATGGACTAAACCATAAATTTATGAGACAAAATGACCTATAAACTTGTAAAAAATATATTTTATAGGCATATTTCGACCCTATACTCATTTTTCCATAATTTGGAACATTACTTTATTAAAATTTAATTGGAAAATTGTTTGTGGAATTTCAATATCAATTTTTTTCAAGAATGCCACTCCTCCTCCACTATAAAAAGGCACACACACCTCCCACTTATTCACATTTCTCAAGACACATTTCTTTGACCAATATCTTCTCAAATAGATCCTCAAAATCCCTTTTCTAAATTCCAAAGCCTCACATAGTTATAAAATCTATCCTTGTAATCCCTTTGGTATGTACCAAAATGAGTTACTCGAATAAGAGGTGACCTCTCTCCTCAAGATCTTTAGTTTTATTTACTTTTACCACTCCTTAACTTATAATTATTCCATGGTAATTTAATAAAACCAATATCCTTAATATACTGAGATATTTTAATGTTAAGGATTTTACCTACACTTACACACACATCCATGAAATGGGTAATGAACATACCATTTATGTGTATGGCGAACTATAACCTCAAAAAATGACGATTGTTCATTCATTCTTTACCACCTATAATGGTGGGAACTATGATGAAAAATATGTTTATATATTATATATAAAATTTTTTTAATGCCTTTATTATTCTTTATTTCTTTTATAATACATACCTTTATGCTTTCCATTTTGTATAAATACAATATCATCATTTGTGGAAGTGTGGACTACCTCCCACTCAAAGTGAGGTGATTCATTAACACTACACATGGAATTTATAAAGGATGATTTCAATAAACTTATATAATATAAATTAAGTATATATTATAATGTAATTTTAATAATCATATATATAATTTACTTTTCCTTCTTGTAATAATGAAAAAAATAAAAAAATCATCCATGCTTACGTTTGAACCACCATCTTCATGAACAATGCATTCCATTTCTTATCTACTAATATTATAGATTATTATATATACATATATAATCAATATATATTATATTTTCATATTTTTTTTACATTATAGATATTATAAAACCATGATATTAATATAAAATAACAAGATAAACCATACTTGATAAACTAGACAATTAACACCCAAAATAGTGAAAACAATGAAAGATTGTCATCAATCGGGTAATAAGATATTATAAGAAGATAATAAATGATATTATAAATAAGAATATTGTTAATTAATAATTTAGTAAACTTTTTAAACCCATACAAATTAGTTTAATATATTTACACCTGAATGGAAATGCAAGGTAAGATATTTTGTATAAATTTACATTCCATTAAGACTTATTTGTTATTATGCACCAATTTCTTTTATATGGTGTATACACTAACCATTGACATTTTATATCATAAAAATATTTATTCTCAGGGGATTATAAGTTTTATATAATTTTATTACCTCATAAAGAGTATGATTCAAATATTTTATTATGGTACGGGACACATTGTAATTTTTAATGATTATTATTCTTGATAACATTTTTAATGGAAATATTTTCAATCTCACTTCATTTTGAGATTTTTAACTTTCTCTTGAAACAATAACTTTATTTTTGTCCACCCAATTTATTATATATTGTGTAAATAATTACAATTTTTCATTTAATATCTTAATTCATCCATTATTTAAGATACTTTGAGATTCAATTTGAATTATTTAATTAAAAGGGATTGGTGTTTAAAGTGACCAATTGGAAAAGAATTTCATAAACCAGTTTCATTTCATTAAGTTAAACTACTTCATCTTTGTTTTTAATATTCATGTATTATGTGTATAATAACTTTGACTATATATTGTTGTATTTTCAGTTATATATATGTATTTATAGTTGATACACATAATATAATAATTGATTTATTATCACTCCAACATTATAATATTTTCAAGTGTTTAATTTACAATCTCATTTTGTTCAGGATTATTTACACTTGAATTTCTATCAGAGGAAATTAGTTAATAATTTGATAATAAACCATATAATTTTATTATAATCTGGTAATTCATGAACTTTATAAAAAAATAGAATAATTTTCTATACATTGATACTTAAAATGTTTTAGAAAATGTTTTTAAGAAAACATGATTTATTTAACTATTTATTCAGAGAACCTTTCTTCTTCTAAAAACCTCATTTTCTTAAAAGGTTTTGATTTTTTAACCATTATAAAATTATTTATAATATAAATTTTTATACTCTTTTATTTTTCTAATGTTCTTAAAGAAATTTTCTTATTTATTTCAGAAAAATTAATTTTTCTAACCTGTTTACCGTGTAAAAGGAATGTTATTTTTACATCATATGACATATATGGATTTACCCACCATCAGTTCTTTGAAGCATAATTTTAAATTTTAAATGGATAATTATTAAAGAAAATATATTTAAAATTGATTTTAAAAGAAAATTATTTTCAAAATGTTTATCAAAATTAGAAGGAAATTTACTCGAGATTTTTTAAAATAAATATTATAGTATTTATATTCGTCAATAAAATAACCCTTTACTTCTAATATACTTGGGATATGCTATATTGATACTATACTTATTCATTCTATGGATGGTTTATGAATTATTTATCCAAGTTTATTATTCACATTCACTTCCACGATTCCTTTTTTAGTCCATTTAAAATATACAATTTTTTAAGATTAGTAAACTTTGAATTTCCCTTAATTAATCATATAATTTTTTCATGGATATTTTTATTACCTAAATAGTATATCATTTTTCAATACAATGTTTAGGTTCATAGTTTTTTGTATATTTGAGGAAATATTGATAAATATGTATTCTTTATTCCATAGAGACATTTGAGAAGTCATATCATTTATTTCAATTATTCGTTATGGGGAATGCTGTATAGTATATATGACTGGTGGGGCCTGAGCATTATATATCGCCTCAATTCATCAATGGGTTCTAATGATAAAAATATGAAATGAAAATTAAATAGGTTTTTACATCTAGTTTTAAACCCTCTTGTGAAAGGACTTGATGACATTGGTTTTTATGTGTATGAGACATGATGTCCAATAATTAAGTATTTCCTTAACTTAGTTTATTTTATTATTTATCCATGATAATTTGTGTTGAAATATCAATTGATGAATTCCATTCTCAGTTCATTGCTAAAATGGAATGGTTTTTTTAGTTTCGTACCTTTCTATATATATTTTTATTATCAATTTATTTTAATAGAATGTGCTGTAATTTATTTACCATTCTATATTGACTCCCATTGAATCATTATTTCTTCCTATATATTTTCCCTTATTGAGAATTTGAGCTCATTATTTTTATTATTCCTTCCATAAGAATCTATGAAGTGTACTAGAAATTATATGAAAGGATACACTAGATTGAATAATGTTATCATCGAAAGATAAAAATTATATTGTAATTAGTGTATTCATTTTTAATACAAGACTCATGTATGTATCTCGTTAACAAAGACTACTAAACTCTTTAGTCCTTAATAATTTGATTCCTTATAATAATTATAATGTAATTAATAGTAGACACTGGCTCTGGGATTTTTGAGGCCAGATCTTTATAATATTTTATAGATATCCCCATGTCTAAAATATTATAGATATTAAAAACAAGAGTTTGATATTTTTTTCATTTTCATAACATAAAATATTTTAAATTAAATGATCACATATAAATGGAAAAAATGAAATATATTATAAATTTTATTGATTATGGATGATATATACTAATTGAATTAAATTTATAAACATGTTATGGTTGTTTTTTTGTCCATGATATTATATTGGTATCTTTAATTACTTGATTTACCCTTTATAAAGGTAACAAAAATTATTAGGGTTACTTCTCATATTGAAGAAAAATAAAAGGGGAATAATTATTAAATTTACAACCACAAATTCAAAATATTGAGTACTTTTTTAATTATTCAATTCATAGAATATGTATAATATAATTTTAAATTAATCATTCAGAACATGTCAAAATTTATTTATTTTTTATTAAAATTCCTTTTTAGGTATAAAATAATTTTATTATAAAATAAAGCATAAATTTCATTTTAGAAACAATATTTGGGTTCTTATAATTGAAATGGCACTAAATAAATTTTAAAAGTCAAAGATAATATAATTTTACTTTTTGAATAATTTAAATAATTAAAAATTTCAACAAAAAAATCTGTATATTTAATTCTTCACTGAAAAATCAATCATTTTAGAAAATTTCCAAAAATTTATTTTCATAAATTTTAACATGATGCACTAAAAATTGAAGTTAACGTTTTTCAAAAAAAAAATTCTATAATTTGGGAACCATGAATAAACTATATATTTCTTGAAATTTCAATTTTTTGACATAATGATCATTTCCCATTTGATTGAAAATTACTTAATATTTTTATAATGAATAAATCCAAATAATATTTAAATAATAATATTAACAAGATAGGAAAATTATATATATTAATATTGATTGAGTTGTTACATTTAAACAAGAAAAATTACATTTTATTTATAAGATGGAAACCCATTCTGAATAGATCGGATGAAAAATTATATATTTGTGAAAAACAACTCCTTCATTCAGAATTTTATTTTTCATATAAATATAAAATTAATATATAATTAGGAAAAACAATAATGGGAATGATTTCATTGATCAATACCAACACATATATCTAAGAGGATTGCCATGAATATTTAAATAAACTCACATATCATATTCATCATATATTTAATATCATTTACATATCATTTACCTCCACTTATCCATCAATAAAATTTTCAATCAATATAGAGAATAAAAATGTATGAATAAATGGTGGGTAAAATTTTTATAATGAAATTTTTATATTGTAAGATCCCAAATGTTTGGCATAGTTTGTGGCTAAATATATACAGTTTATCTTCGTAAAAGATGTTATACTATTTTTTTAGAATAATCCTTTAATAATCCATCACAATTAAAAATGTGTATTTGATGTTATGGTTTCATTACATTGTTAAATATATTTTTTCCAATTAGACTATTCATATTCCGTAAGTGGAGTTGTACATTTTTAGCTTAATGAATGATATTTTCATTAAAATTATGTTAAAATATGTGTTTGGATCCTAATTCATTGTCAAATTAAATGACTTCATTTTCATATATATATCTAGAGCTATGAATAATTTATTTAGATTTAGATATTTCAGTCCTCTAATATGTATTAAAATTTACATTATATATTTAGGCCTCAAAATTTTAAAAGAAAAAGTTATTGTTGATGGAATTGAATCGCATGAATCATATCTACATATCGTATACACTTAAAATATTGATTAGTATAGAATATAATTTGGTTGTAATATCATTGTGATAAAAATTATTAAAGTCCAAAATTAAACAATTTTCACAAATATCCTCAAAACATAACTAAAAAAATTCATTTCATAAAATTTTTGTAGATATAAATAATTAAATACTAATTAAAATTATTTATATTATCAGGATAATCAATTCGTCAACACAAAACACTTACAAACCCTAAAACATATCCTTATAACATAATAATCATAAATTGAAAATTAATATGTCTATTATATCAACCAATTTATGTCCAAATAAATGATAAATTATCATGCATCATTAAGAAAAATTAATTTGAAATCCATGTCTGGTTCATTAAAATATTTTACAGTTAATTTCTACACCTATTCAGAGAAAAAAGTTACCTCATATGAATTTTTCTTCTTCATATATATATATATATATATATAACAATGTTTTTCTAATACAAACCCTTGAATGGCTTACCATAGATTTGATAAATTGATAAATCATTACCTGATATGATTCATGATTTTTTTTTCATTAGGACATGTGAGGGGATTTAATTTCATATAGATTATAGGTTTTCAATGGAAAAAATATCTGATGGAGAATAATGTGGCTAATCCCTTTTATATGGAAAAGTGTATTAATCACTTTAAAATAATGAATGTGGATGCACTTCAATCATCTGAGTATAAAATTATATAAAAAAATACTTATTTATTTACTCTATGTACACAAATTATTTATATTTTTCAAACATAAATGGTTCCACTCAACTACCATGACAGAAGTTCATTTATTTTTTAATTCCAAAATCCATCTATGATTGATATATATTGGAAATAAGGAATTTTTGGTATTTCATATAGTTTCTTTGACTTCAAACCCTTCTACATAATTAATATATAATATTTCATCAATTGAGTAATGATTTTACATAAATTATCAGCATCTATATAAAATCATATTTTTATATTATACATCATATTTTCTTTAGAAATATTCTAAAAAATAACCATGGAGAATATATATTTTCACCCTAAAAAATATTCATATTCTATTATTATTCTACCAGTAATCCAATTTTTTTTTCATTCCATAATACATCTTCTAAAACAATTATAATCATCATTATAGTTCATTTCATTTCCTAGATAATTCGTGGTATTGATTTTAGGGTTATAATGAGGAAACTTGAAATATTTTTTCTAGGATATGTAAAGGCTTTCTAATATATAATGTTCATGGTTTTAAAATATTAAAATAATATATCAGAAATGGGATGATTTTATACTAAATATAGTCATGACTCATCTGAAAAATGTTCATCATGATCTTAGGTTATGAAAATTATTAATCAATTTATGGCCAAATAAGTATAGTATGGTTCTCTCAATAAGTAAATTTAATCAAAAGAATATTTATAAAATGTTTAAAAGTGACATATAAAGGTATATATAAAAATAACTATAGATATACTATTCATTATATTAAAAGAATGATTCTTTTATTTTCATTAAAATAAATCACTAATTTAATGTGAAAAAACATATTTTGAAATTAATTTACTCTCACTTTCATGGTTAAGATAAATACACACATTAAAATACTTATAAAAATAATAATGGTATAAATTTGAGCTCAAAACATTCAATAGAAAAAACATTTGGAATGAAAAAAATGTCATTGTAAATAAATTGAAATTTCACTAAAAAATGCTTCATTTTGAAGAAAAATCAATGATTAAATCTATTCTAACAAAGGATGATCATATCCTTATATCTTTTTTATAATTTTCTAATATTAACAAATAATAAATGATTAATGTGAATTAAGATGTTATGTAATATTAAAAAATGTTATCATATTTCAACAAGTGGTTTTTTGTATAGGCATTTTGGAGCTGCTGTTTAGACTACTATAATTTTCACAACATCATGAAAATGAGAATGAAATAATTAAAATTTACCAAGAATAATGAAATAAAATTAAATATTAAATGGGTATTACTATGGTGTAATCCCAAAATGGGTGCTACATTTTTTTTCTATCCATAATTAGATAGTGTATGTGTAGTATACATAGTATAAAGTGGGCCAATTCTTTATTAAAAAAACTAAAATTTTTAGATCCAATACTTTTCTGAATTCAAACAATGTATATGTTTTCAAAATTTATATTCCCTTATTCTACCCAACATGTAATTTTTATTTCATTAAACTAATTTTAGAGTGATCAAAATGTAATAAACCCCAAACAGAATAAGACCATTAGAAATGTTATTAAATAGTGGTTGAAATTTATTTATAGGATGTGGTTCAACTTGAATTTCAGCTTAAAAAACTATTTCTTATTTTAAAATCATCTTTGTATAAAAATCCTAATGAAAAATATTATAAAACTAAACTGGGAACTATATTTTTACTCCAAATTCTAATAGCACATCATCGTAGTTTTGAAAATATGTTGTTTAAAAATTTTATTAGTACAAAATTTCAATATGGAGAAATAATTAAGAATTTATAATCAAGATACTATGAAAAAATAGATAAAAAATTTAGACATATATCAAGGTTTTCCATGTTATAAATTTTTTTTTAAATATATATATATTTAAAATGTTACCTTTTAACATTACTAAAAATTATTTTTATCAAAATTTTATTTAAAAAATCATATAAATTGTGCTTATTTATATTTATAAATATATTGGTTTAAGGGTTTTAATTATTTTACCTGAAAAACTATGTAATCTTATGAAATTTAATTATAAAAAATGTAAGTTGAATACTTTAAAAATTTTAGTGGTTTACGGAATCTATATCTTTTGTAAAAACATAGAAAATTAATTATATTAAGTTTAATAAATATTATTTGATAACTATTTGTTATATCAACCTCATGAGTTTTTTTAAAATCTATAGTGGGTGGGGAAATAATTTTTTTCCTTAGATTCATTATGAGCGACCAATACATTTCATTCAATTATATATGTTAAAATATTTATGTTTAATGACTATATTTGTAAAGAATTAAATTATAATGTTTCTATTTCAAAAATATTTTCCTTACTAAATACAAAAAAATGTTCTCTATCAGGCTATGAATAGAAGTAATCACTATAAGTATCTAGTTTTCTAAAAAATGACTTAATTTATCAGTTAAAAAAATATCAAGGGAGAATAAATTTTAAAAAATAAGAATACTCAGTCACAATTATTCCAATTTACACTGTGATTTACTCATGTTTCCTCTATAAATAATTTCATCCTTATAAATGTTTTATAGGGGTAACTATAACATTTTAGCATGTGAGGTTGCAAACTATATAGTCAAACTATCAATTTTTTAATTTTTATTTCCAAATGTATGCATTAACAGTGGTGAATATTGTAAAACATGTTTAATGATGTAAAATATAAATTAATAGAATCTAAATAATATATTAAGTAAAAAATATAAATAAAAAACAAATTCTTATTTTATTAATATTTTATTAAATCCTCAGACACCCCCCTTTGTTATATATAACAAATGAATTATCAAATTATATTTCATAATTCCCAAATAGAGATCTCAAACTAAACACCTAAAATATATACACACCATATCAATACATTAAATATTAGGGTTTATCCACTTATAAATGTGTTTTGATCTCCCAAAGTACTATGATCATGGAAAACTAATTGAATATTTTGTTCTCACAAGAGATACGTAATATAAGTTGTTTATAAAAATCCATGAAATTTTACATTCTTTTTATAAATTTATTAAAATTTAATATCAAACTAAATTAAATATTTTTAATTATATTAGATAGAATTATACATCATTTATCGATGTTTGGTCAATTTTTCCACTCAAATCGTTCCAACATTACAAATATAGTTGGGCCTAATTTTTTTTAAATAAACTCTAGGTATAGTTGATACAATTGAAACCATGTTTTTATGTCAATATAAAAATAAATAGATATGAAATATTGACCAATTTAAAAAAATATATGGTAAAAATATTAATGAGATTAAAAATAGTTAAAATATATAAATATATCATTATAAAAATTATGATGAAAACCCCCCTAAAAAATAGTAATAATTATACATATCTTAAAATTATAAATTTATTGGTATTATGTCATTTAAATACAGAAATATAGTGTAAGAAAACGCCACCAAAGCCTGCTTCTCTATTGCGGTGATGCCCTAGCTGCATGCCACCAGAGCCTGCTCCCCCCACTTTATCGGAGGGGGGAGTTTCACGTCCTCCTTCACCGAATAAGGTTAGGTCATCTCTATATTCTTGCAATTTTCCTCATCCCTTCCCAAGAATCCAGCTTTCTATGAAGGTTCCAGGTCTTTTTTACGAGGTGCCCATTTGTTCTCTACTTCCGGCAGAGCTCAATAATGCCTCAGATCTGTGCCATCTCACCCTGGTGGCCCGATTTCGGCTCAATCGACCATCAGTTGAAGTGTTTGATCATTTTTTAAAATTTTCTTGGAATTTTTAGCAATGCGCAGTCATTGGTATGCTTGAATGGAATCACTTCATGGTCCGATTTGGCTCATAATAAGACTTGATCGATGCCTAGTATAGAGAACCCAGATGATGCAGTAGATCCCCATTCTATCTCTTATGCTGGAGATTTGATTTTCACATGAGGCAAGAAACTTCAATGATAGAGACTTGGGTAATATTTCATAGTTTACCCCTTTCCTTTTAGAACCCTTCCATTTTGTGTGCAATTGGGAATATGGTAGGGTAGTTCTTGTGTTCTGATCATCGTACCGAGGCCGTGTGTTATCCAATTTTTCTGCATATTTGCATCAAGGACGATGTTGCGAGACCTCCGATGAAATGAGTTTACATCACTAATGGGAAATAATTTTGTTGGAGGCAAGAGGTTATGTTTGAATCCTAGATGCAGCACTGCACGACCTGTCTTCATTTTGGTCATTTAGAGTTGGTTTTCCGTAACATGAAGTTGAGTCGAAGCCCGTTGGAGGGTACTGATGGCCGCTGGGACTTTGGTCTAGTTATTTTGGTGGTCGAGGGTAGAAATGAGTGCATTTTCATGGGAGGGTATTGAAATAGTGATGCAGTGGTTGTAAAACCTTCAGCTGTAGTGGTGGTGTAGGAGTTGTGGTAGGGTGATCCAACAGAGGAGCCCACAAGTGGTTGTGGAATGAAAGAGTTATAGGTGCCCAATAACCTGACAGTGAAGTGTGTGTTTGATAGGTTTGTGAGTGACCTTGGGCTTGGGAAGCTTTCCACGATGGAGAATGTTGATGATTGCATTCATTTGAGTTCGGGTATTAGGTATGAGAAGCAGTTGGGCAGTGTGGATTGTGAAAATGATGGAGTGTAAGATCATAGTAAAACCAACAATCAGTTTGCTTGCATGGAACATGAGGAGGTTCCTGTTGTGACTGAGGGACCTCAATTATTTTATGTTATGCCTATTGATCCCAGAAATCAAGTGAATTTTAGTATAAAAGAACATGAGGCGGAACTTTATGATGGTCGTGAAAACATGGAAAATAATCCAGTTTTTGCCACGACTGATCATAATAAGCAATCTGGCCTAAGAGGAATTCTGGATGATGTAGAGAGTGTTACGGTGAGGAGGGATGATGGAGTCAATAAAATTTCTTATGTGAAAATCACTGGAAAATGGGGAAGCTGTCCTGACAGTGACAAAGAAAATTGTGGAATTGTCAGGCCATCTTATTGTGACATTGTTCAAGGCAGGCGAAGTAGGACGTCTGACAGTGATGGAACGAGGACTGTGCCACAAAAGTGGAAAACAAGGAAAGATTATTATTACCTACTAAATCTGGTGACTACCAGGTCTTCAGATAAGAGGGAGAGTGGGGATATTCCTGATTCTAAAAAAGGTCCTGGACAATCCAAGAAAAAGGCTTTATCATTGGAACAGTTGAAGTTAAGAGAGAAGTATGTCAATATCTTGAAGCAATATGAAACGAATTCAAAGTGGGAATCAGCTACTATAGAGGAAACACCTTATTATAGAGGTGGTGAAGGATATGACTATTATGATATGTAATTGTCTCATTTCTCTTGGAATTGATGGCTGGATGCAGGCAAGATGTTCGTCTGTATTCTTTTTCTTGCTCTACTATACCTTTTCTTTCTTTTAATAAATGGTGAGGGGTATTTTTCCTTTGACTCACTTACCGGGCTATCATTTAAATACCCATGAAATTTATACAAAAGTTATAACAATTAGCAAACAAATAATTGAATAATTTTTGATCAAGTGAACATGAATAACAATAATAATGGAATTAAAAAACATAAGCCTATAAGATACAAAAATTTTATAATAATAAAAATAACTATAATTCCCACCATGAACCATAATAAAATATTCTCCATTGAAAAAATTTGATTCATTTCATATTAAAATATCCTCCATTCATTAAAGACATACCTCACATTATTTTATCGTCAGGAAACAAATATAGATATTCAAAAAAAATTTCTCCTCTAAACAAAATTTATGTGTTACCATAGGATTGAAATATTTATAATCCAATAAGTGATATGTGTGAAGGAATTATTTTTATCACTAAGAATTTTAGGGTTTTTCAGTGGATTTGGGATGGTATAATTTTTATATCAAAATATTTGAGTTATAATAAGGAGTGTTGGATGTTTTTGTAAAGAAAATCATGAATCAGAGTATACTCAAGTATAAGTATCCTCTTAACTCCATTCATCCCTAATGAAGAAACACTAAAATTTTACATATTATGGAAGCTACATGTTATTCAACATTTTAGTATCTTAAATAGATCCATAAAATTTCCTTTGCATATTTGAATTTCCTTTGTATTTTTTAAATATTTCCAGATATGAAATTTGAATGTAGTGAAGTCATTTTAAGGTTCCAAAGAGTGGGTGTGGTACCCAAAAATTCTTCAAAATTTTTATATAAGTTTTATTACCTCAAAAGGATTTTATTTAACTTTTTAATAGATAAAATTGAAATAATTTTTTATTAAATACAACTTATTTTTAAAATATATAAAAATTCTACATTTCAAATACTGATTTCCAAAACAAAAAATATCTTCTCAGTCTTTTATAATTCTACCAATATCCCAAGATGATGCTACAATTGACAAGATAGCCACCACTAACACATAAGATCAAATTGGTCAGGAATTTGACTTCTAAAAGACTGTGGGAAAGGGAATTTTGGATTGAAATTTGGATACCTAACACCATTTCTTTAAAGGATCACAATGATAACATGAAATGGGATGGAAAATAAAAAATATTTTGTGATATTTTACTATTATACCAAATGATTTTCTTAATTACCTTAATTAGAAGTGCCTTAATAACCCTAGTTTGGACCTAAATAAACAAATTTCCTATTCCACAAGATTTTTTAGTTCTCACAATATTTGAGGTGAAGGAAATGAATAAGTGAAAAAGTTTTATAATACTTTTAAGAACTTGAAATTAAAAATTATTAAAATAGGATATGGAATGGGATTCGTAATATAAAATATATTTCATTAAAAATATGCAATATTAAATAAAAAATTAAGTCACTTCCATAACATTTAAGATCAATTTTATGCTTCAAATCAATTAATTCATTAACATTGTATTTAAAATTATAAGGGAATCAATTTGAACTTATATATTTCAAAAGAAAAAAAAGATGAAACTGAAAAAAAATAATCAAATGAAAATTAGAATACATTTAATTATATAAACATGAAACATTTTATCATGAAAATAGAAACAAAAATTATTTTAATAATGGATGATTCTACTCAGACACTTATTTTATTAAATTGAAATAATGAAAAATAGTTTAGATGGGAATGATAATTAATATGTTAAAGAATGATAGAGAAAAATTGAAATGAATTTCATAACCTATTTTATTATAGTTAATGTACCCCTACGTAATTCTATCAACTGCAATAAACAGGAATCCAAAATGAAAAATAATAATGTTAAAATAGTTCACTGAAGGCATTGAAATAATAAATGAAAATTAATTATGTAAATATTTATGGTTTGACCCCTTAATTTTTTGTTTTATTTTATATTTTATATATTGATAATGTGTCATTAGGTTTTACCTAGTACATATGGAGATGGTAAATCTATCTAAAAATGAAAAAATATTCTTAGGTCCAATATTTTTTACCTTAAACACCAAATAAATGTTCCCAAAAACATATTTCTTCATGATCACCCTTGTGATTTTTATTCCAATGATGTAGTGAAATAGGGAACAATTTTTAAACCACATCTTAATCACATGATGTTTAGAAAATTCATCCATTCGTTATTGAAAATTAATTCTTAGATGTGGTTTATCTTTAAATTCATTTATAAAAATGATTTTTTCTTTAAATATTATCTCAGTACCACTGTCTTTTTGTAATATTGTGTACAAATAAATTTGGAAATCCATTTTCTCTTAAATTAAATCCATAAATTCATATTCATTTAAAAATAGTCTATATAAAATCATTATTTATAAAATATTCCAAAGGTGAAATTGTTAAGAATTTAATATCATTATTATATGAAAAAATTATTATTCTATAATCCCTCACCCATGAGACTAGGTTCATATAAATATACATCACGTACTCGATTCATTTTGAATAGTTCATTCCTATATATAATAATACCTTAACTACATAACATACAAAATTCATCACAAACATTCTCATGATCTTATAAGATTAGATATTTATATAGTTAGGAAAAAATTATGTATCAAAACCAATAAATTTTTCTATATAATTAAAATTTTACTAAAATATAAGAACCTATAAAATATAGAATACATCTTTAACATATCCCACAAATTCTATACAAAAACTTTCATGTTCAACATGTCATATGTAATAATTTTCAGCATAACATGGGTTTTTGTAAACACATTATGTAGTGATCTTAATCACTCTGTATTTGTAAACATAATTGATAAAAATAAATGATAATATTTTGCAATATTATATTCATATATTATATAGTAGGACTTGATATTTAAAAATAATCCTATAAGAGAATAAAAATAATGAATGATATATCCATGTATAATAATGGAAATAAAAACATCATAAGGATAAAAATACCTGAATTCATTATGATGGAATGAATAATTATATCTTATTTGTCTTAATAAAAAGGCCTAATATAATATATAATTTATTTCATGTTTACTATAGTCATGACATATTTTTTAATTGGATAGGAATAAAATAAAAATAGAAACATATTTTTCTCATTAGTCATGTCGATTCATCAAGGGGATATATATTTCTGGTCCCCACCCATCACTTGTTTATTTCTAATGAATGTATCATTTGAAAAAATGAATTAAAAGTAAATAATCATTTTGGAAAACACTACTATATATTTTAATAACAATACATAAAACATTAATTTTATTCCTCATGAAAATAAAAGGTATAACATGATCATATTCCGTAAAGAGGAAGAATTTGTTTGGTTAAAAAATACACAGTAAACTATCTTGATTACTCATTTGAAATCTATATTAAAATGTTAAATATATAGATTTTCATTTATTCCCCCAATAAAAAATTTAATATATTTATCTCTAATAATTACAAAAGTAAAAACAATTTAGATGAGTGGTATATGTTTAGGTCAATAATTTCCTCAATCAATAAATATATGGAATCTATATGAACTCACATAATTCAAAGGAATGGAAATAAAATATTCATAAATATAATGAATTAGATGAATTTTTACCTTTTATTAGTGTATGGTTGTAATGCATAGTCCCCTAATGTCTGGATCAATTGCATTATTTTTTTAAACTCACATGATTATGAGGAATCAAATCCTGAAATACCAACCAGTTCAGTAGTTTTAGAAAGCCTGATTACATACATCACACCCATCATAAATTGGAAAATACAAATAAAACATGATAAATAATAAAATTAAATAAAATGCATCCTTGAAAGAATATTAAATGATTTATTCTTCATAACCTGGGGAATGAATCATAGTAAGGGTGAGCTTATATGATCATTAAGGGTAAGTAATACAGAAGAAATAATGGACTGGGGAGAATAATCAACATGGAAAGGTAAATTAATGAAAAAAAATTCCATTCAAATAACTTGATAAGAAAAAAATCAATATATTAAGGTAATAAACTGAAACACTTCCCATTTAATCAATGAACTGAGAATAAAATGCACCCATAGATATTTCAATAAAAAATAACATGGATAGATATGATAAATGAATTGAAAGAATTGAATGAAATGATTTAATATTTCACATTATGTATCTTGAACATGAACCACTATACTATTAGGTTCTATTGTAAATAATATTTAAAAAATTATTATTTCAACAACTTACACATTTGATGAGAAAACCAATGCATCGAGGGGCTATATATAAAAGGGCCCCACTCATGTCTAATAGTCCAAAGCATTCCTCATGAATCAAATAATATATTTAATTAATAAATAATATAACTTATAATAAAATATCAGTATTTAATAAATAATATAGGTTTATAAATAATTCCCTAGTGTAGGATAAGTAACAATAAGGGTTTTTTATGTTAATGAATGGAAATATCATTTTATGATAATTAAAAATATTCTCAAGGAGTATAATATTTAAACATTCCAATTTGTCATAGAACACTTTGAAACATTTGAATCATTAGCCTCATGAAGGAAGAACATTAAATGGAAATTATAATATCATGGAAATAAGAATATTCATGAAATAAAATATAAATGGGTAGTATATACAACATATAAAATTGAATTGGTTTATATTAACAAATAAGTCTCAATGGAATGTAAATTGAGATAAAATCCCTTACCATGAGTCTGACATTTCACTTGTGTCTTTATATTAATTAATAATAAAAATATGTTAATATTTACTTTTTTGGGAAAATTTTCATGTTTATTATTACTTTTAATTCACTTATTACAATGTTTTAAACAACTACTTAAACTATTATGTTTACATCAGGTGTTTTGACTATATTCAATTTATGTTTCAAAAGATACTTTTGTTGGTCAACTATGGGGAAATGGTTAATTATAAAAACATATAAAAAATAATAATCATGAAATAATTATAATATTTATAAATCAACTAAACATTTAAATTCAATCATGAATGATGGTTGTGAAAAATTAACCAACATTATAATCATGGAGATGATAGGCCATACATACACATTATTAATGTTCCCATTTTTTTTCATTGTTTTGGAAAGAAGGTAAATGACACAATATCATTCGATAATGATAATTATATCATTAATACCATGCTATTTAATCATATATACTTATACATAGGATTATTTTTATGTATAATAAATCACATCATGTTGAGTATTTCCATGACCGACATTATCAATTTTTAGTGTGTGAAAAGGGTAATAATGGAAATGATATATTATATATATAGAAAAATAATTTTTTCATGAATATCATATAGATGTAATATATGTTACCTATGTCAAATTAGAACCATCCTTTATTTGTTCAATGTATATTGTGAATGAATCACATCGCTTCAAGGGGCGATAGTCTACACTTCCATAAATAACGTTATCATATTAAAAAATTGTAATTATAAGACTATGTGTTATAAATTAATTAAATAAGAATAATTAAAAAGTAAATATAATGTATAAAAATTGTAAATGTTTTTTTCTATCATAATTAAAAACCATGAAACGTGGTAAAGGAAAAAAAGTAATCATCGTTTTGTGAGGTGGTAGTTCGCCGTACACATAATAAATATATTTATTAGAAATTAGATTGAATTATGTATGATTTTATGTATAAAAAATAGAATAAAAAATCCAATTATATTTAGGATATTGTTTTGTTATATATGCTTGTAATAATAAGTTTTTAAGGGGTGGAGAATGGAAATAAAACTAAAGATCTTAAGGAATGATGTTACCTCTTCTTTGTGTAACTCCTTTTGGTTTTTACCAAAAGGCTTCCATGAATGGATGTATAACCAAGGGGAGTCTTCATGGATAAGGAGAGTTATTTTTAGAATATATTTGTGTAGATCTTGGTTGATCCAATGTGGCTAGAGAGGTGTTAGGAAGGGGAAGCGTGTATACCATTTTATATTGGAGGAGGAGTGACAATTATGTAAATACAAAAAGTTATAAATTAATAGGTGGTCTACATTACTTAATATTACTCCAAAAAATAACAAAAAATTGTGTAAAGGGTCATAATGTCTGATAATAAACTCAAACACAGAAAAATAAGATATTTTTTATAATTTGGTTCTTTAACTTCTATGTTTCCCCAATTTTATTTTTTTGTTTTTATTAATGCAACTAGTTTTCTAACCTATGTAATGTAAAAATTAAGACTAAATTAAAGTTATATTCATTAAAAAATATAGATCCATTGAATTATAAATATGATATATAATTCAAAAAATGACTATGTGTGTTGGAAATTAATTTTAAGACAAACACATGAAAAACACAAAAACACTACTTTAACCCATACCATGCAAAAATAGTATTTACAAACTATTGGTTAGTAGGTTAACTATAAAGGATAAATTGGTACATAAATAAAACATATTATATATTTATTAAATCATTAAAATCTATTGGCATAATATTTGTTTTTTATTAATTTTAAATCATTTAATAAAGTATAATTTATTATAAAATAACATTAACATCAATTTTGAAATTATTTATTTAATTTTAATTTTAATATATAAAAACATTATTAGAATTAAAATATATTAATTTCACAATAATTTACCATTTTATAATAATCTATAAAAATGATCAATGATAACAATTCGATCAATTTGTATCACTTTTAATATATATATTATAATTTATTTTATCGATTATTAAGTAAATAATCATTGTGTTGGCATTTCATTAGAATTTTAAGTAACTAATTTATCTCTAAAAAATTAATGATAAATTAATAGGATATTAATAATGAATTTATCTTTCAAATTGATATGTATAACCAAAAATATGATGTAGAGACCTTGTGTTTCCCTTGTAAGACTTTAAACCACTTATAAATATATTTCCAAAGCTAGGCACTAAGACATTGTGTGATTACGAGGCCCTAAGGGACCATAATTAAATTTATAAAAATGATAAATATATTTTTATATTGTTTGCACACAACTAATTAATTAAAATAGGATAACTCTCAAAACGTTGATCAGATCAGAAATCTGAGATCACGGTTGGGTCCCGAATGCTGAGTTTTCCCTAGACACAACATAAAATGAGGTGGCATGGGATATTAATAACCTTTACTCAATGGAGGTGAATTTAGGTGGAATGAGTAATTAATTAATTATCAATTAATTATGTTTCACATAATTTTGGTTATAAATTTGTCACTAATGGAATTTGGAAAGGGTTGGGTCATTATTCTCTCCTACCAGGGAAGCTCCCTTCCTATCCTCCTTTAGTGAATCTGTTGGTGATCAATGTCATGTCCCTGGATCAAGGTGGATCGTAACACGAAGAATGGAACAGATCCTCCACCCCCATTAGAGAAAAATTTCTTCAAAAACAAAAGATCCAAATAAGAGTTAGGACTCAAATTTGGTTTTTTTACCCATTGGAATAAATGTTTGAGTAGTTTGATAACTATTACTTGATCTGTTCCCCCTCCCTACATCCTTTGTTTATAATGAGAACTAAAATTGGATCTTCTATTTTCCTTTTAATTTTTTTTCAAACCCCAGAACATGTTCTGGATTTTTTTCCAAGAACAATTGGACAATGATCATCAAAACCTTTGTTCTTTGTGATTTTTCTTCCCCCATTGTTCTCATTCTTCTCCATTAGAACCCCACAGTTCCTGGTTCAATAGTTTCCGGGCCTCCTGATCTCGATTGGTGCATATATTTATGTAAGTTTAATTAATTTTAAATGATTTTTCAGGATAATAATGGATCTGGAAATCTTGTGAGGATAGGGTGATCGATCTGGTGGTTAATCTTTGAGATTGTGAAGAACAAATATGCAGTGACGCACAAAACAATCGAACAAACCCTCAGTGATGAAAAATGTCAGTTCATAGTGAGTAAAAAAGGGAATCTATATTCTCATGAATGATCTAGAGTTTTCAGACTGATTCTAAGCATTATCCAAGGTGGTTTGACCATAGTCGAAGCACAAATATAGTTTGGGATAAATGTGTGGATTCAGGAAAAATCTATACTACATGTCCTGTAGGATCTATATCACACAACATGTATCCCCCCTTAGTGGTGATGCTAGGGATTTGAAGAATTTAAGGGTAACACAGTTTATATAACTCAATTACATTCCATTTACCCCTTCCTCGGTTAGACAACCCATGTGATGGGTAACATGAGAGGGGCCTCTATGTAAGGGAACAAGTCCACGAGTTTACCACACAGGTAACATCCCATGTGGATAGACATATCATGTTACAAACTATATGGACACTATGTTCGAGTACACAAACATGTCCATCAGACATAGCTTAGTCCCCAAACAAGTGGGACACCCTATGTAGTCCACCTACACAGCGTGTACCCCTACACAAATGTGACCTATGTACTGACCAGATACATGGATAGGGAGTGAAGAAGGGTCATGCATTGTGTGGGTCCCCTCACACGTCGTGTACTACTTGATCTCTTTTAATCAATATACTAAATTTTGTATATTCTTCGTCTGAACTTGGATTTTGGATCACAATATGCACATCCTACATGTTATCCATGTTGAATATGATGATTCCCTTAGAAGAAGCTTTTGGTATATGATGTGAAATTTTTGGGTTTGGCACGCGCTGAGGTGACACACAATGATGGATCTAATCATACAAAATAATCAGATCATTTCTACTATAATCATCTAGTTGTGATAGTTAGTGGTGTTCCTCAATGACAGTTTCAGGCTTACCATCTAGCTGGGCTTGGTAATGGCATTCCTCGATGATCTTTCTGAGTTACCCTCGAGTAGGACTGGGTAGTGGAGTTCCTCAATGTTTTAGTATTACCGTCAAGATGGGTTGGGTGGTGTAATTACATGATGATATCTCCCAGGTGTAACCCTATATCTAGGCTGTGCAACGGTGTTTCCTTGAAGACTCATCGGGCTTACCCTCCAGTAGTATTAGGCATTGGCATTCTCCATTGACTTTCCCGAGTGGTACCATCCAGTTGGGCTGATCAGTGGTGTTCCTCAGTGACAACCAGTGAAATACCCTACTGATTTACAAGGACATGGGATCATTTCTTAAATATGGAAACCCCTTGATAGTGTGGAATAATGAAAATACATGGTTTGAAATTTTTTTGGAATCACGATAAAGTGGGAAACTTTCCCCACCAAGGTGAATTCTTATGATTTGATCTAAAACCATGTGGGTGGGTCAATACCTCCAAAAGAGTTTAGTGTAAAGGTTTGGTGATTGAGTCCTGTCGACTTGTGTGTCCTAGGTAGACATATGAGGTGATGGGAATCATAGATGGACTTACCTTGGAACTAATGGAGAAATTTTCTCAGGCTGACCTATGAGATGGACATCCCCTTACTCTCTCGCTTTGGCTTCCTAGAATGAGTATATATATATATATATATATATATTCTCCTTTAGTACCCATTCCTTAGGTTTTGGTTACTCTCATTCCAGGAGAGGTGAATACACTTAGGGTATTCCATGTGCTTTCCATTTTAGGATTCTCTTTGTTGGACAAGTCTACTCTCCTTCTATAGGTAGCGAAGAATCAATGAGAATATATTCTTTTCATTGTGTTGAGATCCTTGTGTTTGGATGAGTTTATTTTCACTCTCTTATTGGGTTGAGCTGTACTCTTTATACCATAACATGTTTAATTTAATTCTTTCCTCTCTAGTTGTATCCCATACCGACCCCTCCCTCTTTAGGGCATTCCACTGGGTATGAATATACTCACCTATGTAAGGGATTTTCCAACACATGTCATGTCTTTTGCAGATGGCGATAGGTCAATCATGACTTCATAGGATCTTAGGGATACATACTTCTTGGACTACATGTGGTGGTCATGGCTTGGGATATAGGAGTATGAATCTCAGTTAATTAATCTTTTATAGTTTTTTCATGTTGGGACATATATTCTAGGTGGGAATGTTTTTTTCTCTTTTTTACTTTTTGTTTACACTACCATACTTCTTACTATTTAAAGGTACATCCATATTTAATTTATTTATCAGAGTGTTGTATCTTTTATTTCATTCCCTCTCTCTTTTTTCATTATATTGGTTGTATGAATGTGTACATTTTTTTAGGGAAAGGTATCCACTAGTAAGTTATGCCTTCAATGCATGTCACCACCCCTAACCTATGGAGGCTGGATTGGGGTAGTCATGGCTTGAGCCCTATCTTTGGTTGGGTCGTGAATGTTTTGTTATCATAGAAAGATCATTACCTGGTATGTTGTTTGGATGTTCTCCCATTGAGATGATTGCTTGGGTTTAGGGTAACATTGTCAAAGTGTCTCGAGTGAGACTCACAAGAGAAGTATCCCAATGATTGTGTGGCGACTGACGTATCCATTCACCATGACCCTGACTACCTCTATGTTAACTCATAATTCCGAGTCATTTGTTGAAGGGATCAATGGTATATGCATCATATGGGATTGAGTATTTAACTTCCCTTCTTGATTCAAATCCCTATTTTTGATGATATATATATATATATATATTCATCAGACTGTGGTACTCCTTTATAACATTTAGAATGCCTCCGTGATGAAAGCCATCGATGATACCATCTTTGGTTCATGACAAAGAACCTATGAGAGGTGAGGCCTCAATTCAGGGTCCATACCATGATCCCCTTCACTACTACAACAATGGGAAAGGGAAGCTCTACCCTTTTATCAGCGCTAAAAAAAGCACTGATAAAGGGGGCCTTTATGAGTGCTAAAAAAAGCACTGATAAAGGTGCACTTTTAACGGTGCTAAAAGAAATCACGGATAAAGGCCCCCTTTATCAGCACTTTTTTAGCCCTGATAAAGGCCCCCCTTTATTAGTGCTTTTTTTAGTAGCACTGATAAAGAAAGGATTTATTAGTGCTTTTTCCTATAGGTGATAAATTTTATGTTTCAAAAAACAAATCATGAAAACTAAATTATAGTTATATAAGTATATTTATATTTATATAAGTATACTATATATATTTTTAAATATGTTTTAGATACATATAAATAGACTATTATATTTAATATATAATAAATTTAGTGAAAATAGATTTAAAATATTTAAAAAAATATTATTAATTAATAATTTTCAAATTATAATTGATTAGAAATCATTTAATAACAATTTTATGACACAAAAAATCAAAAAAATTAATAAAATATCTAAAATAAGTTGAAAATGTAACTCAAACTTCAAATAGACATAACTTTTGATCTGGGTGTCCATTTGATCTCTAAAACATATCAAATCAAAGCCTTCGATGATATCTACGTGCTTCTGACCGAAGAAAAGTTTTTGTCACAATTTTCGATTAAAAAAAGGACTAGAAGTCCTCCAAAACTGAGTTTTTAGTCGGGATACCCCGATTTGGTACCATTCAAACAAGAATAACTTCTGATATGGATGACCGTTAGGCCTGCACCACATATCATATCGAATATTTTTTCATTTTCCTTGATTTTACTGGTTGTGGAGTTGAAACAGGCTTCTGGATTATATGTTATCATCATTTTAACATGCTTTGGCTTTTCAAATACACATATATATGTATTTATTCGTAAATATATATGTGTCTGTGTGTGTGTGTTTGTATGTGTTTTTGTTGTATATATGTATGTATGTATGTATTTATTTATTTATAAACACACATAAATAATATATTTCATTAATGTATTTAAAACTAATATTATTAGTATATATTGAAATACAAATAAATATATAGATAAAAAATTATAATTAAAAAATATATATAAATAAATATAAATATATATTAATATATGAATGAATATATATATACTAATATATGAATAAATATATTTATATTAATATGAATCTATAATAATATACGAATAAATATAACTATATATATAAAAATTGATATATCATTAAATAGAGAAAAAAACAAAATGGCTTAGTGGTAAAGGTGAAACCGTAAAAGGGGGGAGGTCGCGGGTTTGAGTTCGGGTGGATGCCAAGGGGTGCACACATGTGAGGATGCATGAGAAGGGAAGCATGAGGGAGACCGCCTAGTGCTGATAAAGGGGGGGGGGGGGTCAAGCACTATTAAAAGCTCTCCCCGCATTATATAATTCTTTTTTAATTTTTTTTAATTTTTTTTGACTTTTATCAGCACTTTTCGGAGCGCTAATAAAAGGGACTCCCCTATATCCGTGAGGAGCTTTATAGTGCTTTTTAGCATTGTTAAATCCCATTTTGAGCATTGATAAAGCCCATTTTTTTAGTAGTGCTTCCTCAAGGTGGAATTTTAGTAACACCTCCACCTGTTGAGTAGAATATAGTCCTATTAGATTAGGGTGGGGATGTGCTTAGGCTGAGTTCACTCCATGATTTCCAGTAAAAGTGTCCAATGAGGCTCTGTGGATAGCCATATCCTAATGTAGCTAAGGATTGGATAGAGTTAGTGGGTTGTATCTTAAAGATTAATCGAAAATCGATAAATCAAATGGTGGCTTTAGCAGCTAGTACTTTCTATAGAGCATATGGGCATTGGTGGAGTCCGGTTACCTAAATGAACAATGAGTAAATTCTTTCATGGGATGACTTCCAGTAGCTGTTTTGTGAGGAGTAATACCCCTCCTGTTTTCTCTACATTCGTATTCATGAGATTCTAGTGACTCATAAGGTAGGTATGATTGTAATATAGTACACATATCAGTTCATAGAACAAACAAGTTGCTCTCTCGACATGATGAAAGATGGATACTTCCAAGAATGAAACTTTGAAGAGGGGATTCATAAAGAGATATGAGCTAGCATAGTTCTCTTATGCACCCCTGCCTATGTCAGGGTTCTATAGTGGGGAACTATGATAGATAACATTCTTTCAGAGTGACATTAGATAGCTGGATCTGGTAGTGGGAGAGACATGGATGATTTATCTATAGCAGAAGGCATGTGCCAGAGATCTCAGAATAGGATGTCCTTCTATGAGAATGCTCAGGAACATTTTCATACAGTATATGGGAAATATAGAGAACTAGGGAATCATGGCTAGTACTGGTGAAATTATTATGATAGTAAAGGTCACATGGCATGGGACTACTTGACCAAATGTTCTAAGTACCAAATAAGATATCTAATAAACTGCTATTGTATAGACAATGTCATGATTAGGGATCTCCCATGCACAGATAGGGTGGTCCCCAGGGAGGTAGAGTTGGAAGGGGATTTGGAGGAGGTCCATGTGGGGGAATACTCTCTGAGGTTCTCCCACCACCAAAAATAGATGGCCCATGTCAGGCTCATGGATATGGTGGCTAGGGCCGTAGACAGCTGCAAAATTTGGACGTTTATGATCTTATGCCACATGAGATGATTCGAGGTATGATATGTGTTTATTAAAATCTTTCTCCATATTAGTATACATAGGTTCCATAAATAATTTTCGCTCTAAACTCTTTGTGTAGGACTTGGAGCTCTCAGTACTGATGCTAGTAGAGCAGCATTGTCTTGAGGTTCCTACAGGGAACAATTCTACCGGGTGTTTCTTCTCCAGTTAGTCTGAGCTATCACTTAGAGGAGTGAGGTTCAGATGGGAACATTTTGGTTTTCACAATGGTTCACTATGACATAATCATGGGCATATATTTAAATTACATGGTTTGATCCTAGATCTATTGTCACCACATACTAGTCAGATGCCAACATGATGATGGGATGAGGTTCCCTAATTTGGATAAGAGATACCACATAGAAAGACAAGATGATTATATGAGAAAGTAGTTGTATCTTGTTTCCCATTAGATAGAAAGATTAACCCTTAGTGTAGTATACTCTTTAGGAATATTGGGTTCCTTATATTATAGATGTCTATATGGACGTCTCTCCCAAAGAGGTTCTGAGATTACCCTCCAGGTAGGAGATGGAGTTTTTCATAGAATTGAATTTTGGGACTGCCCCAATATCTTCTTTGGCATATCATATGGAACATACCAAGATCTGGGAGCTATAAATGTAGTTATAGAACCTTCATGAGAAAGGTTTCATTAGACAAAGTGTGTCCCCCCTAGGATGATTCAGTTCTATTCGTGATGAAGGCAGACATGAGCTTGCTACTTTCATGGATTTTCATCACATGAACTAGGACACAATAAAGAACATTTAACCCTTTTATGAGGATTAATGAAATCTTTGATAAGTTGTGAGGGGAAATATGGTTCTCCAAGATTGATATTGGGTATGACTACCACCAGTTTTGGGTTTTCATGGCTAATATTCCAAAGTTAAATTTCCGATGTCGCTATAGACACTACATATTCCTAATGATTCCCTTTGGTGTGAAAAACTCCACCATTATCTTTAGAGAGTTTATGAAAAATATAATTTAGCCATATACTAAACATTTTTTGTTTGTCTTAATCAACAAAATACTTGTTTAATCTTCAATAAGGGAGGAGGTGATAAGATTCCTTGGATTGGTAGGGTACTACAGTATGTTCATGGAAGACTTCCCTAGAATTTCAACCCATTTGACCACCCTGACATAGAAGGTTATAACGACCATGTCATTTATTACACACATAAACATGATTTATTACATAAAATTACACTAAATAAATCATATAATATTGAAATTTATAGTTTTTTTATGGATTAAGAACATTATATAACAACTTAAAACCTGAAATACACAACTTTATTGAAAACTTCTTTTACAAGACCGCAATATTCCTTCGTACTTAGCATTGCATGAGATAACCTGAGGAAATACATAAGAAAAGGGTGAGATATAAATCATATTAAGGGATTAAAAAATAAATAACATAGAGAATATAGCATATGTTAGGAAGTAGAAATATCAATAGAGCATAATAGAAACACGAAAATGATAAAGCATGATTGTCATAACATGGAAATGTGGAAACAACTTAAAACACTACATCATTAACATAAAGGAATAAGGTAAAACACTATACAAAAATGATTTAAAATGTATTATAAAGGAATTAAGTAAACCCTTGTCCCAAAATGATGTATCATGACACTAAACATTACCCAACGCATTGGAGCACTATCTGGGTGCACCCTTCATAATCATTTCAATCTCATGCTTAAGTGTTCCACAAAGATCATATAACATGGATTTATTAAATATAATAATTTATTCCATAATTGAAGAATGTGTAATTAATAAATGTAATTCCAAAATCAGTATTTATATGTGTATAAAGGTGAATACCATTGATAGAGGAATGGGTATGGAATTCACTACACAATGATTTTGGCATAGAAAATTGTGGTACAAATTCAGCAGCAGAACGACGTCATACAGAAATTTATAAATTGGGTATATGAGATATAAAGGGGTATATCACCATTAATACATGAAATGGACTATGATAGGATAATGGAATATAATAAACCAATATATGATATGTAATTTAAGATGAATAATACATAATAAGTGTTTTAAATGAAAATAAGAAGAGAGAAATATGTTACAGAATTTCAACATACGAACAACATAGGTAAGGGTCTAAATGGGGGATGTATAAATGATACATAATTGAAATAATATAAAATTGATATTAGGTAATTGATTATAAAATACTGAAAATACAACCAATTGAAATTAAAAAGATAATTTTCAAACAATGTTCTTGAATTGAAAGGAAAGGAGAAAGGTGAGGATCCCTTACTTTGATGTGTGATCCCAAAGGCTTAGTAGAGGCTTCTTGGGAGATTATGGTGACCTGGTAGGAATTTAAGGAGTAGGGGGAAGAGGGTGGTAAATATTCAATGGTATTGAGTAAAGAGGAATGGGTTTCTGGGGTGGGTTATATAAGAAAGGTGGGTAAATTCTTTTTTATTTTGGTTTTTCACCCTACACACTAAAATATTCAAAACCACAAACCATCAAATGGGTTTTTACATATGGTTTATGGAAAAGTGGAGTGGTATAAATTATTTTAAAAGGCTAAGGTCTGAAAATATTAAAATATTTTCCTTACCTATGATGAGGTGAGTGCCACATTCATGGAAATGATTTTAAAATCATAAAATATTTTATATGTCCTAGAGGATTCACTAAGGCTTTATAAAATAAAATAAAATAAACCTAAAATTATATTATTTTAAGAAAAATCATATATTTGGACAAATATACCATTTATATTATTTTATTACATCAGTATTAAGTCGTTATGATGTCATAAAACACATTATATATCTATATTCTATTTGATTTTTTCCAAAAAATTCTAATGAGTCAAAAAATTATGAAAAATTCACTGTTGGATAATTTCAAGATCCTGATTCCAAAAATAATATTCATTTTATCTAATTTGTTTTCTAAATATCTGAATTTTCACTTTTTTATTAAAAACCAACATTTATTTAAAAATAATTGTTTTTGATAAAAATAGTTTTCAAACCTTAATAAAAATTACAATTTTCTTCATAAAAATTATATGATAATTTATATTTAATAAAAGTAATTTAATAATAATATTTTATTAAACTATTATTTAATTCAAAAATACTATAGTTAATCAAAATATATTTTTTTATCTAAATATGAATATTAACCAAAAATACTCTTTGTTCTTTAAAAAACAATTACAAAGTAACAATAATAGAATGAAAGTATATTAATTATTCTAAGAAAATTAATATAATCATAATGCTATAGTCTTTTTACATACCCCTTTATTAAAAAAACATACGCCCTAAGATTAAGGTGTGAGATGGTGGTGCTTTCATGGGGCCATTTGGTGAACATGGTTAGGGCCGTGATCTTGAGGATCTTGAACTTCTCTCATAAACAATTTCTCTCATGCTTAAGTTGTTGGATCTAGGCTTGGGATTGATCTATGGAAAAGAACAAAAATGATATCTCCCTTGGAATATTTGATAAATGGGCTTTATAGGGTATGATCCTACAGGTTGAGGCCATCACTTCCTTTGTCTGTGTCAAAATGTTTTGTTAAAACCCTATATTTATACTAGTCATGTGATCACTTTTCAATGGAAATATTATCAACAAAAAAGATACTTAATAGTCCTTTAAATAAAATTGGATATAATAAAACAAAATGGGTTCATGTATTTCATACATACATAAGACATTTAATTAAAATAAAGGGAATTTTATTCATAACAGTTTTGGTCATTAAAACCTTCCCCCCTTAAGAAATTTCTCCCTCAAAATTTTCTTTTCCCACACTAAAATAGATGAGGGTATATTTGCCTCATCACTTACTCTGGTTCCCACATCACTTATTTAAACTTGTGGTTTCTCCACAACACTTTGATGAGGGGAATTATATTATTTCATATAACTTTTTCCCAAAAATTTATGATCTTAACCGTCTTCTCCTCATAAGAGAGGTCATTCTTAAATAGAACCACCTCTGGATTGAGTACATGTGATAGGTCTGGTATGTACTTCCTTAAGAGTGATACATGGAATACATCATGTACTTGAGATAGGTTCAGTGGGAGTGATATTCAATAGGCCCCTGACCCAATAAAATCATGGATCTCAAAAGGTCCGATGTACCTTGGATTAAAATTTACATTATTCCCAAATCTCATAACTCTCTTACATGGATATATGAAGAGAAATACCATGTATCCAACATCAAACTCCTAGTCTCATCGATGACTGTCAACATATCACTTTTCCGGACTCTGAGTAGCTTTTATTTGCTACTGGTGGTCTTAAAATTCTCGACCATTTCTTCTACCATTTCCAAACCTAGAATTTTTCATTCCTCAACTTCATCTCAACATACCAGTGTTCTATAGATCTTCCCATAAATGACTTCATAAGCATCATTTTGGACGATTGAGTGTAAAATTTTTTTATAAGAGAACTCCAGAAAAGGAATATGTTGGTCATATCTACCTTTGAAGTCCTTTGAGTAAGCTCTCAACATGTACTAAAGTGTCTAGATCATATGCTTAGATTGGCCAATAGTTTGAGGGTGATAGGCCATGATGAAGTTCAAATCAGTGTTCAAATAATATTGGAGACTCTTCTAGAACATGCAGGTGAATCTCAAATCTCAATAAGACACAATTTTTAGTTGTACTATATGCATCATTACCACTTATTTGATGTATATCCATGCCAATTGATCCAATGGGAAATCCTCTCAAATTTAAATGAAGTGTGTAGTCTTTTTAATACAATCCACAACAACCCAAATATCATTGTTTCCTTTGGATGTCTTTGGATGTCCGGTGACAGAGTCCATGGTGATGTTTTCCCATTTACATATTGGTATGGGTAATGGTATCATCATCCCATTATACTTATGACTCTCTGCATTCACCTGCTAACATATTAGACACTTTGATGTATATTTAGCAATATCCTTGTTCATGTTATCCCACCAATAGTGATCCCGGAGATCTCGATACATATTCATGTTTCTTGGGTGAAAGGAGAAATTAAAACTATGTGAATCATAAAAAAGTACATTCTTTAACATTGGATTTGATGGAACACATAGTATTAACCCAAATATAACGATTCCTTATTCATTTACATTGAACTCTAAGGATTTCCCTTTTCTGATAGTTTCTACTTTCTTCTAAATTCCCACATCATCATTTTGATCATCCTTTAACCTTTCCAAAAGAGATGGTTGAACAAAAATTTGTGAAAGGATTTATGATGTTCCCTTATTTATAATTACCATGTCCATATTCATCCCATCTAAGAAGATTATATCCTTTTCAATTATCATCAATGATAGACTTTCTGAATCCTTTCTACTTAGAGTATATGCTACCCTATTCGCTATCCCAAGGTGGTAATGGATTGAGAAGTCATAATAATTGATGATCTATAACCATCTTCATTGGCACATATTCAGCTCCTTCTATGTGAATATATATTTGAGAGTTTTGTGATCCATATATATTTTACACTTCTCCCCAAAGAGATAATTCTACCATATTTTCAATGTAAAGAACATCCCTGCCAACCCCAGATCATGTGTGGGATAGTTTTTCTCAAACATTTTCAACTTTCTTGAGGAATAGGAAAAGAATTTATCATTATGAATCAACACAAAACCCATTACCTTCTTTGAATCATCACCAAAGATTATGAAAAGCTCCCCACTAATGGGTAGTGTGAGAACATGGGAAGTGATAAGACACTTCTTCAACTCCATGAAGCTTTCTTCACATTCATCATTTCAATAAAACATGACTCCCTTACAAGTTATTTTTGTAATAGGTTTTTACAATCATGATAAATTTATCACAAATCAGTGACAATATCTAGCTAACCCTAGGAAGATATGGGTATCCGTCACAAATATCAGCCTCAACCATCCCTCAATTGAATTTGTTTTGGGAGGATCCATAGATATCCCATTTCTTGTGATGGTATTCCCCAAGAATTATACTTCTTTCAACTAGAAATCATACATGTTTTACTTTTCATAGAGCATATCCTTTCTCAAGGTCTCTAGTATAGTAATCATATGTTCTTCATGTTCTTCCTTAGTTTTGGAGTATATTATAATATCTTCTATAAATAATACCACAATTTTTTTGAGGTAATATCTAAAGAATATATTCATCAAGTCCATGATGATTTTTGGAGCATTAGTGAGTTAGAATGGCACCACTATGACCACATAATGCCCGTACCTCATATAGAAAGAATTTTTGGGGGTATCCTCCTTCTTCACACTTACATGGAAATATCCCAACCACAGATCCACTATAGAGAATTATTGTGCTCTACATAGTTGAATGAACAAGTAATAAATTCATGAAAAATGATACTTTTTCTTTAATGTGAATTTGATGAGATCATGATAATCAATGAAAAGATGCATTGACCCATTCTTCTTCTTGATAAAAAGGACTAATGGACCCAAGGGTGAAGCACTTGGCCGCATAAACCATTTATCTAGATTCTCATATAGTTGTTTCTTTAGCTCCTCAAGATCTACAACAACAATTATATATAGAGTCTTGGATATTTGAAACACCCCAAGTATAATATCAATTGAGAATTCAATATCTCATCTAGGAGAAATACGAGGCCATTCCTTAGAAAACACGTCAGAAAATTCCTCCAAAATAGGCATGCCTTTGAGGATGATTCCTTATATAGACTAAATAGTCTGAGAATGATACATGTTCCCATAGGTTAGTAATATCTATACTTGAGATGATGTTTCTAAATAAGATTCATCATCCTCATTGAACTTGTATATAATCGAGTGTCGATTCACCAAATAGAGAGCGATTTCCCTCTCATGTAAATTAATGTTGGATCTATAGAGGGAAAGCAAATCCCTGACAAGAATTGTATCAAATTCCACAAACAGAAGTATAATGAGGTTTTCAAGGAAGTTAAATACACAAATTGTTATAGAAGAGGTGTCATATTCTTGGGATGTTATAATTTCCCCATTTACCTTTTTCACTAAAAACTATACTTCCATGATTTTTGTTGGTGTTTGGATTGTTCTACTAAACATTTGGGATAAAAAAGAATGCGTAGAACCCGGATCAAAAAATAATTTTTTTTATTATTGAATGAAAAACCAACGCACCTATCACCACTTCATTATTGGGATTCACTTTGGCAGTAGAGATGGAAAAAGCATGAACTTTCTACCTTGGAGGTTGTTGGTTACCTATAAAAACCCTTAGCTTATGGCACTAGTTTGCAAAGTGACATAGTTACTTGTAGTTGTAGCAATGAGCAATGCGTTGAGGATACAACAGATCATTCCTTTCCTCTATCACAGTAGAGGGTTTTCATTTCCAGCAATCACTGACTAGGTGACCTTCCTTCCAACACCTAAAGAATTTTCTCATCCCTTCAGGCAATTTCCAAGGGTTTCTTCTTCCACACATTTGGAAAGAGGTGTGTTTAAATTTAATAGCACCATAGGATTTATCCATTGGACTGCTAGGATTAAAGTCCACTTTCTGCTTCTTATCCCCGTGATTCCCCTGAGATTTTCCAATCTCCATCTATACTTTGAGGGCACATTGGAAAATCTCTTCCTAGCTATCAAGGTTAGGGATCACCAAGGAATTCTGTAGGCCAGGTTTTATCACACTAAATAAGTGGTCATCCTTGCATTCAAGGGTAATGACACAACCGGAGGTGTATCATGCAAGTCTGGTGATGTTTTCCTTATACGCCTAAAAATATTTGTCACCCTTCTTCTTGAGTTCAAGGAAATATATTTCCATCATAAGATAGTGGGTGCGGGGGAAATAATTATTAAAAAACATTTTTCAAAAATCCTTCCATCCCTCGGCTTGATATCTTCCTCAGGATTCACATTTTTGATCAATGTCCACCATTGATCAGCTTCTCCCTTCATATGATAATCATCCATAAGAACCATCTCTTGTTCGGAACATTGAAGTATGAAGAATATCTTCTCCATGGAGTTGATCCATTGTTTAGTGATTGGGGGATTATATGATCCATTGAAAGTATGTGGCCATTGTCTCATGAATCTATCAATTGGGACTTGTTCTTTCTTGGGGGGGGGGGGTTATGTTCTACTTGATATAGGTTTCTATTCATAACTTGAGTTAACTGAGAGAGTATTGTGTAATGTTTTCAATTCCTGATCCCATACGATTTGGCATCTCATTAGAGAATTCATCACATTGATATTCTCATCTATTGTTAGCCCAATTCCTCATATTATTGGCCATTAGCTGGAATAAAGGGGAAAAAGGGGAAAATGTTTTAAAATATTAAACACATAAAGGGGAATCTAATGACAAAAGGGATAAATTATTAATTACATTTATCTCCTTAACTTATGGATTTATAAGCTTCGATCAAATTTATCAATGATATACTTCCTAACATGTATTCTTAGGGGAGTTTTTTGATCCCTTAATAATGGTTCATAATAAGATTATGAATATACCGAATAATATCCCCTGGGAGTATCAAACTAAGAGTGCTGTAAGGCCAATTGTCATGCACCAGTTCTCATTCGAGTGTATCTAAAAGTGGTATTTTTGGGTTTTAACCCTAGATACATATGTGCTAGAGACACCTCTACTTGTTCTTATCCAGACATGGATGTATTTTTTTTGATAAAACAATTACTCTATACTCAAAAAAATTTATGGATTCATTTATAATACTTAGTTTTATCCCTAAGGCTTTCACTAGAGTTTTATAATCCTAATCCCAAAAATAACTAAACCTATACTCTGATACCAACTATAATGACCCTGGTCATTATTACATACTTAAACATGATTTATTACATAAAAATGAACTTAATAAAACCTATAAGATTGATAGGTATAGTGTATTTGGGTAATATAAACATTAAATAACAACCTAAAACATAAAATACACATCTTTATTGAAAAATTATTTTACCTGAGGATAACATTATTTCATACTTAGCATTGCATGGGATAACCTAAGGACAAATATAAGAAAAAAGTATTCTATAAATCCCAGTAAGGGATTAAAAAAGGCATAAAATGGAGATTAAAACACATGTTAGGAAATAGACATATCAATAGAGCATAAGAGTATCATGAACATTATATAACATTATTATGATAACATGGAAATGTGGAAACAACTTAAAACACGACATTATTAACAAAAATGAATATGGTAAACCCCTGTCCCAACATGATGGGAAAAATTACTATAAAGGAAGTAGGTAAACCCTTATCCCAACATGATTTATCCTAATACTAAACATTACCCATTGCATTAGAGCGCTATCAGGGAACACCCTTCATAATCATTTTAATCTCATGCTTAAGTGTTCCACATAGGTCACATGACATGGATTCATTCAACATCATCATTTATTACACGATCATATAATATGAAATACATACATGTTTTACCTAGTCAATAAGTATATGTACAAAAAGGTGAATAAACTTGATAGAGGAGTGGGTATGATATCCAGTAGACCATGATTTTTGCATTGCAAATCGTGGTGCAGTTTCGACAGCATAACGACGTCATATGGAAATTCATAAAATGGATAGATGATAAAGAAATGGTTATCTCATAATTTATACATTAAATGGATAGTAATGGGATAATGGAACATAATATCCCAACATATGAGATGGAATTTAAGATGCATAATACAAAATAAGTTATTTAATTGGAAATGAGAAGAGAGAAATCCCTTATAGAATTTCATCATAGTAACAGTGTAGGTAAGGGTGTAAATGGGGGGAGGATAAATGATACCTCATTAAAATAACTTGAAATGGAACAAATGGAATTTACTATAAAAGGATGAAAATATAACCAACTGTAATTTAAATGGATAATTTAAAACAAGGTTCATGAATTGAATGAAAAATAGAAAGGTGAGTATCCCTTACTTGGATGTGTGATCCCAAAGGCTTGAAAGATGCTTCTTGGAAGATTAGGGGTTCCTTGGGAGGACTATAGAGAGTATGGGGTATATGGTGGTCTAGATTCAAGTATCTTGTGTGAATAGAAATGGGTTCTTGGGTGGGTTTACATATGAAATATGGGGGAATTCTTTGTTATTTTGGTTTTGGACCTTACACACTAAAATATTCAAAAACTCAGACCATGACATAGGTTTTACCATGGTTTATGGGGAAAGGGAGTGTTATAAATTATTTTAAAAGACTAAGGGCTGATTTTATTAAAATATTTCCCTTGAATATGTGGAGGTGAGTCACACTTTCAAGGAAATGATTTTAAATTCATAAATTATTTTACATGTCTTGTAGAATTAACTAAGGATTTAAAAAATAAATAAAATAAACCAAATATTATACTAGTTTAAATGAAAATATATATTTGGCTAAATATACCGTTTTTAGTATTTTATTAACACACTATTGGGTCATTATGATGTCATAAAACACATTATATATTTATATGGTATTTCATTTTTACCCAAAAATTTGACTGTCTTAGAAAAATATGAAAATTTCAAAATTGGATTATTTGGACATAATTATTCCAAAAATAATATATATTTTATCTAAATAATTTTCTAAATATATGAATTTTCACTTTTAAAATAAAAATTGACATTTTTTTAATAATATATGGGTTTTGAAAAAAAAAACAGGTTCAAACCTTTATATAAATTACAATTGACTTCATAAAAATTATACAATAATTTATATTTAATAAAATTAACTTAATAATAATATTTTATTAAAATATTATTCAAATTGAAAAATCCATTAATGTATTAAAATATATTTCTTAATTAAATTTGAATATTAACTAAAAATACTATTTGTTCTTTAATATTCACTAAAAAAGTAAAAATAATAGAATGAAACTATATTCATTATTCTATAAAAAATAATGCACATAATCACAATTCTATGGTCTTGTTACATATCCCTTTATTATACCAGTATATTCCCTAAAAGTTAGTTGTGTGATGGTGGGGCTTTATTGGGGTCATTCAGTGAACATGGTTTTTTCGGTGATCTTGATGAGCTTGAACTTCACCCATAAAGGGTTTTGATCATGATTAATTTGTTGTATCATAGATTATATTAGTCCAAGGAAAATCCCATAAATTCTATCTCACTGAGAAGCTCTGATAAATCTGCTTCATAGGGTAATATCCTACTGGTTGAGGCCATCACTTCCTTTATTTGTGTCAAATAGATTTGTAAAAACCCTATATTTATACTAGTCATGTGATCACTATTGAATAGATATTTTATAAATGGTAAGGATTCTTAATGACCATTTAAATCCAATTGGATATAATAATACAAAACTAGTGCATGTGTTTTATATATCCATAAGACATATAATTAAAAAAAACATGAATTTTATTCATAACAGTTTGGGTCTTTACAAAGGGACAACCATTTACCTAGTCAAAGAAGTAGAAGTGGCCCTTTGAGGAGATGACTTAGAGGATTATTATTTCTCTAATTTTGAGCCTAAAATTGGAAGGTGTTGAGTTCATAGTCTATTATGATGCCTTAGGAGCTGGGCTTGGTTGCATGTTGATGCAAAAACAGGATGTAATCATATATGGGTTGAGGCAGGTGAGACCCCATGGGAATAACTATGCGAATCATGACCTAGAGATGGTAGTGGAAGTCTTCACACTGCGGATTTAGATACACTACCTTCTGGGAGAGTGAATTGCGGTATACTAGGACCACCAAAGTCTAAGGAATGTTTTCACTAAGAGAGACCTGATCCTGAGAGAGTGATACTTGTTGGAGTTCCTATAGGAATAAGACATTGATATTTTCTATACACTATGAAAGGTAAAATTGGTATTATATTCCCTTAACTTGAATTATTATTCTCGCTTAGCATATGAATCTTTGGATTAGTTAGCTTCCCTAGAGCTGTCCCTGGTGGAGAATGAGGGTGCATCTTTTCTTCATTCAATGGTGTCGACACCTTTACTCATCGAGCGTGTGAGAGAGTTCCAGTTGGGTAACATCGACTGCGAGGTTATATGTGATCATATATCCATAGGATAGAGAACATATGTATATTATGAAGGAGGGAGTCACAATATCTTATTCTAGTGATGAATAGTGGTTTCAATCACTATACTGGAAGAGGTGATGTGGTTGTTCTACACATCTCCCTAAGCTACACATCCCGGTTTGGGGAAGATGTATAGGGACCTTTAGTAGTAGTTTTTTGGGGTAGCATGATATGAATAATAGTTGAGTTTATCTCATGGTACCTCACCTATCAGCATGTGAATGTTGATCACCATGTTCCAAAAGGTTTTTTACATCCCCTTGAGTTCCCAGGGTGAAAATGTGATGATATATCCATGTACTTCTTCACTAGGCTTCCATGAACAAAAAAGGGACATGATTCCATCTAGGTGACAGTAGGCCAACTCATGATGTTGGTAAACTTCCTTGATATCAGGGAGAAGTATTTAGTGGAGAGTTTGGGGTAGTTTTATGTATGATAGACTAACTACCTTCATGGGGTACCCTTGACTTCCATCTATGATCATGATGTGCGGTTTACATAATGACTGTGTAGAGGCCTGCAAGGGGAATTCAGGACCCAATTGTGGATGAGTACATCCTTTATCACCTAGAATGTTGGGAAGACTGAGTGCACTATACATGTGGTAGAGGATATGTTGAGGCTTTCCTAAGGATTTCAGTTGGAGTTGGGAGAATCACCAGACCTTGGTAGATTTTGTGTATAACAATAGCTATCACTCTACCATCGACATGGAATCATTTTGAGTCCTATATGGGAGACATTACAGGGTACCCTTGTGGTGGTTAAAGATTGTAGAAACATACCTTATGGTCCCACAGGTGGTGTAGGTGACCACAGAAAAAGTGAAAGTCATCCGTGAGCAGATGAAGACGACCCAAAGTAGGCAAAAATATTACACAGATCACTGTCATAAGCCTTTAGAGTTTGAGAAAGGACACCATGTATTCTTGAGAGTCTCCCCATTAAATGGAATGAAAAGGTTCATTTGGGGAGGAATGTTATCCCTGAGGTTTATTAGGTCATTTGAGATCATGTAGAGGTTTAGCGAGGTTACCTACCTCCTTGTCTTAACCCCATAGTTGGAGTGGGTGATCACAGATGAAGAAATATGTACATGGCCCTACACAAGTCATTCATTGGGGAAAGATGGATATAGAGAATGGAGGCACATTTAAAGAGATCCTACTGATGATCGATGACAAATAGGAACAAACCTTGTAAGGAAGGAACATCCATTTGGATTGTGAGTTGTGGTAGCATGAAAACATATAGGAGAGTTCCTATAAGTGGGAGATCCAGATTTATGCTTAGTATCCCAAGTTTTTTTTAGTTTTTGATTTTCAAGAATGAAAATCATAAAGGAGGGAATGATTTAGATACCCAATTTTTTTATTGTATGAAATTAAAATATTTATAAATATATTTCTAGAGTTAGAAGATGAGACATCATGCGATTATAAAGCCCATTGTTCCTAGAATTAATTTTATAAAAATATTAAATAAATTATTATATTTCATGTATGCGATTAATTAGAGAAAACACGATAACTCTCAAAAAGTTGAATGTATCGGAAATCCGATACCATAGTTGGGTTTTGAATATGGAGTTTTTCATATGCATGATATAAAATGAGGTGGAATGGGATGTTCAGCCACATCGCTCATTGATGGTTCATTTAAGTGGAGAAATTAATAATTAATCAATCAATAAATTAATTTCTTTTAAAATAATTTTGTGTATAAATATGTATCTAAGAAAATTTGGATAGGGTTTTCTCATTATTCTCTCCCACCGATGAATCTCTAAAACTATCTTCCTTTGGAGAATCTATTGGCGATCAACGACGAACACCTGAATCAAGGCAGATCAAAGCATTATGAATGCAATAGATCCTCTTCCATTATAGGAGAATGAGTTATTCAATAAAAAACAATCCAACCAAGCGGTAGGACTCACCTTTGGTGATTTGTTATACCATAGATTAAATATTTAAGTAGTTTGATAATTATTCATTGATTTGTGCTCCTCCTTTCACCCCTTGTATATCCCAAGCACTGAAATTAGATCATCTCATTTACTTAATAAATTGTTTCTAACCCTGTCACACATTCATGATTTTTATACAATAATTCTTTGCCAATGATCATCTAAAACATTGTACATGGTTCTTTTTATTCCCCCATTCATCATGTTATTCAACACTGGAACCTTGGGGTCCCTGGTTCAATAGTTTTTGGGCATCCCAATCTTGATCGGGTGCTTGTATTTATAGAGGATCAATGAAACATCAATAGTTTTGTGAGCCGAGCATAGATATGGAAAGATTGTGAGGCAAGGAAGAATGGTCCAGGGGTAAATATTTTATATTTCAATGAATAATGGTGTATAGGCAGGTGGAATGAACATCTAAACCCTCATCAAAGAATGGGGATGATTATTAGTGAGCAATGATGAAAATATATGTTCTTTGTCCAGATCTTGTTTTTTCAGATCAATTATAGGCATTATTCAAGGCAGTTTGACAAGATTTGAAGCACATATGATGTTTGGGAGAAATTCAGGGATTCTAAAAAATCCCAACTATACGTTGTGTAGGACAAGGAACACACGTTGTGTATCCCCACTCACCTGTAACTATAGGGTTTTGGAAAATTCAATGGTAACATAACATGTATCACTCCCTCACATGCCATGTTCCCCTACTATGGTTGGACACCCTGTTTGATTGTCCACATGGGCGGGGACTCCGTGTAGGGAATAACAGACATGGGTTCACCCTATGAGAAACATCTTGTATGGATAGACACACTTTTCATCAAAGTACATGGACATGGGTTCTGAGTACACTAAAATAACCAATAGAAATATCCTGGTACCCGGATTGATGGGACACACCATGTAGTCCACCTACACGGCATGTACCCCTACACAGATGGGACCCATGCACCCACTAGTGACATGGACATTGAGTGACGAGGGACCCCACACAATGTGTGTCCCCTAACATACCATGTACTACTTGACATATTTTTATAGATCTTCTAATATCTGTATCTCCTTCATTTAATCATATATTTTGGACTATGAGATGCCTATCATGAGTGTTCATCTATATAGAATGTGGTGGTTCCCTTAGAATCGACTTTTAAGATATGATGCGAAATTTCATAGGTATGGAATGTGATGAGGCATAACCTAAGGAAATTAGAAATAATAAAGAATAAACAGAGTAGTTCTGGGCTTACCCTCTTACTGGGATGGGTTGTTTCATTCCCAGATGATCTTTCTGAGTTACCCTCCAGTTGGAATGAGAATTGGAGTTCCACGAAATTCCGGGTTTACCCTCCAGGCGAGATGTACAGTTTCATTCTATGATGATACCTTATAGGTGTAAACCTCCATCCGGGTTTGGAATTGGGGTTTCTCTAATGAATCAATAGGATTACCCTCTAGTAGGATTGGATAATGGAGTTCCCTGGTGACCTTCCCAACTAGTACCCTCTAGCTGGACTCAGCAGTTGCATTCTTTAATGGCCACCAGAGTCAGAAACTCATGATGTACTAGGACATGATATCCTTTACTAAAACTAGTAAACCGATGACTATGAGTAATGATGATATGATGTGGTTGGACATGACTTTAGACTCATGAGAAAGAGGGATGCTTTCCCAAATCAGAAATATTCTTGTGATATGTCCTAAAACCATGTAGGAAAGTGAGTGCCACCCAAACTGTATAGTATCAAGGTGTGGTGATTGGGTCCCTTCGACTAGTGTGTCATGGGAAGAAACATGAGGTGTTGGAAATAATATATGGAATTAAATTGGAATGGATAGTTACTCTTCTTCTTGGGATGATCTGTGAGATAAAGATATTCTTACTCTCTTGTTTGGGATTCTTTGAATGAGTATGTGTATATATATATATATATTCTCCTTTATTACCCACTCCTTTTGTTTTGGTTACTCTCCATCCAGGAGAGGTGAAGATGTGTGGGGTATGCCACACACATTCCGTGTCTAGATTATCATGGTTAGATGAGTCACATTTCCAACTATAGGTAGAAAATACTCATTGATAAGTTCATGTTATAACAATTTCAATATGCATATGTTTGGATGAGTTTACTTTCACTCTCCTGTTGGTTTGAGTTGCACTCTTTCTATCATACCATTTTCAATTTACTACTTTCCTATTTAGTTTATCTATTACTGTTCCCCCACCCTTTTCGATCTGTTCAAATGGGTAAGTATACAGTCACCCCTATATGGGATTTTCATAACACGTGTCGTGTCTTTTGAATATGGAAGAAATGATGACTTTGACCATGGAGGATCTTAGGGATATACACTTCTAGTAAAACGTATGATGGTTATATCTTGGGATATAAGAACTGGGCTCTAATTTGATTACTCTTTTCCCGTTTTTTCATGTTGGGACATATTTTATTGGTGGGCCTATATTTTTCCATTTTTCCTTTTTTTGTTTACAGTACTATACATTATATTGTTTATAGGTCCATGAACATTTTTTTTATTTATAAAAATGTATCATTTTTTATTTTATTCCCTCTACACTTTATCATTGAGTTGGTTCAGTGCGTGTGTATAGGTTTCTCAGAAAAGGAATCCCTAAGTTAGTTAGGCCTTCAACTCATGTCACTGCCCCCTGTCCTATGGATGTGGGATCTGGGTAGTTGCCACTCAAACCCATGCTTGGTTCGGGTCATGAAATATGACTTTTTTTACAAATGTCAATGTTTTATAAATGTTAATGGTAGAAAAGTCTCCCTTTTGTGTTTTTTCTTACATAACTTATCATATAGGTAATTTTCAGAAAATATTATCAGAATAACCTATAAAATTCAGAATAATAGGTGATAGAATAAAACTAATAGCAACCAATTACCTTTGGACATGTGTCTTGGTCATTTTCCTCTTTTTTTGGGGTTTATCCCATAGTTATTTTTAATTGTAACTTAATCTTTGTAATTTATTTTAATCATTTTGATAATATTTTTTTGTAAAAAAACTACGATGGTATTATTAGACTAAACAATCATACTAATTAAAAATATGTATGTCTATTTTTAAAAATTCAATTCACAGAAGTGGATAAATTAATTTTAACGTTAATTCCATAGATGTGGCGAGAAAAAGGGTTAAAAAAATTAAATGCTAAATAATTATTTATATCCATTTTCAATATAAAAATGATTACTATGAAATAAATTATATTAATATATGTATATCGTATGTATTGTGACTTTAAGAACCAATTTAAAATATAATTTAACATTATTAATCATTTAAATGAAAATGGATGCTTTAACTAAAATGCAACAGTTTTCAATATTCATCAAAAAACAAAACATATCAGAAAAATATGAAAAATTCACTATATGATAATTTTGACATTATGAATTCAAAAAATGGTGTTTATTTTTTCAATTTGTTTTTTAAAATTTATTTTTTAAATAGGTGTTCCATTAAAAAGATGGTAAAAATTGATCTTGCATGTAACACAAGATAACTGACTGTTGTTTGCAGAATATTCTTAAAATGGTGTTACATATAAATCAATCTAGTTAAAAAATTAATTTTATTCTAAAATGAATATATTGTATAATCTTGGGGTGTTAAATTCTTCCCACCTTAATTAAATAATATCCTCTAAATTTAATATTGATATAGGTAATCAAGGATTTGATATTTGAAAATAAACTATTGCTAAAATATGACATCGTGAATAGGGTTAATAACAAATATTATTAATAAAAGAGAAAAGAAAGTTCAATTTTCACATGACTAGGATCCCTTGTTGAAGATCATAGGTTGTAAATGGAATCATGGATATAAAAGAAAAATATAACAACCAAGTTCTGATTGAGAGTTCTAGAGAACATGTCGAAATGAAAGTTGTTGACCAAAAAACCATAAAACATATGTGTGAATAAATGTCATTGAAAACATTAAAAATGATGATAATATGGATTTTTTTTGTTTCAAATTCTGTTTTTCCTATAGCTGAGAAATTCATTCAAACTATAAAAATATAAGAAAATTTTTGTTTCTATATTCATGATATTTTTCTTTGATTATTCTTTGAACTATTTCTACCTCATCTCTTGGATCAAGATGCTTTATATAGTGAAGTAATACATTAATATATAAAAACTAACTCAAAGTCCAAAATAAACCATTTAATAAATGGTAAAATTTTCCAATAGATTGTGATGTAACAATGTATATGTAATATCCAATTGAATATATCATTATCCTTTGATCAACATGAAGTGGTTCATTAATCACCACATTCTGAATATGTGAACACCTTCATCATATATTCTCTTGATATAGGGTAATAACATGAATTACCAATTTTTTTTTAAAAACATGAGTTATTAATTATTACTTAGGTATAACATATTTTATTGGATAAATTCATTAAATTCAAAAATAATGAAAATTACATCAATGATAAAATAAACTACATTGTCGAAAAATCATTAATCAGTTCCATGGTAGTTAGCACATATCAAAATCAATAATTTCTTTATAAAAGTAGTATTATCTCAATATTGGGACGATATTAAGTCATATTATTCCCTTAACTATGTATTTTTCAAAAAAAATATTAACTTTCTACTGAAAAACTTTTCTTGTTTATCAGTACCAATCAAAACATGCCTTTTAAATCCTTGATGAAAATTTAATGTAGTATGATCATTATATATTTCATAATTCGTAATTCTCGATTCCATATATATTAACACCTTTATTATTCAATTTCATCCTTAATCACTTAACAAGGAAATCTCATCATATTACTTAATACGTCTTTCCTTTCATATTTCACTAGTTGTATAATCATCATCATCAATGTAATGTCCCGGTTCTGGAAGCCACATAATGGGTGCCCCCAACCTGGTTTGTCACATGACCTCAAGTGCATTTCCCCAAACGACAGGGGATTCTGACTAGCAGCGAGGACCAAGGAATGATAGTGGGAAAACTATGCCCTCATTTGTCAAAGTGTAGCGCAGTGGAATAAAATATATAAACATGAAAAAGTGGAAGCGGTAAAAAATATAAACGTGAAACACACAATGCAAGTAAAAGATAACTAGCAGCCATATTGATATAATGATGCAACCTGTCACTAATTCTAAGAAAAAATCCAAAATAGAATATACTGCATTCAAATAAAATATAATAAAAAGTACAAGTACAACAAACAAAACCAAAATAGTACAATAGGACCGCAGTAGCATTGCAAGCCTAAGATAAGTCCCATGCTCTCCTACTCCTCTGCAACAATCATGTACCTATATAGGGACTCTTTAACTTATTTACACCTGCAACAATATAATCTGTTTGGGCCTAAGACATGACCCAAACAGAGTGTGGGAAATAAATCCCAGTAGGCAACCACCAAAGGTCTATTCCCAACTGTCAGTGAAAATGTGCAATAGCAGTGTGCAAATATAAATGCAAAAAACTAGGCAGTACTCAAAAGTAACTATCTCTACCAGTTCAATTGACATTTTAATAATTATTTATCAATTCTAGGCCTGTGTTTTAGCTTGGAAAGTACAACTTATGAAATCACCATAGTGAATATTCAAGTAATCATCGTCCTCAAACATGAAAATACTTACCCTCAGGTAAATAGAATCAAAACCCACAGGTGACTGCCCACAGGTATAATGAATATTTCCCACAGGCATATGAGATATTGCCCTCAGTCAGGGAAGGTACTGCTTGCAGGCATAAGAAACGTTTCCCTTAGGCTAAACAAAACATTTCCCTCAGGCATTCCATAGGAAAAATAAGTAACTGGGCCGATCCCAATGCATAAAAAAGAAATTAATATATGTTTTCTCTCAATAAAACTCAAAACATGCTATAATCACAGCATACCAATGGGAATCATGGCCAACTGGCTAAACAACGGAACCGTACCCTTGGGGTGGCCCTGGATCAAAGAAACGATCCCAAACAATATTTTTTATTTATTTATCATATTACCCTATAAATTCTAGGTATTACCACAGTCAAAGACTCAGCTATACGATACCCCAAACATGGGATTTTAGCACAACTATACACAAATTCTACTCGACAGTTGAAATTAAACACAAGACCACCTACCTTGATCTCCTCTGATCGATATATGTGAAATGTACCTCTCGAAACAACCAAGAACAATCTAGATCTACTGTAACCAAATACCTATTCAAATGTAAATAACTTCCCTTAGAGAAATAATTGTAAGGAAACATTCAAGAATAGGGAATACCTTACCCGTGAAGTTCAAAAGAGATCGATGATGAAAGAATTGGAGTTCTAGGGTGCGATCGGGAGCTCCTCGAAGCTTCTAAATCCTCTCCCGGTGTTCCAAATGAACCCATTGCCTCATGTGCCGAATAAGGAGGATACTGCCTATTTTTAATGAAAAAACATGACTACACAGCATATAATCTAGAGTACACGGTGTGTACCTTCCTTTTTAATTGTTCCTCTAGCAGGTACTTTGTACTGCCACCCTGTTCATCTGTTGACTAATTACACAACACGTATTAGTAAGTACATGGAATGTAGTTAGTTTTTACACCCTTAATCGCCGACAAGCCTACACGCCCTATGTTCTCATCCCACATGGCCTAAGTACATGACGTGTATACGAAAGTACACGATGTGTAGTTTGTTTTTACCGACAAGCCTATGTGCCCTGTATTCTCATCCCACATAGCCGAAGTACGCGGCATGTGTAAAAAAAGTACACAGAATGTACCCATAAATTTGGTTTTTCTCCACTTTTCCCTTGTTTTCTCAAAAACACTTTAGGAAAAAGGAAAAAAAGTAACACGTACCTTAAGATTAAGAACCAGGTTCTTACAAACTTCCCCCCTTAAAGAAATTCATCCCCGAATTTACCTTCCAAGGGTGATAAAGATAAATATGAGAACAATTCTAGCCACTGAGCATATACATAGGTCTCCTGCTCCCAGGTTTCTTCATGTACTCGACCATGCTTCTATAGCACCCGTACGAGAGGAACTGACCACATCAGAGAAACTTTGGGATCTTATCTACAATACGAATTAGATGCTCCTCAAAGGATGCATCTAACTAAAGTTAAACCTCCTCGGGCTGAAAAATGTGAGTGGGGTCTGAGTGATAACGGCGCAACTGAGATACATGGAAGACGCCATGCATGGCCTGATACCTCTATGGTAACTACAACCGATTGGAAACCAGACCAACTCTCTCCAGAATATTAAATGTCCCTACATACCTCGGTGAAAGTTTACCCTATCTCTTGATCTTCCTATTTCCCAACCTCGATTAAACCCGCAAGAAAACCTGATCCCCGACCACAAATTCCAAGGGCCATCTGTGACGATCAATATATAATTTCAGATGAGACTGTGCAGTAGCCATATGCTTCCGAATCAACTGGACCTAATATGAAGTTTCCTGTACATGACATGGTCCCGGTAAAGCTACCTAACTTGCCTCCAACCAACGCAAGGGTGATTGGCATAACCTACCATATAAAGCCTCATAAGGTACCATCTCAATATTTTCCTAAAAACTATTATTGGAGGCAAACTAAACTAGGGGTATGTGCTTCTCCGAAGATCCCCCAAAGTCTAGGATGCATGCATGTAGCAAGCCTTCTAGCATCTGTATCATACGCTCTGACTAGCCATCGGTTTGAGGGTGCTAAGATATTCTCAGAAGCACATGTGTACCCAGTGACCTCTGAAAACTCTGCTAGAAACAAGATGTAAAACAGGTATCCCTATCTGAAACGATATAACTAGGGACCCCATGAAGAAGTACTACCTCTTGGATATACAACTTCTTGAGCTTGTCAACACTGAAGCTCTCCTTGATCGAAAAAATGTGAGATACCTTTTTAAGTCTATCCACAAAAACCCATATAGCATCATTGCCTCGAGGTGACCTCAGTAACCCAGTCATGAAGTCCATCGCGACATCATCCCATTTCCACCCCGAAATGGTTAACTGCTGTAACAGTACGGCTGGCCTTTGATTCTTCACCTTGATCTGCTGACAGGTTGAACATCTTGTAACAAAACCAAATACCTCTCTTTTCATACCCGGCCATCAATACTGACGTCTCAAGTCACGGTACATTTTGGTAACTCCGGGATGCACTGCCCAAGAGGAAGCATGAAATTCTAGCAACAACTCCTCGCATATATCCCCTGGAACCCACACTCATCCATGGATATGTAGTACCTCATCATCACCTATCATCAAACCAGGAGGAGGGTCCTCACTTGCCACCGACTCCCGTAGAACTAAGCCTTCGGAATCTGATAGTTTTCTCATCCTCACTCTATCCAAGAGGGTATAATTCACAGCTAAGGATGAAAGATAGGTTTTCCCTGGACTATCGTGCACCTCTAAATGCATCTCAGAGAACAAATACATAAGCTTCCACTCACCACTAGCCTCATGCATTGCCTGTATCTAAGTCTTCCTACTCAGTGCATCAACTACTACATTACCCTTACCAGGTGTATAGGTAAGCTCAAAGTTAAAGGACTAAAGGTATTCAACCCACCTTCACTATCTAAAATTCAAGTCAAACTGAGAAAAGATGTATTTAATACTTTTTTGGTTCGTAAACACCACAAAGTGTTCTCCCAAGAGATAATGTATCCATCAGTGTAACTCATGAACAACTACAACAAACTCAAGATCATGCATCAGGTAATTCCTCTCATGTGGCCTCAACTGCCGAGACCCGTACGCGACTACTCGATCATCCTGCATCAAAAATGCTCCCAGACCAATACTTGATGCATCACAGTAAACTGTATAGCTCTTCCCTTACTCTGGAAGTATCAGGATAGGTGCTGATGTCAACCTTCCCTTCAGCTTCTGAAAGGCTGTATCGTAAGCTTCTGACCAAACGTACTTTATACCCTTCTTAGTCAAACCAATCAATGACACTACCAAGCAAGAGAAGTCGTATATAAAGTTCCTGTAGTAACCAGACAGCCTCAAGAAACTTTTTATTTCAAACATGTTCTTAGGATGCTCCTAGGAAACTATTGCTCTCACTTTCTCTGGGTCTACCAAAACTCCTACCTCTGAGATAATATGACCCAGGAAGTGAATCTGGTCTATCCAAAAGTGACACTTTGAGATCTTATAATATAACTGATGCTCTCTCAGTGTACTCCGTATGATCTCAAGATGGGTGGCAGGGTCGTGTCGAGTGTGAGAGTACACCAAGATATCATCCATGAAGACTACCAAAAAAGATTATAGATATGGGTGGAACACACAATTCATCAGATCCATAAAAACTAATGGCACATTTGTGAGTCCAAACAGCATGACCAAGTACTCGTATAGACCATATTTTCTCCAAAAGGCTGTAAGCAGTATGTCTGATGGTCTTATGCACAACTGATGATATCCAGATCTCAAATCAATCTTTGAGAACACTCTTTCTTCTCCAAGTTGATAAAAAATATCATCAATCCTCAGTAAGGGATATCGGTTCTTAACCATCAACTGGTTTAGCTTTCGATAATCCATATAGAGTCTGAGGGTACCATCTGCCTTCTTCACAAACAAGACAAGCGAACCCCCAATTGAAGTTCTGGGTCAGATAAAACCCTTTTCATGCAACTCCTCCAACAACTTATTAAGCTATTGTAATTCTGGCATAGCCATCCTATAAAGATGAATGGACACCGGTGCCGTTCCTGGAATAATCTCAATAGAAAAATCCACCTCTCGCTCCCGAGGTAGACCTGAAAACTCATACAGTAAGACATCCCCGAAAGGATTAATCACTGGGGGGAAATCCTTCTGACAAGTTCCCTGGTCATCCAGATATAAACTCGCAATCTGGGCTACCACTTCACCTCGATCCATGATTCTCGGGTCCATCTCGACTTGCTTGGACATCCCATTTGACCTTGTATAGAAACTCTCCACCCTCTGGTGACATGAAACTCACCCTACGACGATAGAAATATATAAAGACTCAAAAGAGTACCAACCAGTCCATCCCGATAATGACATCATAGCCTATCATCTCTAAGACATAGAGGTCCCATAGAATGTGACACCCACCAACCTCTAGGGGGAACTCCTTGCACTGACGCACACCTTCCATTCTAATTCCCAACGGAGTATCTAGCGTCATGATATCCGAATTAGAAGAAACATAGAGCCCAAGAATCTTCACAACAGGCACATGTATAAAGCTACATGTAGCAGCAGTATTGAAAAGTACAAATGATAAAATAGAAGTAACTAGAATAATACCTATGATAGTGGAAGGTCTGGGATCCTACTCCTATTTGGTCTGTTGCACTGCATATGTCTGCCCAGTGCCACAGCCCTACGACACAACCTGGCTACCCTGAGATGACCCTCCCTTCTTTCTATGAGATCCTGATGTCTAGATACCACAACCACAACCACCACCTTGTCCTGAACATCCTGAGGTATTTAAATTCCTTGACTGGTAAGAAGTTGCTAGCCCTTCTCCCGCATGCTGAGTCTGCACAGAACCCCTCTCACTAGTCACTGGTGGAAACTCCCTATAAAAATGCTAAAGATGACCCGTCCTACCACAAGCTTGGCACTCCACTGGGTCACGTGGACACTGAGGTCTTTTGTGCCCCTCTTTACCACACTGGTAGCACATGTCCTGGACACCTGTATAATTCTTCTGGCTATTACTGCCACCATGAGAGAAATCCATCTTCCTCTTCCTCTTGCCAGTAGAAATAGTACCAGAGATCAGTGCCGAACCACCCTGGTTCACACCACTAGCTTCCCACAGACTTTGCTTAGTGATCAACTCTTGGTTTACAATAACATGCACTATAGGAAACATGATAACATTCACCAGTGATCAGATGTCATACCGAAGTCCATCCTCAAATCGTCGAGCCCTCAATATCTCATCACCCACCAGAACTGGTGCAAAATGCTATATCTTGGTGAAGCGGGTAGAATAGTCCATCACTAACTTGGCACCCAACTGTAGATTCATGAACTATAGAGATCAATCTTCCCTTACATTCTCTGGAATAAAGAAGTCGTAGAAGACTGCATAAAAATATTCCCACTCCATGTCTCGGTGATGCTCAGTCTGTGTAGTAACATCCCCCATCTCTTGGCGGAATTAGGCAACATTTAAGTAGCAAGCTTGAACCTCCTCCTCGGAGGCATCTTCCGATGCTCGAAGATCATCTTAATAGAACCCAACCAAGACCCCGCTGCCTATGGTCTACCATCCCATGAAAACATAGGCAGATACAGCTGCTAGAATATATATGTTAGCTCTGCCATAGATGTGGCAACCTGCAGTGCTCCCTAGAAGGTCTTTATGAACCGCATGAAGCCTTCACGGAACTGCGCATCTGTGCCAGCATCTGGTATAATGATCGACACCACATCTGGCACTATTGGAGGATCCATCGGTAGCCCATGGCCTACCATCTCTAGAGTATAATCGTCGCCACTCTCTTGGCGAACAACTCATGGTCGTCTCAATGACGTGACTCTAAAAGGTCAAACACACGCCTTAGTTTAATTTACTGTCGAGGTTTCTTTTGTCCAATTAAGAGTTCTAATGAAAAGGTAAATAAAAACACAAGAATTAGAGAAATGAGACTACACAGTGTGTATAAAGTCCACATGGCGTGTACCCTTAAGCCCTTACATGGTCATGTTCCTATGCCGGCCTGGGCGTGTCTCGACCCTAGGTACACGGCGTGTTACAACCACACACGGCATGTACCCCACTTTGTTTTCCCCCAACCACATGGCCAAATTCACATAGTCTCTCCTTATACATGACTACATGGAATGTTCAAGGTCAACATGGTGTGGAATCGACAAGTTCTTCCAGTTCGTGTTGTTAGAGACATGACCTGTGTACCCAGGTTACACTACACGGCCGGCTACACGGCTGACACTACACGACATGTACTAGAAAGGATAACACTAACCCATGTTGTTAGTGACACGGCCGGGTACCTGGGTCAAACTACACGACGTGTTCAAGATAGACGCAGAGTGTATAACTTAAGGTTCCTCTGTCTGTGTTGTCAGTCACACAGATGGACACAGAGTCAACCCTACATGGCGTGTACATCCGGTATACGTCGTGTACCCGCTAGAACTTCCCTATCCCGTGTATCTTCCCACATGACCTATGACACGGTTAGAGTCTACAAAGCGCGTATAAGGTCTACACGGCGTGTACTTAATTTTTTTTTCATTTCATCCCAAACATAAGAACACAGGGTGTGTAGTCAAAACTACCGGACATGTATCCTGTCCTTTTCCAAATAGTAAGCCTCAGAAACTACTCCAGAGCCCATAAAAACACTGAAACTAACACCAAGTGCCAAATTATTATCCGTGAGGGACCATACTTCCCACTAATAAAATCTTGGCATCTTATACATGTTATAAACAAGCAAAAAAGTCAACAATTCACCAAATTCTGGTCAATGAGGGCCCATACTCCTCAAGAACGAAAGTTTTGCGTTCATTATACCAAACCTCACACAAAAATACTCTATCAAATAGCAAGTATTTTATCAGGGCATCTATCATAATAGAATTCTTTGTCTAGAACAACATCTATCACAACAACATGCAATTTCTAATGCACCTAAATGTCATGGAAACTATGCATGACATGTGATTCTAACACGTGCCTAAATGATGCATGGATGGCATATCCTCATCTCATCGGGTTTCAAATAAATAGAACCCAAGTATAAACAATAACAGTACAACACAAGTGCGTCACCCAATAGTGAAAATAAAATCAATTGTAATAATAATAAACAGAACTTCACAATTGAATTCAAGGTGATCCGACCTTTACCTATACACGGAGTAGCTACTCCCGGACACAGTTTATTTCTAAATCCCTTACCAATCTATCTCTTTCTATTGTCGCCAAATAATAAACTAACTCAGAGAAAAGAAAATTCCTCTAATACCACTTTGTAATGTCCTGATTCCAGAAGCCACACAATGGGTGCCCCGAACCCGGTTGCTCACATGACCTCAAGCGCATTTCTTCAAACACCAGAGGCTAACGACTAGCAGTGAGGGCCAAGGACTAATAGTTGGGAAACTATGCCCTCATTTAAGAAAGTGTAGCATAGTATAATAAAATATATAAACATGCATAAGCGGAAGAAGTAAACAATATAAATGTGAAATGCATAACGAAAGTAAAAGATAACTAGCAGTCATATTGATATAATGATGAAACATATCACTAATTCTAAGAAAGAAGCTAAAACAGAATACACTACAATCAAATACAGTACAGTACAAAGTACAAGTACAACAAATAAAACCAAAATAGTGCAATAAGACCACAACATCATCGTAAGCCTAAGCTCAGTCCCATGCTCTCCTACTCTTCTGCAACAATCATATACCTGTGTAGGGAGTCTTTCCCTTATCGACACCTGCATCAATATAATCTATTTGGGCCTAACACATGACCCAAACAGGGTGTGAGAAATAAATCCCAGTAGGCAACCACCAAAGGTCCATGCCCAACTGTCAGTGAAAATTTGCAACAACAATGTGAAAATATAAATGCAGTAAACTAGGTAGTACTCAAAAGTAACTATCTCTACCAATTCCATTACCATTTTAATAATTATTTATAAATTCCAAGACTATGAAATATATTGGCAAGTATAATATATGAAATCAACACAGTGGATATTCAAGTAATAATTGTCCTCAGACATGCAAATACTTACCCTCAGGTAAAAAGAATCGAAACCCACCAGTGACTACCCATAGGAATACATAATATTTCCCACATGCATATGAGATATTTCCCTCAGGCACGGGAGGTATTGACCATAGGCCTAAGAAACATTTCCCTTAAACAAAACAAAACAATTCCCTCAATAATTCCATAGGAAAAACAAGTAACCAGACTGAGCCCAATGAAAAAACAAGCAATTCATATAAGTTTCCTCTCAAGAAAACTCAAAACATGATATAATCCTAGAATACCCATGGGTATCCTAACCAAATGGATAAAAAAGGGAACCACACCCTCAGGGTGGCCCTGGATCAAAGAAATGATCCCAAACAGTAGTTTATATTTATTTATCAGATTACCCTAGCAATTCTAGGTATCACTACAGTCAAAGACTCATCTATATGACACCCCGAACATGGGCACGTAGCACAACGGCACACAAATTCTACTCGATAGTTGTAATTAAACACAAGACCACCTACCTCAATCTCCTCTGGTCGATATACTCGAAAGTAACCTCCCGAAACAACCAAGAATGATGTAGATCTGCGGTAAAAAATACCCATTCAAATGTAAATAACTCCCCTTAAGGAAATAATTGGAAGAAAACATTCAAGAAGAGGGAAGACATTACCCACGCATTTCAAATGAGATCGGAGGTGGAAGAATCAGAGTTACAGTGTGCGATCGGAAGATCCTTAAAGCTTAGACCTCCTCTCTTGGTGTTCCAAAGTAACCCACTACTTCCTCTACCGAATGAGGAGGCTACTGCCTATTTTTAACGAAAAAACATGACTACTGGGTGTGTACTCTCAAGTAAATGGATTGTAATTTTCTTTTTAACTATTCCTCTGGCGGCTACTTTGTACTGCCACCCTGTTCATCTGTCGACTGATTACACAGTGTGTATTACTAAGTACATGACATGTAGTTACTTTTTACACCCTTAATCACCAACAATCCTACACACCCAGTGTCCTCGTCCCACATGGCCAAAGTACATGACGTGTATATGAAAGTACATGGCGTGTTGTTTTTTTTACCGAGAAGCCTACGCGCCCTGTATTCTCACCCCACACAGCCTAAATACACAGCGTGTATATAAAAAGTACACGGCTTGTACCCATAAATTTGATATTTTTCCCACATTTCCCTTGTTTTCTCAAAAACACTCAAGGAAAAAGGAAAAGAAGAAACCTGTTCCTCAAGATTAAGAACCGGGTTCTTACAATCAATATAAACATTACTCACACCACCTTGCTTATTATATTTAGGAGCATTCCACTTGGTACATCAATTTTAGTATTGATGATTCATTCTACACATAAATCATTTAAATATCTATAACGTCTTAGGCAGGACAATATTCTTACCCATTTCATTAACTATACTCTTAATTTTTCCTTTACAATCACTTTTATTGTTTTCTTCTTTTAAACATTCAAAACATCTTCTCGTTCCTCTAAGTCACTCACTTGGGTGATTCTTTCCACATTATTGACATTGAGGAAACTGAATATTCTTTTCTATATGGTATATATTACAAATACTCTCAGTGAAATCCTTTTTCCTCTTCATTGGAGAGCTTAAGTGTTGGTTAATGTACACATTTTTAATCATGTTCTATGAAAACTAATTTTTAATGATCACAACATCCTTCACTCTAGTGACAATTCTATTTAACTTCTCATTATGAAAATTTACATTATTTTCAACATTATCCCAATTACTTTTGGTTCCCGTAATTGACTAGAACAAGAAAGCATAGTGTGAGAAACACTTATCAAAATAGAAAACTACATAATCATGAATAATTACATATATGATGCCTAAATCATGGCTCATACTTCTTTAATATTTTATAGATTATTATTCACAATTATCTTCTACTTAAATCAATAATTATGATTCATAATGAAAAATGTGAATTAACATAAATTTATCCCCTGATATTGTCAAACTAGGTACACAATATGGCTTATTTTCATGTATCAGGTTACACCAAGTCAGGAACAGGACACCTTATCATAGTTGTTACTCATATGTACATCTGTGCCAAAACCATGTCCAATTGTAGTATCCATATAAGGATTTTCCCGAATGGACTGAAGACCTTATTTTTTATTTTATCATAGATAATCCCCCTTTCAAGGGATGAAGGGGAACATGTACATGACCCAAATGCCCAAGGCATAAGGCCCGACACGACTTGCAATACATGACTCGAAGGCCTAGAGGCATACTATGGCCAATACATGACCCGTAGGCCCAACCCACAGGAACTGCCCCTCCCCTAGATTCTACATCATTGATCACCTTGCTCCCCACCTTGCATTACTGATTGGCTAGAATCTCCCCATACAAAGCTGCACAGTGCCTGGTCCCGATGGCAGTTTCCATACCCTCTCATTCTTTCAATCTGGTAGCTCTACTTCTGTTGACTACTAGTCTTTGTTGCATTGATCCTCTTCTGGGGCCTGTTCTGTGTGAACTAGGCTTCTCAATGGTCTTTTGTGGCCCGAATGCCCTAAGGCCTGAAGACCTTTGATGACTTAAAGGCCCTGGAGACCCGTATGCCCAAACCGGTGGCTCGAAGGCCCAAATCAGGTGAATAGTTCTAGCTGCTACAGTACTGAACAATACCTACAACAGTACCTACTACAATACTGCTACAATACTACTACAGTACCCCCTAAAAATTCACCTCTACCTGGTTTTGAACTTGGGTCTTTTGGATGCCAAGCAGGATCCCTTACCACTCGGGGCCTGGTCCCGATTTATTCCTTAGAATACCCACATAATCCTTACCTTTCCATGTTCTAGGATGTACTTCTATACTTATCTCCTAAAAGTCTATCTTAGGGTTATGTTATTTAATTTATGTCTTCTAAATATTGTTTCCAAGGTTGATTCTAAAAATACTCTAATACCAACATTAATTTTGAGACCCTAGAATCTCATAGCGGGTGCATTATTTTATTACATGGGCATGGTTATATGGAATAAAATCTTAATGGACTGATTAGTTTAGTAGTTTTAAGAAGAAATATTATATAAATGATACCCCCAATATAATGGTATAAAAAAAATAAAACATTATACATAATAAAATGAGATAAACTCCATCCTTTAAAGCTTATTCAATGATTTTTTCTTCATGATCTGGGAAAAGTAACACAGTAATGATGAGTTGATCTGCTCAATAAGGGTAATTAAAGTAGAAAAATTAATGAACTGATGAGAATAATCGACATAGAAAGGTAAATAACTGATAAAACATTATATTCAAATAACTAAAGAAGGAAAAATCAATATGTAAAGGAAATAAACTAAAATACATATAATTTAATCAATGAACTGAGAATTAAATGATCTCATATATATGTCGATGCAAAATCTAATGGATAAAAATTATAACTGAAATAAATGCAGTGCTTTAATATTGGGCATCATGTATCTAGAGCATGAAACACCATACCATAAAGATATATTCTCAAGAATTTTTAAAATCTTTTGATTTGGATATCTTACTTATCTCATTAGACTACCGATGCATTGCTGGTCTATCCATAACCAGGCCCAACCTTTGTCTATCAATCCAAAGCATTCCACGTACATCGAATAATCAATTTAATTAATAAATAACGTACCATATCATAAAATATTAATATTGAATAATGGATATGGATTTATTAATAATTCCCCAATGATGGATAAATAACAACAAGGGTTGTTGATGTTGATGAATGGAAATACCATGTATAATAATTAAAAATATTCTTGAGGAGTATAACATTTAAACATTCCAAAGTGTCATGTACCGCCTTGAAGAATTTGAATCATAATAATCATGAATAAATAACATTATATGGAACTTATGATATCATGAAAATTATGATATTCATGAAATAACTTGTTAAATGGTTGTATATACAACATATAAAAGTAAATGGGTGCATAAAAAAAATAAGTCCCAATAGAATGATAATTTAGATAAAATCTCATATGTTGAGTCTGACTTGACATGTGAGTATTTACATTCCTTAATAATAAACTTATGTTAATTATAAACATTATTGAGAAGATTTTTTCATGTTTATTGTAACTTTTAGTTCACTTATTATAATGTTATAAATAATTACTTTAACAATTATGTTTATGTCAGGTGTTTTGGTTATATTTGATTTATGTGTCAAAAGTATCATTGGTCGGTCGAATATGGTCAAATGGTTCATTATAAAAACATATTTTTAATAATAATCATAAAATAATTATTATATTTAAAATTAAATTATAATTTTAAAACTTCTCATGAAATATGGTCATGAAAAATTAACCAATGTTTTGTTCATGGAGATGATAGACCATACACACGCTTGTGTAATATTCCCATTTTTTAGTGATAATTATGGAAAGAATGTAAGTATCACATTATATTTATATAATTATAATCATTCAATAAATACCATGTTATTTAATCATATATACTTATACATATGTTTCATGTGATGTAAAAGGAATCACATTGTGTCGAGAAGGAGTGACACTCTTGTAAATTCAAAAAGGTAAACATTAATGGGAGGTCTCTCTAACCTAATATGCCTAAAAATTGATGAATAATGGTATAAAGAGGAATAATGGTCTATAAAAACTTTAAACACATAAAAATATGTTCATTTTTATAATTTCATTCATTTACATATATGATTCCCCAATTTTATCATTTTGGTTTATATTAAAGAAACAATTTCTCTGACCTATGTAATATAACCATTAAGACCAAATTAATGTGAAATTTAGTAGATTATATATATAAACTTAAATGTAAATATGATATATAATTCAAAAAAAATCCAATAATAAAACTGTGTGTGTTAGAAATTAATTTTAAAAAAATTCCATGCAACGTGTGAAAACATAGCTTTATCCCAGACTGTGAAAATAATATTTTTTGAAACTATGGGTCAATATGATAATTATAAAAGATCGATTGATCCATAAATAGATAATATTTAATATTTTTTAATTATTAAAAATATATTAGTATGTTATTTGATATCTATTAATTTTAAATCATTTATTAAAATATAATTTATTATAACAAAATAGTAAGGTCATTTTTGATATTATTTATTTAATTTTAATTGAAAAATATCATGAAAATATTGGAATTTAAATTTATTAATTTGAAATTGTATAAAATTAGATATTCATCTAAAAAATAATTAATGGAAATAATTAAATCAATTTGCATAACTTTTAATATATATAGTTTCATTTATTTTAGTTAATTATTAACTAAATAGTCATTGTGTTGGTGTTTCTTTATCATTTTTAGTAAATAATTAATCTATAATAATTAATTATAAATTAAAATGATAAAAATAACCTATTATCATTCTAAAGGATATGTATAACAAAAAAATATGATATTTTGTACATATATAAAATTTTATAAATGTTAAAGGTAAGGAAGGTTCCCTTTTATTATTTTTCCTTACCTAACATATTATATAGATAAATTTAATTAAATATTATCTCAATAACCTATAAATTATAACTAAGAGGGGATATGGTTGAAATTTTTTTCGACAAGTGTCTTGGTTTCCCCCCCTATGTTTAGAGTTTAGTCCCTAGTTAAGCATACTTTTACCATAATTTTTGTAATTAATTTTAACCACTTTCACTAATATTTTTTTCAAAACACTATTTAATTTTATTATAATTAAAATATCATACATATTACATCTATTTATGCCTATTTTTAATAATTCAATTAAAAAAAGTGGCAAAATTAAATGTATTGCTAATCCCACAGACGTGGGGAGAAAGTGGGTAATTTTTTTTTTCAAAAGTTCAATATGTATTTACATCCAATTTCAATATAAAAACTATTAATATGAACTAAATTGAATTAATATATGTATTTATCTTCTATTGGGACTTTAATAACCAACATTAAATGTAATTTAACATTAATAATCATTCAAATGAAAAGGAAGTTTTCAACTAAAATGTCGTATTTTTCAACAATCATAAAAAATGAAACTTCTGAGAGAAATAAAAAAATCACCCAAAGATAATTTTGAAATTATGATTTCAATAATGATGTTTTTTTGAAAAAAAAAAAATTTATTAAATTGGGAAAATGTAGTTTAAAAAAAGGTGCACCATTAAAAATATAAGGCCCCAACCTTAAACATTACTTTATCTTGAGTTAAGTCAATAATTTAAATTTCATTAACATAAAGTATATTTTCAGGTTTATATCTTTATATAATTAAGACATATCTCATACATAACAACTCAAATATTAAAAATTGGACACTTCTACTCACTATCCATTTTTTCATAAAATAAAAAATGTTTAAAAATAAACATGGTTTTGTTTCATGTTTAAACTTCATAACTTTTCCTTGATCACATCCTTGAATTTATTATTCATTAAATCCTGTAAAAAACATTAGAATAATTGGGATGAAAATAAAATACTCAGTAAGGGATATACAAGTAAGGATAACAATTAGTCTTGTAAAAACATGTAAAACATGAATACTTTATCATAATATAATACCATTCACTTTTAAGAAGTAGTAAATACACTCCATTGAATATAATACCATTGATTAAACATTTTTTAATTAAAATATTACCTTAAAATCCATTGAAATCAACATATAAAATATATTGGTAACTTGGAACATAATCATAATTAAATGGAATAACTATACAGTCGACTTCCACACGTATCACTCTTCCAAATGGAATAGCCAAACAATTAACTTCCATACCAAATGTATTGGAGGTTATAACATAAATAGATATACTTGGTTTATCATGGAACCACCCATATTTTTTTTATAATGTAACCACATGTCTTTGTTTTATCACGTAACCACCCATCAAATGTCCAAGTACCATTATATAATCACAACACATAAAATATTTCAACTATCAACATTTCACTCATAAAATTTAATTTTGAATATCAAGAAATCATTTCAAGATATTGAAATAGTCAATCCACATTCAAAAAAATTTTCAAAACCAAAACACCAAAAAATTTAAGAATGTATTTTTTTTCCTTTTAAAAACATTAAATTTTATAGAGAAATCAAAATATAAAATAACGATTAAGGCATCACAGAAGTTGTTGTCTCCACATACGTTAAAAAATATTCATTTTTTTAGAGAAAGTAAAAGGAATCATATAAAAATATTCTTATTATAAACCTTGTAATTAATTAAAAGTCAAATGGTATGATTATACCCCTTATAAAATAATTGTGTGTATAACATCCAAATATGCATCAATGAAAAGAGATTGAGATGAAGTCCCTTACCTCGAGTCTGAATCATCTCATACATTCATTATCTTCCTTAATAATAAACATAGGTTAATTTGTACTTTAGTTAGAAATTTTTTCATGTTTATTATTAAAATTATATCACTTGTTACAATGTTCTAACAATTATATAATTATTTAACATCACATCAGTTGTTTTGTCGATATTCAGTTCTTGAGTCGAAAATAAACTTGGTACGATGTAAATAGTCTATGTGGTCATAAGTAAATAATATCCATAATAATATTCATGAAATTATTATAATTTTTATACATAAATAACTACTTTAAATTAAACCATGAAGTGTGGTTAGTAAAAATTAATAACGTTATAATCAAGGAGATGGTAAGCCGTATGTATGCATGAGTAACATTTTCCATTTTTAATTGATCATTATAGAAAGAAGTTAAGTATTATTTTAACTGACCAAAATGATCATAAAATCATTAAATTCATATTAAAAATTTAAATATACTAATATATATATATAAAATTCAAGAGATATAATGAATAAAAATGAGTCACATCACTTCGTAGAGGTGATAATTCACATGTACACATGAACGATGTTATCATTTTTATACGCATAAAAATTAATAAATTATTTGATATATTATTATATTATAATGATAAATATTTCTTGAATATAAAATTTTAACATTAATTCCATTATTATTACCATTCATGAGAGACGGTTATGGAAAATAAATTAGATCGGTTTGTGGGGGTGATAGTTCACACGTACGCACGAATGATTAATTACATTACCATTTAATAAAAGAGGAGGTAAATATAACTGATTTTATTATCATGATAACATATCATTATATTAAGGATACTAGATTTATTATTTAATCTAGTAATAATAATAATTTATGGAAGTGTATGAATAAATAAAATAGAAATAATTGAAGCAAATGATACCTCTTCATTGGTTGACTACATTTAAAGAACACCTTAACACGTCTAAAGAGGGTGTTATTACTAGATTAAGGTGTCAATAATTTAGAGAGGGATTATATGAAGGGTATGGGTATATCTTGGACAAACCAAAATGTTCTCTAAGTGTGAGTAATAGAGAAGAATGTGTGCCTTTTTATAAGAGAGGGGAAGGGCACCCTTGGAATTATTAAAAGTATTAAATTAATATAAATTAAATTTCAATTCCATATGGGTCCAAACTAATTTGGATCTAAGATAGAATATGTATGGGTCTAAATATAATCATGCAATGAAAATTAGTCATGTTTTATTATTTTCTTAATCCTTATATTTTTTTAATCCTTATATTTTTTAACCCATTTTAACTCTTACAATTTTTATCAAGTAATTTACACTTAGAGGGTTAAAATAAAAACAAAATCATTCAAAACATCCAATTAATGGGTCATTAATGAAATTTTAAGAGTTATACTAACTTTTTGTCTTAATATTATATTTTTAGGAATTTTATATTATTTAATTAAATATTTTATATTTTAAAATATGATTTCTATCAATTTTGACATGATACATTACATGACTTTTTTAAAATATCATACCAACTTGATTTCATGAAAAAAACAATCTTAACTCAATCCTAAAATATCATATTCATTAATAATATTCATGTATGCAATCAAAAACTTAAATTAAATTTATTTTAAAAATATTAATATCATTTATTTGATTCCTTCATTAAAAAATCTATTACTATATCTTCTTTACATCATAATTAAATTTAATTATTAAATTTGTAAAAGTTATAAATAAATTTCCATGTTTTAGGTAATATTATTAGATTTATATGGATTATTAATATTCTAATATATCACTTAAATAATTCCATATTAATTTTTTTGTAAGAATAGACATATTTATGATAGATTTGTCTTTAAATTAAATGTTATAAATATCATAATCACACCAAAGTGCCTTCCAAAGATGAAAATTTCTACCAAAGGATGTTAATAGTCCATAATAACTCACCCTATAATATTAGGACACATGTTATGGTAATTTAATTATATTATAACATTAATTTTACCTTTAATTACTCTATTTAACTTTAATTGTGGTAACTAAAATACTAAATTTAATATTCACTAAATATTATTTTGATACTATTGGACCAAATTTTTTATGATGAGTACACCCATTTATCTCAATTTTTAAAAATTAAATTCACATAAGTGGTTAAATTGGGATTAATAGTAATCACATTAACAGATCTAGAAAACATAGTTTTTAAGAAAAACATTCAAAAGTTCACATAGTTTTCCTATTTAATTTTAATTTGAAAAAGAATCCAATGAACTCTATTATATTAACTGATAAAAACATAATATAATTATACCTTAAAACCATGTAAAAGGATTGTCAAAAAATATTAATAAATTTTATGAAAAAATAGTTTTGAATTAAAATGCAGTATTTTCACTATTCATTAAAATATGAATGTTAATAAAAAATACAAAAAATATATAAAAACAAAATATTTATGTCACAGTTCCAAATGAAGTTTATTTAGTCAAATATAACATATAAATGCTTCAAAAACTATATTTAAAATCAGTTCTATAATAAAATGCGGAAAAACTGCATATTTTTATAAAAAATATCTCTTTTATGTGAAAAATTGAATTTTTTTCTTATATCATGTTTTGAAAACATATAAGTTGAATTTGAAACATTAAATTTAATATATTAAATATATATTTAATTAATAAAATACATCAAGATTGATTTTATTATTTTATAAACTCACCTATTTTCATTAAAATAGTTTTTCCAAAAAAAACACATCCTTTATATTCAATTGATTTTTATCTAATTTCCTAATTAATTTGGTTTCCAATTAATAATTATATAAACATTTGTATACTATATTTTCAGTATTCAGTTAATCATTTTCTTTTGCATAATTCCAATGGTTGTGTGATACTTATCATATTAAAAAATAATATTAAGTTATTTATTTAAGATGAATGTGGTGTATCATGTATGATACCGAAAATAATGTTTCTTTTTAAAAAACATGGGATGTTAAATTATCCCACCAATTGAAAATTACATCCCCAAAATTTTAATTTGGGTTAGTTAACAAGGGTATCACTTCCCAAAATACCTTTATTGCAATCCCACATCGGAAAAATGATTTGCAAAAATTCCACTATAAAAGAAATAATGGAAAATAAGAAGGTCACCTGAGATATCACATACTAGGGTTTAATGTATGAAAAAAAGAATATGGAATAGTAAACTAACTATCAAGTTCTTCTGTGGAAAAGTAGAAAAAATTTTTAGGAGAAATTTAATAGTAAAAAAACTATAAATTTGTGATGGGTTAAATAGTCTTTAATTTTGAAGTAGGAAAAGTAAAAAGAAAATGTTTTTTTAAAATAATTTTCATAAAGTTGTGGAATTAATTTACTACCTAGACTAAGATGATAAGGAAATACACAAAATTTACAAGTATAGTTTCATCTATTAATCAAATTCTAAAAAAAATCATCATTTCCCCCAAACGATGAGTATTTAAGTGAATTTTTTTCACACATGAGACACTCAAATCATCTTATATAGAATCACATAATCCTTAAATGAATAACTATATATTAATACGATATTAAAGCATTAACCAAAACAAAAAATTTATCATCAAATAATATAATTTCTGAATATAATAAAATTTAAAAGAATAATTACTACTTTTATTCTCCAAAATTAAAAAGTAATACCCTAAGTCCAAAAAATACCATTCAACAAATAATAATCCTTAAAATTACCCAAAAATATTATAAATAATATTAAATCCCAAAAATCATAAGGATTTAATAAAATAATCATTCAAGATAAGTTATAAAATTTAACTCCAAATAACATCAAGCACTCTTAATGTCTCATACAAAAAAAATAATTTCCATAATCACATATTCTCCATGACAGGTCAATCATTTACATAAATAACCTGAATATCCATAAGTCCACAATAAGAACACTGATTAATCTAAAATAAATATCAAACATTACTCCTCATATAAAATCCCTTTATATTCCATTTTCCATAGTTATACAGGGTTCCCAAAATAGTGAACGTCTTCCAAAATAACATTTATCACTCAATCACCAAATCAGTTTCCTATACCAAGGAAATCCATTTGATAAAACATAAGTTCTCAAAATCTACTTATTATTACTTCATACACTATTTTAACTAAATATAAAGCAACATAATAAACAGGGACTTCCCATTGGCCAATGGTGGAATACTTGTTGTATTTTAATTTCATGTTTGATTTCCACTGTCTTGTCTGATGCGATATGTTTCCACCCTTCCTACAGGTTGTTCCTTTACTAAAATTAAACAATTTTTTAATATCCCCAAAATGATATAAAATCCTAAAAATAACCATATCATGTTCAATTATAAAAATTTAATCTCATAAATTTCATTTGGAATCCCAAAATATAATAACACATAATTACCACAAAATCCAAGATCATATAAACCCTAAATGATTATCCATAACACTGTAATTATTCCTAGATAAGAAGAGATAATTCTTCATCAAATAAATTTTTTTGATAAAAAATTATGGGAACTTCCTCCAAATTAATCCTATAATCAAAAAAACATTAATACATTCAAACATTTCATAAACCTACTGTCTACCATAACTCTTGTATCCTTTATATGTAGTATTTTTTAATTATTCATTGTTTTTCGTGATCCTTAAACCATTATTTTACATATTATTCCTTAATAATTCTTTCATAAAATCAAAAACAAGAATCCTGTCCTGAGATTGAATAATCTTAAAACATGAGACAATAAATAATCTATAACTTTCATTGGTCATTATGAGTTTCATCATCTTAAATTGGAATGGAGTGAGGTATTTCAAAACACATATTTGTATGGTTCTCCTAATCCCATTCATGAACCTTCATCATAAGAAATTGATTTTCCTAATTCACATACTCCCCACATTGAAAAACTTAAATTGATAACTTGAAAGGAACTTTTTTCCATTTATTATAGTCACATAAACGCTTCTTTTTTCCATTATAGGTTATTTCTTTACGAATTTCACTACCAAATCTAAAACATATTCTAATCCCTTTTAAAAAATTTCCTAGGTGGTTCTTTTAACATCCTCAACACATATTTCATTGAATATAATTACCATTATGATAATTACCTAAACATCCACATGGATTCATTTCTATAATATACGATGCATTAGAAAACTCACCAAAGTTAAAGTGGTTAATCATGACTACTGATTTTTGGTTTAAAATAACCATGAGAGTTCTCATTACAACTTCTATTTCATTCAGTTACTTATCCATAGAACCACCAAATTTTCTATCACATTCATTATTACTTTGGTGCCTACTGAATCAATCCATTTATTAAAACCAAAAATGTTAGTGTGATTATATTAATAAAACCATCATATACTATCTTATGAGGAAGATAAATAGTAATATATAGTTATTCATGTTATCTCAAACTCATTAAATTTATCTAAAATAAATATGACTCTTTTTATTATTTCTACCATTTTCGTTATAACCTGTATCTTATGCTTAAATATCACCCAACCTCTAAAGTTTTCTAAACCATCCTCTAATACCAACTATAAGGATCTTCCATTTAACATTACTTAATCTCGAGATAATTCAATAATTTTACTTTTATTCACATCAAGGATCTTTTCTAGTTTTTAGATTTAGATAATTAGGCCATAACTCATACATAAAAACTAAAAAAATAAAAATTAGACACTTCTACTCAATATCCATTTTTTTCATTAAAAAATACATTTAAAAAGAATCAAATTTACATTTCAGGTTTACACTTCATAACTTTTCCATGATCCCTTACATGTCTCTATTCTAATTTAAATCCTGTGAAAAACATTTCTAAAAATGGGATGAGAATAAAAATGTAAGTAAGGGATAAAAAAAGGATAACTATTAGTCTTTCAAAAAACATGTAAACCATGAAAACTTTATCATAACATAATACATTTATCCTATAATAAGTAGTAAATAAACATCATTGAATATAAGCTCATTTATTAACCTTTTCTGATAATCGTATTACATTAAAACCCATATAAAGCAACATGTAACATATAAAGGTAACTTGGAATATAATCATACTTAAATTTAATAACCATATGGTCAACTTCTACACATATCACTCTTACAAATGGAATAACTGTAAAAAAGTTTTTTATATCCAATGCATGAGAGGTTATAATGTAACCACCCATATTTGATTTATCATGAAACCAGCCATCATTGTTTTATCACGTAACCACTCATCTTTTTTTATAACGTAACCACCCATAAAATTCTTAATTACCATTATATAATAATAACACATATAAGACTTTAATTATCAACATTTCAATAATTTTTTTTTATTCTCAATCCCAAGAAATAATTTCATGATATTAAAATAGTAAATCCACATTAAAAACTATTTTCAATACCAAAACACCCAAAAAGAAAATAAGGTATTTATTTTCCTTTTAAAAACATTAAGGCTTATAGAGGAATAAAAATATCAAATAAGAGTTACATTGACAGATAAGTTGTTGTCATAACATATGTTAAGAAACATTCCTTTTTTCATTATGTAAAGAGAGAAAACACTTCTTATAAAAATATTAATATTGAAAACCTTTTAATGAAATAAAAGTTAAAGGGTTTTGATTATACACCTTATAAAATATAGTATTGTATAGCATCCAAATATGCCTCAATGAAAGTATATTGAGACGAAGTCCCTTACCTCGAGTCTGAATTGTATCGTACATTCTATATATTCCTGAATAATAAACTTAGGTTAATTAATAATTTCTTTGGAATATTTTTCATTTTAATTATTCCTTTTATATCACTTATTATCATGTTATAAAAATTTCATAATGATTTAAGTTCATGTCAGATGTTTTGTTGATATTCGGTACTTGAGTCAAAAATAAACTTGGTACGAAATTAATTGTCCATGTGGTCATATGTCCTTCATATCAAAAATAATATTCTTGAAATTATCATTTTTATAAATAAATTAAACTTTTAAATCAAACCATGAAGTTTGGTTATGAAAAACTAACAATGTAATAATCATAGAGATGGTAAGCTGTACGTACGCATGAAAAATGTTTTCCATTTTTTATTGATCAATTTGGAAGTAAGTTAAGTATTATTTTATCATTCCAGAATTATAATAGCATTATTAATATAATATTAATAATTTATATATGATTACATACATCATAAAAGTTATATAATAAATTAAAATGAGTATTATTTCTTCGTAGTTGTGATTGTTCACCTGTACAATAAACGACGCTATTATATTTATGGTCATGGAAATTAAGAACATAATTGATATATTATTAACATAGAACAATTAATATTTAATTAATATAAAATATGAAAATTAATTCCATTATTATAAAAAGTCTTGTGAAATCGTTAGGAAAAACTAATTAGATCAGTTCGTTGAGGTTACTATTAACTCGTACTCACAAAATATTAATTACTTTCCCATTTAACAGATGTAGAGATAGATTTAAGTGATTATATCATCATGATAACAAATAAGTATATTTAGGACAATTTATTAGTTATTTCATATAAGAATAATAAGATTTGAAGAAATTGGAAGAAGAAATAAAAAAGAAATACTTACAAAAAATGATGCCTCTTATTCAATTGGGCACATTTGAAGAATACCATAACACCTCTAAGGAGTGTGTTCATACAAAAATAAGGCCTCAAGAATGTGGTTAGTTTTTAGAGGAAGGGTTTTGGGTATATTGTATATGAACCGAATGGGTTTGAAAGTGTGCGTAATATAGAGGAATGAGCTCCTTTTTATAGGAGAGGGGAGGGGCACCCTTGGAATTATAAAAAGTATTAAGTTAAAATAAATTCATTTTCTATTAAAAATGGGCCAAAAATAATTTATTTAGAATATATAATGTGTATGATTTCAAATATAATCATAAAATAAATTTTATGCAAGTTTTAGTATTTTTTTAATCCTTATCGTATTATTTTTATCCGTTTTAACTCTTACCATTTTATCAAGTAATTTACACTTATAGGGTTAAAAAAAATAACCAAATCATAGAAAACGTAAAATTAACGAGTCATTAGTGAAATTTTAATATTTATCCAATCCTTTTTATCTAATATTATATTTTTATACGTTTTATATCATTTAATTAAATATTATATATTTTAAAACATGAATTATGTGAATTTTGACACTATTCATTACATGACTTTTTATGATATCTTATAAAATTGATTCCATTTAAAAAACTAAATTAAATCATTCCAAAAATGTCATATTAATAATGAAAATTCATGGATTCCATTAAATATTTAAAATTATAATTATTTTAATATTATGAATATCAATTTTTTGATTCATTCTCTAATAAATCTATTACTGCATCATTTTTGTGTAATAATTAAATTTAATTATTTAATTCCTAAAAATTATAAATAAATTACCATGTTGTAGGTAATATTTTTTATCTTACTATATACTATTAATTTTTTAAGATATCACTTATATAACCACATATTAAAATTATTTTAGTAAGAAGATACATATTTATGACATCTTTGCCTTTACTTTAAATTAAATGCTATAAAAGTCATAATCACACCCAAGTGGTTTCAAAATGTCACAATTTCGGGCCATTGATACTCCCAGTTGATAATAACTCTTATAATATTATTATAAATCTTGTTAGGATAATTTTATAATATTATAATATCAATTTTACCTTTAATTACCCTATTTAAATTTAACCATGCTAAATAAAATACTAAAGTTACTATTAAAAAAATTATTTTGATCCTATTAGACCATATTTTTCTTGTTCAGTATATCAATGTATGTCCATTTTTTAAAATTAAATCCACCAAATTGGTTAAATTGGTTTAAACACTAATCTCAATGATGGATCAAGAAAATGGGGTTTTAAGTAAAATGTTTACAAATTCTCATAGATTTTCTAATTAATTTTAATCTAAACAAGAATACAATGAAATAAATTGGATTAAATAATAAAAATACCATATAATTATACCTTAAACCCATGTTAATGTATAATGTAAAAATGTGATTAAATTAGATGAAAAAGCTATTTTGAATTAAAATGCAGTATTTTTCACTATTCATTAAAATTTGAAAGTTATCCAAAAAATAACAAAAATTTATTCAAACTAAATTTTGAGGTCTAGATTCACACTAAGATGTTTATTTTGTAAAATATAACATATAAAGGTGTCAAAAATTTGATTTAAATTAGGTTCTCCATCAAAAGGATGCAAAACTACATATTTTTGAAAAACACTTCTTTTATCCAAAAAATAGAATTTCTTATTATATAATGTCTAGAAAACATATAAGATAAACATTAAAAATTAAATTAAATATATATTACATACATATTTCATTAATAAAATCCATCAAGATAGATTTTTTTTAATTTCATAAACTCACTTGTTTTCATTTATAATGTTTTTTTAAAAAAAACATATCTTTTACATTCAATTAGTTTTTATTTAATTCACTATTTAATTTGGTAACCAATGACTCATTATATAAACATGTTAAAACCAAATTTTAATAATTTAGTTAGTAATTTTAATTCCCACCATTTTAATAATTATTTGATAACTATCATATCAAATAATAATATTAATTTTTTCATTTAATCTAAATCTGGGGTATCATGTATGCTATCGAACATAGTGTTTTATTTTAAAAAACTCAAGATGATAAAAAAATGTCTATAAAACTGATAATTCTTGTAACCTAAGATAAATCAGTGTTGTGTGTAGTTTTTTCTTTACATGGCATTACATATAACTAATTATTGTAACAAAATTAATTTTATTCCAAAATAAAAAAATTGTAATGTCTTGGGGTGTTAGAATGGTTAGGCATGAAAAATGCATTGGTGGATAGTTCCATTAATTTATAAGATAATTTCACAAGTGATCCAATGTAATATAATGTATTATTGAAAAATGGCATATCCCATATGTTTCAAACTAATTTTAGAAGGATGAAAACATAGAAGAAAATAATATTCAAAAATGAAATATTTGAATGGCATCTCACAAGAATGAATAATGAATAAAATTGATTAATATAGTGACTAGAATCCACAAAATTAGAAATATTTATATTAATTAGAGGTTAAATCATTAAACATAAATCCATGGAAATTAAATGAAATATAATATGAATATATTTATGGACGTTATAACTTTATTGATACTTTATAAATTTTATACATGTAAATAAAATTCAAACATATATATCCAATTTAAATGTCTCTTTTAAAAGGTTGAAGTGAATATTTTATAAAACATATAAATTACAAATAATTTTTAATATATGGTTTTCTAGAATGAATTTACATTTTCAATATGAAATATAAATGCAAAGATGATGCATTTTTTAAAGGAATTATTTTCATACATTAAAATTACCACTGTTTAAGACCCACATTATATACATAGTAATAAAACAATTATGTTATTAAAAAATCTTTTTACCAAAGAGTATTATAAAATGATATATAAAAATATTAAAGGTTTTGAGAACCCAAACATTGACGAACAATTTACATGATCAAATTGTATAAATCAATGAATGGTTATTTTAGATATCATTATCCTTTATAGGAAACTTAATCCATAAAGTATGAAATATTTGAAAAGGATTATTTCGAATAAAAGTCAATCCACAAAAAATATTAGTGGATATAAAATTTTATAATCATGTGAATAATGGTCCATTCTTAAATGAATAAAAATAAATCCAATGTTCAAAATGATGTGAACAAATGTTGAGTTACTATATATATTTAATACATTGATAATAATCGAATCAATAACCATTAAAATAAAGGGTCATGACTTGGATTTTTATATCATCTTAATTAAAAAAATTATGATGAAATCATATGAATTGTATTTAATAACATTTTATAAAGATTACATGTTGCATAAAATATATTCTTTCTAAAAAAATAATATTTGAAACCAAGAAATCACATATTTCTTGGTTAAAATTTTAATCAAACCCATTGAAAAGAAATGTGTTTTACCTGAACATAAAATACCATGATAAAATATATTTAAAATTTTAATATATAATATTGGTAGAATATTCATATTATGAATTTAATTTGGTGCATAATTAAAAACATGTCCTAAGGAAATCAATTTGATACAAAAAATGTGTCCTTTTATCATGGATTCCATGAATTCACAATAAGATAAATTATAAAAAAGATATAAATCATAATATTATATTTCAGAACCATGATCATTTATTTTATCATAATACTCTTCAATTATGATAACTCTCTATTTTAATTATTGTTAGTTATTACTTATTTTCCATAATAGGTCTATGTAATCTGGAACGTTTTTAGAAGTGTATTGTAAAACAAGGTTGTTATTCATTCTTGAAATTAATATCACAATTCATAAAATTTTATTGTTAAAATTATATATGTTTTATTAAACATATAAATTTATAAATTCATTTAATTATATATATATACACATAGTCCAAGAAGATGAAATTAACAATGATCATGTTTTTGCGATTCTTAATGAATCAATGATGTTTTCTAAATTAATTTTTTTAATAATAATGATAAAATTGAATAAAAAAATTAATAATAATAATTTAAATTTTAAAATAATAGTGTACTAAAATCTAATTTAGCGTAGTCAACCATGATATAAATTCTTAATATTATTTGAATAGGTTATTAAATATACCAAAACATGAATGTAGCATGATTTGATAATGATTTTTTGGTGTTTATGTTGTAATATAATTGTAAATGTAAAATTATGAACATATATAATTTTTTATAATTTTATAATTATTAATATATATAATTTATAAGAATACATGATGGATAAGAAAATATTACATAAATAGTATAAAAATAATTTCATGTTAGTGCACTTATTTCAACATATTGGATTAAATATGAAAATATGTTCATCATTATATTAATAGTTTCTAAAAAATATTCATAAAATAAAATAAAATTTTCATTAACCTCACATTTTTATATTAAAACCATTCTACAGACCATCCACCCATGGATCAATAAAAATAGTATTACATTATTCTATAGAGGAGGTAGTTCGAAGATTTGAATATATGGAGATTTTGATTTCCATAAAACTAGAGAAATGTATAATATGCTTTATCAATTATGAAAATAAAATATGATATAATTTTAATACTTATTAATTAAATGAAACATTATAACTCTATTTTAATGGTGTTAATGAAAGATGAAACATGATGCTTCGTGGAGGTAATAATTTGTACACTTGCATGATTGTCGTAACTATTTTCCTTAGTGGAAAAGTGGAATGTTTCATAATGAATATTATCCAAAAAATATTAATTATATAAAAAATAATGGTATACCATATATTTATGCTAAAATTATAATTGTAAAGGCATGATAGAAAGAAAATATGTTTAATAAAAACCCCATTATTCACATTTAGAACTATGTGTATTACTTATGTACTAAAAAAATATGACATATAATTTAAACTATAATCAATATATTCAGGTCTATTATGTTATATATAAAATAAATAAATTTTTAGATAAAAGTATCACATATTTCTATGAAATGGCTACATAAAATTTCATTAAATGATAGTATTTGAAAAACTGTATATTTTACTATTCATATCAAAACAATATTTTTAGAAATAATACAAATCCAGCTTCTTAATTAAATAAATCTATTACGAATCCAAAAATAATTATAATCTTTTCAAATTCAAATTAAAAAATTCAGAAATATAACTTTTTCATAAAATTATAAAAAATTGATAAAAATGTGTTTTGATAAGGAAAATGAATAATTAGAATCGCATATAATCTTATATATATATATATATTGTATAATATAATAATTTGAATTAAATAATTACTATGTAAACATACATTACTATAATTTAATAATATGTTTCTTGAGCAAAAATAATAGCATTTAAAAAAGATTTTTTTAATAAAATCACAATTTTATGATGAAAATTACATTATTAGTCATTTTAGACATAATAGAAGAATTTAAATATTATAAAATGTAAAATTAATTTAATATATATAAATTATTCATAATGAATATATACATTTTCATTCACTATAATTAAACTAGTTGTATTCTTATGAGCATACTTTAATATATATTTTTTATAAAAATATATCACTATTTCTTTTATATTCAGTGTTGTGTGTTAAGAAAAATATAAAAAACATTGTCTTATTAAGAGGTAATAAAATATAATCACATGTCATATTATATTATCCATAATCTAATAAATTTCAATCATTAAATTTTATTCAAAATTATAAATTAATCTCTATAGGGAAATAAAAATTAACTATATAGTAATTGGTGATCATCAAGTTATTGATATTATTTAGAGATATTTTATATACATGAAAAATTATTCAAACCATTTTTAAATCTAGATAAAAAATCCCTAATTTCTCTTAAATGTATAGAGTGTTAAAATAGATATTTATATATGTAATAATTTCCCACAAACAATTAATATTAAATAATAATACTAATACTACTATGTTTTTTAATATGTTATCCTGTAGTTTGTGAAAAATTTGATGATATAAATCATCATGACATTTTGTGTGAAAAATAACTATCCATAATATAATTAGTAGTTTATTTAGATTTTCCTTATTCTCATGGTTTTGGTGACTATTTTATTAATTCGAAGTTGGATTCAAACATTGAGTATCCAAATTCCCAAATCCATTACAATTGAATATTTTTTTTATATCTTATCTCTTTACATTAAATATTTTAGTTGAATGACTGTAATCATCACTCATGTAGAATTTACTATTCTAATTAATGTATTTCCCCCATGATTCTATCTATATTTATGACATATACGAATTTTTTCATGAACTAAGCTTGGGTTCCATCCAACCTGACACCCAACACAGCTCAAGATGTAGTCCAAAGTGTGTTCCCAATCCTCACTGGCTAAAAACAAGTGCCTAGGTATATATAATAAACTTTTGGCAATGATATCACCCATTATTTTAAAAATAAACAACCAACAGGAATAAAACATCATCACATAAATGATATCCATAACCAAAAAGGGATATAACAATTTTCAAATTCAACATTTCACAAATTTAACCAAAACTAGAATTCCAAAAAAGAATGGAAGAGAAATAAACCACAACTCAAAAAACTCTATACAATTATAGGGAATTGCATTTATGAAACCACCACTAACACATGCAATATGTGGAATAATGGAAAACATATCCAAAATACCCTCTATGGAATATCTTTCCTTTAGTTGGGTTATATATAAAAAATTCTACATACACCCTAGGGTGTATGTTGGGTGTGATAAAAACCCCAGTATGATGCCTCCCAAAAGAAGGATTCCATGCTATAACATTAAACAAAAAATTACCATGCAAGATTTAAAGAAGGAAATATAATTTTTTTAAAATAAAACATTTTAAGGAACAAATTTGAAAAAGTAACATGCTTTTAAATTAAAATTTACTCCATGTCCACCATATAATGATGGTTAAAACCACATCACAAAGCAACACATCACATTAGAGAACCAAATTGCGCCCTATACCAATAGGCTCTAGCTCTTTTGGAACCCTAAGAACCTCGTACCTAAGCAATAACCTCCTACAACCAAAACCCATAGTGCCCTCATGAACGTCCCACTAGAGGGAAACATATCCCAAGGTATAGTGGTCTCAAAATATAACCCATAACCCACAACATCCTTATTCAAAATCCAATATAAGGGAACACATCCCAAGGACTTGTGGTCCCAGATCATATTACAAGTTTAGTTAGTGTTGTATCATTAATCCTACAAGAATAAATCAGACCTCAACCCCACTGAATCAACTAGTGTACTAGTTCAAGTTCAACCACCTAGATACATGATATTCCCTTAATTCTTAACATCCATTTCACATGTCACAAAAATATTCACATTCATTTAAACATGCCAAGAATCCCACACACACATGAACTAACCTTTCTTTTACAATCACATTCATCCAACAATCAAAGATCACATGGAAACTACCTTTTTTTATAATCAACAACAATTATAAATTTATATTCACACCAAATAAATTTGGAAATACCTTTTTCCCCACATGAAAAATTTATAAGTCCCATTTGGAAACTTTTGAAGAAGGAGAACAAGAAAAAAACTATTTTCATTGGGAAACCAATTTTCATCACATATGTACCTTAAAATCTCTTTAAAACATATTTCACACATTTTAGACAATCCATTGAACAAATTTATAAATAAAAACAAAGAGGAACACTTATAAATACAATCAAATTAATTTAGAAAACCATAAACCAACACATGCACACTTCAAATCACCTTAAAAACACATTTTCCACTATAAAAAATTATGCATAGAACACATTTATGAAACCAAACAAGCATGTAAAAATCATCTAATAATATAAAATCATGGAACCACCTAACTCACACATGGAAACTTCTAGAATCTGGTGAAAAAACACAACCACACCTCAATCCAACCCAATAAAGGAAAGATCGAACTAGAAACATCATGAATTCACCAAAAAACTCAATATAAAAACTTTATTTGGTCAAAAATACCATAGGAAAAGGAGAAACCAAGGGGGAGGGATAAAAACCCTAGAAGAATAAAGAAATCAAGAGAAATGATTCTTACATGGTGATTTCGTAAATAACCCAGGCCAAACCCACCAAAATATTTTATTTTCATGGATATAAGGAGGTGTGTAGGAATCTCCCTGGGCTCTAAATACCATTTGATATGTATTAGGGGTGATTTAGGGTATTTTATAATGAGTGATAAATTTAAATTTCCAAATTGTTTAATCACCTGGAGAGGTTGCATGGTTATCAATAATAGTTCTCTAAATCATGTAGAAACTGTGCATCCTTATATGTCTAGAGGTATATGGATAGATGGTATCTTGGGGGAGGGAACATGCCCATGTGTCTATCCATGTGGCCAAGATAGTTTCACTATCCAATGCATGCAATTTTCCCAGGGCTGGTGCATAGTTTCCCTTACCCGTACTCTAACAGTGGGCCACCTACTATCCAACCCGAAAATATCATTTCATATAAAAAACATCCTATGGGGAATAATAAACTAAGATGACCCAAAAAATGGACAATGGAATACCTAAAAATCATATAAAAGAGGTGAAAATTCTCCCCACCCTAAAAAAATTCTTCCCCCAAAATGTTATTCTACTGTATGAATAGAGAGAAAAACAGATACTCATCTTCAACCCATGATTTCCTCTTCCATGTATCATTCCCTTCACTACCATGCTACCAAAATAATCAGAACAATGGTATATAATTCCCATTAATCACTTTCTCATGATAATCCAAAAGCCTTAATGGCCTCTTGAACATGTACAAATCAGGCTCTGACTCCAAATCCTCCCAATTTAGCACATGAGACCGATCTGTATTATACTTATTCCACTGAGATACATGGAAAAATTTATGAATTGACATTAACTTGGAAGGAAGATTCAATCGGTATTACACCTTACAAACCCTCTCAGTGATTTCAAAAGGTCCAATAGACCTTAGTGTTTTCTTTCCTTACATACTAAGATGAAGATGACCCAAAAAATTTCCCACATTCAGGAACACCTGGTCACCCATAAAGAACTCCAAATCTCACTGCCTCTAATCAGAACAAGACTTTTGAAAGATCTGCACTGTCAAAAAATGTTTTCTAATAAACATAACTTTGTCAATCATTTTTTGAACAATTTTCAATCCAAAAAATGAGGTCCCACCAACCAAAAACCAACACAAGGTATACATTCATGACCAACCATAAAGAGACTAAAAATAATCCATCCTAATTGAGTAGTGGAAGATTTAATTATATGAATACTCTACTAATAAATAATGGGAATCCCATGATACTACAAATTCCAAAACACTTGCCTGATGCATGTCATCCAAGATCTAATTCAACCACTATGTATGACCATCCATTTGAGAGTGTTAATCCATAATAAACATGACATGTGATCCCATTTCCTTATTAAGTCCTTCTAAAAACCATGAGATAAAATGATGGACCCTATTTGAAAAATTTACAAATCACTCAATGAATCCTCACTATATCTAAAACATACAAGTAACACATCTAATTTACACTAGATGAATCAATGATTAGAATTAATTTGGATGATTTGGTCATACATTTGATCACTACCCAAATACCATTTTACCCATGAGGTGTATGAGGTAATCCAACAATATAGTTTATAGATATCTCATCACACTTCTAGGTAGGAATGGATAGTGTCTTAACCAAACTATAGCGACTTTGGAGATCTTCCTTAAACAACAAACTTGTTTAACCCTACAATACAAATTAAAAAACATGCTACCTGATCCCTAGACCCAAAAAATTCAGACTCACATCATAAAACATATTGGTAACACCTAGATAAACAATTCACTAAGACTCGTGGCTATCCCGTGTTACTACATAACCCAATTAAAATGACACAACATAGAAACCTCCAATGAATAACACCCTCAAGAAATATAGACAACTCACTTGTAATCTCACAAATATTTTGGAACTACATAGAATTATGGAACTTCTCATCAGTCTGATTATATTTATGGATCATTTCTAAAAGTGTATGTGTTAGCTGAACACTAGATAGAAAAATGCATACATTGTTCTCTTTGTTCTCAAGATGATACTCAGAAAAGAGATCCATCAAAATACACTCCTAATTAGACTCTTACAATTATTTCATTGACACTTTCCTTATCGAGGAATATGAAACCAAATTTCATTTTTCTGGGGTATAAATGATATAGAAATTAAACCCACGAAAATAGTCAATCAAGATTGGATACCAATGATTCAAATATTTTTGGGAGATAATATAAGAAAAACTATTATGATCTTAATAAACAATAAATTTCTCCTAAGAAAGAAAATAAATCAATGTATTCAGGGAATTAATCATCACCTTTAACTATAAGACACATGTTGTGTAATTATTCTCATGTGTTCAGAGTTCGAGTGATCCATACACCACCACATAGTCATACTATATAAACAAATTCCCAAGAACCATAAAAAATAATCAAAATAGACCATGTATCCCTTTAATTTATCTGGAAATATCAAAACAGGGGATGTGGTCCACTAGCTCTTAAAATCCAAAATAGATGCTTGAAATTCTATGTTCCACTCAAAATTTACCCGCACCAGAGTATGTAAGGTACTGGAAAAAGAAAACTAGGAGAAATACCAATCAATCTATAAGTGATACCCTACCAAGTCCAAAAATATTCTAATTTTAAAAACATTCTTCAGCTACTCCCATGACATCACTACATTCATCTTATCAGGGTCCATGGAAACCCATTGTTTTGAGATCACATTACCCAAAAACATCACATCCCTAATCAAAAGGTTCACTTGGAAAGCATTATATAGATTTTATGAACCCAAAGTGTTCTTAGAAAAATCCTTAAATACTACTCATGCTCCTCCTCATCCCTCAAATATACTTGGATTTAATTCAAAAATTCTACAACAAATGAGTTGAGATACTAATTTAACACCATGTTTATAATTTCCTTAAAGACCGAAGGATTTTCTATCTACCTGAAAGGTGTGACCAAATACTCTAAATGGTCATACCTATTTCAGAATACTATTTTGGAAATATACTCCTCTATAAATCTAACTCGGTGGTACCCATAACACATATCTATCTTAGAGAACCACCTTTCCCCATAAGCTGATTGAAAAAAACATTGATATGGGACAAAGGGTACTTAATCATAATCATCATCTTATTCAACTTCTGGTAGTTGATACCAAACGATGATATCCATAACCCTTATTCAAAAATAGAATGAAGGTGAACCAAGGTGGGATTGTTTAGTGAATAAATCCATTGGTTTCCAAATCTTCATACTGTAACTTTAATTCCATGAACATAGGAGGGTCCATATATTACGAGGGATGAGATATCTGCTATGTTCCTGGTAATAAATCAATGGTGAACTCCAATTCCCAGTATGGAGGAAAACCCAAAAATTCATCTTGAAACACCTATGAAAACTCATCCACTACAAGAGTCAATTCACATTAAAGATTACAATCATTATCATCCATTGTGAGTTATGATATTCAAAAATGATTTTTCCTAACTCCAAAAGTAGAGGTACAAAATTTCCCAACCAAGGATTCTATTCTCTCTAAAAAACCTAGTAAATATAATCAGGTTCTATAAAACTCACTCATCATCAATAATAATCTTTGTTCACCTGAAAACAGACCATCCAACCCATTTTTATTACTATATCAAAGAGGTCCATTTCTAAATCCAAGAAATCCTATTCTAGCTCAACCCCTAACATAGTGAGCTCATAAGGAAGAAACCTGAAACCCTTATCTAGCTTTATAACTAGTGGTGTTACTAACTCCATTAAGAAAATAATAAGATAGATTTTAATTATTAACACATCCATGAGATGGGAAAAAATATAAGAAATAGAGGAACTAATATGAAATTGAAAAATAAATAATGATGATGTACTAATAATCATACCTCAAACTACCATTAGCCCTTCATCTGTTTCCATTGTAACATTGTCCATAGAATGATGATTACTTGTATATTACTGACCCCAATTATTTTTATTGAAGTTTGGATCCTCTCTAAAATATTTTTTTTCCAAAAAGAAGATCCATCCCTACCACCATGAATTCAAAATTGATAACCTACTATCCAGGATGGTTATAACTGGTTTAAAATCCCTTTGAAATAAATATATCATACACCACTCTATTATGGGCATGAAACCTTTCAATGATGTTGAAAGTTCCCCATAGATCCACATTGATTGTAGGGTCAGGGTGGAGTTGAACATGCAGATCACATGTTCCATACCTTCCCACACTTATTTCACTCAATAGATCCAAAATCAGATGCCACAAATGAATATTTCCAAAAAATATATCTTGAACTACCACCTCCCCCATTCTATTTCTTATTCCACTTATTCTTCTTCTCAGATAAGACGACACATCCATATCCCACTACTGAAACTGCTCTAAAATATCCAGACATTCCACTATGATCAATTTCCACCATCAGAGTAAGATAAATCATCTCAGATAAAGTCTTTAACTTGAACAAAATACATGAGATTTTATATTTTATCACAACACCATCTCTAAATATTGAGCCTTTAATTGAAAAATAGCAACAAAAGTTTTTTTGAACCAAAAAAAACCAGAAAAGTCATTAGTATACTTCATCATGGTCCAGTTTCCCTAGAGAAGATAAACAAACTCTTTGGACTTAGTGAAGGATAAACTCTCATGGAAATATAGCTTGTTTAATATGGACATGAAATAATTCCAACCCATCTTCTCATGCTTCCCATCTTGGACCACTAAGTCCCACCACTTCTTACTGGGTCCTTCCAAGATGAATTAGACACACATTACCTTGAATACCTCTAGAGTTTCAAGAAACTCAATAATTATCTCAATGTTCTCAAGATAATCCTTATCTTCACGGGGATCTATGATACCCTAGAATTAATGAGTCTTATTCTATAGGAACTCATGGTATTTCTTTTCCATGACTTGGTTCAACTTCCCCAACATGATAAGGACACGAGCATGATCCATAACCCAAGTCTTGGATATCCTAAACTACATATTACACTATACTTCGACTAATTGGTGAGGTAGAACTCTCTCTGGACTCTTCCCACAGTTGAACATAAAATCTCTATGGATTAATTTTTCTACAAAAAGAAATATCCACAATTAAAAACCATCAATAAAATGATTAAGGTAATATTTTGAAAAATATCATAAACAAAAAAATTTCTAAACACTTCCACAGATAAAAAATAAACCATATCAAACACAATAACAATCCAAATAAAACCACTCCACCTCAACCCAGTGTCTATATATAGTCTACATCCTGTACATCTCACATGTGGATGATGTTGAACTAAATTCTCCCAAAAACCCCTGGAAACTAAAGATATATCATGAGGTGTGATTTATAGACACCCCAATCGCAACTATAACCTGATTCCATCAACAACCCTAGTTCTTATATATCAAGACTCATCTTAAATAACTTGACCCAAAAAGAGAGAAACCTCATTTGATACTATTTTTTTTTCATAAACCATACAAGGGTGGAATCCGCCCCCTAACTGACCCAGCTGAAGACATGGCCCAATGGGAATTTCTGATCCCCAAGGGTTATAAAATACTGGCATGGTATTAAAAATATTCTTTTAGGAATTATTTGCCCCATGAATTTAACAATTAATAACCAACTTGAATAATACACCATCAAATATATGGTTACCCTAACCAAAAAGTGAATCAATAATTTTCAGATTAAACTTTTTACAACTATAAAAAAAATTATAAAATGGAATGGTAGAAAAATAAAACAACACAAAAAAAACTCCATGAAATGATATGGACATCACCCACAATCCGCAACCAATAACACCCCTGAGAAGTGGAAAACTATCAATCAGAACCACCTTACCAACCACAAAACATATTTCCTTTACCTGGGTCAAACATTAAAAAGTATACATACAATAAGTGGTGTAATTGGGTGTGATCCAAATCACAGTAGGATTCCAACCAAAAGAATAATTCCATTCTACATCATTTGAAAAAAATAATCATGCAAGTTTCAACAATGAAAATGGAAACAATTTTAAATAAAACATTTCAAGGAAACATTTTCTCTGAAAGAAATTCTAAAAAGAAACACGATTTGGAATTAAAATGTACTTCTACTTCAACATATACCAATGGTTAGAACATTATCACAAAACACCACATCACAATATAACACCAAGTCATGGGAAATCCCTATAGTATGTAGCTCTAGTGGGACCATAAGAACCTCATACCTCATTGATATGCACCTCCAACCAAAACCCACAACATCCTCCTAGATGTGAAACTAGAGGGGAACACATCCTAAGGTCTTGTGGTCCCAAAATATAATCCAAAATCCAAAAAATAATTTTTTTTAATCCACTATAGTGGAATTTATCACAATTTATACTAGTCTCTAATCATATCACATGTATAGTTCATGTTTTAGAGTCATTCTTACTAGAAGAAATTGGGCCTCATCCCTAGAAAATCATTTAGCATACTAGTTCTAGTTTACCAACATAGATACCTAGGATTATATTTGTGTTGAACTTCCATATAACATGTCACATAAATCATCAAGTTCCCATAAACATTCCAGGTATCATGAACACACATGAAAATCCATTTTATTCACAAGCACATTCATAAAATATTCAAATATCACATGGAAACCACCATTTTATATAATCGATGCCACTTCCAAATTCATATTCACACCGAGTCCATTTATAAATACCATTTTAACTATGTACACAATTTATAAAACCCATTTGGATTCATAGTAATAAATATCACAAAAAAAACTCATTTCCTTAAAAAAACCAACTTTAATCACAAATGTAACTCAAAACCCACTTAAAACATATTTTTCACTTTTCAAAAAATCTATTAAACACATATATAATTCTCAAAAATAAGGAAGACATGAAAATGAAATCATGTAATTTTAGAAAACCATATTCTAACACAAGAGTAGTTCAATTCAGTTTTAAAACACATTTTTCACCACCAAAATTATCCATATAAATTTTTTATAAAACCAAGAAAGCATATCATAATCATTTAATAATGTAAAAGAAAGGAACCACCTACCTCACACTTGGAAACATCCAAAATCTAGTGGAAAACCACAAATTCATATTAAAAAACCTTATAAAGGAAAGATAATACAAAAAACATCAACAATTATCTCAACAACATGAGATCAAACACTTATTAGTTTAGAAAACTTGCTAGAAAAGAATATCCAAATAGGGAGGGAGAGAAAACCTAGAAGAAGGAACCGATTGATATAAAAAATTCTTACTTGGTGATATATTGAAGAAAAAATGTCAAAAAACCTCAAAATATTAGAGTTCTAGAGGTCCATGGTAGTGGGGAGGGCACTCATAGCGATACAAATCCCATTTGGCTCAGATTAGGGGTGATTTAGGGTTAAATTCAAAGAGTAAAAAAGAGTACATTTATCATTTTTTTAATAACTAGGATTCGTTACAAGGTTAGCCCGCACGGTTTTCCAAACCATGTTTTAAAATTGAATCTATTTCTATTAAAGTGTAATGAGGACAAAAAATTTCATAGGGGAAGACACATGCCCATGAAAATGGCCATGTTTCCTAGATAGTAAGAATGTCCAAGGAAAATGGTTTTCCCTATACGATCACATAATTTCCCCTCAACGTTCTCCAACCGTGCGTCACCAACTGTCCGTACAAAAGAAACTCATTTTTACCCAATAATACCATGGATACTAAGAAACCAATATTATACAAAAAACAAGCAATGGAATACATGAAAATCTAAACATGGATGTGACAAAATTGAATTTTAGTACCCCCAGTTCATGTAAGTAACTGTTTCTTTAATATTTTTAAATATTTATTGTTTGAGGGTGATTTTTGGGTGGGTTTGAAATTTTTTGGCATATTAATGGGGATTATATAGAGGTTTATTGTTTTAGAGCTGTTATTAGAAACTATTAAACTCCTACATGAAACCATGAAAAGTGAAACACGGGTTTCAAGTGAGGTGTACTGTTAGGTGCATGGTTTGGCCAATCTATATGGCCACCAAGGAGTAACTGTGAATTTTTATCTAGAGGGATTATATATGGTTAGAACACATTTTGGATAACTATTCCATACAATCATGTGAGGTGGCCCTTGAGGTAGTTTTTGTTGTAGGTTTGGAAATCGGTTATCTTAATCATGTGAGCCAACCGTGAACGGTTAAAAGTTAGATCCTAAAAAAGAGAATCTAACTTGGTATATCCAAAAATACCCACTTCAATCAATATTTACTACCATATATAAGTTTTTATCTCCCCAAAAAGGATGTGGAGGCTTTCCCCTTCAATGTTGGAGTGATCCGTTGTCAAATCATGGTTAGTTGAAGCCCAAATTCCTTTGTAAGTCTATTTTCTCGGACATTTTCCTTAGTTCTACATATCTTCCATCTCTTGGATTAATTGATAAAATATTTTATGGATAGATATATTATTTAATATGAAAATAATTATGATATTTTTCTTTGAGGATGTTATGGGATGATTTATAAGGTGGGTTTTCTATATTCGACCCAATTTCGTTGAAGTTTTAGTGTCATTATTCATTTTCAATATAGTTTTTAAGGTATGTTGCTTAACTCTTGAATACTATTATTAAATAATTAAATGTTTATTTAAAATTTATTTTTTATTAAAATTTATTGTGTAATTGTTTCTTAATTCTTGATGGAAACCCTCTTTAGTGAAATTTTATGCAATTGAAAAAATTCGGTATTTTGGTGGAAAGTGGAATTTGTAAAATGATTTTAAAATGATGAATTTAAAATATTAGTTTTATTTTGATTCATGGAATTGGTTAGAAAAGTTTTTTATATAAAACTATTATTTTATTGAAATGTTTTGGAATGATTTAATTGGCATGATTTCTAGATCAAATGGTTAAGCATGAGTTGAATGGGATGGATAATGGTTGGGAAGTAACACCATAAGAAGGATAGAGTGTGGATGTGAAGTTTCACCATCAATAGAAACACCAAGATTGTGTTATTGAGTATGAGTGTGTAGTTGTCAGAAAATTTATGGGTAGTGCCAATGAATTCTTAGAATGGTTGGAATGATTTGTTTTTTTCCTGTAAAACTATTTTAACATGGAAAAATATTTTGTTTGGAATTCCCTTGGATTTGATATAAACTATTTAAAATTATTTTAATTTTTTTATCATATAAACGTGATAACATGTTTGATCCTATTAGAATGAGTTGGTAACACATTTGGGGAAAACCTACTGAGTTTCATTACGCACAGCTTCTTTGGAACACTTTTACATTTTCAGATACTGTTTATCAAGACATAGGTAAGGGTAAAGTATAAAATTTATTTTTTGGTGATTCCTAATTATTGGGTTATAATTTAGAGTTGGATATTAGAGCATGTGAGAGATGTTTTGTTGGTGCCTTGTTTTATATGAGCTATATTGGTTTTTCTTCTACCATTTATTTTATGTCAATCATGTTTTTTACTTGGTACCCTTATATAGTTTGGTATTATTTTTTATACATTGAGTTGTATAAAATTGTTATCATGAATCATCTAGTGGTTTGGTTTATGGTATATTTGGTTGTGGTTGTCTTACATTAAAAGGTAAAATAATCCACCATTTTTTTAAGCCCTTGGAATTTTTTTCCATCTTTTAGTGTCTTTAGGATTTCTCTTAATTCAAAGTAGAAATTCCACCATGACTCAAGACAATGAGGAAGGGAGGGATGTTATAGGTGTTATTAGCTTCATCATTCATTGACTTATAAATAAAATACATCATGATCATTGATTCTTTCATTTTTGGACAAATGGTATTGGTGTTAGTCTTGGAGTTGAAATTCATTTTGGTTTAGTTATTGATTTGTCATGGTAGAAAGGAGTAGGATTATCCGGACATGAAATATAGAGAATAAAAAGGCGCATCTAACCTTTTTATGTGGAACATCATGTTACCAATGATTTGGGTACATGATTGTTTTAGAGATAATTATAGTATTTTAAATCTCATTGTCATGTGTTTAGCCAATGATAAGATAATAAAATAAATTGATAGATATGGATTCCAACTATAAGTGAATATACCATTTTCAGTAATGATTTATGATTTGGTGAAAATTTTTTGATTTTTAAAAAATGTTAGCATTTTTTCAGTTGTGAGATTTTGAAATGTGTATGGTTGTGGAATTTTGAAAATTGATTGATTTTCAAAAGTATAGAGAAATTATAAAATATTGGTTGAAAATGGAAAGTGAGGAATTTTTGAAAGAAATGTTGTGATGTGTGATATGGTATAATTTGTAATTGTTAATAATTATATTAAAACATAGTGAGACTTATGTCATTGGATGTGTTTGTAGAATTAGAATCCGGTAGTCATTATAGAAACTAAAAAAAAGAATCTACTGAGATTGTGGCTTCACTAGAGTCACATGTGAACCAATATCTAGTTTATAGTATAGTCCAATATTTTTAGGGTATAGATAGAAGGAATTTAAGGAATGAACCAAGTAAATTGGATCAATTTGTTCATTTATAAAAGTAGAATCCACCCATATTTTGGGGTGATTCAGAACCAAAAAAGGAGTTAGTGTGGCTGAATTGGATGAATCAAATCTTTAAATTCCTTGGAACACTAGTAGAGTTGATATTTACGTTGGTGACATATATAATGGATGATCTTTCACACAATTTGTTGGATTCAATAGTTCATACTAAATTAGAACAAGGCATTTCATAGGAGGATTTTTAAGAATTGTTAAAAAAATTATATTCATATTTTTTCACAAGAACAATCTATTGAATTCCATAATTAATGATAATTTCCATGAAATTTATTGTAAATATATATTTTTTTGAGTTTAAATTTATTTTTATGAACAATATAACCATTATTATTCTTGTAGTTATAATTATTAATCATATATATTGATGGTAAATTTTATCCACCCAAGAGATTTCAAATTTTGATTATAGTTTTTCTCTTAATAATATCGAATCCAGACTACTTATAGTTTATGGAATTGAATCATAATATACATATAATCCCTATAAACATTAAATTTTTAAATTTAATAAAAATTGAAAAACAATTATGACTAATTCAATCAAATATACATGAAACGTTTTGAAAAAATTATTTCTTTCATACCAATATATCTATTGAGTATTCTTTCATATAAACATCACTAAGGAAGATCCAATATTGTAGTAATTAAATTTATTCAAAATATTTGGATTAAAATTCAACTACAACTAGGATATATTCATTAATATTAGATTTTTTGAATGGTCAAATGAATTAAAAAACAATGAAATTGAAAATATGAACTTCTAATATTCAAGATTATTGAATCTAATTCCTCAACCTCCCTACATCCCAACATTGACAGTTTTCATTTTTCTAAATAAATTTCCTTAAATCCAAAAATACTGTGGGATAATAGAAACAATGATATAGGAAATTAGTAACTGTTTGGTACATCTTATAATGTCCACTACGACTCCTATAAGATCAGATATCCAAATGTAGTGGGTTATTAATTACATTATAATCATATTACATGATATTATATTCCCATTATCATGTTATTTTAATCCCAAATATACTTTGTATTTAAACATTTCAACACAATAATGAATTTTAGAACATTTGATACATGTCTTTATTGATCAGTTTTATTCCTGGATCTAATCATATATTTTACTAAACTTCATTACCTTATGAAAATATAATAAAAACTACAATTTGATCCCAAAATATTAATAAAATAATGTGTACATTATAATATATCATGTAATATTAATTACATAACAATAGTAGATAAATAAAATCATAAATACCCAATTATAACATAAAACATTGAAAAATTAATAATTAATTAACCACATATGCAGATGTAAATTGTCAAAAAATAATAGAAATAATGGAAATATTTAGTTTTTGACATAAAAATATCCACAATACTTTAGGACCTCGGGACACCATGAGAAGGGAGGGGTGAATCAGGGTGCAAAATTTTTCTTTTAAAGGGATAGATCTTTTTCCCATGTTGGTAGGAACTAGTTAAACCTGTATGATGAAAAAGATAAAAAAAAACAAACATTCACATGTAGAGAGATGACACAACACTTTTTACTTGGTTTAGCACTAAGGCCTACATCCAAGGAGCATACACCAACAAGTTGTTTGTCATACCAAATTATACTAATCTTCACTAGTTGTGGATTACAATGGTTTGAGAACAGTCACTCTGTCCCAGTCTCACTTCAATTACAAAAGATCAAGGATAGCTCACTACGTCCCTCAGGTCACTCCCGTTGACTCCTCCTGGCTCACTTACCTTGGTGAAGTCACACTGAGTTTATAGATGTGAAGGTCTCTTCATCATTGCAAAATAATGCATCCTCTGTTGAATGTAGATGCTCTATTGAAGCCCAACTTTCACTTGTATACTAATCTCAGTTTACACCAAAGGAATCAGAAAATCTTCCAGTTTTCGTTCATCTCCAAAAAGGCCGGCGTACAAAAACCTCACCTTTCTTGCTTCTCCAACAACATAGTGCAAGTTTCAAGAACGAAACGGAAGTCACTTGCGCAGAACAAAATCGGTGCGTAGGTGATACTAACCCACTTGTGCGATACTGCCTCCTTAAACTCCAAACTTGCATGACTCTGCACCTTTAACTCCCAAACTGCCTTGGTCGCACAGCTAACAACCGGTGCACAACCTCTACTAGCGTGACCCAACTACAACTTGCGTGACACAACCACTTGCATGATGAGAACTTGAAAAATATATAAGTCTTGAACTTCGTTGCAAATGAGGAGGGGTGGTCCTCTATTTATAGACAAACTGGACCTCCTGCGCGGTGGCACACAAGTTTCCTCAAGGCGCACAAGTCCCGGCACGCAGCTCTAATCGCCCTAGCCTCTATCGCGCTACTCACTTGCGCGAACACACCAATACTTGCACGACCTACTTTCCTTTTCCATATTTTGAAGTTCTTATCATTAAGAACAACCGGTACACATGTATCCAAACCTCCTAGGCATCAGCGTGCAAGTCCTTTCTTGGAGCACAGGTCACTTGCGCGACCAGACCAAAACTTGCGCGACCCTTATCCCTTTGCTATTTTTCTATGTTCTGATCTTGAAAAACATATAGTGTGCAAGTTTCCTCTCATTCAATTACATGGTGTGCAAGTCTCTTTACGAAAAACACATTTCTCCATTTGGTGATTTTCATCCCCAAAAATTTGGCAAACACTGGGAAACGTCCCCACCTCTAATACTGTTGTCTGCTTGAACTGTATGATCACTTTGCTAGTACACATTCTAAACTTCCACTGAGGATTGACAACAAACACAAAACATACTCCAAATCATGCATAGAGGACCATAGTTCCAACAAATACTTTATTCCATGAAATATTATAGAAAATTATATAAGTTTTCTCATTTCCCTATCATAAATGTCTCATGAGACCTAATGATGCACCAAGGGAACACATATTTTCATTCCCCACCCATCATATAAAATTATAATGAATTTCATCTGATAAAAAATTGATAACATAATATACATGGAATAATTTTCAAGAATGTACAACATAAATTCGATTTTCATAATACTTCAATGAGTATTATCTTACAAGATTATCCATTAAAAAAACAATTACATGAACTAAGAATAGTTTTCCCTAGACATGGAATTTATTAAAATATCAAGGTGAATTAACTTGTTCTAAATAAATCATAAAAAGGTTTTCATAATTTTTAATTTAGTACCCATAACATGTAAGGAATATAGAATTTTTTTGTATTGGGTTCTTATAAATACTATGATGATAAAGGTGTTTAGGAAATTGAATACATGTATTTGATATAGAAGAATACCAATGAAATGATTGAAAAATAACCCCACACATAGAGTAAAATATCAAGTGAAACATTTATATACATTAAATATGTATATTAAAGTAATATTTAAACATAAATTTTTTTTACCATAAAATCCTATAAAATGGTTCAAAAATAACATGTGAATCATTTAAATCCTATCCCTTAGGATTTTAGAATAATGTGTCTAGTTAGGATTAATAATTGGGAATTGAGAGATAATATTGTTAATAACCAAAAAAAATTATCAAGGATATTCCACCTGGAGATACTAATCCTAAGCATGCATCCTCGTGATATACCTAGATAAGGATATCATAGTTAGAAAATTATATACTTATCAATTTATGAAAAATAAAAGTAAGTATTCTATATTTAGATTTATCTTATGATAATAATAATGGTTCCGGAATTTAGTATGATGAGAGGGAATGGTAATATTTTATCGATAGTATGGTGATGTGTTTAAAATAATTAATAATAAATAAAGTTCATAATGAAGTGATATTAAATTGCAATGTATTAAAAAATGATTAACAAGATATTATGAACCTTTACATCAGTAATGTAAACAATATACAATAAAATATGTGAGGGATTTACTATTATAAATTTGATAATTGATAAAATAAGTGTCATTAACATTAATATATAATCATGGAATCATATAAATATGATGTTGAAAAGGATATACAACAAAAAAAATTAAAATAGGAAATAGATAGACTAAAAAAAAATCATTAGAATCATTTCCACTGAAATATATAAAGAAACAAAAAATTTAACCAATATAGAAGAGATATAGAATCCATGGTAGATATATTAGGACTTAACCATGAATTTTTTGTTATATAAATTAGAATATGGGTGGGTATATATTGGTTTGATGAGTTAATTTTATTTTACAAACTACTAAAAGTTTTATTTATCCATTATCAATAGCGCTCCCCTAGCCCCCATATTTATCCATTACCAACATTACCACTCAAATATAATTAAATTAACCCAAATTAGTGAAATATTACTACATTGTATGAGTTTGGATTAATTAAATTCCAATTGACCAGTAATGAAATTCAAATTTAATTTATTTGGATTTTGGTGAGGGTTTTTTTAGAACCGAAAGTCAAATAACAATACTGGATATCGGGATATGCCAAAGAAGTTTTTTTGACTTATAAAGATGAAATATTTGAGGTTTAGGACATCATAGAGGAATAAAAAGAAATTATTGTCACTTGGAAGCTTGAGGAGTATGAAGGATGTATAACTTGCTGTATCATTTTGAGATGCTGCATGGTGCAGGTCATGGTCATTAGAGAACACTCTCAAAGGTAATAGTTCCATCACACAACCCAAAATTTAAATCATAGTAGTTTATTATGGAGTATGAACCACATCATATCTCGAAATGTGTATCATAGGAAAATCATTCAAGTGGAGTGATTTTATTCATGTTTTTAGGCATGATGCATGGGAGTTTCCCCTATGAGGTACTGCTTGGGATTCCATTATGTGGGTATGATATGGTGCCTATTTTTAGGAAACATTTTCTGAAACATGTTACAGTTTAGGTAGTACTAGAATGGTTTATTTGACTATCCAAATCACCCAGTTATCGATTCAATGTGGTTTTACCTATGTTCATTAGAGTTTTAGGGGACAACTATGTTGCATTCGAGGAAGTGAAATTGTATCCCATTCTAGAGAGGAGTCCTATACAACCACCCTAATAGGAGAAAAAATTAGTGGTGTCCATTGAGAAATTAATGTGGTAAAATAAATCCTATTTATAACATCCAAGAAGAAAATAGAGGCTAGGTTTGGTCTTCCTATAAAAAAAACCTAGAGTAGAACTAAAAAGATGCCCTAATTGGAATCTTGTGTCATGGTTTCTATCTTAATGATATATAAATTACACTAAATTTAATTTATTTGTAGGAATAATTTTAATTACTAGGAAAAATAAGAATTAATTTAGGGTTTATATGCAACCTTCTGATGGGTATTCAATAGGATACTCCCCCTATTCCAATATCTTTTTGATCACATAGGGATTTTGTTGTTTTAAATTTAAATTTTTGTGGTGATTCTGGGTATGTTACTATGTCTCTATACATATCTACTTGTTCCATTTGGTTGGATTCAAATTTTAAATATTTTAAATAATGTATTTTCATTAAAATTTAATCTAATAATTATGAAATCATCATAGAACAATTTGGATTTAGAGTAACATGAATAGAGGATGTAAGAGAATGAGATTTGAATAGTGTTATATGCCATTTCAATGAGGCTACATCACAAAGAATATTCTTTAAAGGTTCTTGTATAATTTAAATTAATTTTTAAATTTAAATAAGGACACATTATAGGGATATTTATAAAGGTGAAATCATGGGTATGTTGTAGACCTTCCAAGGGTGGTTCATCATTGTTCCATTGTGAAGTGGTTTCTCAGTGACATTCCTTAATTTTTTCTTATTAGAATTAATTTGAGAAATTAATTATAAATTTTTAAAATTGATTTGAATATGTGATTATAATTAATATTTTTCATTATATCTAGTGTTATAGCCCTATAATGTTTGGGAATAGCCATTTGGACTTAGAAAAGATCATGGATAGGCCATCTAGCTATATTAAAATTTAATAACACAATCATTGAGAAAGGTGGTCCATTTATCATAACTAAAAAGAAAATTCATTAAATTTATAAAATAATGTGATATATGGTCTCACCATTAATAGATTATGGGTTCATTAATTTAATCAAATTCTTTATTTAATAATTGATACTCATAAACGAATAAGAGATGGTTCCATAGGCTATAAGGGACACATTTCCATAATATTAAAGACTTGATGACCAATGCTAGAGGCCTTTATTAAAGTTCTATGACATTCGATATATAGTACCATAGTGTTTAAATCCTAATTGAATTCTGTGACAATATTTTCCCCTAGTATTGATTCTTGGGTTATGTCTGAGTATCATGATAAGATGGGATTGTGTAATTGGCCCCTATGGGCCATTACAGACCCTTAACATATAGTAATAGAATTTGGATTATGGTGTTGAGAATCAAGTGACTGTTCCACACCCATGGAATATGAGTACCTTAGTGGTACTCCATGTATATAGTTCTTATTATTTGGGTGTGAGGACGTAGCAAGTATGAATTGTGTATTAAGATGGTCCTTGTTCCATCACTACAGTTAATAAAATTTATCTTTTTCCGATGAGGTTGGTGAGGATAATATTTAATTAGTATGTTGTTGAGAGATGTTTTTCCCCATGAGTGGTGGGTTATGAGCACAATTATGTACTGGCTATCATAAAACCCATATAGACTTCTAATGCATTATGTGAGATATAGGACCCCAATGGGTTCCCATGTGATATTATAACCCTTCAGAGGGTTGATGTTCCCAATTTGTGTATATATTTTCATACATTCTATGGAGCATAAAAACATGTTTTCACTAGATACATATTGTTTTCAGATAAAATGATTTATTTCAGTTTTCATGGTACTTTTTATGTATTTTCTATCCAAAGTCACAAACCATGAATGAACAAAAGATAAATTCAATAATACACAACATGTACTTTATACCCACACACCGCATACCTCTGCCCACACAAAAATCGACCCGATAGAGATCACACTCAAGTAGCCATCCCGAGATTACACACCATATATGATCCATTCACACATTGTGTTAGACCTTATAGATGTGGTTGGTGGATGAAGTCGATACTACACTGCATGGGGGGGGGGGTACATGCTGTGTACCCTTACAAACCAATTGCCGATGCATTGAAAGTTTGTTGGTTTCTTAGAGAATCACCTACCAGTGGAGAAAACAAGGACACAAAATATTGACCTAATTACACAACATGTAATTTATGTCACACACTGTATATTTTTAAAATCTATAAATAATAGGGTAGACCAACCAGTTCGTGGATGGACATCCAGGGGGAGGTGTTGCTGCTATGTTGTTCAGACCTCCCATGGATAAAAATTCTAGTTTTTAATTATGTTTTAATTTCATTTCTAGTATAAATATATTCTTCCCTATATTCCTCTCATATCCATTGTATGTATTGAGTTTCGTCTCAATATGTACACCATGACCATGGACAGAAGAGGCTAGTTTCCCTCATGTTAGGGTTGTAATAGAATTTTGGATAGTTGAGATTTATATTATAAAGTGTTACATTTATTATGAATCATGTTTTACAATTCCTTAAAAGAAAACAATTATAAAATCACTATTGGATTCGTATTGGACCAAGAATGATTCAAACATTGAGAATAGATGGATTTGTAATGAGAAAATCCATGACAATTGGGTGAGCATGTTGCGTCTTTCTTTAAGGGTAAAGAACCTAAAAATGTTTTAAGTATTAAATTAATGTACTAAGGCATTAAAGTTTTAAATACAAAATCACATGTTTTTAGATGAAGAAACTGTGATATAATTCAATACCCATGGTGAAATATTTTAAAATATAATCCAAATACTAAATAATGAAATTAACAATAAAAAATAATTAGATTACAACAGTAACATTCTTGTTCTTCTATTTGTTATATCATTTCATTCATTTTAATTAAATGTTCCCAAATAGTTTCACTATTTCAACGATTCCTTTCACTCATTTTGTCTGGCCAACAAATCAAGACTATCTTGATTTTCAAATGTTTACTACTTCTCCTCCTTCCCTATCGGATCAAACATGAATTGCACTAACTACCAAGTTAATTGTTTCAAAAGGGAACTATAATTTTTAAATTTCGACCGCACCTTGCAATCAGAGTGACACCAAATTCTCACATCATTGCCGGGGAACAAAAGGAAAGTAGGAGTGCGGTTCTGGGTGAAAGGTTGGCTCACCCAAAGTTTTTACTTTTTCTTTTATTCTTCTCGATTATTTTTCATTAGATCCTCAACCCCATATCCCATGGATTTTTATCTGACTAGGGAGTGGTAGAATTCACATGGAGGTAATTTTTATCAATATGATCCAATGTTTTCATACCCAGAATGAGGAGATTATTATCCGTACATGGATGAAGGGTTCCAATATAAGGAAAAAACTTATACATTATTCACCCCACACTTCTCTTATTCTTCTCCAGAACCATATTTGGGTAATATGAAATGTTTGTTATCAATGATGGAATAATTTAATACACGCCATTTGGACCAAAAATAATGGTTGGGATGACTCCAAAATATGGTAGAATAGCTCTCTGAGATAATTTCCAATATATATCCTCTAGTTGAGTTTGAGGATGCTATTCTAATTATATTTAAATTGAGGATAAATGTTATGATGATGGCACCACCTTTCATTCATAAAATTTTTTATAAATTAATATTCAAAACTCATATTTTGAATATGGGAACACATCATGTCATGTTAATACTGAACTTGATCACACATTTATTTTTGAACCCTCAGTTGATTACATACCTATTTTGGTGTATGCCTGAAATTATTTTTTGGTATTAAACATTTTTCAGAAGGAACCTTAGAAGGTGGAGGACATAAAAGATCAATAAAACAACCATGTACACCTTCAGAATAATTTTTCCACATGGAAGGACTATTACAAGCCTCCACAAAGACCATCTGAAGGTTAAAAATATTGCATAAAAGATGAGGTTGTCAGACACATGTGGCCCCACTATGAAAGAAACATATGCCTTAAGATTAGGAGTAAGTAACCCTAACTCATGTCTAGAAAAATACCTAAAATGAAGGCTCTTGATGGGGGAAACCCAACCATCATTTTCTCTCATCTTTATTTCTTTACTGTTTTCAATAAAAACAGGATGTGTAATTACACACAACATGCCGCATACTTCATTCTATGCTGTTAACTGTTTTAATAAAAGAAAAATGATAGAACACATCATGTGTGTCTTATTACATGAAGTTTAATTTTCTTTTTAGTATATATTATAATATTATTTTTTATAAGAAACTATTAATTAAGATAATAAATAGGGATGAGTCTGGTGTCAATTGAAAGGATACTGGGATATATCTGATCCATCATCTATTCGAATCACTCCACAACTACCTTAATTACATGAATATTTAGTTTAGAACCCATGTTTTGTTTAAACAGTGTGTGAGGTGTTTTAAATCTACAATAAAAGTTGTTTAAAATAAAAGAAAACCCAGGGTGGGGAAGAATTGGTAGGTAGGTTCATAACCCACAGATCCAAAAAACACAGTTTTGAGTCTTGAAAAATGGCTCAGTTCTATCATTTTTAATTTTAACAAAACCACCCATTATGCATTGTGATACACATTGTGTGAGTCATGTATTTAAAATATCTTAAATTTTTTCCAAAATAAGAAATTAACCAGGGATGATGTATGTTGATTGGTAGAGACGCAAGCTTTAGTCCAAAAGACCCAGGTTCAAACTCATCCAATATCCCTACTCCATCCCAATATTTAAATAATCAAAACCCCACTCCATGCATTTTACCTATGTAGTACTGCACCTATACTTTAAATATTAATGTTCAATAAAACTGTGTAGTAATACATCCTCTGCTCTAGTGTTTAAGGGTTAGCATTCAGATGGGCCATTCACTAGTTCGAATCATGACACAAGCACCAAACTGAAGGTTGTAGTTCTATTTTTATAATTTTATAAAACATGATGTGTATTTATTTAATAAATTATGTGTATTAGATTATTTTTTATTTTTAAATATAATATATTTCATCTATATTTATTTTTATGTTATAAATAATAATTATTATGTAGTTCACTGTAATAATTATACTTATTATGATATTATAAAAAAACCTTTACATGGTGTGTGTGCATTAGCACACATTTTTTATTTTGTCTATAAAATCTGAGATGCCCTAACTGGGAAGTGACCATGTCATACCCACCCTCTCCCCATTTTATCTCATGAGGCTTCCTTTGTATGCCTCTCGGTTTCCCCTAATTCAGTCTACTATTTTTTTTTTTCATTTCAAACTAGGATTTCCACAACATTGTGATAATAATACAATGTACGTGGTTCTATGAAATTGATTTCAATGTTTTAGTCATGTTTAAGGGGGTTTTTTGGGATTTTCCCACCTTTAAGATCCAAACCGTAGTACATGGGGTAAAATGAAGAACACAATCCATGTAGTATAGGTACATGGGTACACATGCTACACTTCTCAAATTTCAAAAACACATGGTGTGTATGTTTGGTACACATCATGTATAGTTCCTATGAAAAACCTTTAGAAGAAAACTGGGTAATACGAACCTATGCCCCCAATACCATGTATTGACACTTGGCATATATGATCAGTGCATGTAATGTATTCTATTTGACCAAGAGTAGTCTGTGTAATGGGGGTACAGGTATTGAAGACTATGTTCTAACACACATTATGCAGTTCCTACACATGACATGTAAAATATTTTACGATCTTCCCCATGGCCAGATTCATGTACATGCACTTACTCAGCCACCACACCATGTTCTGACACACGGTGTGTACACTCCACCACATGCCATGTACTAGCCATTTCCCAAACCTAGAACCACTCAACATGTTTATCTGGAGTACATGGGTTCCTCACCTTCTCACACTATACACCATGTACCCTGGATCCATATTCCATGTACTTTACAATTTTTTTCTTCTGATTTCTCACTTTTCATCCATTTTTTCAACTCCATATATTTTTTAGTTTTCCTTTATTTCTATTTCAGATATAGAAGATGGATATCCTGATAGTGGGAAGTTTCCTGCACCTATTTCTGAGGGGGCGAAACCAGATCACCACCAGATCCGACTTAGGCCTTCCACGACTCCATCCATGACCGAGACTCTTCTAGTATCCCAGTTACTAGCCTTAGGGATGATGCATCCTATTATAACAGAAATATCATCTTCGACACCTACTGGTCCTATTTACACATCATCTATAGCTACCGAGGGCTCCAACACAGCAACTCCCATGTCAACATGGCACCTTTAGAGCCATCTATATCTTCTACAGACCCTATTATGCTCACACCTCCTTCCAAAAATGGCACTACTTTAGATCTATCTCCAACATTTGTTTCTCCATCCACTACCACCGTAACTGGACACTCCACCTCAACAACTGCATCCAACCTCAGCCAATGCTAGGAGCTGCTTGACATCCACTATACCCCTTCCAGTTATTTACCAAGGTCCATCCTATGGAAGATAGACTACAATGTATTCCATAACGCACAATCGAGCTATGTGTTTGTTTTTGGGATATCAGAGTACCCCAATGTCTAGGTGTCTAAGAGGAGATTGAGGAGATCCTCTTCCACACTCTTCTTCTAGACACACTCCAGGTTATAACTCTTACCTTATAAGATTTATTTTTGGAGTTCTTAGTAACCTTAGAGTTTGATGGGCCTGTATACTGCCAAAAACCAACCGATATGTCTAATCTAGAATGATTTAGGTGAGGTGGAAAACATTTCTCACTGCATATGGAAATGTTTAGCAGAGGGTGTGGATTTTACCCCATCTTGGAACTCCATATCCTTTATCCACCCACATCCGCCCAGATTTCTCTAACCTCGTTTCCATGTGGAAAGAGATTGCTTGGCCTAACCATAGGTATACCCCCACTTCTCAGAAAGAAACAATCACCATTTCCCCTCTCCTCTATTTCATCCATCGGTGCTTCAACACTAGCCTTTTACCATGCCATGAGAGCAAAGGTGTCGTATCTTACAGAGACATGGACCTTCTAACCAATATTTTCTGACATGACAACCCTGACCTACCTTATCTTTATGCATCCTATTTTCATTCTATGATCCATGGATTCCAAGGCATGTTGAACGACAGTTACTATGCCACCCATTTTGCACACTATATGAAAGTTTTTGAGCCTTCCCTACCTCCTAAAAACATAGAATCTCTCCAGTTATGGACTTTTTCATGCTTAATCGAATGAAGATTATCGATCATTTGGGAGACATCTTTGTGCTTGTGCAGGACACCTTGTCTCTTACTGAGGTGAGAGATGACCCAGATTCCCTCGTTGGTGTTGCTGATCTAGTCCCACCACATCCACAAAATAATATTTCTTCTACGCCAACCCCACTTATTCTTACCATCCTTCTTCACACACCATACCCTCTTCTTTTATCCCATCCACATCCCCACCTCCACTCGCACTCTCGAAGGATATCCCCATCTCCCTCCACCTAGCCGTGATGGAGCACTGCTATGTTAATATGGCTCAGTCACTAGTTTGACTTGAGAATATGTTGGGGCTTGTTCTTCAACACCATGGACTTCAGATACCCACTTCCCCTACTCCTACATCTGATCTTCAGCCTTCAGTAGTACATGCACCATTGACGGAATTAGCAACAGATTCCGTTCTTCTATCCACTACCAGACTATATGCTACTACTACTCCTTCCAGCAAGGACTTTCCGGTCGAGCCTCTCGCCAAGAGCACTACTCCCACTCTTCTCAATCCCCCTTCTACAAATTATTCATACTTGGAGGAAACCCCAAGACTGATTTCATTTTCCCTTTAATCGATGACACTTAGTAATCTAGAGAGATATGGGAATATCTTTTCAACTGCTTCCCATATATTTGATCTCTCCATATAGGGTGTATTATTTTAGAGTTTCTTTTTATAATTATTTTTGGATTACTTCATTCTTGGAAACCCTTTGTTCTAACCCACTAGTGTTTTCCGACATCGTATTCTTCTTCTTTTTATTGAACTTTGTGGACCATGTGCAAAATTATATGTGGGGGTGAATATCTAACTATATTAGTTTTTTCCATCGAACTGATCTAGGAGACATCGTTAATGGATGAAATATTTTAAAATGTGGAAAATTTTAATTAGTTATATTTATAATTAATAAAGACATAAAAGGGAATTTTAGAAGTTACATGCATATTTTAAATTTTAATGTATTTTAAAATGATATCTGATATAGTTTTATTTTTGATTTATATTCTCAGACATTATAATTTATTAATAATGTTCATTTTTATTCATGTCTTGACCTAATTGAACCTTTATTTTCCTCATTCACAAGACGTATTATGATCCCTTTAAATTATTATTTTTTTATACCCACATTCTCTAGAGATTATTGGGATATGAATAACTGCTAGAACCTATATGTTTTTCTCTTAAAAAAATAAAGATTTTGAATCACACGAAAATGTTGAGGCAGTTGATTTTTTTTATAACCTTTTACTGTGAGACATACCCTACATTTTACCTTCATAAAATCCATAGAAACCATGATCTACCTTGATAGGAATCAATATTACAAGCCTATTTATCCTTCATACCCTATTTTTTTTTAATTTTTCGTGATTATTCATTTGAGCTTATAAGTGGGATTTTTTACTATTCATGTTATATTTTGGTGGGAAACTAGGAAAATAGTTTTGGGGGAGAGTGTATCTCGTTCATTTGGTTAGAAGGGTTCCAAAACCACTCTTCAATGTATTCTTAGTGACCCCTTATTTTAAAAAAGTATTGGAAAAAATTCTAAAGAGGGGATAGATTCCTTCACTACACTTGATTGATGGTTTATGGACCGATGTTGGAAAAGGACTATCACAAAGATGATACGCATTGAGAGGTCTTGATTAGAGATTCATTTTTCATTTATCTTAATTATTGAATATAACACATTGTTATTTAATAATTCAACATCATTTTTCAAATCTCCGAGATTATTTTTCCACATAATTATGTACCATCCCAAAGCCTTAGAATCATCTGAACCTTATTAAAGGAACTTATGATTTTTGTGATTTGATTTCCAAATTAGATAATGAGAATACTTACAAGCCTATGGATAGAGTGAATATACATGATATTGAGAATAAATCTGATAAAATTCTATTCAGTTATGAGTTTGGCATTTTAGGGGAGGTAAATTATAATGTGACATGCATATTTATGAAATGTTTTCAAATTGAAAATAAAAGAGTATGAATATCATTCACTAAATTTATGAGTGGAATTATTAGAATATCATTGAAATTGAAATATGTTAAATTCATTTTAAAAATAATCTTCTATAGATATAGTATTTATAAGTATAATTAGTTGAATGATCCCATTTATATTGTATGGACATTATTAATTAGATGTTGATATTTTTTGTGAGGGAAATAAAATGACTAAGTGTGGGGGAGTTTTATGTTCTTGATTTGTGTATGCATTTTCATACATTCTATAATGTATAAAAACATGCTTTCACTAGATAGATATTTTTTTGTAGATAAATTATTTATTTTAGTGTTCATGGTAATTTTCGGGTATTTTCTATCCAATGTAACAAATCTTGAATGACTAGATGTGAAATTAAATAACCCACGACATGTACATTATTCACACATGTTTTGTACCTCTCCCAGTCATGAATCAACAAGTTTGAGTACACACCTATGTAGCCGACCAAAGAGTACACACCATGTAAGATCCATTAACAATACATGTTAGACCATTTATATTATGTTGGTCAATGAAGTTGATACTACATTCCATTGGGAATGGCTCTACACATCGTGTACCCTTATCAACCGACCACCGACGAGTTGGAATTTAATGTGAAGCTCAGCCGATCTCCTAATGGTGGAGAAAACAACTCCAAACTAAGTGGACATGAGAACATGGTTTTAAATTTATGTTATAGGCTATTATGTTTTAAAATATACAAGTAATATGGAAAAACTCTAAGTTCAAGGTTGAAAATCTAGGGGGAGGTGCTGCTATTCTAATGTTCAGACCTCCCTTAGATCCATATTCTAGTTTTTAATTCTATTTTAATTTCTATTCTTGTATAATTATTATCTTCCTCGTCTACCTCTCCTATCTATTGCAGGGACTGAGTTTCGAGTCAATCCTCACACCATGAACATGGTCATAAGAGGCTATTATCCCTCATATTTGGGTTGTAACAACATATTAGTTTGGTATGATTTAAAATCTGAAGTGTTATGATTAATATGAATCCTATTTTAAAATTAATTTACTAAAATTAATTCTAAAATCACCATTAGTGCTGTATCAGACCAAGAACAATGCCAATGGAGAAAACTGAAGAAGTTATAATCTTCAAATACATTTCCATCGGGTGTTCCTATTTCCACATGCTTTTGGGGTAAAAAACCTAACCATGTTTTAAGTATTCAATTACTGAACCAAGGAATTGATGTTTTAAATACCCAATCACAAGTTTTTATATCATGAAACTATGATATAATTGAATCCCCATGGTGAACTATTTTAATATATAATCCAAATACTATAGAATGAAGTTCACAATAAAACCTAATCATATTAAAACCCCGACACAATTGTTCTTATATTTGTTCTATAATTTCTTTTTTTTAATTAAATTTTCAAAAATATTTTCATTGTTTCAACTATTTCATTATATCATTATATTTTTCATACCAATCAAGAATCTATAGATTTTTATTGGTTTACTAATTCTCTATCGTCTCCATGGGATTGAACCAGACTGCCAATGACTACCCACTTAGTTAGTTCAGAAGGGAACTATAATTTCTAGATTTAGACCGCACCTTCTGATGAGAGTGTCACCAAGGGTTCATGGGGTAATGTGTAGTTATTATTGTGGGTTTCTGATAGAACCTGAATTGGTGATATATTCATGGTAAGGGTATAGTGATTGAGATAGGTCATGCACTTGATAGGATGACCATGGTTATAATTATTTTTGGGATACTATCCATACTTTATTATTATTATTATTAATATTAGTAATAAAAATTATTTGGTGGATGTAGGAAACTAGATATATGATAATAAGATTCTAGAGATTACCTACCTGTGGTTTTAAGGTGATTTATGGTGATGTAATGTCAGGGATAACTTCCCTAGTATATGAAGGTTTTTTTTTGGGATTAGATACATAGGATTATCTCCTTGTGATTAATATATTGTTTAAGATAATGGGATACAAGGGATTAACTCCATAGGATCCACAGATTATGGGTGATGATGGGATGTCATGGATTACCACAATAGGTTCCAAGGATGGGTTGGTATAATGGGATGCATAGTGTTTCCTAGGGTCTAGGTTTTGATTAGATATTAAGTGATTATAGTGTAGTTTCTGTGACTCAGTATGAATTAATTTATTTTATTAATGCTCATGACATCCCAATTTAGGACTAGCATCCCCCAATATACGAATGACCTGCTCAGAGACTCTTTGGAACTGGATATAGAAGGTATTGATGATCTCTTATGTAATGTTAAAACTCATGGATCAATGCAGTTTATTTATTTATTGTAATATAGATAATTTACACATTTAGGTGTGAATGTTACAAGCATGTACACTACATTTAATTTTTATAAATAAGGCCATGTTAGTGGATCCATATAAGGTTATACTCAAACCATTAGTAGAAGGACATGAAACTTGAGTACATGCGAAGAAATCATCATCAGTTGGTTTATTCTAGGAAGACTCCCATTATTGGATCACTAAATGATATTATTCAAATTTGATCCAATGGCAAGGATGAGGTGAAAATCATGTACAGTAGTAGGAACTCCTATTTTATTTATTTTATTTATCATGTTGATATGATCATCCCAATAAGTGACCATTAAATATATGTTGGAAAGATAATTAGTTTGTATGAATGTTTTTTTCCACATTTAATTATTATTGATTATAGTTTAATATATTTATGTAATGTCAATTTTTATTTTCAATGTTGTTTGCTTAATTCGGTGGCTACCTTTTCTCTATACATATGCATTGTATTTAAAAAATACTACCTAAACCCACCTCTACTAGTCAATATCCCATGGCATATGATGGGGCATGAATATGGTCTTAGTGGATCTATATATAGGACACTGATTATTTTCCTAGTGATAGGGAATTTTAATTAGTCAATCAAAAAAAAAAATATAATGTCATATTTACCATATTTGACCATATTTCACAATTTATTAATTACTCTTAAAAACATTAAAATATTTCATGTATTTTATAATTTCTATATCTTGACCAAAAGTTTACAAATATTTTTTTGTCAAATTCATCCACTAACTATGTACATTTTAAATTTTTATAAAGCTAAAACATTGGATAAATTAATTCGGTGATGAAGTAAACACCCCTTCATTTCTAAAAGAACATACAATTGAATACAACATAAATAGTACATATATAACCCCTTAACATACATGCATATACACAATGTGTATACTATGAAATATTGAATATTACTAGCATGGTTAATGAAAAAAATATAGTATTGATTTTGATCATCTTTCACTAATCTCTCAAATGAATCCCCTCCAACATGAGATTATTATTTTTATTTTTTGGGCTCGGTAAAATGAAAACCCATGTGATGCTACCTCCTTAGTAATCTATGATAAATGATCTTTTTATGGGATCCTACTACTAGATGAATCCATGGTTCTACCTATATTTTATAATTAATCCTTAACATTACCATCAATATATTGAAGTCATAATGATAAAATTATTATAGTTATATGATAAAATTAACAATGTCCAATGGTTATAATTATCAATGGTTATAATGTCCAATAGTTATATTTTACAATTTAACTATTTCCATGATGTCATATTTACCGTTAACTTTCATATAGTCATCTAAACAATCCCCTAATATAATAACCCCCATTTATAGTTAATTAAATAATTCTATTCAATGGATTTTATTATTTTTAATATCTAAAATTATTATTTTTATCATGATTCATACTAGAGAATATGATCCAAGATACATCTAAATTGTAGATTATTTTTCTTGTTTTTTCAATTATCATTTTTTAGTTATGTATTTGTCTATAAATTTTTATCATGATTTATAATGAATTATGTTGTTATTAACCATTTTTTTCATTAAAAAATATTTTCAGTTGTTACATTCTCCATATTATAATTATTTAATCGCTATAATTGTAAAATTTTCCAACAAAAATGTGTATAAGATAATTGAATCTTCTATATCCTTGGTGGTTTCTCTCTATTGATGATTCCAATGAATAATATTCAAAAGAGGATTTGTTTCATTTCATAGCACTTGGTATCTTGTATGATGAATCTAAAAGATCTATTTATGACATGATAGTCCATGATCTAAATGAACTATCAAATCTTATAAATAATGTGAAGGTTATGGAATACACATATATAGAATTCATTTATAGATAATTACATTAATATACTAATTGTTTGGTGGCATGATAAAATGATAATCCATTTATCAAATGAAGTAAAATATTTATAACTACTCAGTGTAAAATGGGATTAGCTACCTTTTATTTAAAATTATTTTTACATTATTCCATGTATTTATCCTTTGGAAGGAAATGTCCCCTATATTGAATTCAATATCCCAACATCCATTTTATATATTACTTTTTTACCTACCTTATGAATCCTAGATAAGATTCCTGATGGATCTCTACATCTTTTATGTATCTTCCAAATGTTTTCAACTTAATAGATCATTTCTCCAACTTCAAATAAATATGTTGGAGTATGAAATCTCATTTCATTCAAGGGTTCAATTTTTTACATTTTCATTTAATATTTTATTAAAACATTGCATGTGGTTTATAATGATCCAAACATCAATAAAAGTCTAGGGAGCTTTAATATAGTATTTTCGAATGTTTATAATCCTTAACAAAATATTCATTATTTATAAGGTGATAGTATATGTTAAGTTTAATCTCCCAATTTCAATCCATATATTAAATCCTCAAATATTTTAAGGTAAATCATGTGTCGTAATTAGTAAACAATTCTATTTTTGATCCATTTTATCTCAATGAATCCTTTTAACACAACCTTTTAAAATGATATATTGGATAATATTCTAATATTTACTAGAAATGAGAAGACTTTAAAAGAAAATACACAATGAACTATATATTAGTATTCTCATTGGATAACATAGGATTTCTAGTTACAAAATATTTATTAATATTTTTTAACTTCTACTCCTGTATAGTTAATGTTTTATAATTCCATTGTGATTTTTTCTTTCCTCGATCACATAGTGGCATACCAACCATCATAGATTGAAATATAAAAAATCTAATTTTATATTGTCCCACCAAAATTATTCTTTGATATGCCTATTCATCATGGCATAAATAGGATATATTGATTTTGTTTGTGAATAACCACATATATTAAGTTTTTTCAGCTCTATTATTAATGGAACACATAACCTCTTACTAATCCATAGAAATATATCATCCACATTATTAGAAACTAATAATTCTACACTCCTCATACCATCGATCTTATTTTTAATAGAATTATCATTAAACTATGAATTTTTTATCCCCTACTGTAAAGGATTTTGGGTAATTGCATGGGATAATGTTGATGTGTCCACATCTACTAAAATACCTATGTTTGTCACTACTACATTCATTAAAATCATGTTTATTATTTTCTCAGAAGTTGGTAAATATAAAATTTCTTTTTATAAATGACACATATTATTACATCTTCACATTCTTAGGATGAAAATGAATAAATAATTAATAGTCTTGGATTAGCTCTAACTAACTATTATTACTCAAAATATGAGCACTCATGTAACTATATATTTCAAACTATTTTTATTGGTGTATATTTCAAATGTCTTTCCATAGTGACAATGTATCTATCTCTTTAGTGAAAATATCATGATTTCAAAATAAAAACCTTGAGTTGGATTATTAATCTAACTGGTTTTCAACTATCAATATGAATATTCCACAACCGTTCCATTTTTCGTTAAGATACAAATAAAACATTTAGTTGATGCGTAACTATTAAAAATAAAACACATAATTAATAGATGTATGAGTTAATATAGGTGCATTCACCAAGAATTACTTCAATTAATAAAATTTATTATTATATTCCTTAATTAATATGACTTTTACACCCTTTTGTGTCATCTTGGTTAACAAATTACTTAATTTTCCAATGCTCACAACAAGACACAAATAGTATCCCACTAAGCTAAGAAACGAACATATTTCATTTATTCTAGTGGTTCTTTACCATCCCATGAAAAGATTAATTTTTTATGTGTCTACAGATATTCCATACGTAAATATAATATATCCAATTAATGAAACTTATAAATTCTAAAATAATTTTCCAAACATCCAATAAAACATGTTTTTCCTAAAATCCTAAAATAAAATATTAAAATTAGTTTCCTAATCAATAAAGATCATTCAATGAAAACATTAATCATTAATTACCACAAAAAACATATCTATATACTCATTTAATACACTATTAAAAAAAATCCATAAATGTAAAGGTTGTATTTATCATCAAATAAGGCAATAATATGAACATATAATGAACATACCTTATATGAAATGATGTATTTCAGATATCCTATATCATAATATTTAATTGATGATAAAAATATGAATATATTTTTTTTATAATCATCAATCCTATCATTGATGATAAATGTTGTAATTAATTCATGGAAATGGATAATTTTTGTTCCTGATAATTCCATTCATTTACCTATAATCAATTTATAAAATCATCGAACTTACCATATTCTAAAAAAATAAATTTGGTGATCCCCATTGTGAATGACCAATATAAATGAACCCTTTTTTCACATATGTATTATAATTACATCAATAAATCATTTATTTATGATAGAAAATTTTTTCATGGTATCTTAGATATGGATTTTTCATTAGTTAAAAGGTCAATAGAGAATTAAGAATCAAAATTTAGTATAAATCAAGGTAGTGTTTTAGGAAATACATCAATATATTATTTCTAAATGCATACATATTCTATTCTCAAAAAAATATTACAACTTATCAATTAAATTTAATCCATTTCATCCTGATGGATTTCATTATACAGATCTACATAGATTGGTTCTCTAAAATATTGATGTAGTGTTATATCCCCTCAATAAATAAGTTATTCAGTATGTGAATCTAATATTTAAACTTATTTTTCCATATACTAAATTCAATCAATATAAATTTATGTTGAATTCATTCATAATATTATAAAAAAATAAAAAATATGTTTGATGACAATATTTTCTTCTAAACAACACCAATGCATTTTAATTTTATCTTGATACTATATCATTCATGAAACCAAAGAACCACATGATTTTATGACCAGTAAATCATTCCATTTGGTATCATGGTGTTAATTATTATTCATTGAATACATGATTTATAAAAAGTGTTTGTAGATCTAGAATCAATTAATTTACTAGACAATAGTTTGTGTATTATAATTGTTAGAGGTTTTACATCATTTGGAGATTCATAATCCATTATTTTTATTACTAATGCACTGATAGAGGTATATGAATTATTGAGGGTAGATTATATTGTATCGTAGATAACCCATTATATTTATATTGCATATCATTTTAGTTAATGTGTTTTACATTTATTACATCCTTATTGTATTTTTTACTAAAGAGATTGATGGTATTTACAACTAAATATAATTTGTACAACAAATATACTTAAGAAATAACCATGTTTTTATACCCAATATTTATTTCATAGAGAGTCTTATACTTTTACCTTATTTCTATTTATGATAGTTAAATCCACATGGATATAAACCCCCATATTTTCCCTATTTTACCTTTATAAATAAATTATTTTGGAAACATAGTATCAATATTGGTAGTGCTTCTTAGTATATATTTATATGAAGAAAAAAATTTATAGACTATAGATCATTGAAGAAAATATATTAAACCATCACAAATGTGATCAACTTTTATTTTCTAGATTCATGGATTATTGGAAAAATACCCTGATAAAATTTTGTAATTATAATCATTGTTATCCACAACCTATTTTTTACATCATTTTTAAATTTATGGATTATAATTATACCTATTTAAATTTATCTGAAGTAAAATTATTTCCAAAAAATTCACCATTAATTCATTCCACTTGATTATTTATATATCATCTACATGTTTAGTATTTTTATTAAGAGACCACCATTGGTCAACATCAACCCCTTAATGATACATATCGATGAATAATTTTTCCTTCTTAGAACACATAAATTCTATAATGAATTTCTCTAAACAATATAATTATTTATATTCCACCATCATATTATAGTTAAAACTCATTTTTTATGGTGGTGATAGTCTTCATGTACTCGGGATTATTATTTCCATCTATAAAAAATGATAAGGAAATAACATAAATGACAAATTTTCATTTTATAATGAAATTAATATATTGTATATAATATTTATCTATAACTCACATCATTAAATCATTTCACAAGAAGAGGATATTAAAAATGGAATACATCACTTCATGTTGGTGGTGGTCCACACACACAGACTCATGAAACATTTTTTTCTATAGTGGATGTAGTATAAGAAATAACATTTATTACATTAATATGATAACATATCTATAACTTAATGATACATATTTCACTACATTTTTCTGGATATTATAGTTTTTTGAAGTATAATGTTTTGTTGAAAAGATTAAAAATAAATAATAGTTACCTTTGTGACTTGATGTTCTCGTATATATATCCTTAGAAATGAAAGCTATTGGATATCTTCTAGAGATTTGGATTTTATGGATGACAAGATTAATTCGAGGAGAGGTATTTTTAGAAGGTATTCAATGGAAATTCTAATGAGAAGTTTGACATTGAATGGGTGGAATTGATCTCCTTTTACCAAAAAAGTTTATCCATAAGAAAAGATTTTTACCATCAATTAAAATGAAATAAAAAGTACATGGGAAGTAGGTGTTGTAAAACAATGATAATTTCCCTCATATATCCACAAAAAGCATCAAATATCATAAAATGAAATGTTATTAGCCTAATAAGATTCATCTGTTGTTTCCCACTTATATTTGGACTTACTTGTATGGAGGATCATTAGGATTTCTACACAACCCTTTTTGACTACTTATAAGAGGATCAGGTAGATACAGTCCATGGTTTGATGGATTCGTTATTCCAGGGTTTTTTCTTAAAGGGGGATGGAGTAAAACCCTTAGTGTTAGTCACGTCTATCTTTCCATTTATTAGTGAATAATTAAAAGATACATGAACAAAATTATATATTACCTTCATGGGGGTATTATCATTCACCCCTTTAATATCCACAACAAAATTTTTATCTTTTACAAAGTCTAGATATAGGACATATTACTTGGAGAATCATCCTCAATATATTCTCAATTTCCATGAATATTTTGTATTTCTTTTAAATTAATTATTTCCTCTTGAAACCTTGAAATATTCCCACTATCACTCATTTTTTGACCCCTCAATTACAAGAGTGGGGCCATGTAGACACTGATCCATTTCAGTTACTCCCAGATTGAAATTAAATTCACGTATTTGGGAACATTCCTCGTGATCAAGCACCAGAGTCAGGGCCATCTCTAGCCCATGAGTCACCAATGTAGTAATAAAAGATATCTCATAGTCCATTTGTGAGTAACCATGAATAACCTGCACATTGTCCTTATCCTGAGTAGATTGCCTATTTCCAATAGAGGCCATATTTTTCTAATTAGTCTGTGTCCCCGATTTCTTCCTGCAAGATACTTCATGATGTCTCTTTAAAGTTAAAAAGGACCATACCACATCCCTGCTACATTTATCCTTAACATGGACAATAATTTTACACTTTGATCAGAAATCAAGGAGACTTTCATATTCCACTTTTAAAGAGATAACATCATCAATTATAGATAGATCAATATTATGAATCAAACAAAAACTTAAGTAAATCTCCAAAAATATCCTTGCAATGTGTCCAAATTTTGAAACTTTAGTATTTATATTGTTTTTATTAGAATAACCACCGTATAGGTTATATCAAACAAGATCTTAGGATTCCACAATATCCAATTCAGACAAATAATTACAATCTAGATATGAGATTAGTGTTTTTTATAAAAAAAGTATTAAAATGACTATCCCACTCTTGAATGAAAAAATACCTATTTTCAATGTGATTGAGCCAATACACCAAGCCATTCGCTTCAGATCCACGAATGGAAAGATGATATGAAAACACCCTAACCCATAAGAATGCATCGCTAATATTTAATAACCCATTTAGAGGACATATTAGAAACTAAATCATCTATTTTCTTGGACTTTTATCTAGTGGGAAGAACCAGATGAGCAATGGCAGGATACTCACAGATTTTAAATCTGTCAAGAATTGCCTCTCTATTAGCAATCATGTGAGCGGTGTCATCTTTATTCACTGTTCTCTCTAGAACATCATCTTTTATATGTACAAAAAACCATCTATTAGAGTCCTGGTTATCTAAAGTAGTATCAAAATGATACCTCTGTACAGTTTTTAAAGAACCAATAATTTTACTTTTATTTCCCATTCTATCTACAAAAGAAAAATAAGATGAAGGGATCACCGAATTCATAGGATGATGAGAATTATCACTCATCAACACTAATTTATTCATGTTATCTATTTCAGTCACCCCTACCACAATACCCAGATGATGAACCATGCCACCCACAATGGTCCTCTCCACTGTAATCCTCAGAACACCAACACACCAACAACCAATATAGATATTTCTAGGATCATTAAACACCATAATAGTAGGACACAATGCATATCTTTGTTCTCCGGCTATCATCCCTACCATCACTGCAGATCCTATCTCATTGCCTATTTCCACATTAGGATGAGATCCGATCAACATTGTTATCTTCTTTTGAGAGATGGATAGATTCCGACCCATAACATCTTCAATCACTCACATTCTCTTTGATTCTCCATCAACCACCACTATAAATATGACTAGATATAGTGGTTATGGATGAACCGAAAACCCTAAAACCAAGGTTCATGAATGCATACATCGTCAATAAGAGGACCAAATCCATCAAGATAACCTCCATTTATAATAACAGACTTGAGAAAGTGTGGCAACACCATAAGGAGTGTCACTACACTGCCATAACATCAAATATGCCATCGAGTAGAAGCTCCCAACCCGTCTGCACCTCCATTCACCCCTAATCAATTTTCATGTAAATAATATTTCACTTTTGTGAGTAAAATTTACATAACAATTATATCATTAGAATAATCAATGATTAAAGTGTCATATAGTCTTAAATAGTGTAATTTGAGGAGATATTGGGTAAATAAATCCTAAAAAAATTATTTCTACATATATTTTTTTAAATTCAATTTTTTTACTTAGGTTTTTCCTTTTAAATTTTTTATTTTTACCATAATAAATAGTTTTTACTGTGAATTTTATAAGTTAGAAAAAATATCAAATTACCCTGCATTACTAGTATAGATGTGACCAATCTAAATTTAATATTCATTTATTAAAATTCCATTTATTAATTTTATAAAAAAAACTTTTAAATTATATATATATAGATATATATAGAAATACTTAATTGATGAAATATTTTACTTTAAAAATTTATGGTTCTAAATCATAATTATAATTGGTAAACATTTTATTGAGTGATAATTATATTATATATTTTATTAAAAATAATATTAAATTAATCATTTAAAAAATATTAATATAATTGAGTTGAAAAAAATTATACAATAAAAACGAAGTAATTCCTTCAAAATAATATTTTATCCACTATAATGGTCTTTAACAATAATCTAATTAATGATAATTTTATTTCCAAAAATTGAAGTCTAAATTTTCACATTACATGATCATTTTCTTCTAAATTATAAAATATATTTTCTTAGATTTAATTTCTAAATTTAATAAATTGTAATTTATAATATAATAGAACAAAAAGTATTATTGGGGTAAAATATCCCGTATATTTTCAAAATTAAATACCGAGGTTTAATAAATATAAAAGAGTAATATTAAATGATTTTATTATTTATTAACATTTATATTATATAAGAAAACCTTTAAATCCCTAATTTTTTATTTTAATTTTAGAAATTTTATATCTTTTAGAAAAGAATTTATTTTTCAATATCTACATAAAAACCATTTATTTCCACAAAAATTATGTTTTATAATAGCATAATTTAGTTATTATAAATTCAAAAATGATGTGAATTTTTTTAAACTCAGATTTTTAAATTTTTCTATTCATGTTCTAAATGAAATAAAAAATTAAAATGAGAACCGATTTTTATTAGGAAATGAATGTTTCAAATATTTACTTATTTTATTATTATTTAAACTCCTACATAAAAGATATTAGAGATAACCAATTATTAATATAAAAAATAATTTATCATTATTAATATTATGTTTCCTAAAATAGAAATTTGTGTCTCATGAATTGATATTTTTAAGGAAGCATACTTTTATAAACTATAAATTATAATATTTTAAATTTTATAGAAACTAATCAAATATCATTCATATTAATAGTCTCCATTATTTTTGAATACACATATATAATAAAAGAGCTACTTGTATTCTTTCCTACTATTTCAATAGTTATGTTTTACTAGTCTTACAATAATATATCATTGAATCATTTGTGCTATGTGTTGCATGTGTAATAAGCTATCAAACACATTTAAGTCAATTTATAGAAGTAATATTTTCAAATATTATTGAATTTAATTCTACACCCATTTGTAAAATCCATTCTAATAAATTGACTAATAGGATCACATAAATTTTTATAGGTATTAATAATTAACTATACTATGATAGATGATCATTGGTCTATTTAGGATGCTCAATGTGTTTTATCTATATTAAAAAATATTATATTTTCATTTTTAGGAGAGCTAAACAACGAATAATTTCACATAAAAGTATACTATTAGAAAAATATAAATATCTATAAGTAATCAATTTCTTGGGACATTGAAAAGATTTATATGATAATGATACCACTATGGGTTTTTATTTTTAACATCATATATAATAGTAGGAGAAAAAATACATGACATTGGACACTATAAAATATGGGATGAAAAGTCATGAACTAGTACATTAGTACTAGATTCATAGTATTTTATAGGTTGAAATAGTTATTGGGTAATATTTCCCTCAATTTCTCTTGTATTTGGGAATTGAGTTGAAAATTACTAAACTCACTTAAAATTGAAGTAATATATTTTTTAGGATTCTCTATACCACTTATTAATTTGTGATTATTGACCTTAAACATTACACTTATAGAATTTACCTATAAATTTATGGAAATTTCCCCATGTGTCAACACCCATTAATTACATGTACTAAAATATATCTTTATTCCACCATCATATTTATCACTTTTTTATTCACGGAACTCCATCTGTTATGTCATTTTTTTTGAAAAAAAGAATATTTTCACAATTTTAATCGTATTTCATTATTGAAAGATTATAAAAATCACATGCATTCCCACTCTAGCTCTAATTATGATGGGGTTATATGGTATTATCTACATTGCCTTTCTTACCCATGGTTCTTTTTAGTTCAATTCATTACTAAAACCAAAATGGATTACATTAGTAATAAAACATTAACAATAATGGTTAATTATTATTAATAACCAAATGAATATTTAACCTTATGATTTCTCACTTTTTATAAAAATAATGTTATCCTATAGTTCTTACAACTCAAGATGCATCATAATCAGTTTAAATAAAATCACTATTAGTTTGAACTATACCATTACAAGTTCATACTATGCTACATTAAGTTAGTTTTACTCAATCATATTTACCTAATCTTCAAAATATTGATAGAAACTAACATTAACATTATCAAAATATTATAAAACCAAAAATTAATGAATTATACGTTCTCAATGTCCAAATTATATTTATCTTGGAGGAGACAGATAATTGAAGTGGTATCTTCTCATATGAAAATATAAATTTAAATCAATGTTATATATGGTCAGTTTTCTATTAGGATATTTGATAAAAAATATTTAAATACATCATAATGGTTCACTATGTGTATTGGAATTAACAAAACCACATACCTCATGAGTGTCAAAATAACTGTGTAGTTTGGCATGTTTTTCATGTAACAAGTGAAGATTGGGTTAACAACCATTTCTCAATTTTCAGGCTTATTATCCAAAGATAAAAATATTTTAAAGATGGTCTCCACTTTTAGTATCCGGAGATAGATTTAATTTATAGGGTAAAAAACAATATTTACATTTACTATACATTAGGATGATACAATTTTCTTATAATCATTTATTAAACATATAAATATGGTTCTATTTTAAGTTATCCTACTATAATATCTAGATCTAATGTGAATTATTACATTAATATAAAATCATATACTATCCAAAAGGATTATCTGAAAATTTGAAATAAAGAAGAACAATAATATCTCGACACATAAATCATCCTCAACAAAAATCCCAAAAATAGAATTCATCTAAACCATCCTCATATTGAAATTGTGATTCCCAAGAACCTTATTCCTATATCTTATTAAATAAACACAGACTTTAGAAATTCTATTTGATAGAAGCTATAATCTATTTTCTATATCCATACATCATTACAAAAGAAATATTTTTGTAAACTCATACATCCAAAGGTTGTTTTCATGTTATGAGACTCAAAAATTATGAAATAAAAATAAAATATATATATAACATTCTTTGTTTGAGATAGATATATTGATTCAATACATATTAAATTAATTAATCTATATTGTCACTTCAATAGCTTCTAAAAATTCATTGACATGTTTTATCATCATATAAATATTATTTATATTATATATCATCATAACCATTGGAATGTAATCATAATAAATGGGTGAACTCAATCACTCAGTAAGATAACTATATAACTGATTTTGTCAAAAATATATGCATTATATACATAATATGGGTTGAATAAATAATTTTATTAATTCTATAATCAAATAAAACATAAATCATGATATATTGATGAAAATATGTAAAAAATAGTTATATCAATAATAATCATCTCATACAAATGGAATTAATATTATATAACATCAAAAAATTCAAATTCTTCCTCTAAGACATTATATTGATATGGGTTAAGGTATACACTAAAACCGTAGATGCTTTTTCATATTAGATATATCTGTTAATTAAAGTTTTACATAATTCTGGGTTGTTCCCACCACTTTATTATGTCCAATTAATTCACCATAAGATTCTACATGGAATTTCCAATCATTCAATATGTATAATCATTCCTAATAAAAGCATATCTATCTATATAAAGAAGAATAAGAAATTTCAACACACAATCATCCTATGTTAGTAGTCAATAATATTTAAATTTTCTAATAAATTAACCCTTGTAAATAAAATGGTTAACATGATCATAACCATTAGGATAACGAAGGAATATGGCCAAGTAACACATACTCAACATGTTTATAATCAATATAATTAGAATAATAATATGATGATTGTCAATACTTTTCTCTATGCCAATTGAACTTAAAACATTATCATAACACATGAAGAGAAAGAAAGAATATTATTAAAAATTACATAGTCAATAGTCATATCTAATCAACATAAATCATGATTGAAAAAACACATAAATGGATTTTAAATATATCCACACTCAATAAATGGAATGGATCTCTATATAAGAATTCCTCTAGCTAAAATCAAATAGAGTTGTGGTATATTGTTCTATAAATATTAATGATGTTTTTTGGAAAAGAACGTAACCCTAGTGAAAGAAATAAAATATAGAAGGGTTATGACATAAATAAATAAAAGAATACAAAAAAAAAATTGTTTTAAATGGTACAAGTAAAATGGGATCAATAATATTTTTTTTGGATACCATGAGTTCAATCCCTCAAATGATCAATAAATATATCTAAGGATAAATAATTAAATATAAACACCATTAGTTTAAATTAATTTGAGAAATTTATGTTAATCAAACTCCAACACTAAATAGAGATTTATAAAAAAATTATCATTAAGGTAAAAGAATAAGTTACAAATCATATTTAAATATAAAATTTGAAAATATCATAAGAAATATTTTCAACACTATTAATTTTGATATATTATACAATAATCTATCCATGAAAATTACTTAAATATTATTTTAGATAAACAATTATATGAAATGAAAATGTATAATGGTTAATTAAAAAACCTAATTATTATTTTTAAAACGTTATTGATCAAAACTAAAATTTTAAAAATAGTATCAAAATTATCATTGATATAAAAATAAACTTTTCCCCATAGGGGTTAGAAAAAAAAATAAAATAAAAATTTACTATGTGAGAAACAAATAACTGAAGAAAGGTATTCATGATGAAAAAATATAAAAAAATGAATTCAGGATTGATTTATAAATATTCTTACGATAAATACACTCATTGATGAAAAAATAATACTTCCAAATGCGTATAACATGGTATAAATGTTAATTCATATAAATAAAATAGATTACAATATAATAAAATAAATTTTTATAATATATCAAAACTATAAGTCTAAGAGTATGATCCAAACTCAATGAATGAAAATTGGGTTTCCAAAAGAATTACAAATTGAGTAATAATTTAATAAAACCAATTTCATGATATTAAAAATATTTTGATTATTAATAACAATAATCTATAAAAAAATATGATAAGTATAATTAAATGGGATATGGATAAAACAAAAATTTTAAATAATGGTTCATATTATAAACACATCTCATTGAATTATTGTTTGTCATAATTGTAATTATCTAATTTTTTTTATTGAATTATCCTTTATTATAATTACATTTTATGGTATAAAAACATACATTGAATATATATCCAATTGAAATCCTTATTCTAATAAATGGATAATGAAATAAGTGATATTCATAGATATTGAGGAACCTATACAAATGGAATAATAACTTGATTGTTGTAATAGTAATATAACCATTAAGAATAGTAACATGAACAATAGAATAGTAACCTCAGATAGTAATGTATAGAAATATTAGTCATCATTTCAAAGAAAATATGATACTATTTTATCTTGTTTTAAGTAAATAAATGTTTTAGAATTGATAAACTAAGTATTGGTATTTTTTGTGAAAAATAATTACTTATTTAAAATTTCATAATTAATATACTAAATTAAAAGAGAATTTATTTTCCATAAAATAGATTCATAAATTTATATTTTTTTGTCTTATAATTATAAGATAATTTTGTTATACCATAAATAATTTTTCAAAGGATCATAAAATTGTTTATAATATTAAAATCGGTATTTTTTGAATAAATGATGTTTTGAACCAAAATATAATTTTTGATATTTAGAATAATTTTCCAAAAAATGGAGTGGATTTTCTAATAATAAAAATATACAAATGGTTAGGGTGAAATTTTGGGATTTTTCTAAAATAGTTTAACTCTTGTTGAATTGTAAAATACTAAAAAATAGATCATTTAAATGTTTAAGTTAAATACATGAATGTTTGATTCATGAAGAATATAATAACAATAATATATATATATATCATGATCATTATTATAATTCGTAATAAGTATCAACAATATTTATATTTTTTAATGAAAATAATAAAATATTGAATTTAATAAAAAAATACCCCTATCCTCCCCTATAAATATTACCCATAACCCCCTCTTCTCCTCAATCCTTCCAAGCCTTGTATCTTATATAAATTATTCCAAATTCCATTCCTAATAATATTCCCTAGGATCTTCTAGTCTCCTAAAAATTCCAAACCCATGTTCCTTAAGATGGTTCTCAATGAGATGAAATTGAAGAGTTAAAATCCACATTCAACCTATTTTTATTTTTTTTCTTTCATTATTCTCTCCTAGAATATTCCATGGAAAGAGGAATGATTACAAAAGTATCATAGATATACTAGAAATTTGTGGTATTATGTAATTTCAATCATCAAACCATTTATATATATTTTTATTCTAAAAAAGAATACGTCACCCATGATGTGTTGATTGATCACCATCATGGAAAACAAGTTATCATTTTCCATTACCACCATCAAAGATAATATTAAAACCATTATTTAGGTTAAACCAAGTTTTATTAAATGAAATTATTTCATAATGGGTGAAAAATCGACAAATAAAATGAATGATTTATAATTAACTTTTTATCTAGTAAATAGTCATCATTCCATATAAAAAATTATATATGAGATGATTTAAAATTATGGACGTTCATTAATAAAATATTATTTCAATTATGGAGAATTATTCATATTATAAATGACCTTCCATAATTATATAAAAGAAAATCATCCATGATACCATGAAAATGAACACTCCTCAAATGATGAAATTGAACACAATAACTCATAAAAAGGTCCATAATTATAAATAAAATGATTTAATATATAAAATACATGTATAAGAAGTTTTTATTTAATAATTTATGAATATAATTTGATTATTCAAGATATTAAGTGTAAGTGAAGAATTCATTTGGGCATAAGGTAAGGGGATTCTCAAACCCAAATACTCTTCTTTGGGTTGTTCCTATTTCATGAAAAATTTCAGCATGGATACTCTTTTAATATTCAAAAAATATAATTTCATCATCCTTAAATTTACATTTTTTGGATATACATGTTTAAAATTAGATTTTATTAAAAATAAAAATATTTTTCAAGAGAAACCTTCTTTCTAAAACACATTTTGACTTCTCTTAAGTTGTTTCTTCTTCACTTAGGATGATGAATCTTATAAAAAATTTTTTTTTCCACTTTATTTGGGAACCCCATGATTATTCATGATTGATAAAATCCTTATGAAATACAGTCCTTGAAATTGGTTACATAATAAATTTGATTTTTATACATTCCATCTATCATGCCCGATTATGTAAATTTTTTTGATGTGATGGGTGCGCCAGAGATTATATAGCACTCTAATTAATTCTTTATTGTGATGTATCTCATCAGATAATTCATATTATGTGTCAAAAATATTATATCTTTGTTTAAATTATTATTTTATGATTATTAATGTATTTTATTCATGTACATGATGCAATAATCTTTCAAAATAATGTGTTGTATTTGACCACTAAGACACAACGTTTCACTTTTATGCATTTCCACATTCCATGTTATTACCTAATTCATCCTCTCAAGATTATAAAGATGATCCTATGATATAATATGTTGATGATGAATATTCTCACCCATGTATTATTGATTCATTTTTTTATTTATCCTCTTACTTGGATTTTAGATCTCCCCTTTCATCAATGTATATCATCCAGTGACTGCATGTACTATGGAGAATGTGTGCTTTACAAGGATGAAAAAGAATAATTTAAATAAATGTTTATGTTATATTATGAATAAGTATTGTATCTTGCTAATTTTACCAATATAATAAACATTTTGATCATGTTTTTGTAACACTATTATGTTTTTTTCTTTAAGATGATGTAATAATCATGTAATAAAAAATTCCTCAATATAATAATGAACTATTGAGGTATGATTTTTTTAACAAAAGACCATTGAAAAAGTTGTCTCTACTTTGAACATAATATACCATATTATAAATTTAAATAATGATATGATGTCTTAAATATAATTTATATATACTGAATAAAGTAATTTATTTTCGTAATGCAATTTTTTTTTCAAAGAGTGGAATTTGTGTTGAAAACCCTATATCCTAGGTTCATTATTTTATTTCACCTAACATACTTAATAATAAAAATACAATTACTAGAAACCTTATTAGGAAAAAAGTTCATATATATTTATTTTAGTAAGGTCTATTTATTATAACATTCTATTTATTTATTATATATCTTTCTTACTTATGTTGGTTACTTGAGGTTGCTTAGTCAATTTTTTCATAACTCCTTATGTATGTTGACCAAGGTAGAAAGAAAAATAAAATATTTTTATATTATATTAAATAGTTTTAGTGTTATTAAAATAATTTTAATATATTAAATAAATATTTAAATCCATCCATGATGGATGGTGATGAAAAATGAATCTCATTGATCTTTAAGAAGCTTTTCTGAACATATATAAGATAAATGTTTCCTTATCACCAAAAATAATGGGGAAATGAAGAATATGATAATTTCACCCATTAGAAGAATAGTTTTATTTCTATTAATATATTTATATTTTAGTACCATAATTAAAACCAATGATAAATTGAATATTTCATTATACAGAGGGGTATTCCATACAAATACACTAACGATGATTTTGTATTCCAAAGTAGATAGAGTGGAAGAAATAATACTTCTTATATTTATGTAATAACATATTTATATAAAAATTAAACTTATGTTAATAGTTTTTTTTAAATTAAAGGGTTTCAATAGAAATATTTAAAAGAAAAGGTTAAAAATTAACTATTATTTATTTTTGATAGTCCATCTTCTCTAAGAGATATCCTTAGAAAAGAAATAATTATGATAAAATCAAGATAACATGAACATAATAATGAGATAATGACACATATTTTATGTATTTTGGGAGGATTTTCATGGGAAATTCAAATGAGAAGTGTAAAATCAAAAGGGGGGATTTGATATCCATTTATAAGTAAAGATAAGGGGATATTTTTAATAATATTTAATTTAAAATGATATAAATACACAATTAATGTGTAACATAATCTATGTTATTATTATTTTTGATCAGGATATGATCATTTAAAGGATAAGGATTTTGATAGACCTTCTCTTTGTGAGTTTTGTGTTTTGGAGCAGCCTATAGCGGGTTCCAAGGAGTATGAAGGGGGAAAGGTTTATAATAGGGTAAAATATGGCAGGGATCCTTGATCAATGACATGGTTTTGGATTTTGTTTGTTATGAGAGGAGGGATGTTCCATAGTGCTTCAGGGTGGCTCTTCCAATGAATAGGATAGTTTCATATTAGGTAGAATAATGTTTAATATGGAAGATATGGGGGAAAAAAGTGGATACTTCCCTTAGTAGGATGAGAAATCCATGGAGGTTATATACAGTTTAAGCCCATATAAATGGTTGTGAGGCTACAACAGGTAGAGGTAAACATTGTTGCAGTGATTGAAGTGTGTTCTTACAAAAATTAGATGGTTTATGTGTTGTTTGAAGGGTTCCATCATAGCCACATATCTATTTATATGATTTTCTAATTGATCATGGATTTTTCATTGACTAATAGTAGATACGATGTGGTCTATCATGCTTCATCATAGTATACCCTTTGATAGTCACCCCTATAGCATGTTATATGGGGTTTCACCATTGATCTGGGATTTTCAATGAATATCTAAATACCCCAAAGCCCACCAGAATATTATTTTCTCACACCCCTCTTATATAACCTCTAGGTACCCCAAAAGTGTTATTTGATGTCTTTAAATACCCTTTTTAAAATTAGTAATCCAAGATATCCCATTATTAATCTATTGTGATTTCTAGAACTATTTTCTAATTTGTTTTCTACATTTTATTTTTCCCTCCAGTTTCCTCTTTCCATGTTATGAAGGATTCTCTTAATAGTTCTGATGTACAATTATTGTCATGACCCGTCCCCTGGGGACCATGCTATGACTACCCCAATCCCGCCTTCCATAGGCCAGGGGATGGTGACTAGCACCAAAGGCGTAATTCCCTAAAACTGGGAAGGAATTTCCTTTATAACCTATAAACGCACAAAACAGAGTACACAGATGGATACAAAACACTAGGTAAATTTTATAACAAAAGAGTGCTGAAAAGTAAAAGGGGCCAGAATACAATCCCAACTGTAAAGTACAAGGAACTAAAAGTACAAATACAACTGAAGAAAGAAAAAAATGATACTGGGTCTTCCTCTGGGATTCCTACCTGAAGGGTAGGTATATATAACCTCCTCAGTACACCACATCCATTAGTCTCCTCTAGGTACCAACTCGTACTAAGTTCCACATCCGAGTACCGTCTAGTCTTGGTACTCTCAGCCTCAGTCAGTGCTGTCCGTGTTCGGCATCCAACACAACGAGGTGTGGGCATAGCCCGTGTAGGGGTGTGTATAAAGATACTCAGTAGAGACCCCAAGACCCTCAAGGTCTCACAAAATCCAACAAGGATAAACCAAAAACTATGAAATCAACAGACAACCTTACTTAGGTATATGTGCATACATATACCTAAGTTATCAATTGATCCATCTCAATCATGGGGAAAACAAAAAAGTAATGACTCAGCTCAAACAAGATTTTACTATAGGGGTAGTAACATTTCTAACCCTCAGCTGTTGGAGAACTCCTCCTCTATGGAGTACAGTGGGCCAGCTGCCACAACCAGGCACTTCCCACTACCCTTGGACTACTGAGATACTCCTTCTGTCAAGTACTATGGGTCTTCTGCGTCACACAGAGGTGCTCCCTATCGTGGGACTTTCACCACAACTAGGCACTCCCCCTCATAGTCTGTAGAGGTACTCCTCCTGTTGAGTATTGCGGGTCTGCCGCCACAACCAGGCGCTCCTCCGCTATTGGTCTACCACCACAACCAGGTTCTCCCCACTGGGCTAGTCGAGTCACTCCTAGTCAATCGTTCAGTAGTCGTCAAGTCTCTGCCAAAAACTAGGTTCCCGCACAAATGCTCGCTCGTCTCTAGAAGATCCACTCCACAAGCTACTTGTCGATGATCCAACAGCCATGAAGTGCCAAAAATAAGTATCTCAAAGGTCCACCACGTCATAGAGGTCTCAACACAACAGACGACACGTCAATCAGATGCTCGATCTGGGAGTTATTTGCCTTTTAGTCCCCATGTCCCGGTTGGATTCCTGTACAATCCAACTTGATCGTATCTCAACTATACCCCAAACTCCAGTGAGGTATACTCAAACGGAACATCATAATCCAAGATTACCAACGCTACTGATGGTTCATCAAACGGGTGTCCGATGTCAAAGATATGGCCAAAAAAAGTGAAGGGTCGTAGTGGGCCTTGGTCCGGTCAAACCCGGGCCAAACCAGTCTGGGCCAAACTGGTTCGGGTCGACCCAGCCAGACCCATCGGGTCTGGCTCGGCCGGTTGGGTGGGCCAACCCGTTGGGTTCGGCTTGACCCGCTGGGTCCAGCCCAGTCGGCCACGTTGAAACACAGAGAGCCGCAAGGGCGTGGGGTAGCTCGGCCCGACCCAGGATGGATTGGCTCGAAAGGGTACCGCGAGGGGCTGGTTCGGCTAAGGCACCACGAGGGAGCGTTTGGTTCCATCAAGGGCAGTGCATCCAGGGAGGCACTGCGGCCAGTGAGGGCAGTGCATCCGGCGAGGCAGCGTAACCGGTGAGGCTGGGGTGGCCCGCGAGGCCATGTGACCAGTGAGGGTGGCATAGTTGGGGCACGACACAACCAGGGCGGCTTGGCCAGGAGGCCGCGATATGGCACGGCTGGGGTGCGGCGCGGCCGGGGCGTAATGTGGCTTGGGTGGGTTCGGACAGTGGGTGGCATAGCCGGAAGGCCGCGTGGCTGGGGCAGCACAGAAGTAGGCGTGCAGTGCAGTTTAGCCCTGGGCGACGGAGCCGGTTCAGCCAGGGTTCCAGAGTATCACGAGGGTGGTCTGGGTCATAGAGGCCGCGGGTAGCGCAATTGTTGCCTTTGTTGCCTTTGACGTCTCTTTACTCCATTTCGAAGAACACCACAAAGGATATCAGTGGAGGGGTCAGACCACATTGGTTTGGTCCTCACCCTCCATGTTTAGGGTGATAGCAATTGTCTCATAAGAATGAAGCACAACAACCCTCCCGCAAAAGGAAAACATCCTCATACTTTGTTTTGAAAGAAAGGAAAAACATGGGAATAAATCATACTTAAATAAAATTAAATCCCTACCTGGTTCGTTGTTTGTAGACGCTGGCGTGAGAAGATGGACATCGATACGTTGTAGACGAACACTTCCTACGTCGAAAGAGGTTCTTAGTAAGAAATTCGAGGTTGAGGTCGTTCTTCATCGGTGGAGCGTTCTTTTTCGGGAGAGCGTTCTTCGTTGGGAGATGCAGTTTTTTGTAGGATAAATTTATTTCTCCCAAGATCTCCCCTCTCCCATGTCCCACCAAAATGAAAATTCCGAGAAAAAAAACAAATTAAGTTATCTATTATTTAATATTTAACACAAATTTCAGAATTGTTTAAGTAATTAATTGATGTGCTCGATCAATTATTTAATGGGGAGGATTTGGCATAACAAATTATATGAGTTGGCACAATAAAGGTGGAGGATGTCAGGTGGATCTCCCTCATTTATGAGGGAGTTGAGAGGTTTTCCTCCCCCACCATTATTAGGGGGTTTTGTCCCGGGTGGTCCCCACACCATAACCTCTCATGGGAGGTTTGGTTCGGGTGGGCCCATACCACCATAACCTCTCAAGGGAGGTTAAGGTGTAGTGATCCCCACCTCCAACTCCCATATGGGTGGTTGTAATAGATAAAATAAAATAAAATATGCATTTATTTTATTTTTTTATTTCCAAGAAAAACCCCAACAACTAACTTTCACCCTAGACCAATTGCTGTCGAGGTGAATGTCTTCTTAAGCGAATACCGGTGCTGCGAGTTCAATAATGCCCTCATATTTCAATTCTGAGCACTGGTTCAAAAGTTAGAAAAACTCACTCGTACATTTACTGAACGTACTTGAAAAGAATGTTAGAAATGGATTCTGGGCACACCAGTCCTCAGAATCACGTGCAGTCAAATTTCACAGACTCGCAAAATTACCTTATATTTTAAAAAAATTACATGGAAATTATCGGTCTTTACATTCTCCCCACCTCAAGGCTCTACATACCTGTAATCCATAACTCAACTTGGTAAAAAAGTGGGGGTACTGAGCACACGTCTAAGCCTCCCGCTCCCATGTGCTCTCCTGGAGGATCCCGTGCCGCCAGTGAATGTGCACCAGAGGTATCAACTATCCACGAAGGACCCACTCCTATCGATCCTCAATCTCTACTAGAACCTCCGTAAAAGTCTCCCCATTGTCAACGTCCAGCTCGCCATGCTCGATGATGTGGGAAGGGTCATGCACGTATCCCTTTATCTGGGATACGTGGACGACGTCGTGCACCCGATGCTACTGAGGTGGAAGAGCTAAGAAATATGCCACCTCACCAACTCTGCTGAGGACGTGAAAAGTTCTGATGAATCTCATAGATAACTTGTCACCTCGGCCAAATCTCCGTAAACCATGTCGAGGTGAGACCTGTAGAAAGACGTGGTCGCCATCCTCGAACTGTAGATGTCTCCGTATCTTATCGGTATACGACTTCTGCCTAATCTATGCAGTCTTCATCTGCTCCTAGTTGATCTGTACCTTCTCTGTGGTGGCACATACCATCTCTGGTCCCACTAGTGCTGACTCCCCTGGGTCAGTCCAACACAATGGTGATCTACAAAGTTGCCCGTATAATGCCTCAAAAGGTGCCATCCCTATGGTGGAGTGATAACTATTGTTATATGAAAAATACACCAAAGGAAAGTGATCCTCCTAGATACGACCAAAGTCAAGGACACAAGCACGCAGCATGTCCTCAAGGGTCTAAATGTTCCGCTCAGTCTGGCCATCCATCTAAGGATGAAAGGTGATGCTCAAACAAAGCTACATCCCAAAAGGTTCCTACAACCCCTTCCATAGCTATGAAGTAAAAGGTGCGTCAATCAGAGACAATAGTCAAATGTACTCCATGTATCCACACAATATTCTGCACATATAGGCATCCCAATCTCTCTACTGAACCCTGCTCTAAGATCGGTAAGAAGTGGGCCGACTTGGTGAGTCGATCGACAATCACCCAGATAGAGTCTTGTCCCTTGGATGTACATGGAAGAACCATCACAAAGTCTATGGATATCCCATCCCACTTCCACTATAGAACCTCTAAAGGCTGAACCAAGCCTGCTGGTACCTGATGCTCCACCTTCACTTGCTGACAATTGAGGCATCATGAGACAAACTCTGCAACTACTTTCTTTATTCCAGGCCACCAATGCTATCATTGGAGGTCCTGGTACATCTTCGCCACTCCTGGATATACCGAAAGAGGGGATGTGTGGAACTCCATCAACACTTCCTCCTGAAGTGACACTGGTACCATGGTAAATCCTCTGAAGAGGATGACGTACTCTCCACCATCAGAAAACCCATCAGGTGCCTACCCGGTAGATATATGAAATGTCATGTCTCACAGTCAGCATCCTCATGGTGTGCCTCCCTGACTCACTGAAGGATTGGGGGAGTAACTATAAGAGACTGAAGGAAAGCTGCTCCATCTCTATGAACAAAGGATATCTGCAAAGTGGCCAGCTGCTCCGTTGCCATACTTAGCATCTGTATACCCGATCTCCTACTGAGTGCATTTGCAATAATGATCCCCTTCCCAGGAGTATAGACTATCTTGAAGTCATAGTCTTGGAGGAACTTAAGACAACGTTGTTGTCTCCGGTTCAGGTCCTTCTGGGATAAGATATACCTGAGACTCTTGTGACCATATTACACTATAAAGTGCTCGCCCATCAGATAGTGTCGCCACATCTTCAAGATGAAGACCACTACTGCTAACTCCAGGTCATTGGTAGCGTAGTTCTGCTCATGCTGTCTTGACTACCAAGAACCATATATGATCACTGCATGCTCTTGTATCAGGACACATTCGAGTCTGGTCCCTAATGCTTCATAGTAGACTATGTACCCGACTTATTCCTCTGGAAGCCTCAAGATGGGGGCACTATTCAGCCTCTACCTCAGCTATTGAAAGCTCTACTGGCATCTCTCTGACCACATGAAGGGTTTCCCCTTCTTCATCAATGATGATAGTGATGCTAAAACTCTAGAGAAATCTGGCATGGACCTCCGGTAGTATCCTAAAAAAACCCAGGAAACTCCGTACTTCCGTCACACTCCTGGGTGGATCCCAAGAAAGTACCGCTGCAATATTTGCTGGATCTACTACAAATCCATACCCTGAGATGACATTCCCTAGGAATTGATCCTCTCAGATCCAAAATTGGCACTTTGAGAGCTTTCCATAAAGATGGTGCTCTCAGAGTGTGTCATGTACTACTTGCAAGTGATAAGCATTCTCTTCCTCAGTAGTCAAGTAGATCCAAATATCGTCGATGAAGACTGAGATAAAGTGATTTGAGGTATGGATGAAATATCTTGTTCATGAGTCCCATGAACACTACTGGAGCATTGGTTATGCTAAATGGCATACCCAAGAACTCTTAGTGGCCGTACTGACATCTGTAGACTGTCTTTTACACATCCTCATCTCGAACTCTATGCTGGTGATTGCCTGATCTGAGGTCTATCATCCAGAACCACCGTGCTCCCTCCAACTGATGAAAGAGGCCTTCAATCCTTGGGAGTGGGTACTTGTTCTTCACGGTCACTTGGTTCAGGCACCGATAGTCAACGCAAATACTCAATCTCCCATCTGCCTTCATGGCGAACAGAATAGGGGCTGCCTAGGGAGAAACACTGGGCCAAATGAATCCCTTCCCCTAAAAGTACTCTAGCTGTACCTGTATCTCACAAAGCTCCATGGGAGCCATCAAATATGCTGGTGTAGATATCGGTACGGTCCTGGGGTAAAAGTCAATGGAAAAGTCCATCTCTCTGTGAAGAGGTAGTCCGGGGACATCATCAGGGAAGACATCAAAGTACTGGTCCACCACTATAGGATATCTCAGACTCTCCACATCCACTGCTCTGAGGGTAAGGCAAGACAACTGATGAGTGATCGGCGTCACCCTCCTCCGAGTAAGTCCTTCCTACGCTGAAAAGGATCCCTTCTCACCGGTGAAGGTAAAACTAGTCCCATCCGTGCAGATACACTACACTTTGCACCTAATATAGTCAATCTGAGCATGGATTGTAGATAACCAGTCCATACCCAAGATGACATTGTAAGGCCTCAACACGGCTACTAGGAGATCCCAGCCGAAGCTCTCGCCTCCTAGAGTAAGCTCACAATACCGGCACCAGTGCGTAATCATCAAATCTACTCCCATAGGATTCTCTAGCCGTAAGGATTGAGCCAACGGCTCTGTCAGAATATCTGAGCTTCGAACGAGGGAAGTGGAAATGAAATAAGGAATGAAACCTATGTCTATAAGTACTGTAGCTATGGTGTAGTAGACACACATCATACCTCGTAACATCTTCGGAGCACCATGATCGTAGGCCTCAGCTGCCTGGAGATGAGATCTCCCTTGTCCACCAGCTCCCTGTGGTCGAGTTGGACGTCTTGTTGGTTGTGTCATTAACACCTCGAATGGTCACCCACTTCCATATGCATGACAGCTCCTCTTCCATGTCCGCCTGCACCCTGCAGATAGCCTAGATCAAATCTCTGTCTCTCCCTGGGAGGTCCTTCGACCATCTTCTGATCATCTGAATGGTGGGTCAGATTGTCTTGAGCCATGTGACCCTACTTTCTGCATGAGTAACACTGCCCGCTCCGGGAATGTCTGTCTCTGCTTCAGCTACCCCACAAAACCGACTCTGAATCATACGGTTGTCCACCTATAGGTCTAGTGCTCTTGGACCTCTGTGACATCTGTATGATTTCAGCAGCAGAAGACTCTGCTTTGTGTCGACTAGTGGTGGATCTCATTGATGGTGGATCCTTAGCAAGGAAACTTTCCACCCAGAGGGATCTCTCTAAAACCCCTGCCTGCGTCGGGATGCTGAGTGAGATCATCGATGCCCTAATCTCCCGCCTGAGTCCCTGCTCAATGGTGTGGGCCCTGAATAATTGGTCTCGCACCATATCAGGGGAGTAGCGTGAGAGGTCAGTGAACCTCACTGATTACTGAGCTACAATCATGCTACCCTGATACAGATGAAGTAGCTCCTGTATTCACAATGCACGAAGAGTCAGTGAGACTGACTCTGTCCGAAACAGGCTCTCGATGTCTGTCCAGAGAAGCGTCATCTCATCGTGGACCTGGAGCATCAAGCTCTACCACCTGCCTGCTTCTTCCTGTAGAAGGCTAGTATAAAGTATCACCATGAGGTCTATTGGTGTCCCTACCAGTCAGAAAACTATCACCACATCCTCCAGCTAATCCTCAGCAACCTGTTGGTCCATCTCTCCCCTGAACCTAGGTGGCATCTGGTGCTGGAACTCATGCAATGCGCTAAAGCAGTTTGCACTATCTAGTGCTGGGGCCAGTGGCATCAGTGGCCCAATGGGTAATGGTACCATTTGTGCCTCTTCTGGTAAAGGGACATTCACCGATTCATTGTCACTAGGTAGTGTGTACAACTCTTGGGACTATAGCTGGTTGTCTGCATAGAGGCTTCCTGAAAAGAAACATGTGTGCTAAAGTTATAAGTTAAACGTGGTGAGTTGACCGGGTTGAGCTGACTTTAAGAAAACTTTTGAAAAAACACACGCAATCAGTGTTTTTGTGCATTAATTTAGAAATCAGAAATCAGGGTCCTGGTGTATGGATACGTCATCCGCCGCACCAACACTGGACTACCTGAACTAAAAACCACACTCACTACCCTTAACACTATTGCTTCATACAAAAGATCAGAGTCGTAAGTTCTGCGATAGAACCGACTCCTCTGATACCAATTTTTCATGATCCATCGATTGGGGCTCGTTCCATGACTACCCCAAGCCCACCTTCCATAGGCCAGGGGTTGGCGATTAGCACCAAAGGCGTAATTCACTAAAACTGGGAAGGCATTTCCTTTATAACCTATAAAATCACAAAACAGAGCACACAACTGCATACAAAACACTAGATAAACTGTATAATAAAAGAGTGATGAAAAGTAAAAGGGGCCAAAATTAAAGCCCAACTGTAAAGTACAAGGAACTGGAAGTACAAATACAACTGAAGAATAGAAAAACCGCTGTTGGGTCATTCTCCAGGATTCCAACGTAAAGTGTAGGTACAGATAGCCTCCTCAGCACTCTACATCCATCAGTATCTTTTGGGTACCGACTCGTCATATGGTCTACCTCTGGGTACCGTCCAGTCCTGGTACTCTCAGCCTTAGTCAGCGATGTCCATCATTTGCATCCAACACAATGAGGTGTGGGCATAGCCCATGCAGGGGTGAGTACAACGATACTCAGTAGGGACCCCGAGACCCTCAAGGTCTCAAAAAATCCAACAAGGATAAACCAAATAGTATGAAATCAATAGATACCCTTACTTTGGAATATTCCCATACATATACCTAAGTTATCAAGTGATCCATCTCCATCATGAGGAAAACAAAAAAGTACTGACTTAGCTCAACCAGGATTTTATTATAGGGGTAGTAACATTTCAAACCCTCAGCTGCTGGAAAACTCCTCCTCTATGGAGTACAATGGGCCTGACACCACAACCAGGCGCTTCCCACTATCCTTTGACTGCTTAGCTACTCCTCATATCGAGTACTGTGGGTTTGCTGCATCACATAGAGGAACTCCCCACCATGGTTCTGCTGTCACAACCAGGTGTTCCCCCTCATAGCCTGTAGTGGTAGTCATCCGGTCGAGTATCGTGAGTCTACCGCCACAACCAATAGATCCTCCACTGTGGGTCTACCACCGCAACCAGGCACTCCCCATTGGTCTAGTCGAGCCACTCAGAGTCAATCGGTCAGCAGTCGTCAAGTCTCAACCAGCTATTGAGTTTCCACACAAATGCTCACTCGTCTCAGGAAGATCCACTCCAAAAGCTACTATTCGATTCTCTAACTACCATGAAGTCCCACATAGAAGTATCGCAATGGTCCGCCACATCAAAGAGGTCTCAACGCAATAGACGATACATTAATCGGATGCCCGATCTGTGAGTTATTAACTATTTAGTCCAGAGGCTGTAGTTGGATTCCTGTACAATCTAACCTGAACATATTTTAACTATACGCCAAACTCCAGTGTGGTATACTCAAAAGGACCATCATGCTCCATGATTACTAGCATCATTGATGGTTTTTCAAATGAACGTCTGGTGCCGAAGATATGTCCAAAAGAAAGTAAAGGGTCGTAGTGGGCCTGGGTCCGGTCCGACCCTATCGGTCTAACTCGGTCGGTCCAACTCGGCCTGACCCAGTCGGGGCTAAACCGGTTCGGGTCGAGCCAGCCCATTGGGAAGCCCAGTCCATTGGGTTTGGCCCGGCCTTCTGGGCCCATCCGAGCAGGCCGAGAGGAACCGTAGAGAGCCGCAAGGGTGTGGGGCAACTCAATCTGGGCTGGGGCGGCTTGGCCTGGAAGGGCGCCACGTGGGGCCGGTTCGGCCGAGGCGCCACGAGGGCATGACTTGTTTGGCTGGGGGATGTGTGACCGAGGCACGAGGGTGTGGCACACTAGGGCGGTGTGGCTGGTGAGGTTGCGTGGCTAGCCAGGGTGGCACGGCCGGGGTGCGGCACAGCCGAGGTGCGGCGTGGCCAGGGCAGCTCTGTCAGGAGGCCGAAATGCGGCGCAGCTGGGGTGCGGCGCAGCCGAGGTGCGGTGTGGGTGGGGTGCGGTGTAGCATGAGCCGGTTTGACCAGCGGGCGGCGTGGCCGGCGGGTGGCACTGCCGGGGTAGCATGGATACCGGAGGGCAGTGCGGTTCGGCCCGGGGTGGCGGAGCCAGTTCAGCTGGGGCGCCAGAGCATCGTGGGGGCGACACGAGTCATAGAGACGGTGGGCAGCGCGACCGTTGCCTTCGTCACCTTCGTTGCCTTTGACGATGCTTTCCTTCGTTTCGAAGAACACCACAAAAGAGATCGACGGAGGGGTTGGACCACATTGGTTTGGTCCACACCCCCCACATTTAGGGTGATAGTAATTGGCTCATAAGAAAGAAGCACAATAACCCTCCTGCAAATGGAAAACATCCTCATTTTTCATTTTTAACAAAAGGAAGAACAATGGAATAAATCATACTTAAATAAAATTAAACCCCTACCTTGTTCGTTGTTCATCGACGTTGGTGTGAGAAGGCGGACATCGATACGTTGTAGACGAACACGTCCTACGTTGAAGGAGGTTCTGAGGAAGAAAGTCAAGGTTTAGGTCATTCTTCCTCGGTGGAGCGTTCCTCGTCGGGAGAGATTCTTCATTTGGAGATGATGTTTTTCATTGGAGAACTTTATTTCTCCCATGCTCTCTCCTCTCCCAAGTCCCACCAAAATGAAAATGCCAAGCCAAAATAATATATTATGTTATCTATTATTTAATTGTTAACACAAATTTTAAAATTGTTTGAGTAATTAATTGATGTGTCGGTTCAATTAATTAATGGGGAGGATTTGGCACAATAAATTATATGCTTTGGCACAATAAAGGTGGAGGAGGTCAAGAGGCTCTCCATCATTTATAAGGGAGTTGAGAGGTTTTCCTCTCTCACCATTATTAGGGGGGTTTAGTCCTTGGTGCTTCCCACACCATAACCTCTCATGGGAGGTTAGGTTCGGGTGGGCCCCATTACCATAACCTCTCATGGGAGGTTAAGGTGTGGTGGCCCCCTCCTCCAACTCCCACCTGGGTTGTTATAATATATAAAATAAAACAAAACATGCGTTTATTTTATTTTGTTATTTCCACAAAAAACATCAACAACTAACTTTCACCCTCGAACAACTGCTGTCGAGGTGAAAGTCTTATTAAGGTAATACCAGTGCCGCGAGTTCAACGATGCCCTTATATTTTAATTCTGAGCACTAGTTGAAATGTTAGAAAAACCAGCTTATATGTTTACTGAAAGTACCCGAACAAAACTACATAAATTGATTCTGGGAACACGGGGCCTCAGAATCACACATCGTCAAATTTCACGGACTCATAAAAATCTCATATATTAAGAAAAATTTACATGGAAATTACATGTCTTTAAAATTGTTGGTTTCTTTTCTATTCATTTTTGGAACAAATCCCTTTAAGGGATATAGATTCTTTTGGGAGAGGTAATCAGATACCCGATATGTTTATCAATTATCTTTAAATGAATGATTGGAATTTTTTGTTAAGTGATTTGATTCTTCTACAATTTTATTTTATGGAATAAAAAATTTAGCATATTTTTACACATTTTAAAGAGGTTATATTAATATAATAATGATTTAACTAGATTAAAGAAATAATAAATTTATGGTTGTAAAAGTTACAAGTTTTTTCTTTCCACTATGTTAATATTTTTCATAATATTTTTATTGATATTGGGAGAATTATCATATTCTTTTTTTCATATGTATTTTATTTTATAAACCTATTGATATTGAAGAAACCAAAAATAATAAAATTTTTGTATAAAATGGATTTCCTTAATAGCTCCAATAAAATTAATGTTTCATAAATATGGTAATTCTTATAATTTTATGTAACTAAAATTGATGCATGTAATAATGTATAATGTAATGTGTTGTTTCTTTTGATAATAGACTCTTAAAAAGGACATAAAGTTGTAGTAATTTTCATTTATAATAATATTAAAGTCTTAATAAAGAGAATTTTTTTTCTAATTGTTATATAATAAAAGAATAAATGATCATAAAAATGTTCAATAGGTGATATCAAGATACAGGTGATTCCATAGGATTCTCATAGTTATTACTTATGAATAATGAATGAGTTTGTTAGAGATGGAATACGAACATGTTGTTTGATGAAGATAATTTTTTGGCGATGATTGTGCCTATTTCTTTTAGATGTTTGGATGCTATATATTGGGGTCCATGAGTGCCAATTTTCATTTAAAGGGTGAAGTCATTGTTCTTAGATACTATATTTCCCTATTGGGTTGGAATTTTTATTTTACGCCTTACATGTGCTTTAGATATGAAGCATTATGATGATATGTGGGACTTTGATATCTGAGGAGATTTGAAAGAGGAGGCCTGAGGTTGTGGTTATAGTTGATTCTAGTGATTGTGAAATGTGTGTAGATATGCATGAGGGTATCATGTATTTTTACCTCTTGTGGTTCTATGAATTTTTTTAAGTAGTAAATTTTAGGCATATTGTGTTATATGAAACACAAATTTTATATTTTTTTTACCCTAAACAACAAGTTTTATTGATAACAAGCCCGACAAGTAACACCGAGCTTCAACAAACTAGGAAATGATATAATTTTAAATATGACAATTACATCCTAGATTTTAAATAGAAAATTATGAATATTAATAACTAAATTATGATATATATATATATATAAATATCCTACTCAATATTAATTTATGAATTAATTATTAGTAAATAATCAATCATTTTTTAGAAAAGTAATTATATTCATAAAAAAAAGTTTCTTAAAAAATTGATTTTTGTTACTTATTATGAGAAAATATTATGAATAATATATATATATTTAATAAAGAAATTTATTTTAAATGTAATTTATTTTTTGAATGACCATTTTTAAATTTACTTATTTGGAACTTTTGGGATTCGTTCGAAAATATTGAATTTTTAGTGAATAATAATATTTTTTTAAAAAACAATCATTTATTTTCAAAATAATAATTAATTTAAATACCCAATTTTTATTTATATTAACCAATGTATTATTTTTTATATTTAACTATTTAATTACTTTTTAATTAACATTATAATGTATTTTCTTATATCTTTATTTTTTATTTTAATAAATATATTTCAAAAAATAGTTTTTATATGCATAAGGTTTTTCTATTTTAAATAATTAAAATAATATATAATGATAAATATTATAAAATAAATTTATATAATATAAAATAAAAATAACTATTTTAGATTTATACAATGATTTTAATTATAAACAGTTTCAATGTAAGATCATCTTGCTCTTGAAAAATACACTTCTCGAAAACTTGATTGTTTCATCACATATGTGGTTTTTGTTTTGAATTTAGTTTTTCACACTTTTATAACACAAGTTTTTTTAAAAAGTTATTTTTTAAATCAACATGTAAAAATTAAATAGGGATATGTTTTATAATTTTATGAAAATATAATTAATTATGAATAATTAATGATAAAGAATTTAAATTGAAAATATCTATTTCGTTTAAATTATTTAGCAAGAAAAATTATATTATAAATTTGTTTAAATTTAAAATTAATTCTGTTATATATATATTAATAGAATTTATTTCATTAGAATAATTATAATAATAATATTTGATATAAAAACCTTGTTATCTTATGAACATTTTCTTTTTAAAACCCCTCTTCGTCGACGCATTTGCGTGTTAAAATTTTAATGTAATTTTGAACATTATATGAATTGAATTTGGAAAAATGGATTCCATTTTTGGAATCTGATAAATTTATATTAAATATGATGTTTGACAGAATTTTGAACAATATGAATATTTAAAACAATAAAAATTAATTATTCTAATTAAGGTAAAATGGATTTTTCAAGGTTTAAACTACAAATATAGGGGTTAAATGGTCCAAACAATTTGTATGAAATATATTTTCATTCCATATATCGACTATATAGATTATATATATTTATAATACTAAATTTTAGATTCTTTTACAGTGGTAAAAATGTGGTTACATGTTTTTCATTTCAAAATATTACTAGTGTGGCACTCACCTTACTTATAAAAGCCCTGCTCTCTTCTCCTCTTGACACCACCAAAACATTTTTATAGGATAATAAATATAATATTTACCTCCCAAATTCCATAATATAATCCTATAGGACTTATTTTATCCATAAATATTAACTAATAATGATTTTGTGCAATCCTAAGGCAATTATCAGAGGAAGAGGTAATGTTCTTCATCTATAGTTTTTATTTTTTTTACTCCACCTCAAATTTTTTATTAATAGACGATGATATAGTAACATATATATATATATAATATAATTATTTGTTTTTATTTTATTTTTAATACCTAAAAACATCTCCACATCCATCAAATGGGTTACGAAATCATTTTTCTTTTGAACAGTGGACTACCGCCTCGATAACAGGTGTCATTTGGGTTTTAATTACAACCTAAAATGGTTGGGTATGATGATATATCCAATATATATATATATGGTATTTATAAATTTTTTTTACCTATTAATTAATTTTATCATATATATTATTTTTCATTCCATTCCATTGGGGATATGATAATGTCAATCATGTGTATGGTGGAGTACCACATTCTGAAGCGATGAGAATGATTTTTACTAACACATTACATAGAAGTTAGTAAGTCATATTATATGTGATATACAGGAAAAAATTATTTTCATGAAAGATTTATCATTATTTAAATATAATATATCAATTTATTTCTTACCTTTTCACTCATTGAATTATAATGACATCATTCATGTACGTGAACGTGTAGACTAGAACCTTCACAAAGTGACATGACTCTCTTTGCAGCACCACACCTCATGGTTGATTTTTATATATATATTTAATGAAATTATATTGTATTTATGGTATTATATTTTCTATGGAAATATAATATATTACTTACCACATTTCAATAATGATCATTGGAAAATAGTGATGGTACTCATGCATATGTACGACCTACTATCCCCATGACCGTAACATACATCATTTATCTAAACCCTAATAAATTATTTGTATGAAATGTATAATTTAGGTTAAAATATGATAATTATCGCATTATTATTACTCTATATATGATAAGAAATTTATCTAATTAAAAGGAAAAAAATAATAAATCAATACATATACGAAAAAAATTGGTTATTACAAGAAACATGATACTAACATGGAATTTTTAATGAATGAGTAATGAAAGGACACATGTAAATAATATATGGATTGATATATATATATATATATATTATTATTAAATACACATACAATGAATTTATATTTTTTATATATTATGTTAGAAAGAGTATGAAGAAAGGCGATAAATATGGTATGGTATTTATGCCACACATTTTACTTCTATAAGAGACATACCATATTACCCACATATTTCATTAATATTATTCCTATAATAAAAATGGATATATATGGTGATTATTATACTTAAAATAATTTTTATTTACATACCCAATTCATTATATCACTTTATTAATGTTTATAGATAAAAAAATATTGATGATATAAGTTTTTTTTATCTTAAATTGCTTTCTTGGAGACCTATGCTATGTTAGACACCTATATTATTTTATGAGGTGTATATAATTACCCTTTTATATGTTATATCATGAATATAATTGTTTTCATGATATTATGTGGTTAAGTTATGTTTATTATTTCATTTTTATTATAATTCAATGTTACCAATGTTGTATGTGTTTTATGTTACAATCTTATCATTTATCAGGATTGGTTATGATTAAGTTTCCAATGTTGAAATATTATTATATACATCTCAATAATTCATAGTTAATTTATTCCCCTATTTTTATTTAGGATTTAATCAGTTAATAGTACAATTTTCCCACTCTTTGGTACTTATGATAATTAAGGAAATATTTTTAGGGAAAATATTCTTCATTTATCTTTTTGTTCCATTACTCTTTTTCTTCAAAAATCGTGATTTCTAAAATGGATTTTCCAAATATTTTAAATCATGAAAAATGATACATTGAATAATTTTTTACCTATTTTAAATATTTAAAATTTCTTTATAATGGAATCTTGATTTCATTTTTAAAACAATTCTTGTATTTCTTTAAATAAATAGCTGAATAAAATATTTATTTTTAACATGAATGAAATTATCAATATTTTAAATTATCATATTTGATAAATGATTTCAATATTCCATTAAAATTATTAAAATATATATTCAATGAAAATATTTTAATAAATATTTCGTAAATATTTATGTTTTAATTAAATTGTTTCATAGTGAAGGCTTTTGAAAATTATCTAAAATTTTTTTTTGAGAAAAGAAATGAAAATTTATACAAATAAATTATTTTAAATATTTTTAAAGAATATTCTATAATGTTTCAAGTTTATATCTTTATAAAATTTTTTTCCAAAAAAAAAATTTTAAAAAGTTATTTTTGAAGAAAATTTATCTTTTTTAAAATTTTCCATGTGATTTATATTTCAAATAAAATTATGTCTAAAATGAGATCATTTGATGTAACTTATTCTTTACTATGGATATTAAAAAAAAATAATAATATTATTTTTATTAATTATTTATTATGAGAATAGGTTTATAAAACTTATTTATCATCCCTGGGTTATACCTTGAATATATTATTATCAAACCATTTTCTTTTACCACGTGTTATTCTTTGATGGGATGATTAAATGATTATGAATCAAATGTTACGATGAAATGTTTATGAAACCAATTTTACATAATATATTATTATATGATGAAGAATTTTAGTTCTTGTTGGACACATAAATATGGTTTTGATAATGATATTGGTGGAAACATTATCTCCCTCAAATTAATTGGGAAATGATTAATATATCTATGAGATAAAAATGTATGGATGGGAAGTGGACCTTGTTCAGTAATTAAAAATTTACTCTATGATGTTCTTGGGAGTAAAGAATTACAAGTTTGATTGTTTAGGGTGTGAACCCATTCCACTATGATATCATTGTTAGTCAGACTATACTACTATGGAAATAGATTTATATACTTATGTGTATGCCACAATTATATGTATTATGCCAATGTTATGCATTCATGGATCATGTTCAATGATTTACTTTTGATAAATGTCTTATGAACTACTAATATTTTTTATGACTCATGATTATGAACTATTATGTGTAGGGTATGGTTTTTAATTATTATTTTATTTTTCTCATACCCCTATGATCATATTATGGTTACATATATCCATTGTTTACCCATACTGATAATCTAATCTCATTATTTCTATTATTTACTTTCCCTATGTTATGAATAAATGTTTTAATTTGGGAATTTATATGATTAATTAATGGTAATAAAATAATGTGAGACATTGAATATCTTTAATGAACTTATATGATCAATTATATTGTCTTTAAAGGTACTAAACTATTGAAGTCCACAAGCATGGATTTTTGTAATGTATTGAAGATTCTTATAAAAGTATATAATATCCATATATGAAATAACTTGGTATTTATAGTTGTTATCATAGGGAAGGATTAGTTACCCTTTTAAACTAGGCTAATAAAAATTTAGTGAAATCGTTTGTGATATTTCTAAGGATATTCGTAGGGATGTCTTTAAGGATACGTCTAAGAATGTGACAAAGTATAAGAAAATTTCCTAGAATTTTGGTAATGTTTTGATAAATAGGATTCCAAGAAATTAAATCCATGTATGGATTTTACAATACAACGTGTCTCTAGAATAGAGGTACTTAGGGGAAATAACTCAAGATAGGGTGCATTCAGTTGGACATGATCTTCACTTGGCACACCAAAAACGTCCTTACTGCACACATTGTTTTACACTACTAGGGAATATTATTTATAAATTCATAAAATATTTAATAATTTTTTTTGAAATATTCAAATAATATTTCTCTTGAATAACCCAAGTAAAGCCTAAGGGTTAATAAGTTAAAAATATGGTTTCATGATTTAGAAATTATATAAGTGATTTTTCAGGATTATGTGGCATCCCAATATGAATATTATTACCCATACAATGATTTTATGTTTTAATCAATAGAGGTAACCAAAAGGAACTGATTTTACCCTGAATTTGATGAAAAATTTTCTGATCATTATCCAAATGGTATGATGACTGGAGAAATGATAATTTGATTATGCCTAATCTGTTATATTGGATCCTAATTAATAAATGTCAACATAAAAAAATCTAAGAGACACCAATTAAGTAAATATATATTTTAATAATAGTTTTTGGTAGTAGAGACCATGGCTAAATTAATATTAGGTTTTGAATATTTTTAAAATCTATATATAATTACTCACGGTAATGCCTTAAAGGAATGAGAAGTTGTTTTGGGTGTAAGAAAGAGTGGAATAAATAAAGTATCTAGAAATGAAAAATGAAATGTTTTACTAACACAATGGATTGGAATATTTATTTCCCTAGAGTATTATCAAAGGATAAATATTTTAAATGTGAAATGTATGGGGATTATAAAAATATATGTCATAAGGATAATGATCATGATGAAAATCATCAATGTGATATCAGTAATGGTTATATTACTGATAAGGAAGATACAATGAATAACATGTGAAATGATAGATTTTTTAAGAATCATGACATTGAAGACTAGTTAATGGATTTTTATGAGGTGGATAATTAAAGTGGTTATGTGTTGTAATTACAAAAATATTTCATAAGAATCAAAATTTATATATAGATTATTTGTAAAATCTTTTTAAATGATTTTCAAGAATATGTTGAATGATACTAATGAACTAGAAAATTGATGTTATGAAAATGTTATAATTGGGGAGAAAACATGAATAAAGGAAATATAACCCATAATATGCTATTTATTCTTAGATAATTATGTTCAAATGAAACGATTATTGATATGGATTATGTAAATTTGATAGTACTAATTACATTTCAACAGATAAAAGGTTTTTTGAAAATTGTATTACACTATCATTGGAGGTGTTTATATTTTTTTTTGATTTAAGTAATATATCTAATAATCTATATTTTAATTAATTAATATTTAGTCGTGTATGTTCTCAATATGTTTGGTACATGGAAGTTTATAGTTACATTATATTGTTTTGGGTGATTAATGATATTTTGGATTTTGAAATTTAACAACATTTGTTAAAATGTTTTCTATTTTAATTTATTGGAAGGGTAAAAATGTGTATTCATTTAGGAAATGGTTTATGTTGAACATTGTAAAATGTTTTAGATATTAACATATCACTTCACAATATAAGGATTTATCCATATTTAATAATATGTTATAACATTATCATTAACTATTTATTGATGGAACCATTTATCATAATCTTATAAATGTTAATTCTTTAAAAATGATCAAAACCAACCTCTTAGAGTAAGATATGAAGTGGAAAATGACCAAATAAAAACCAAATGATGAAATTGTTCCTATAAAATAAAATTATATCATTTACATTTTCATATGATCTATATCCAAATGGAAAATGAATTCCCACAAATTATGAAAATGGTCATTAAATAAAATTTTGTCTTTTTATCATCATTTTAGATGATATAAATGTGATTTTTCATTCAAATTTGGTTTATTATTTTTTGGTAGTTAAACTTCTCAAGATGACCCTCTATCTTTTGGTAAATGTTATCTATCACTCTCTATCATTTTCTTTGATTTTTATCCATGCAAGAAAACAAATTTCCACATATTATCTCATATAACGAATCATATTTACATGCTACTTTATATATCCTTTATTTTTACAACCTTACATTAGTATGTATGTTTTATAATTAACCTTTATAAAGGGATTTTGTATGAATTAATTCCAAAATTTTAATCCTTTGATGACTAAAATGAATATTGAGGGAGAAATTCATTTTTAGGGGGTACAATATAACATAATGATGCTTAAATAATTTTTTTTTCAAATTAATAATTATATATATATATATTTATATGAATCACTGAGTTTATATTTCATTACAAGGAACACTGATTTTCTTTGATAGCTTGCATGACATGAAACAACCAGCTTCAGAGAACCATGAAATGATAATATTTTAAAGATAATCATTATATGTGAGCTGTTAAATAGATATTTATTAATAATATAAACTAATTTATTATATATATTTAAATTTCTTACACAATATGAATTTATTTATAAACTACAAATAAATAATCGTTTAATTTTTAGAAATGTTTTTTTAATCAACAAGAATAATTTTTCTTAAAAATTATTTTTTAATCTATTTTCCGAAGAATATTTTATAATTAGTTTTTAGAGATTTTAATTTTTTTTGTATAAAATTAACATTGTCTTATAATGATCTTTTTAAATTAACTAAGGGTGATATTTTGGTATTTATTTGAACATATTTATATTTCCATGAATATTCAATAATACCTATTTTTATAAAACTTTCATTCATAATTAATAAATTTAGTAATATAAATTAAGATTTTTTATAATGTAATATAACTATTATATATTTATATTTAGTCCACTTAATTACAGTCAAATCAAAATTATACTTGAGTTTAGTATATATTTATTATTGGGGTTAAAAAAAGTATTTAAACTATTTTAATGTGCATAATTATTCTACATTTTATTTAAAAAAATCATTCATAGGGAGAAATGTTTTAAATCAAATACATATAAAATATATATAAATTCTTTTTAATTTATACTCAAACAGTTATTATAATTAGACATAGGGCTAATATAAAATCATATTGTTCTTTCAAGATACATTTCTTGAAAACTTGTTTTTTCATCACATATACTTATTTTGTTTGAAATTTATTTTGTTAAACTTTTAAAAAGAAATTAAATTTTTTTTTAAATAATAATATGAAAATTAAAATTTTGAGATTTTTTTGAAATTTTGGAACAAATTAATTTTTTTGGATGAATAGTTAAATATAGACTTTTAATTAAATACTACATTGTCAATTAAATTATTTATAATTTTAAATTATATTTTATTTTTTTTAAATTAAAATTTATAAAATTATAAATATATTAATCATATTGGTTTCATTTTAATATTTTTCGTTTTTATGTTTGATATAAAAATATCATACACTTTTGGACAATTATATATGAAAAAACACTTTATCAACACGTCTTCGAGATGAATTTTAATTTAAAATTTTCTACTTTTGTAGGATGAATATGTAAAAATGCATTCCATATTTTTAATATGAAATATTTTTATAATATAATAATTTAAACATAATTTTTTACCAAAATAAATTATAAAAACAAAAAAAATTCATTACCACAGTTAAGGTAAAAAAGGGATTACCCGGAGTTATAAAAAAAGATATGGGTTAAAATGATGTAAAATTTTTCTAAAATATATTGGTTGGAAAAATTTAAACATTATAATTTATATTTATCTATAATCTTCTATTTTGGAGGCTTAATACATGATAAAAACACGATTATGGCTTTTTTCCTTTTAAAACCTTATAAGTGTTCCACTCACCTCACTTATAACATCCCACTCAATCTATTCTCTTCACACCATCAAAAACTTTTATATTTGAAAATATAAATACATATCACTTCTTGGTATCGATATTCTGATCCAAGAATCCTTATTTTGGGCACAAATCCATCCTATGAAGGCTTTTGGTAAAAAATTAAAGATATTTTCGAAAGGTGAGTTAATGTTCTTCAACAAGGGTTTTTATTTTATTTATTCTTCCACTACCTTGAATTTTTATTAAAATATGATGATATATTATCCAAATTTTCTACCAACCACATAATTTTTTAATGACCAAGAACCACTTCCTCTTCTATCAAACAGGTGACAAAATCATTATTTTTGTTTACAGAAGACTAACTCATTACAAACCAACACTATTAATTTTTTCCATTACCAACTCTCATGGTTGGATATGATAATAGATATAAAGTTAATATTTGATATTTATGAAATAATTATACATATGAATTCATAATATCACATATTCTTCTTTTCAAATTCCATTACATAGGGGATATGATAACATCACTCCTTTGTATGGCGGACTACCGCCTCATGAAGTGATGTGATTTGTTTCTAGAAAAATCATTACATAGAAGATAATATGGATAAATATATGTGATATACATAAAATAATAATGATATTAATAAAATTTTAATATTTATTAAATTATAATATGTCATTTTATTTTATACATTTTCACACATTGAACAATGATAATAACATTCCCGTACGTATGGACCACCATCTTCACAATGTGACATGACTATCTTTTCATCACCATACAACATGGATGTTCTATATATGTATATTTAATTAAATATTATGGTATTTATGATATGATGATTATTAGGTAATGATAATATATTACTTACCTCATCTCCATATTGATCATCGAAAAATGAAACACTAAGGATGTGTCGTACAACTTACTATCTCCATGACCGTAACATGATTCATTTCTAAAAACCATCATATTTTTTCCTTATAATTAATTTTTTTGTATAAATAACATTATTATTTCATTATTATTATTATCAAGATGATATAATCATGATCAATATAATAGGACCAAAATAAAAAAATAAAAAAATATGAAAAACGATCTTGTTACCTGAAACACAACTTTAACCGAGAATTAAAAAAAATATTTGTAAAAAGACATAATTAAATAATTTACTGTATGATATATATATATATATATGTACTTTTACTTATTAAATTTATAATAATTTTTTTTGTAAACATGAGGCTCAAATAAGTATGAATTATGTCAAGAATTATGGTAATAGATTTTCATGTCCCTTTTTTAATTTGGTGAGACACATGCCATATTCACCACCAATTTCATTTATATGATATATATAATGAACATGATTTTTTTTATTAATCAAATGAAAATTATTGTGATTTAAATATCCATTTTTGATCTCTCTTTCATTTTGTTCATAGTTCAAATGATACCAAAGCGGTAAGGTATTTTTTCTCAAATTTCTATTCTTGGAGAATTAAGTTATGTTATGAACCTTTATTTTTTAATGAGGTGTATATTAATACAATTTGATATTTTATATCATTAATATAATTATTAAAATTATATTAAATTATTTATTTACTGCTATTCTTCCATAAGGATTACAAATCAAAGTTACTGATGTTGTATGATTTTTATATTACAATCTCATCATTTATTGGGATTGTTTATGATTATGTCTCCTATATTGAAATATTATAATCTTCCTATATATTTCTATTATGATTTTTTACCTTGTATCTTTTTAAGGGGGTTTCAACTAATAATACCATTTTTTAGTGTTAGGTAATTAAAATAATTGAGAAAATGTATTTAATAAAAATTAGATCTATTTATCTCTTCTATTGAAAACCATATTTCTTACAATATCGTGATTTCTGAATTTTTTTAAAAAGTTTTGTAATAATTTTAAAATGGATAATTAAAAAAAAATGTACCCATATTTACTTTGTACAATTTTTTTTATAGTAATCTTGATATTTTTTAAAAAAACGTTGACCATTTGGATTTTATAGAAAATTCCAAAAAAATAATTTTTTTTAAAATGAAGATAATTAGTAGTACTTACTAATATAATGTATAATAAATGAATTCAATATTCCCATAAAGATTTTGAATTTTATTTTCATTGAAAATATTTTCTTAATTATTTGGGAAATTTTTATATTTGAAATTATTGATTTAAAAGTTAAAAATATTTTGAAAATAATTTCAAACGTTTTTTTCAAAGTGGAGAGGGTATTTTCTTAAAAATATGTTTTAAATGATTATTAAAAATTTATTTATAATTTACTAATGTTTATTTTATGTGAATATAATTTCCAATATGATTCCTGTTTTAAATTTTATTTCAAATAATCCTTATCTTCCTCAAGAAACGTTCTACGTGATTTATCTTTTAAAATCATTTTCGATATACAACTACATCATTATATGTATATAATGATTTTATGTGAATATTAACCAAGCATATCAATATTATTCATTCTATGAACTTTTCATGTTGAAAATATTTTTATGTTCCCCATTTCACATTCATTGGTTATACCAGGAAAAAAAGATTATGAAACCCATTTCCATCTAAAAAATTTATGCATTGATGAGATAATGAAATAATTATGAATCTTATATCAATTATATATGTTATGATATGATGAAATGTTTATGAACCCCACTACATTTCTTGGATTATTATATAATGAATTATTTATTATTTTCTTCCACCCATATTTTTTCATTATTAGAATTGTGGGACCTATATCATCCTATAATACATTGAAAAACTATTTATATATAATGATATAGGCAGGTTGGGAATGGGGAGTAAAATTGGTTCTATAAGTGAATTTTTTCACTATGATAGTTATGGGAGTGAACCTTTAATATGATTATGGTTTGTGTAGTGAAAACATTCAATATCGATTGCCTTGGAAGTGAGTCTTTACTACTATTGGAATTTTTTTATGCTTATGTGTATTCTAGAATTCCATGTGTTATGCCAATGGTATTATATCATGGATTATGTTATTTTATTTCTATATTATTAATGTTTAATGAAATCCCAATATTTTTTATGTCCCATGATTATGATCACTAATATGTAGAGTTTGGTTTTATGTTTTTTTAGTGTTCCCATACCCATATGTTCCTATTATGCTTAAATACCTACCCTCTTTACCCTTACCAAGCATCTAAGATCAACCTATCTTATGCTTCATTTCCTCATCTTATAAATAAATTTTTTATATAGGTTATGTTTATTAATATTACATAATGGAATGAAAATTATGGGGGACACTGAAGTTTTATCATTAAATAAGATGATAGTGGATCTTGTTTCCAAAGGCACTACACTATTCTGGCTCTATTGTGTGTGTTTGTTTAATTTATTAAATATTTATCTAAGATGATATAATATCCATATATAAAAATACTAGTTTTTTATAGGGATTTATACATGAATATGGGATATGTTAAACTTAGTCTTACCCATTATTGGGATTTTGTTTGATGCGTGCTATTAATGAATCTGTTTAATAGCCAGATGGAAGATTTTGTTTATATACATGTATTAATTTCCCAACAACATTAGACAATATGATATTCCTATTTGAATCAAATTGATGGTAGGTTAATTTATTATAAATTATATGTAAATATTGATTGAAAAAAATGTTATAAAAATGACTTGACCCATAGGCTTCAAGTTTTTAGAATCAATATGATAATGAAAAAATTGTAATCCATGGACTCTGTTAGATTATTCTTAAAGGGAATGCACATGGATTTTATGGGTAATGAAATTTAATCCAGATAATTATAATTTATAGATAATGAGTCAATTAAAATTATTTTAAATATTAAATAAAATTATTAAAATTAATATTGATCCATGAATTATTATTATTTTATAAGATGACTAGTTCTTAACAACTATAGTTGGGTTTTAGAGTGACGATATCTACAATTGATCATAGTAAATGTTTATTCCCTTATTGAATATGTGTTCTATATTATGTCTTGTATATTTTTAGATTTCATAAGAGACCCCAACCATGTTGTTTAGGGATAATGAAACCCAATTCTATCTTGGATATTGTTTTCCCTAACAATCTCACAAGAGGGAAGATGATAGGCAACACCCTCTATCACCGCCCTCCTCTCTTTGAAGTACTTTATGCTAGTATGCATGGGGATTAGTTTTTTGAATATGTGTATAAAGGGATATAACTTATATTTGTCTATTTAACATGAAATTAACTCTGTATATATAATCAAGTATTATTATATGTATTACACGTATATAATTTGAAAAATAGAGGTATATTACACAATTTATGTTTTGTTATGAATTTAGGAATAATATTTGATGTATGAAACATGTAATATAAGTTGAATTATCTTTTGAAACCTAATCATTTACAATATTTATAAATTAGTATGGGATTATCTAATAATATGATGCACGGGGTACAAGTAGTGATAAATATCCATGGTTTCATTGGGCTAGCATACAATTAGAGAGGGTGAGGTACCATGATGTGTGACATTGGGTTGGGGAGAAAAAAAGTGGGGTTTTTGTTTTTAAGTGTCCATCATGATTTATTATTTTGATATTTTATCTATTTTATTTTATACTTGGTGAGAGTTGGCCATATTGAGAATGATAACACTGAAGACCTATTTAACAGATGATTTAGTGTTACATATTGTCTCTAATTTTTATTATTATCATGTTTTCTTTTTCAATGGAGCATCAAGGGGGAATCCTACTATGTATAATATTATTCTCAACCCATTTAAATATATAATATTTTTCATGTTAGTTGGAGAAGGTAGGATATCAAGTTGAATATTACTAGTTTTTTCTTTTTCGAATGTTATTTAGGAATTGGATTCCCTTCCATGATTACTTTTTTATTACTTATAATGTTTTTAAGTTTTTTAAGTATAAAATGACCACAAAATTATATAAATGGATATTATTTTATATCAATATAAATTATAAGGATTTCATGGTTGAATCTCTCTTATTTATCTCTTTTCATCATTCACTTAGAGGGTAATGCCTCATATATGTATATATGACATAGCCTTAGTTCTATTCTCTAACTTGAGTTCTATTAGAGGTGTGAATCATGAAGTCATTATCCTCATTCCCTCATTTCCATCCTAGTAGGTGTACTCTTTGGGGGGATAGCCCATGATAGAGTGTCATATGAGGTTAGGGTTAAGGTATTTTATATATTTGGACTTAGGAACATGTGATAAATAAATTTGTTGGTATTTATATAGTGTTATCTAGGTTTGTTATTTAATCTAAACATGGTAGAGTATATGATAAATTTTTATTTAGGTACCCTAATGGTATGGTTCCTGAAATATTATATCTGTTAATCAAACTAAAAAAATTCATACTAGTTGTGTGGTGTGTACCTATGAATGGATATTGCTTCTTTTTTATATGGTTATTTTTTTAATGGGTATAATTTGGAATACGATAAACGTTAAAATAAAAAGAGGAAAGAATTAATTAAGTAATTAATGTTTTGAATTATATTTTCCATGCTTAGTAGAAGAATTTTTTTTTCATTATTAGTTATAAATCTAGGGGAATTTACTCTTTAGGTTCATAATGATGATTTTTAGCAAGTTGTGACCTGATATATTCAAGGAGTAGAGGTCAAAAATAGGAAAACATAGAGAAGAAAACTATGAAAATATATATTCTAGATTCTAAATAATTATGATGTCTTTATTTCAGAATTAGTCACAAAAGAATAGTTAGAGGTGGGGTACCAGTTTTAGTTTGATCCATGCTTGGATGGAGAACTAGGTTTTGTTGGTCATGATAGGTCTGTATGGATTAAGGTGGCAGTGTTTGATATTGTTCTTAAGGGATTTTCATGAGTAGGACATCTCATGGTAGAATTTTAGAGACCATTTCAAGGAAGATTTTATTTCTTTGAATGTGAATTTAGTAAGTCTTGAAGAACTTATTATCATTTTATAGGGGGGTTTCAATGTACGAGGGTTCCAAAATAATCTTTTATGCCTTATATGATATAATTTGGACCTGCTTATTTAAGAGGATCCCAAGTAGAGGCTTTCTGAGGAGGTTTTAAATTTTCTAGAACCAAAATCATGTCTCCCTATTTAATATGTTGAATTATCTAAAGGTGATATAAAGGGTAGATGAATTTAGAAGATTCCATCTAGAATATGATCATCATGATAAGGAATTTATCAGGATTCATCATGAATTAGTGTTTTTGATTAGGACTCTCAGTTTTCCTTGGTAAAAAAGTTTTCATATATCCAAGGGTGGGTCCAAGAACTCAAAAAACCATTTAACAAGGGATGGAATCTCCAAAAAATATTCCATGGGATCCTACATGTGTTTTTATTTTAGTGTATTGGGTCATATATAGAGAGTTATTGACCATTATGATTATTAATCATGGGATATATGATCCCATTTGCTTTCCTATGCTAAGGTAGTTTCAAATGAAGATGAAAGAGTAGGATGTACTAGATTGGGGTTAGTAGAGTAGAGATTGGAGAAGAAGATTAAAACCCTAATATTATCCTCTTAATTATAGGGATGATTTGTTCCATCAACTTTTTCTTCATATGGGTTGTATAGTTCATGAAATAGACTATTTTCATCTTAATTCTCTAACATTTCTAGTATCTGGTGAGCTATAAGTTGTTTGAGGGGACCTTTTCTTAATTTATATATGGTTTTATGGTTTGTTTGATTCAAGAACTACACACCACATTATATCTGATTCCATAGTCTATGAACTGGTACATGTGGTGGTGTGGATTATAGTTCTTACGACCCTATCTATAATAGTTGTAGGTCAATATCATATATACGAATTTTTTAGATATTGTGAGATACTTTTGTTGTAGCCTACACTTTGGGATACTTTATTTATTTAAATATATGGATTTATGAAATCACACATCATATGGAGTGGATATATTTGATATAGGTCATTATATATTTATTTAGGAAGAAATATTTGTTCTATGATACTGATACAGAGAAAGAAGTGTTCATTGGAGAGTGAGACACTCATTTGAGCCATAGGTGTGTTCTCTTCTTATTTCCCATGATAAATGTTTTTATGTTCAATTATTCAAAGATATAACCATTAGCTATTCATAGGTCTTAATTAGGGAAACATAAAGTTTTTTCTGGGGAGGTTGTGGCATCACTCCCTCGATGGGATATTGACTTTCATATCTAGCTATAGTTGGAAATTTCACTTATCTCAATGTCTCTATATATATTAGTAAATTTTGAGTTACAAGAACAAAAAGGTACTTATTAATTATATATTTCAAAGTGTTTTTTTCGAAAAGTTTTCCACATTGGGGGAACAAGGTTTTATTTGTGGGTGATGTCGATGATATATTGCATAGTTTTATCGTTTATTGTCACATGAACAATGTGATATAGAAGAAATACTATCCTGTTACACATATATACTATTTTTTAGTCAGTTAAGAGGAGATATTTGGTTATCAAGTATTGAAATTTGGTTAGTATATCATCATATAAGGCAGTATGATGATGATATTCTGAAAACCTCTTTTTATGTCATATGGTAAATTATGATTTTTATGTGATTATATTAGTGAGATAAATTCTATATTTGTGTTCATGTTTCTAATAAATTAAATTTATAGAGATTTAAATGATATGATCATGGTGGAATTAATATATCACATCCTTGTGTACTTTGTATATTTGGGTGTATGTAAAGCATCTATGTCTGAATTTTGGAGTTTTTCATGGTCAGTAGATGATTGTGAATTTTTCAATGTTTGAGTTATGGGCTCATGAATTTATTTTTATATGGATTATTTTTTACTATTAATGATTATCTATGGATAGTTCAATGATAGATGTAGTCGATTCATCATATTCCCAAAATGAATTTATTGATGTGTATAGATTCCTTAGTCTTTATGAATATTATAGGAAGTACATAGATTATTTCTAATGGTTTGTGACTCCTATAAAATCCTTGACTAGAAAAGATCATTATTTATTATGAATTGACAATTTTCAGATATATTATGATTCACATATGGATATGTTTGATAGGTATTTAGTTCTTTATCAACAAGAATAGGAAGTTTCATTTGAAGTTTTTATTATGTTACGCATTATGGGTTGTGATGGGTTCTGATGTAGTAGATATGATTTATTTGTATTGTATATTATTATTTATGTACCCATAAAGAGAACTATACCACTAAAAATATTTATTTTGTGGGAGTGATGTTTAAATTGATTTTTTGGGTGATATTTCCTCATCAATGTTAATTTTAGGGGGGTTTAATAATCAAAACAGCCTAAGATATATCTTATAATTTCATGTAATGAACTTATTTTAATGATAGTTAATGGAAGTACTATAATATTATGGTTGATATTTCACATATATCATTCAATTTTAATTTTTTAGAAGATGCGATGAGTTGGAAGTCACATAGTAGTACCATGGATGAATAATATTAATTATGGGGAGTGATGGAAGAGCTATCAATGACAAATATATATATGGGAGAGGATGGGGGTAGTGGTTGTATTTTATAGATGATTGTGTAGTAATATCTGGTAAACAATATAGAGGAGAACCATGTGGGGGGATTTTGATTTGGAGGTATGGAGAGACTGAGGTTTTTTTAGTGAATCTCTGAATGGTTGTTCTAAGGATGAGTAAAACCAAGGGGTTTTTCAAAAGAGGTTTTCTATTAATTTGGAGATTCATAAGATATTTATTCATTGGTTTCATAGATTATGGTTTTTATACCTCCTAGTCTGATGAATATGTGAATTTCTCTAAGAGTAAAGTTTTGGTGGCTTGGGTTAAAGAATATATCTAAAGAGTTTGTTTCCCAATGTTTACTATACTAGAAGGTGATTACCAATAACTGTATTCTTGATGGTTTTATATAGTCATAGAAATTCCTCAGGGGAATATAGGGTACATCATAACCTCATGATTAGGTTGGCCTCAATACTATATGGGTGATATAAAAACATTTCATTAAACATTCCCACTTTTTATTAGTTTAGGTGTCAAGTTCAGTAGATGTTTCATTGATGTATTATCTATAGGTGGGGTGAGACTCAAAAGATTCAAATTGATGATCATCTATAATAATGATCCTTGTTTTACCTCTGGAATGTAGAGAGGTGTCCATAATGGTTTTGGTTCATCATTACTCTTTAATACTACTATTCATCCATATATATATGGATGATCACATATAGAAGTCAATACATACCTTTGAGGACATGTTTAATTCCTTCATCTTAGATTTTTGAGGATAATTGATGGGGAACCTAACATTGGTTTATTTTTCACAAAAAACTAAATTTTTTAACTCCAAAATTTTTATGAAAGCATTTTCTTCTTTTTTATGTATAAAATTTTTGTTCCTCTATATTTTTTATTGGGGTAGAATTTTACATAAATCTCAATTTAAAGATGGTGTATAACCTGGTAATGCTGGTTGAACTAAATCAAGAGAGGATGAAATCAGAAAATGATAATTAGAAGTCCAATGTGGATCTTAGAAAGAGACATATGGAGTTAAATGTCACATATTATCTATTCAATAAGGTGACTCCACATCAGGGGAAGTGAAGGTTTGAACATATAAGAAATATTTAACCCTGGGTTTTTGTACTATTTGATGTTTCAACTTATATTGGATGTATGGATTATCATATATAAATCCCCCATATAGAAGTGTAATACATGTTGTTTTTCATGTTTCATTGATATTACATTTCCATCATTATGAGTATCGCAAATTTTTTAAGAAGATATCAATTTTGACTATGATTTGATCTTTATGGTGAATCCTTTGGAGATCCAAGAGTTTTAGGAAAAGGTGTTGTATGGGTGTGCTATTCCCTTGATTTTTGTATTGTGATGACACCATGTACTGGAGGATAGTGCATTGGGATTTTAGTTTTACACACATACTCTGTATCCAAATAATTTTTTAATTACCTATTATACCATTGTAAATATAATTTGTGTTTTTTGAACACTTTTTTAGTTTATGGGATTATTTTTATCTTATAACAATTTGTGGCCTTCATCTTATTCGAGAGGTATCTCCCAAATGGGTGTTTTAGACTTGGTTATTGATGAATTATGGGATTATGATTATTTTCATTGAGTGAGGTGTTTTAGATCCTTTGATGGTGAGATACTTGAGTTATATCATGTATATTGGTAATTTTTTTGGACCTTCCATCACTTTTCACTCCATGTCGATTTTGAAATTTAAAGGATAATAATTGTTTATTGGTTTCAAATTTGACGTCATGGGAAGCTGGTAGCCATTACATTTTTGATTTTTTAGTGTTAGAGGATCCTAGAGTAGGTTTAAAGGAATATTTTAGAGGATGGTTGATAATAAGAAATATTATATAAAGGATCCTTCAAAAGCACTATATTATGGGATTATACAGTGTAAGAGTGTTGGTTTCACCATAGGTATTTAAAGATGATTTAAAAATTTATGGTGTAGTTGTGGAATGGTAGGAGTGTTGTGGAATAAGGGAGAATATGATGTAAAATTAAGCTATTTACATTTTTTAGGAGATAGGTAGTGGGGGTTGTTTATGGAATATGTCCTTCCCAATGGTTGGGAGGGTTTTGTGTTGAGCATGTAGCTACGACATACAAGATCAAGTGTGATTTTACATACACTTGGTGGTTTCTTCATGGTTACTATGGTCGTGTCATCAACCTAGATCAATTTTTATAGGATATTACTCTCATACATATATATTTCTCTAAAAAAGGGGCCCCAAATTTTTCCCACCTGTTGTGTTGTAGAATTCACATGATTATCTACTCATGTGGTGAAGTCTATGGGGCCACACCATGGACCTACATTTATTATGGGTTTTATAAATACCCCCAATACCATTTGAATATATTTTTCTACCACTTATCCAAGTCAACCACTGGTTTCTTTTCAGTATTATTCAAAGGATGAGATTCCCCTTTTAATAGGGATTTATCCCTGGAATCCCATGATCAATCATTGATGATCCAACATGATTTTTACATAATTATTGTAGTTATTTTGCACTATATTATTTTATTTCACCCCGTTTCCACCTCCATGTAATTTTGGTTTCTCGTCATCACTGAAATATATATTTTTCAGTTTTTTTTGAATTTTTTGGTTTTATAATCCTTGTTGGGATGTATTTTATTATAAGATAGGAGATCAGAGTCCCATGATGTCGTTCCTCTCTCACGAGAAGAATTTTTATATTTTTGAGCTAGTGAATTTGTTACATATCGTATTTATTTAAATTCAATATTAAACTGAACGTGGTTTAACTCTTTGTATGGTGGGGAATTGATTAACAAAATTATTATTCTGACTTAATTAATTATATATTTTTATTTTTTTCAGGATATCATATCGTTTTTTCCACCGTGATAATGGTTTTTTATTATTTTGGTAGATAATGTGTTGAAATTCATATTCATTATATAGAATATTTATTTTCAGTTATTATACTTTTGATTAATATTAAATTAGTAAATAACATATATTATGTGTTCAATTTATTAGATTATTAATAAAATAAATATATATATTTATTAATTTTGGTGTTTTTATAATTTTATGTAATTAAAATTAATGAAAGTATTCATGTTTAACTGAATATTCTATTCCACCTATTAACTTAATTTGATAATGAACATGAATATGTAAGTTTTTTTGTTGATAATAAAATTAAACTCATAAGAATGGGAATTATAATTATCATAGATTTTTGAAAATGGAATAAATGGTTGGAAGCATGGTAAAAAGATGAATGAGTATTATAGATGATTTTATAGGTTTCACATAAATGGATCATGTGAATAATATATCAGTTAATTATAGATAGAATATGAACTGATTTATTGGTAATAATAATTATTTGGGGCAATGATTTATTTTATTTATTTAGAAGGATAACCACCCTATTTTGGGGGCTATGAGATACCATAATCATGTAAACATTTAATGACTACTTCTTAGGGAAAAGATTTCTATATATTCTATAGGTTTTTGTTTATAATAATTTTTTTGGTCTATATATTTTCCATATAATGTAATGTGAGCAAATAAAAAGCTATGAAATGTGTGGGGAGGCCTAAGGTTACAGTTTTAGTTGACACATGAGATGGTGTGATTCATGGGTATATACATGAGGGTGTTGGGGATGATATTGAGTTTATGGAATTAATTGAATATATACATACATATTTTGTTATTAATCTATATTCATACAATAAATTAATCTATATAATTTCCAAATGGTCAAGTATCATTATTTATATGCATTACTTTCCTGACTGCTTGGGGGGGGGGTTTGATTTTATTTCTTTCATTTACATGATGGTATATTAGGATGTATTCTTAGAGTACCTTAAATTTTATAATGGTAATAATTTTTAAAAAATGACATAAACTATATTTTTTGAGATACTAGAATGTAAATTATAATGATAATATTGAGAAAATATTATCTTGGTTAGAATATTCCTAGATGGAATGGACATGGATTTTATGGTTAATGAAATCTAACCACCCTAATTATTATTACGAGAAATTGAATTAAGTATTGTGATTAATGTTTTTAAAATAAATTTATAGACATAATGTATCACCTTAATTCATATTTTCTTATAGGTTTTATATTCTATAACAGAGAAATTAGGGTGTCTGAGTGATAATAAATGTAGTTGAGCCTTGGACTAGATTGTGCTTATAGTTTTGTTGTAAGTTATATTATGTCCTAAATGTTAAATTATTTTATATTCTACCTCCCTGAAGATTTTTAGGGAGAATAACACCATGTAGACACTAGGAGAGTGTTTTCCACAATATCTTAGGGGTGAAGATAGACGAATGAAAACCCCATATGACCTTCTCTTATCTTATGGTAGTTCTATGTACTAGTTCATACAGTGGTTAGTTTCCTATATATGTGTATAAAGAGATAAAATATTTTGTTGTTTTCTCACACACATGTATCTATGGATATAGTATTAAAAGTATTTATAAATGTATTTTGTGTATAGGTTGTGATGGATTGAGGTACCTTAATTTTTTCTATGGGATGAAATGGATTTTTTATAATATCTGATGTGTGATACAAATCATATGGGTTGTTGTGTCTCTATTAAACTAATCATATACTATATATGGATATATGAATAGTGTGATTTTTTATGTGATTCACGTGGTAAATGTTTTGATACATAGACCATGTGTCTCTAGGATGTTTAACTTTTGGAAAGGGATGACTTAAAATGTGAAACATTGAAGAAGAGTGGAATACTAGAGGGTAAATTTTATCCGAGTTCCCTTATTAATTTATAATTATTATATATTATCTAATTTTATGTGATCCATGATTATGGTTATGCAATGTAAGACTTGATACATAGTATACCAGTTTAATTGGTGAGTTAGTTTCATATTTTATTCATTATTCCTTAATATTATTTAATTATATTTTGAATTAGATGCTTTGGGGAGGATAAAACTAGGTATACTATTATTCTCAAATCACATATATATAAATTTTTTTAGGTCAATATTATAATGTTGGAGATCATTCTACATGATACTATCCTGTTTTTTTTGTATGTTTTTTTTGGATTTTATAGCCACTTCCACATTTATCATTTCGATACTGGTAGTTACCAATCTAGTTGTTTTAGTCTTTAATGACATTACAGGTATGTAATTTGATTTTCATATATATATATATATATATTTATTGATAAGAGATTATTGTTGTATAATCCTTATCACCCTCTACTTCTTGATTCTCTTAGAGGGTAATGTATCAAATTTTTATTTATGATATACACACATTGATAGTTTCTAACATGGGGCCTACAGTAGGTGGGACTTAGGTGGTCACTATCCACCTTCTCTCATTATATTTATTGGATGTAAACTCCTAGGGGGTGTGACAGATCAATCCTTAAACAAGTAATTCCACGACTCTTTCAAACATGTTGGATGTATTTTATACATATTGTTTTACTTTTAACTTTTTTACAGTTATAACAAATTTTTAACTATGTAGCTTCTGTGTTATTAAAATTATAAAATAACCCCCAATTCAAAATTTGAGTGTAATGAATGAAATATTAATCATTATTTAATCGAATTTAGAATCTATATAATGTTGAAATATCTATTATAGTAAAAAAATATATGAAAAATATAAGATTATTATCCACAATGAATTATTTTCTTTATCATATTTATAAATTATTTATGTAATGATGACATTCTTATTCTCTAAAAATGAAAACATTAAACCTTAATTATAATTAATTAGAATAAGATGGTCTATAGTTACCAAAATAAACCATTATTAAGATCAATTTTCCTTAACTCATCATCCTCCATCCATCAAACTCAATTTTTCTAATCTGCCACTCCTTAATGATATCAAGTTATTCATAATATAATAATTTATAGATATCTAGATTGTTTATGACTATATGTTTCATTATACCCTAAATTTGAAAATATAAACCTCCAACATCTTGTTCATGTGAATAATATCTGATTAAAAACATATAAAAATCCACAGATTAAATTTTAAATACATGGTCTACATTGATATTGAAAAATGGATTTATCCTACCATTCTCACTCAATATTTTTATTCACTACCTAATATTAAAAAATTCATAAAAAAATCTATAAAATATAATAATAATTATAATAATATTTTCCTTTAATCTAATATATATATATATATTCAATCATATTATACTCACAAATAATTTATAATTAATAGAAAATATACATATTTTCTATTAACAGACCACTCATAATTGAATATTATTATCATAATGAATTAATACATTTCATTTTATAGGACATTTTACGATAATTACATTAATATTATAACAAGACTAGTGAATTTAAATTCATATGTATATAGATTTCTGATGTTAATGACAAGATAACATGAAGTGAATATATTATATGGAGAATATTAATTGACACGTGGTATTCACTTTGAATAATAATAATTAGAACTCATATAAAGTTTCTATTGTGGAAATGTAATCTCATATATTGGATAATACTTTTAAGAAGAAAAATATTGACATTAATTTTATTATTATATTGAGGATGTAAAAGATATTTCATGAAATGAAAGGATTATCTAAATCTAATATAAAAAATAAGGAAATTACATAGATGATCAAATATTATACACATCTCCTAGAGTCCTAGTTAAAAACTAATGGATTTATAATTTCTTCATGTGTACCAAAGGCTACCCAATGGCTATTAATGGGTTCCTTATAGACACAAAATAGATTATTTCTTATATTTATTCCCATCATCTATCCGTCAATGTTTTTTTTGGGTTTTCATCCACTATAATATATATATATATATATGTCATATTAAATAGATATGATAATGATATGGTTAAACAGAAGATACACATTACACATATTTCAGATAGTATAGATAAAAAAATTGATATATAGTTCAAATTCGACATAGAGATTTTACCATTAAATAAATTCAATAAATTGATTTTAAAATATAAAATATGAATAATTAGGTATGGATAATTATTTAATAGTAAAATGGATCATGAATTTAAGATAAATAGTGGGAGGGATCCATAAATAGAGGATTGAGTACTGTATCAAAATTTAATAATTTAGAATAAAAATATAATTTTATCATAACAGAATATACATAAAATATTTGATTCCTCCAGCGTAATGTTGATTCATATATATTGAAATTATAATTCCATATCATGAATTTTGTATAAATATGATTCCTATTATAGTAGAATAATAATCAGTACAATATTTTATTATGTGTTGATGAAGTATCATAAAATAATAATAATAAATTTTTATAGGTATATTATCTTGAATAGTATTTGATATCATTATATTATAGTAAAATTAAATTGTATCATAATAAATCATCTTAAATTATAAACATTGTGAATTTTCCACATCAATGATATAAATATTCCATATCATTAAAATCATGCTGGGGAAATTAATTCAATGAGGTTTTATATATAATTTATAAGAATAATCAAGTTGGATACATACATCTTCATATCAAGAAATTGTTGACTAATTTTATATAATCATTTTATAACAATCTTGAAGTTAGGGATGTTAGTGTGTAATGTAAATAAGATATTAAATTTTCAACACATGTTTCATTATTTTAAGGATATAATATAATTGAGTTCAGAGAAATTATATTATTTTAATTTTATTCTATGATATGGTTATACCGGGTCATATGATCCATTTTATTAATTTCATACCATGGAATATTCAATTATTAATGTAAAGTATTTCAAATTATTATTGATTCTTATATGTATGTTTTAAATTTATATAATTATACTTTAGAATAAAGATGTTTACAAAACATAATATATTTCATTTAATATAATTGATGAAGGAGGTGGTTTTTCAAAAACAAAATGTGGTCCTTAGTTACTTACACCATAATGAATCATATATGAGTAAATAATTTTTCTAAGAACATATGTTTCACCTATGATGATTATTAAAAATTTATGATTTTTTATCTATGTTTAATTTCATTTTTATTTTTAGTTTCTACATATTATTTTTTTATATAATATTTCTATTATTGATTTACTATTTTAATATTGGTATAAATAATTGAGTTTATATATTTTATAGTGTGAATTTAAATATTTATATGAATAATATTTTTCAATATCACCTCTATATTAGCTTCAATGTGCATTGTTTCATTATGAATGCATTTTATCCTATGTTGGAAAGTGAAAATATCATAGTGGTTTATCTAAACAATGTTGAATAATTGATGTTTTAGTAATTAAATAATAATTAACATTTTATAATTTTTTATGAAAAGGTTTATTCATCCAAAAAGGACTAATAAATGTGGAGTTACCTATGGAATATTTACAACATTGATAAAGAACATAATGATATAAAGTTATTTGTATTCATCAGTCAAATTAATGAGGCCCTAAAACCACATGGTTTTAGGGGGATGTTTAAGGATTCAATGACCATCATGAAAATTATTAATTTTCTAAATATTTATTTGATGTTACAGTTTTCAAACTTAAATAAAATGATCAAAATTTTATTCTACATTAATAATTTCAAATGAATATAATATTATATCATATGAAAATTTTTTTTAGAGTCAATAATAATTATAGTGTTTATAACTATATTAATTATAAATATATATAGGAATTAATGATATCTGAAAAGAATAAATAATCATATTTTTGATTCTAAAATTAAGGATACATATACAAAATATTCTATATTTATGTCATATAGCACATGAAACCATAGAAAATGTTAAGAAGGGTATTCAATAATGTTTAATTTGAATGTTTATTGTTATATTGATGGAGGAAATTTTATAATCATTTTCCATTAGATGGTGTTAAAAATGAATGTCATAAAGATGGTTCACATATAAAATATTTATAATGGTAATTTCGATTATCTGAAAATTTTAAATAAGGAATTAAAATTTAAAAAAAATTAATACGGGTAATAATTATTTAATTATTAAGGAAATATTTTAACATTAATTTTTATAAATTAAATAAGAAATTTATTCTAAATGTAGTAAGCATGGGAAAAATAACATTTCAAACAAGGATGATGAACTTTAATTTTCATGAAATATTAATATAAATGGTAGTGAAAATGAATATTAATATATAGAGTACACGTTAAATGAGTATTTCAATTATATTTTAAGTAATTATATTAGTGGTTTAACCAAATAATATTGTTTAATTATGGTATACCCAAAAAAATGTGATGGGGAGATTAATATTTCAATCAATTAAAAAATTTTATTGAAAAAGTTGAAAATTTGATTAACATATATGGTATAAATAAAAATATTCCAATATTAATAATGAAATATAAAAAATACAAAATAACTTTAAAATGATATATTAAAATTTTAAGGTTTATAATATACAAAAAATTAAATCAACAACATCACTACATGTAAAAAAAATTTCTATAAAAATAAACAATACTGTTATTTATCATGAATTAAGAGAATGTATTTATAAAAAATAATAGAAATTAATTATGTACATGAATAAAAATGGTTATATGAGATAACCTAATTTTTATGTTTTATTCAATATGGTCATAGTACTAGAAACCCATTTCAACAAATTTTATTTCAAAATTAACAATTTAAACAACATGTTTTTTTATTGCACTAACAAGTATAAAAAGGATTTAAATAACTGAAGAAAAATTAATGATATTTAAATTAAAAAATAGAAAATTTATTTTAAAATTAAATATATAACTTTATTGATTGAATTTGGTGACATCATGATATGTGTAATGGAATTTAATTTGGGGTGAAAAAATAAAGTATTTAAAAATGTTATTTCTTTATGATCCTTACAATGAATGTATATTAAACAAATATATAAATCAAAATATTTATATAACATATATATTTTTAAAATATTAATATTTGAGTATATTATAATTTATTATATCCATAATAATATCTAGGTCTCTTTAAAAAAAATAAATAAACTGTTTGGTGTTATAGTCATATTAAAAATTTGGCGTAGGAAAAGGTTTTCCTTTTATGTCAGTTCATGAAATTTTGGAGTATATATGCCTGTTAATAGTTTTATAATATCTAAAAAGAGTCTATTTATTTATATTTTAGATCAATATGGAAATTAATAAATTCCTTTAAATATAAAATAATTAATTAAATTTTATAAAAATATATAGTTCATTATTTTATATTGTGTAATTATTCTTATCATTTAAAATAAGAATATGTATTTTTTAAAAAATTATTAACATTATAAATTATTTATTAATGTATATTTTATGTCACTAAAGGAATAAAAAATTTAAGGATTTCATTCAATATTTAATCAAAATCATAGATGAATTCATATTGAAAAAACCTTTAGGGATAATTTTGGAAAAACTTATAATCTATATAGATTTATCCATTATAATATGTGAAATGGTTTCTTTAATGCTAAGTAAAAAATGTTAGAAAATATATTTTAATTATAATATATTATATATAATAGAATTGGAAGTTATTAAGGAAATTTGGATGAATTACATCAATTTATTGTTGCAAACAATTTGAGAAACAATATCCAAATTATCTATACATCATAACAAATTGACTGATAAATATGTAAATGAAAATATTTTAAAACATTATTATGGAATGGAATTCAAAAATACCATGATATATTATTTTAATAGATTAATAATCAGGATTAATCTACTATTAGATTTTGTTTGATTTCATTTCAATATTAAAATTTAGGGAAGCTATTTTAAATGATTAGAATAAAAATGGGATTAATTATTTCGAATTTATTTGTGATTGTGAGTCACCAAAAATTTATCGTAATGGGTTTTATAGTATGTGGGAAAAATTATATTCTAATAATATATTATATAATAAAATATAATGATTCATTTGATAAGATAAATAAATAAAATTATCCATACATTTTCTATTATTACTGTTTGATCATAGCTATTTATAAATCCAAAAAACATTAGGATATTAATGAAATAATGAAATAATAATTGGAGAGTAAAAATAATAATAAAGATTAAATTTATAAATAAGAATAGGATATAAATTTTTGGTGGAATATTTTTTGTCATAATTTATATGGTTTGGAATCATATATATAATATTAGTTAAAGAAATCAATGAAATTAAATTATTTTTCTTCCCATTCATTCTTAATTAATAATTATATATTCTAAATAGAGGGAATACATATTTATAAATAATTATTGCAGAAAAATTTAGACATTTATTCTATAATAAATTGATATAGTTTGGAGTTTAATGTGGGGAAATTGATGAATGTTGGGGAATTTTGATGTTTAGTTTGAAGATATAAATTTTTAATCATTAATTGTTATCAAGATTGTCATATGTATGTACATGTAATAATTTTTTTATTTATTTATTTTAGTTTCATATTAATTTTAGATGATTTATTAATTTTTAAAGTGTTTAAATATATGTTAGTTAAGATAGAATAATTGATTTTTAGATATTGTTTCATAGCATTTAAGGAAAAATAATAATTAATGTGGTTGAAATTTATTATAGTCTTAAATAATTTTGGGGAGTTATTTAGATATTTTTTTATATGTTATTGTTACTTTCAGTATATATCATATTACTAGATACATTAAAAGTTTTTTTTAAAATATTGAAGTGGTTTAAAAAATATTTAGGAAATAATTTTATAAAATTAATAGGGGCACTTTTTATTCCATTATGAGTTTTTTGAAACCATTAATGAATAAATAATATTCATTATGTGCTGTATAGTGGATATTAAATGGTACTATAAATTAATAATTTGAATCTTTACACATGTTAGTGCATTCTTAGGAACATGTTTTATTTTATTTTATATAAGTGAATATGATATTCAAGTTTATTTTTTTATTAATGTTATAAAAATTTAGTACATTTTATTAGTCATTTAAGGATTATAAAATGAAGTTTGGAGAAGAATTATATAAATATATAGGAAACTAATTACTATATTCCATTTATTTTCATATAACATTATTTGTTAAAAACTATAGATGTTAAATATGTACATGAGAAGTCGAAAGTATGATTTTTTTTTCAGAATAGGTTCTTTGTGAGATACACAATGTGTGGTTATAATAATTTTATAAATAAAAAAATCACCTTTGTGTAAATTTTGTAATGTTTCATTATATTTTATCAAAATAATATTTTAATGATACATTAATATAAATAAAAAAAATGACAAATTAATGAAGGATATTTTCATATATGAGACACATTTATATAATTTATAGTGTAATAGATACATAGAATAATGTTTATTGGTATCAGTCAACATGGATTCCTTTGTAGTAATTTTACTTAATAATCATTATTTTTAAAATAAAAATGTAATAAATTTTTTAATTTTTTAATTTTTCTATTATTGAGGAATTAAGACAACCATAAATAATGAGATTCGTAATTAAATTATATACATGAGTGTAACGATAATATGATATTAATAGAATATGAAACTATATTAACAAAATATTTTTTCATAATATTTGAAACCATAGATTTAATAAATATCAATTTAGATCAATATGAAAATTTCTACTTAATGAATTATTATATTATTTTTGAAGTAAACATGTAAAAAATAAGACAATTCCTTACATTTTGAAGAATATTTCTTGTTTGATAAGGATAATCATTTTAGGAAAAGTATATTATCTTTAAGAATATTTAATATATTTATTTTATAGTAATAAGTATTCATATAATCTGTATTTCATAATAATTTAATGATTGTGAATTTTCCTATTCATATATACATATATTTTATATTATGGAGGAATAGAAGTAAAAAAAACATCCATAAAGATATATATATTTATTATACAGTAGGGTTCTCATTTTATGATACATAACAAACTAAATTAAGAATTAACATTGCATGTTTTGAGATTTTGAATTAGAAACATTTAACTTCTTGATGTATTGAGAAAGTAATAAATCATAGTAATAAGGTGATAAATATGAATCAATTTCCTGATTGTATTTTAGACACATTATAATCATGCTTTCAGATATTCCTTGGTCGATATATATACATTAAAATAATTAAAGTGTATCGGATTATGTAGATGAATCATTATATTCCTAGGTTTTTTTCTTGTAATAATTTGACAACAATATAAATTATTTCACTGTTAACTATTTGGATACTATACATTTAGTGAATTTTATTTATGTACAAATTGGTAAAAAAATATAATATTTTCCACATATCGTAACAAATTGAAGAGGTTGAATTTACATGAAAAGATAAACATTTACTTTTAGAATGTCATAATAAATTACCTACCATTTGAAACATAGAGGCTTAAATAAAAAGACTCATGTTTTTTATTTCTTTCTTATCATAATATTTCAAGAGGACAAATTAAATTATATTCATAATTATTCACATATATATTATATTATCAAAATTTTGTAGAAAATATATTTCTTCAAAATAATGAAAAACATAAATAAATATTAAAGAAAAAGATACTCATATGTAAAATCTCATTCATCATTCAATTTTCTTATTTTATTGTTTAACAAATTATATTCAATATTCTTCTCTATAATATAAACTCAATAATTTAAAAAATTATCCATAAATTATGATCAAATAATGGAAGTGAAACCAAATTATTGAATATAAAGAAAAAAATTCATTAAATTATAAATTCCTCATATACTAATAATGTCTAAAATTATTTAATTTTAAAATTTTCACACAATTAATATCATATGATAGAATTTTTAAAATAATTCATTCTGTCGTTTTTTGTGAATTATATTTTCACCATTCAATATTTTTTCATCTTTCTATAAATTTGAAAGGGAAGTAACTACATATTTTTAATTTGAAATTATTTAACATTTCCTTGGTTGTTAATCTAGGTCCTTGAGTAAAAAAAAATCACATACCTAACCGATAATAGTTTAATAATAATAATCTAATATTGATACAAAAAAGTTTATGATCGGTAATAAAGTAAATATAATATTATTTTGGAATATATTACATTTTCAATTATATTGTAATATTTTCATTGGTTTAATATTTTGAATCACGAGTCACATAATCCTAAATAAATTGATATTTATTTATTCTGAATTTACCATTTGTAGGTTTCATAGAAGATGATGAATGGACATTAGGTAAATCAGATGAACTTTATACACCAAATCATAAGGAATTGAACTAAATAAATTGAAAGGTAGCTCTAAAATTATAATATGATTATAATATGATTATAATATGATTATGATCGTTATTTTGACATCATCAAGTGAATATGTACTACTGACTAAAACCATGATCGATTTTAACACATGAAATATTATACAAAATAGAATAAAGGTGTCATAAGACTCCAAACACTAGCTCTACACTCCACATCTATTTATAAATATTTTATCAACATGTCACCGTGTATCCATATCTAATTGAATATGAACATTAAAAATTTATAATTTCTTATAAATCATTTTATACTTCATTTGAGGTGTTCAAGAGAAATATTATTAGCCATAAAAGTCACATAAATTTATTATAATAAGAAACAACATATTATTTTTTCATTAAAAAATTTATCCTCTATGAAATTTGTTTCCCCTTATGAAAATTATAAGAGACCTTGATTTTAATGGTTTTTAATGTTTTAAAATAATACTTTATTTTATACAAAATGATTAATTTTGGTTTTATTGGGTATTATTGATGTCTCATGATCAATATTTATAGGGTTTTCCTTAGTTTTCTACTAAAATACTGTTGTTGAAGGTTATTATGCCCGGATGACTATGAGTCATGATATTTTGGAGTAGAAAAAATAGGGTATTATCATTTAAAAAGTGTATTTTGGTTATTGGGAAAAGTTTTTTTTCTCTCCCACTTATCATAATAACATCTATATTTTGACACCCACAATGTCCCCATTTATTCTATTGAATATTTTTTCAATATTATTTTAAACCAAAATCTCCTATTCTAAACTCTATTAAATTCTCTAAATTTTCTTATAAAAATAACCCATATAATTTCTTTTTTTCATAGATTTATGTTATTCCTTAATTATTTCCCTTACATATATTTTCATCATTTAAGATAAAATTCTGATTTCACTAATATATTTTCACATATATAAGACCAATATATGTACGATATCATATAGTTTAAGTAAATCATATTAAAACCTAAATGAATAATCTTATGTTATAGATTTATTAACTTATGGAATTGAAACATGTTTAGAAAGATAATGATGAAAGATATTCACCTATGCCTTCCTCATAAATAGATCATAATTTGTTGCATAAAAACAAAATTATAAATAAATTATCTTAAAAAATGATTAACTCAAATTTATTATAATTAATTAATCATCCAATTGATATTTTATCTTATAAAATTAGATTAATTTGATAAGAACAATGGTTACATACCAGTTATCTTACATATATTTATTTAACTAACGAAGGATCATTTTTATACCAAGGCTTAAGTGTATCATTCAGAGACAATATTTAGCATTATCAAATATTTTTCAATGTAAACATTTAATTTTTTATGAATCATATAGGTAGTCTTAAATATATGGAATGGATTATTTAAATAAATTTCAAATTTTTATGAATAAAAATATTTGATGAAGAAACAATCTCATATAACCTTATAAATAAATTTTTAAAAAATATGAATGAAAATATAGATGCTCATAAATAAATTTCTAGATCATAATTCATAATTGATTATATTAATGACCGAGAGTATAAAAATATATAAAGAGTAAAAATTTATAAATATTTGACATAATGATGGTTAATTAACACTTCCATGTGAATGTACACATAGAGTCTTAGATATAGTCTTACTCTAGAACAAGTTCAATTTTTGTACATCACATTTTTGTGAATTAATGATTATAACATGAAACCAAAAAAATTGTATTTATAATCATTCATGTAATTCTATTTCTCTATATGTTTCTTATTTATATGTCAATTTCTTAATGCAATTATGTGCAAAACATGTGTCAACGTATTTCATTCCATTATTGAACTATTTCTCAATCATAATTCACACTTTGATAAGAATGCAAATAAGAAATGTAAATGTATATCTTAAATAAAATAATTTCACCATTTATTAAAAGTTTCAATTTCATTAACTCAAATTTACATCCCTAAAATATAGTTTTTATAAGTAAAATATAAAAATATTGAAGAGTATAGAGTTATTGGTCTATACAATTAAATATATGAGCCACAAACAACAATAAGTACACTTTATTCTGTCATTCTCTTGAAATATTTCATTATATTTAATGTTGTTTAAAATTGAATATCAAAATCATTCATATATTTAGAGAGGATGATTTTATGTGAAGAATATTTTAGGAAATCAATTTGCACCAGTCATAAGTCATTTTTGAAAAACTATCCGACCGAAAAATTTGTATTATAGGTTATTAGGTTTTAGTTGAAAATAGAAATTCATTGATTTTTAATGATCTATTTGTGATGATGCTAAATTGAAAATACAGAATTAATATGATTAATTCACCATATTTTAATGCCAAACCTATGAAATTTAAAAGGATCTGAAGATTATCTACCTAAAAAATAAATGTACAAGTATTTATTTGAATGACAGAAGTCATTAAAAATCATGAAAGTAGACGAGAGAAATTTTATGCTACTAGATATGATGAATATGAATTGAACTCAAATTATATGGTTAAAATCATATGTAGACATAGTATAGATATGTTATTTATGGTTTTTAAATATTATAGACCATAATAAATACATTAAAAAATGTAGTTATCTTATAATGGTACATATATTTTATGACATCTAAGGTTCAAAACTATACAATTTTTATTTTACCCCAACATAATGATTGGGTGTAACAGAATTCAATACATTAATGGTTGGTTGATATAAAAAATAAATAATGTGGATCCCTAATTAAATCATAATATTGAACCTTATCAAGGTCTTTATTTTCTCAGAATTATTATACCCAAATTTAGATGAATTTAATAATCCTTTTGTAGTGTTACTATGTTAAAGAATTTCAAAATAAAAAATGTATTGGAATAGAAATGTTTTGTAAAGAAAAAACAGAATCTAAAACATGAGATGATATGTTTTAAAATAATTTTAATAATACTTTATATGATTATAGTTTTATGGTTGAGTATATGTTCAATTTAAATATGTTACCTATCTCGTTCTAAGAAGAAAATTCAATTTATTCTAAATATTTTGAAGAAATTTCCAATTATTATTTAATGTCAAAATATTTCTCGAAAAAATGAATAGGTTTCAATATTTCATCCAAAATGTATAATATTAATGAAAAAAATTCAGAAATGATAAATAATATGAATGAAAAAAAGATTGGTCACATCAAGAATAACTATCTATTGAATAAAGAAAATATTAATTATGAAAAAAATTTCCTTAAATGATGTATATAAAAAAATAAAAAAATCTGTAAAATATCAAAGGATTTCATATAAATACTTAACTACTGATTCATTAACGTACTAAGAAGAATAACAGTTCAACTTAATAGCTTATCTATGCTTTCTGGCTATGATTGATGAGGTAAAACCTATTTATTACACTTCCTTTAAATCTCTATATTTATGTATTTATATTAAAGAACCCAGTTAATGATTATAGATGATATAATATAAATATTAATGAATCAATAACAAAAATTTATATTTTATGATTTCATTTAATACTGTTATCAATGAAAATGAAAATTTCAAAACAATGTTCTAAATAAAAAATGTAAAAAAATTTCACTTTAACTTCCTATTTTGATAGAAACATTAATGCATTATTAAAAAAATATATTACCATGAAATGGTTTCTATAGTTTTTACTATAAGTGGAGTATCAAAATAAAATACATAGTATGAATAAATAAAGTAAAGAAAAAATTTAAATTTTATGTTATGGTTAAAATCCAAAAATCAGAAGAAATTAATCTATGTATGTGAAATAATAATTGGATATCTAGAATTAAAAAATTTCATTATTGAATTTATTTAAATTATTTCATTATATTTAGTACTAAAAATACTCATATAAGTGGAATAAAACATTCCCTTATGACTAAAAGGTTAGGATAAAAAATATGATGTTTTTTCCTTATATAAGAACATCTGTTTACCAAGATATTTAATAACTAACATAGTTTTACCAAACAGAATATGGGAAATAATTAATTTCTTAGGTTCATTTTATTTAAGTGGAAAATTCTTCTAGGATACTAGAAATAAATCTTATATAGATAGTGAATGTTCTAGGAATATGGGTAGTGAATTTTCCTTGTTTCACTATATTCTAAAATTGATGGAGGATATGTCAATTTCAATTACAACACTAAATTAATAATTATTGGATTTGAACTAGATAGAAAACCAAATTTAGTTTTCATTGTCAATGTTCATTATGTTGAATTATTCAACAACTATTCGGTTATTATATCTCAACATTGTGTTCAAACAAAGCTTATGGATTTTTATGAAAATTAAAGTTATTTCTTTTATTAGTTTTCCTTTATGTTTACTTAATTATAAAAGAATATTTCATAGAAATTATATTTTTTATTTTTTGTGAAAAAATAGTATACTTTAAGAATAATGAAAAAAATGAACCACAAATATGGAATAATATACCTTGAAATTTAAATTTATTTTCATCCAAAATTATCAAAAAGAAATCAAATATCATATTTTTCTGAACATAAATTTGATAAAAAAAATTAATCAATCTCTCCAAATGAAAAAATTAATCTTATTTTAAATATATTGAGAAAGAATCTAATTTAGACCATTTTAACTTATCCAAATATATTTTTTTGGACATGCTAAATCAAAAATACATTGAGGTATATTATATGTATATGTTTCTTCAATAAATGATTCATATTTGAATAAACTAATGAAAAAATATTCATTATTCCATGACATTGTAACATGGTTAGTTCTATGATTATAATTTTTTGTAATATAAAGGAAAAACACACAGAAATTAATCATTTGGTTTCCCAACCTCAGTCATTTGACTCATAGTAGTATTGACATGATTCCCTTGAAGAATAATTTTAGAGTCCAACTACAATAAAGAGAAAATATGTAGTTTTTTTGTTAATCCACATGATGATAATTTTATAGATACCCCTTAAATAATTAATACAATTATATAAAATTCTTATATAGATCTTCTGAAGTGGTTGATCAAAATTTTCATTAGGAAGTATGATCTTTTGATCCGAATCAGTACCTTTGGAAAATAAATGTGGTAAGGATTTATAATATATTTTACTTATAATATAATCATATCATGAAGAGGAATTAAATGTGTGTGTATGTAATATTTATATTGTGTGGAACAGGTTGGTTGGGTCCGAATATCCCAAGTCAGCATCCTTTCACTTCATATACCACAAATGAGTTATTAGACACCCCAACCATGATTTCCAATGAATACCATAATCTTTATCCACAATATATAATACGAAGTGCTACTCCCACCACTTTATAAAAGTTCATTTTATATCATATGGATATATATACTACATTGACCATGATAAAGATTTTTTTTGGAATTTCATATAGTACCTCTATGACAGTTACTTCTCTAAATAATCATGAATGCCTGGGTTCAATGGTACTCGATCCAGCACTGACACAACTTGTACGGAATTATAGACACCTATGTTTTGAGATATTCACTAGCACATAATCAAATGTATAATGCTAATTATTTCTCCCTAACAATAAAGCAATATATATATAATAGCAAAATTTAAATCCATGATCATTTGGTATGCCAAATATTTCTCAAGAAGAATGTACCATAATAAGATATATAAATATCCTAATGAAATATATAACATAAATAATAAAAAATTCATGATGATGAAATCATAGAATCCTTCAGTAACATGTAACATAGAGATATTTTAAAAGAAAAATATGTCTAATAACATACAAGATATGGAACACAAATCCTAAACGAATCAAGAAATATTACTATATATGAAAACTATATCCTAGTTTCAAAATTTTTTAGTTTGAGTATGAATAAATAAATTTTGTAATATATAAATAATATTCCAAATAAATATAAATAGTAAAGATTTTTTATATAATAAGTCCATTTTTAGAAATCTATTTCTATTCTTTTAATAAAAACTGGGTTTTATTACCTTTTGTGAGAGAATATTACAAATAAGTAGTAGATGTTTTAGAATATATATTTTAAAAAAGGTTATTATTTTTTGATTTATCATAAAAAAATTATATTAGGATGAAATTGTAAAACTTTTCTAAAAAATAAGATCTTCTATGAATAGTTATCATATATTTCTTTTTTTTAAAAACTATATTTTTATATTAATAAAATACCATGATACATTTTCTTATAAAATCGGTTCCAAGAAAAATTAAATCTCTTATATTTTAAATAATTCAATTAAGTTCATTGGTATCGATTTTATATTTTAGATTGGTATAAAAACATTTCAATATTTTTAAAATGCATTTATATGATATCCATTTTTAATACACCCAATGATTTTTAATAATAGTAAATTAAATTACTTACTATTGGTGAACTATTTTAAATAAATTTGAAATAAATATATTTTTTAACATTCATATAATACTTATTTTTATAAATAGGATTAATATAAATCCATTTGTATTAAAAAACTATATTTTTGTATTCTAAAAAGTGATTTTCATCAAATTGTAATAATGTATTAAGAAATTAAATTCTAAAAAATATAGGAATTGAATTTGAAAAAATAGGCTATATATTTGTAATCGGGTGGTTAAATATTTGTAATGGTCCCCTTTATTTTTCGACATATAAATAGTAACTATGGTAACACTTATTACCTCAGTAAATGGTAAATCCTATAAATATTGGTAAAAATTAAGTGTTAAGGACATATTTTTTTTCCTAAATATCATTAGATGACTAATATTCAAACCTTATCTCCTTGGGATAAATTTTTTTTATTTTTATTGAAGTGAATAATCCCCAGAATACAATATCTAGTACTTTCTATCATTACATTGACATAAGATAAAAGGAATCAGATCCTGATGGATAAATAAGTTTAATAGTCTTGGTAAACTAGATACATATATGATTATTACAATACATAAGAATATAAAAATTAAAACATAATTTTTTTTGGAAATAACATTTTTCTATATAAATTAACCCATCATATTATTCACACTAAACTTCATGAAATTAGAATAAAGGAAAAATAATAATGGTGAGAAAAAATTCTTATTAAGGGTTCAATACAATATAATTTTTAATGAATCAATGAAAATATTTATTATAGAAAGATAAATAAATAAAAATTCATTCTATGTAATAAATAATCTAAGAATGAAATTTTTAAACAATATGGAAGGGTAAATAATAGAACACATATTCCATTTAATCAAAAAACTGATAATGAAATTCAAAAAATAATATATAAAGGTAAATAACTGATAACACATTTCATATAATCAATAACATGACTATCATTATTAGTTAAAGAATTATAAATATTGAAAGGTAAATAACTAAAACCCATATAATTTAATTAAAGAATAGACAATGACATGCATACACAGATAATATCAATGAGAAAATATCTTGGGTAAATAATAACTAAATATTAAATGTAATAAATTCATAAATAATCAACACCTTATCTAAGGAACATTATAACTGATTCCTTAAATACCTTTTAGAGATGGTTTAAAATTATAGGAATAAACTTGTATAATTTGGACAAATGATTTGTATATTTATCCCCATAAATACATCAAGGGGAAATATAATGTCTGGGAACCACCCATCACATCCAGTCAAAATAATTATTCATATATCGAATAATCAATTTAATTAATCAACCATATTCCTTACCAAATTTTTTTATTGGGTAAATGATACATATTTATTAATATTTTCCTAGTCAATTAACTAAATTTAAAAGTTAACACTATATGATAAATTCATATACAATTTATGAAAATTAATATCCATCACCCAATAATATATATTTTTGATAAATGAAATTTCCAATGAAAACATATTATAATAAAGTTATTGTTTCAATAGAATGTTAAAAATCAAATAAATAAAGTGATATTTCTATATAACTTTAATCACTTGAGAATATTTAAATCAATTACCCCTATATGAAAGGATTCAAATTGAAACTTATAATACAACGAAAAATGAATTATCACTGACATTACATGTCAATGGGGTAGTATATATACCACATAAAATTTAATTGGTGTATAATAATAGAAACGTGTCAATGGAATGTGCATTGAGAGGAAATACCATACCTTACACTCCCTTTCAGTTGAATGCCCATTAAAATCTTATAAAATATTTTTAATAATGTTTTTACTTATTAAATAACCATATTAGTATTTACTATATCCTATATTATTATCTTATAAAATCTTTTTACCCTTTCATTAAGAATCTTTCTTTATTTGCATCGTTTTTGATCTTAATTACCTTGTTTTTCAAGAATATTTTGACTTATTATATTTATTCCTCTTACCTTTTTCCTAATTTTATCAGTTTTAAAATGTAAACCAAGAATAAATATAATATATTTTCCTTATATATATATATTTAGTAATGTATATAATTTTGTGTTAGGAAATGAAAAACATCATTCATAGAGATAACATATCGTACATTTCTATGAATGTTTTTTTTGATTTTATTGTAATATTGAATGAATGAAAATTAAATTATATATAAATTGTCATTAAAATTTCAATATTATTTAATATATATCATATATGTTTTTTAAAACCACTCGAAATATATTCCATATAAAGAATGAATGAATCACATCGCTTCGTGAGGTGGTAGTCCTCTGTACTCAAGAGTGGCATTATTGTATTCCCACAAAAATGGAAATAAGGAAGGTATATATTATATAATAATTATAGATTCATAAATAAATCATAAATATAATATATCTATATATCATATATGAATAATAGTCCCATTAATGTTCATATCTCTGGAAAGTGGTAATGGATGAAAGAACAATATCAGTTCATGAGGATATAACACATTATACATATGAACGATTATTGTGTAAGACATTTGATGGATGTGTTTGACGTTGTTAGTAATACCCTTAAAAAAACAATATATTAGTATACTTAGGATAAATAAGATATTATATTATCCTAATATATTAAAAATAAAGGAGGTGGAGTAAGAAATAAAATGAAAATAATTTAAGAAGAACATCAAAAATTCTTTGGGTATCCTATATAATTTAAAAATAAAACACTTAAATGATATTTTTATAACCTAAATAATAATTTTAGGACTATAAGAGGGATTTATTGGAATTATTTTCTAATATTTAGATGATATAAATTACTTGATAGGTGTGAATATGGGAGAGTGAGTACATTTTTATAGTTAAAGAAGAGTGGAATTCTTGTAAATACTCTGAAATATTCACCATTGGGAGGCCTTGAATAACTCATGTGACTCAAATATTAAAAAATAATGGTCATTAGGGTATTTATAGTTGATAAAAAACTATACCAAAAAAATAAAAAATATTCATTTTGTTTCATAACTTCTATTTTTCCTTAATTTTATCATTTATATTTATTATTAAAGAACCCAATTTTCTAACCTAGGTAATTTATCCATTAAGAAAAAATCAAAGATAATATTACTTGAAAATATATAAACAATGATTCTAAATATAATATTTTAATTCTATAAAATAGAAATTCCCATGTATGTTGTATATTAATTTTAACAAACACACATGTAGTTCATAAAAATGTTGCTTTAACTCTATGCGTACTAACATATTATTTACTATTTATGGGTAAATATTTTCATTATAAAATATATAATTTTACTTTAATGGTATATATTTTATATCTGTTAACATTTAAAAATAAATTGGTAGATAATATGATTTTTAGTAATTTTAAATCAATTAACAAAATAAAATTTGTTATAAAAAATCCTTAGTGTAAACTTCAAAATTAATAATCTAATTTGAAATTTAAACAAATATAATTATTCAATTAAAATATATCAATTTCACATATTTTTGACATGATATATTCATCTAAAAAAAATTTAACATAAAAATTTATTCAAATTACTTCACTTTTAATAGTTTTAGTGTCTTTTATTTTAGTTAATTGTAAACTAAATAATTATTTTATTAATGGTTAAAAATAATTTTATATAAATAAATAATATCTATAAATTAAATAGAAATTATTATTAAAGAAAAAATTACTTATATTTTAAAATAATTTTTATACTTAATCCTATTAAATTTTTATCCCTTTCCAAAGCATTATAGAAATTTAAATAATGAAAACATTTTTTAATTTTTCTTTACTTAACATATTAGAATGGTAAAATTCATGGAATAGTGACACCTAGTCTCATATATTTACATAATAAAATCATAAGTGTCTAAATATGAATATCTAATGGTTTTTTGACAAGTTTCTAGGTCATTTTACCCTTATGATTAATGTTTAGTTCTATGGAAAATATGTTTTTTTCTTAATCACTATAATTAATTTAAACTACTTTCACTAATCACTTTGGTAAAAAATTAAGAGTCCTATATTAAAAATTATAATGTTTTATTATTTTAAATATGTATTCTATTATAAAAAATTGAAATAAGAGGAAATAATTAATTTAAAATTAATCATGCATACATAACAAGAATGTTGGGGTTTAAAGTAAAAATGATCAAAATCTTACAATGGTTTTATATATAAAATTAACAAAAACATTATTATAATGTCCTAAATTAGATTAATATATTTATAATTGATCTATTTTTCTTTTAAACCAATTTATATTACAATTTAACATTATAAATTATTTATATGAGAATTTATTTGTCAACTAAAATTAAATATATTTAAATATTCATAAAAAATGAAGCTTTTTAGAAATAACCAAAAAACCACCCCAATATAATTTTAAAATTATATTCTCTAAAATAAAGTTTATTTGGTCAAATAAAATTAATAAAATAGTCGACATTTAGTTTTAAAACAAGTGCTTCATTTAAAGGCTGCAAAACTCCCATTAGTAAACACAGATTCTTATACATTAAATTGGATTTTTTCTTATCACATGCCAATCTAATCAATTATAAAAATTTTAAAAAATATATTGAAAATATAATATATAAATTTAATTATGATTAATTACTAAGATTAATTAATTTAATTTAATATTTGAAAATTAATTTGGGCTTATAAAACTGATTTTTTATAAAAAACATTCATTATTTTTTAATTAGGTTTTATATTCATTTATAATCAATTGGAAACCAATTAATTCTACCATATATTCATAAATTATTTAATCCTATAAATCAAATACATTTTAATGTCTAGGATAAAATAATATTAATAATATTTGGTAAAACTCAATCGTGTGTGTAACGCAAGCTATCAAAGAAAGGCATTTATTCCTGTAATGAAAGTTAAATTAGTGTTAATTTTTTTGAAACAAATATAATATATTGAAATTATTTATAATTATAAATTTATTTTAATGTATAAGGGTGTTATATTCCATTATTCACATGGTATTTTAGGGATTACACTCTATCAAATGCATTGTCATTATTTTATAAGTTCAGGGTGTGAAATTCTCCGTGCCGTAAATAAAGTTCATCCTTAGAATTTTAACTCAATCATGGTTAAAAATAGTTTGATATTTGACAATACCTTTACTTAATCCCACATCATGGGAAGGGTAAAGAAAAAATCAACTAAATAAAGGATAATGATAAGTACAATAGTCATATTGAATGACACATAACTAAGATCTTAGTGGGAGAAAATTGATAGAAATAGAAAATATATGAATATAATTATAGAGTGTGATTGGGGTCCATTATCACAAAAAGATAAGTTATCAATTTATTGGAGTGAGTATTTTTTAGGGGTGAGTGTTCTTATTTAATTGAGGATAGGTGGTTTTTTAAACTCAAAAGTATTCACTATTGGGAGGCCACTCTAACATAATGTGACAAAAAATAGACCAATAATGTAGTTTAGGGATTATTTGGTTGAGACTCACCTCCAACATAGATAATTATTATATATTTTTTATCTTATTGCTTAATCATTATGTTTAATCAATTTTACCTGTTTAGTTTTTACCAAGGTAACATCTATAATTTTATTTACCTAGGTAATTTATCATATAAGACTGAAAATAAAATTACAGTTTGTATAACATTTATAACTAATGATTTTAAATATTAAATAAAATTTTTTCAATAAAAAAACTATGAATGTGGAAAATTAATTTTTACACAAACACATACATTTCACAAAACCCTATTTTTACTTTAATTACAATAACTAATTTTATCTCTTTTCACAAATTTTTGGAGTGAAAAATTAATATTAAAACATTATATAATATATATATATATTATTAATATTTAAACCAATTTTCCAATTCCATAAAAGGATTTTCATAATTTAAATTAAATTCAATCCCCCAAATGTGATGAGAAAGTTAGATTTCATAAAGAAAATGACCAAAGGTTTATAATGTTTTTATATGAAAATTTAAAATGAAAATGATTCTAATGACCTAAATTGGAATAATAGATATATATTTAATCTAATTTTAATTTAATTTCAATTAAAAACATAATTTAACTTTATAAATAATTTAAATGAAAAGTCAGTTTTCAATTAAAATTGGGTATTGTTCACTTTTCATAAAAAAATAAACCCTTTTAGACAAATACCAAAAAATAATCCTATGTTAGTTTTGACATTTTATGAAGTTTAATTTATAATATTAAGTCTATAGATGTTTAAAATTTTAATATTAAAATAATTAGGCAAAAAATGAATCAAAACTATATTTTAGAAAAATATAATTTTATGCCTAAAAAATGATTTTGGATTTCTTATATCATTCAGAGAAAACATATATGATGAATGATAGAAAAATTTATTTATTATGTAATATATAAAATTCTTTAATATCATTAAATAAATGTTTTTATAATTTATTGATAGGAAACAAGTTTGTGTGCATAAAATATGTTTTTCATAATAAGATTCCATTTATTTCAAAATTGTTATTCTTTCATTTAGAATTAATTAGACACCAAGATATTCACAAAATTTATATGTTTAAACCATATTTTAAAAATGTAGTTAATCCTATTAATAAATTCCATTCGAACTAATTGGTGATAACTATCATATATAATAATAATATTTTAATAATATGGTGTGTTTTGTTTAAACATATTGTTTTGTGTGACACAAGATAAACATAATGTTACATGTAACTCATTCAAAACACATAATTTCATGTAATATATGATAAAATCCATATTTCATGTAATGAAAATTATAATAAATATTATATTAATTTGAAAAAATTATGTCACAAAATCTCAGGATGTTACAAATAACATCGATAGTACTTAATTTCCTTGAAGGAGGGGAGGAGGACGATTGAAATGTATTTAATGATATATAGATAGAAATTGGGATTCATATTTATATTTTATGTATTTTAGGGGTGATTATTTAATCATTATATTTATTCCTTCTGTCATTTGTTAATGGAAAATTAATGTAATTGACTCCCATGATCATTGGGGTCTTGAAGATGTGGGACGTGAATATGGGATGAGTAAAGGATACTATTACAAACCCTTGTGAGGGTAATAAAGTATCTGAAATTTTATTCTTATGGATTGCCCCATGTGGAGTGTTTGTTAGTCCTTGGGTGGACTCTAGTCATTTCTGTGTACTAGAATGTAGGTTAATAAATTTTTAACGAACTTTATGTTATTATTGGGATTTATTGGAATGGTAGTTATAGGATTAGATATTTGAATGTGATTTTTTGAGATACTTTGTGGTATTATCATGGATTGAGAGAGTTTTATAGAGCCATAAATACATTTTTGGGTCTGAATTTTTTTCAATAACAATGTTATACAATATAAATAGAGTATTGTAATGTTAATGAGCATTACTAGCATAAGGAATATATTGAAGACTTTCATATACTACCAAGTCTATGAAAAATAAGTTAAAATAAATTCCTTAATGATAGAAATTGAATATTTAAGTGATATGACTAGGTGTTATTCTAGAAAATGTAAATGTTATAATACAATGTCTATAATGTTTCTAAAGAGTCTAATTAGAGGGATGCAAGTTATTATGTTCATTAATATATATAGTTTGAGTGATGATTTATTTCTATACTGATGGTAGGAATTTCACCAATCTATTATCTAGATGGTTAAAGATGAATTCAAAAAAATGAATCAAGTGACGAATTATTCTCACCTTGAAAAGGTTCCATAGGATTTTGTGTTTGATGGAATACGTGGACTTAACACTGTTCTTGAGAAATTTTCCCTATATATATTTTATGAATAATTATTTGCGGTTGATTAGTAATATTGGATAATATTTCCAGTAAAAAGGAATAATTCTCATAAAAAATAAGTGGGTTTCACAAAAATGGTTATTCCAAGACATCTTTTGATATATTTAAAATGAATGACTTTTTTATAAAATGAATTTTATTTGTTAATATTATTTTTAGTTCATTGATGTTCAATTAAAGTTATTATTTCATGTTTTCTTAGTGAAATAATGAAAAATAAACTGACTCATGAATTATTATCATGAATATGTAATATCGCATGTACATACAAAATGCTTAAAAAAATATGTAGATGTCGTGTTTAAAATATTTGTAAATGTAAAGTATTTAATAAATCCATGGAGGGTTTGAATAATCAGTGTTTTAGATGTCAGTGATATATATATATATATATGAGTTTCATAATGGTGTTGTGTTTAGTTCTAATGGAATCATCAACGCCTATGACCGAATAGAATGAGGTTTCATCAATAGTGTTCTTGCTGGTATGGGTCATCCTTCATGGGATACAGACCTAATTTTTAGATGTTTTAGCTCAACTTAGATGGTCATATATTTTATGTGCAAGACACATGTTATTTTCAAGTCATTCCATGGGCTTAAGCACGAGGATACTATTTCCCCAAAATTATTTATACTCGTGAAAGACACTCCCAGTAGGATTATTATTAGAAGGCTATCAACATGGGACCTCCTTCCATATCATCAAATGAGGAAACAAACAACGATTTCCCAACCGATGTTTGAGGATGATTCATTGGGTTTTCATCAAGGCTTGTAGTAGATCCGTTGGTGGCCTTAATAAAATATTAGATGATTATTTTCAATGGAGTGGCCATGCTATCAATAGGATCAAGAGTAATCCCTTCATCTCTAGAAGATGCATAAAGCATCAGACCTTCTCCCTATACATTGAGTAGGACATGCAGTGAGGTAAGTTCCCTATGATGTACAATGATGTATCAATATCCTCAAGACAAAATTGTATATGGGACTTATAATGCATTGTGAAAATAATTTCGAATCACGTCTAAAACTAGAAAAATATTTATTTGTCCTTATGGGGAAGGATCACATTTGTAAATAGTGGCCTCTCGGCCATTCCAACCCATGCACTCTCAAAAATCAAGGTTCCCAAGGGAGTTATTTCCTCCATTGAAAAGATATTAGCTAAATTTATATGGGATGCTTCAACTGAAGGGAAACATCATTGGACTATGTGGGGAAGGTTGGTGGGGCCTATTCATGAAGGTGGCATCAATGTAAATAGTTTGGTAGATAATTTACATGGAATGCATGCAAAGTGTCCATGGGAGATTGTGGAAGAGCACACCCTCTGGGGGAAATAATGGGCTATAAATGGGGGGGGGGGGGGTGGAGGATCGGGGTAGCCATGCATCTCCCTTATGGTCTAAGATCTATCTTATTATTCATATCCTTCGGAAATAATTCATATGTATTGTAGTGGAATTCCATATTTTATTCCAATAATATAATTAGGTGGGTTCTATGATCAAATTTCTAGGTTGACCTTCTCTTATTATCATCTTTATGGAAACCACATTGCACCCTCAATTCATCAAAGCTGTGCTAGATAAGTAACAACATGAAATGTTCAATCTGATTGAGCTCAATTTTAAACCAGAAAAATACATGTTCACTATGTCTAAATCAGGGACCTTCTCAGCAAAGCACATATGTCAGATCTTGATTAATCATTGCCAGGGGGATTGATGGAATAAAAGGGTATAGTGTAAGAGAATTCTAACAAAGTTTAACATTGTTATCTAAAGAATATGGAATCATGTTGTGACTACAAATGATAACCTAAAGAATTGGGGGGGGGACCATGTTTTCAGATGTCATTATTGTAATGAGCACCAGGAGGAGAATGTTGATCACATATTCCTCTAAGGGGAATGTTCCTAGATTGTTTCATAGTTTTTTGTGGATTTCACTACTCTTTTCTCATAAAACCATATTGGAACACCCTTTTTTGAGCTATAGTTCAATGGTTTGGGTTCCTATGACCCTGAAAAAATGGCATCTTCCATTATCATGAGTGTGAGTTGATGGTGTAACTGACATGCCAGAAATAATGCCACGATTGAAGGGTTTTTATCTAAAAGTCAAGAAATTATCATGAGAACAAGATCCCTACTCACTGATTTGGTTATTGGGATCCATAACTTGTGTGAAACACCCTCAATGAGATCCCTACAGTCGAGTGTGGGTCTGGTTTAACCCCCAATTCTTGGACCACAGGGCCACTGGGTGAGGTGGATACCTCCAACCACATTGCTCAAATTTAATTTCGATAGTTTTTGTATCTTGGGGTCCATGCGAGATAGTGGGGTGGTTAGGGACTATAAGGGGAGTGTACTTATTGTGTATACTTCATTCTATGGGAAAGGGAATGCTATCCAGGAGGATTCCAAAGCAGTGAACATGGGGATGAACCATTGTTACCATAATGGTATTTCTCTCAAGAATATTGAAACTAACTCTATAATCATACATGATTAAATTCATGGTAAAGGTTCTACTCCTTGGTCTATATCATTCATAATCAGAAAATGAAAATTCATACTCTACTAGAACAACATTCAGGTGATCCATATTTTGTGTGAAGGTAATATGGTGGAAGATCGTATAGCCTCTTTTTTGGTACATGACTAGGGAAAAAATGTCCCATGTTTCACAAGTACACATCTCATTAAAATATAGGGGGTCAACCTAATTATTGGGAACCATCTTCGGATGTTGTATTTGCATCCTCCATAGGCTTATATGTACCCTTCCACTTTTTGGGATTTTTTCTCATTGAAAAAATATATAATAAGACGATGAACTAGTAATTATGACATCAATTTCATGAATGATTTTCTTAAACTGAATGGTTATTCTCAAATTAGTTTTGTGAGTATATTAACATTAGTGAATCTAAACTAAGTTATATTTTTGAAACATTCAATTTTTTTTTGAATTTTATTGTTTCACCTCAACAAGAATGTTGAATGAAACTATAAGGAAACAGATAAGAGAAGAAAATTTTCATGAGGTGATAGTTTTTTGAATGTTATAATTACACAACAAAGAAAATTATTGGTAAAATTTATTAGACACAAATAAGAAAACATGATATTTATATTTTAAGAGTATCATTAAAATATGGTGTTTCATGAACTCAAGTTTTATGCAAACATAAATTATTGAACATCTATTTCACAAAAAAAGTTAATTTATAGTGAATCAAATAAGGACTATGTTGAATATATATTCTCATTATATTAAAGGAAAAGATAATATTTTTACAATATTTTTAAGAATACTTAAATGCCTATAAACCATATTAGTACCTTCTTTCACTTAGTTTTCAGAGGTGACTAAGAGGCAACATAGCATTTTCAAGGAGTAAACATACCCAAAATAATATTAATGAAGTGTACCTAGAATGGAGTGAAAATTTCCAAAATATATTTTATCAACAAAACTATTTAATCTTAGTTTATTCTAGATTATTTGACACAATGTGGACATATGATTCATGTACTATCCCATTAGATCAAAACATGTGTAATCCATGTGGTACATGAATGTTTCTATTTATTATATATTTGTTTATAAATATATTTGGTCGATAATATAGAATTATCAGGTGAAATGGTCAATTTTATTCAAACCAATATGGGAGAAATACCAAATAATAAATTTAACTAGACTATAGAGAAAATTTTAAATTTTTATGTCACCCTTATTTAACCCCTCCCTACATTCAGTGTGTACCTGGGTCCTAAACAGTTCTATTGTTTTCGGGTTTCCACGAAGGAAGTTGGGTTAGGGTTTTATTTGAGAGTGTCATAGAGGTATGATATCATTGTGGTTCTAGTTTAGTTATGTTTTATTTCATATGTTTTTATCTTGGTGAGACTAGTCATAGTGGAATATATTGAAATATAATGGGATTTTGTCTCTCTTATTAAAAGTGGGTATTTTCGGATTGCTGAGATCTAGGTATCAACAATGATTTCCATGTTCTATTTCTTGATAGATAGATCATGTTGTAATATATTAGATTATTATTTTATTTCATAGATTCCTAGGAATTGGGTTGTATAGACAGAGCACTATGATAATCATCTTTTACATTAATTGGGAAGATCACTAGAGTTTGAGATAATTCCTAGTTTATCTACTACATGGATTTTCTATGTTATTTGAATCTATGAGTGATTTTCCATATATTTTTGAGGAATTTATGATTTTTATATTCTAGAGATGATATAACTTATGTATAATATTTTTAATATCTCATTGATCTTTATTTTTTATCATTCATTTGTTCTGGTTCATATCAGGTTTCCTCAAGAATAAATTTGAAAATTTTGTATCCTTATGGGTAGTGAACAGTTTGTGTATGACCCACCCATGGTAAGAATTGAAAACCCAAATAGTGTGGGTTTTCATGGATGGTATAGAGTTAAAAAAATAGTGCACCCACCTAGTATAAACCCTGAACCCCATTAAAGGGGTGCACAATTATGGAACACATTTTGGAAATCTATGTATACCCCTCTAGGAAATCTTGTGCATGAAAGTTTTTAATACAAAAAATTAATTAAAAAAAATTTAAACCCTGTATAATCATCTTCTCACCACTAAATTACAATATCTCAATTTCCAAAGATTATATGACTCTCATTGACCCATTTTGGCTCCATCAAACCCCCTCCTAATCTAATCAATGCTTCGATAATGTTGATTGATTCCCCTCTAGTAAGAGATCATCTATTATTCTTTATAACTCTCATTATTATTTTCTCATACATTATATTTGTTTTACCTATTATATTAGAAAGAAATCAATACCTTATTTTAGGATCATGTATATAGTCTTGATTCATTGAACTCGATTTTGACCTTATTCGTTGGCAATTCCTATTTGGGGCATTTTGATATGAGATATTCGGGTTACAATAGGTTATTCTATCTAAGTTTATCCTATTGTATAACCATTTATTTTATTGAGTTGAGTTAAATTGATTTCAATTTTATTGTGAAAATCAAATATCATGTAAATTGGTAAATAAATTTAAAGTGTATGTATTTTGGGGAAATAAACCAATTCCAATGAATTGGGGTCTGATTTGAAATTTATAGAATTATGAAATTAGTCTATGAAACTATTTTATGATATTGGAATTCGAGATAAAAATATTAAAAATATTTTATTTGAACCCAATTATAGTTTTATATTGATAATATAGTAATATGGTTAAAAAACCTTGTTTTGATTTTCAAATAGAAATTGGCATATTGAAATGGTAAATGGGGAAATTGTATTTTAAATTGTTTTAAAATAGTTTTCTTATTATTGATAGATAATATGAAATCCTTTGTAGAATGTGATTTATTTGCAACAAAAATTTTAATATGGTAATTCCCTATAAATGAATTGATACTTTACAACTCTAATAATTAAATTCCTCTCTAGATTATATCCCTAATGGTATGGTGATAATTTCTCTCTAGAGCGTGTATAAGGGATGTGTGTTGTCATTTATATTATCATTACAAGATTGCGTGATGATCCATTAACCTAGAAATTTTGTACCTATTTCAATATGACCATATTTTTCCTTTAATATTATTTATATATATATATATTTTTATAAAACATATTCTCATACCCCTTGAGACTTATATAAACTATTTTGATAAATGTTTTATTAAGAAATTGTTTAATGTTTACCTGAATGGCCTGATGGCCTTCATTTTTATTTATTTTTTGATAACCCCCTTTTAAGGGATGAGGGGAGCCCTTTCAAGTCCCTTAGGCTTAGTGATTACATATAACATAGGCTTAAGAGACATTACATGACCCGAAGGTCTTAAGGAATTCAACCAGACTATAACTACAAGGAACTGCCCCTCCCTAGAATATGCATCGTGATGATAGATCTCCACCTTTGGATGTCCGTCTAGCTAAGATTCCCATTCAATAAAAGGTTGGTCCCAATGGAATAACCATACCATCTCATTCTTCGAAATCCATTATTTCTGCTTTGTTGAGTACGTCTGTTCTAAATCCTCTTCTGGGGCTGCACCTTTTTTGTAGAGTCTGTCTGGGGAAACTGCTTGGGGACAAAAGTCCATGAGGTGTCCCAAAGGCCTTAAAGGTGGCTCGAATGACCTACTAACCTAAAGGACTTGGTGGACCGAAGGCCTTAAGAAATCCATTCCCAAATTGGTGGCCTAAGGTGAATAGATTTGGCTGCTACAGTACTGAACATTACCTGCTATAGTACCTACTGAAGTGCCCACATAGTGTATAGTACTGCTATAGTGCCTACTACAGCACTGCTATAATGCCTGCTATAGTAACTTGTTTTGGTGAGACCCTACTAGGATTTCAGCTCACAACCTAAAATTTCTTTTGAGTGTATGTAGATTTATTCTTTCTAGGTTTGGGAAAGGGGAAAGCGCCACTTATAGGTTGAAGTTTTGGTTGATCATCTGGTCCTAGAGACCTATGACTGTTGGATCTTGGGCTATTTAATCTTGTTCTTTATGGTGAATTGTGGTTTTAAATTAGGTTTATATAGCTATTTGAATTCTGGTAACATTATCCATATTGAGTTTTCTTTTGAACATTCTAACATGTATATGTTTCTTTCGCTGTTTACGTGGTAATACTATTTCAAAATTTATCTTGTATTATTCTAGGTGCTAATCACAGACCCATGGGGATTAGGAATTCCCTTAAAGATATGTTGGTATTGGATCAGTTATCAGTATACAAGGGGATATTGTACATATCGTCAAAAAGAGTTATCTAAGGTGATTATTATGCATCTTTCTTGATGTTATTACAAAGTTTGAGATCTTTTCATGACTTATAATGTAGTTATGAGTGTTTTCTTAGATAACTCCCATATTAATGTATATTAATTCACTAAGGTTGTTTTGTTAATTTTTTATTAAGGATTAGTTCTATTATGTCCCCTAATCATTATTTTGATAGATTTAAATACAAATATTTTTTTTATCAATATGATGAAATTAATTTTTCTATTGCTATTATTAGAGTGCTGATATGTGTTATTTTCTGACATCTTCAATGTTGTCTGCTATTTTTTGCCATATTATGCTTACAATAAGTTGTTTGAATCAGATCTAGGAGTAGGCTACTGATTAACCAAAAAGAGAAAATCATCCAGTGGTCCCAAATCTTGTTTAGGATGTTGTGTTCAATATAAGATCTAGGACAAGAAACTACACTAATTTATATTGAAAAAATATTTTCAGAACCTCAGAGAGATGAGTCTCAGAATTATTCTCTAAATTCCATTCATATAAATCCAAAAGAATTACATGGGTTAAATGATCCTCATGAAGTTGAGTAATGGTGAAATGGATAGAACGTTTTTTGGTGTTATCAAGATTCCTGATTCAATAAAGGTAATGTGTGATGACATCATGTTGCAAGGACCTATTAGGATATGAAGGGAAATTATTGTGATGGAAATGAAGCATTAAGGATTATAGTGGAAGGACCTTAAAGTTATTTTCAACAACCAATTTTATATAGAGTTAATGTTTTTGGATAAAGATATCTATTTTATCAAGATTGAGAATATTGATAGGACTGTGGATGAATATTTAAATTACATTGCTAATCATGTGCAGTTTACTCCTGAGATTGTATCGAATGAGAAGATACAGACTCAAAATTTAGATATGGGAATTCTATTTGATATTTTTTTCATTTTTTCTTATTAAATATATCTTCTTCTGTTGTTGTAATGGGTAAAGTGTTGATGGTTGAGCCAGATCAATCTTGTAATTCTAGTTTATCGTAAGTTAATTTTTCTTATAGGGGTAGTTATATGAGTTCCTTCAATGGAAATATTAATTGTGGGGATTCTCTTAGTGGTTCTCAATAATAGGGTTGTGGTAGACCTCATTCAGTTTCTAATAGAGGCCATTTTATTTTTTACCAGTGTGACAAGCCTAGGAACTAAAAATGTGTTTTCACAAAGGAACCAAATATATGTGGTTCATAAGGAACAAAAAGTCAAATAAAGATGTTATGTAATGTATATTGTTATCCACATAGTGGAAAAGGTTCATCAGTACAAATAATTACTATGGTGAAATCATATGATTCATCAACTAAGGGGTCCAAGAAAAGTAATCTAAAACAATGCTTATTAATTCATTGGAAGAGTCTCTAAAGTAAGAAGATATGTTTCTAGAGACCATGAGATACACCCTCACTATTAATTTACCTTTTGTGAATTCATTATTTGATACTAGTGAATCCCATTCATTTTTTTCATCCAAAATCATTATTATTCTAAATCTTCTTTAAGAGAATTTATCTTATGTAATAGATATTACTACACCCCTTAAAAAAAGAGAGAAGGTTCTTCATTTTCATTCTTGTGTGTTCTCTTTATTAGATATTGATCGTTTTTGGGATTTTCTAGTTTTAATGTGAAACTGCTTGATGTCATATTCATGATGGAATGTCTCATTTCTAATAAAGTGAAAATTAATTGTTATCTTTGGTGAGTCTCTTTTACTACACCTTATGGGGCATGACATATATTTTACGAAGAATACAACCTGAAGTCCCATTGATCAGGACCTTAAAATAAAAATATAGGGAATGTAATATTTTTTTATGATTTTTATTTATAGTGAGAATAATATTGTGATGATCCATCATTAGTTTTTATCATGTTTTTAGATGTTTATACTCCAGAATTATTTGGTATTCCATAGATAAGGGAGGTAAATATTTCTATTTATTTAGTACTTAGAACTACAGTAGTGTTTATTACTTGTAAACCCTTGAAACTAGTGAAAAAAAATTAGTCTATGACTTAGTTGGAGGAAATTTGTGAGAAAGGATTTATATTCCCAAGTGTGTCACCTTAGGAAACACCTACTCTTAAGGATAAAAAAGATTATATGTCATTTCACCTTTATGCAGATTATACAAATCTCAATTGAGTTATGGAAAAGGGAAAGTATCTATTACCATGTATTGGTGGTTTTTTTGTCAAATTTAAAATGGAAAAGTGTTTATAAATGATTTATATTAGATATGGTTATCATCAATTGAAAAAAAGAATATAAAATTTAGAAAAAGACCTTCCAGATTAGGTATGTAAATTATGAGTACCTTATCATTCAATTATTCCAACCAATGGTCCTATGGTCCTTATGAATTTTATAAACATGATAATCAACTAGTAACATGAAACATTCATGGTGGTATTCTTGGATGACATCCTTGATTACTAAATGATCAAGGAGGATCATGTGTGTCATTTGAGATAAGTTATAGAATTTCTGAGAAATCATTAATGTTATGGAAATCTATGAAAAGATAATTTATGGTTTTAGGAAGTGATGTTTTTGGGACACATGTTGTTATAAAAGTCTGTTTTGGTTAATCCTAAAATGTGGAAGGATGTTATAACATGGGAGAAACACCAAAGTGTTCTCAAAATTCAGAGTATATTTGACTTGGTTGTGTATTATCATTGGTTCATAAAATATGTATTGAATCCATATTCTCCGATGACTATTCCAAATCAGAAGGCGGTAATTTTTTTTTCAGAAGAAAAATGTCATTGAGATTTTGTTGAGTTTAAATTAATTTTGAGTGTTGTATAGGTGTTGAATATTCCAAAGGATATGTAGGGATATGTGGTTTTTTGTGATTCATAGGGATTAGAATTGGGATAATATTTTATACATGTTGATTATGTGGAAGCCTGTGGGTATCAGAAGCTTATTCCACATGATAAAAATTATCCAAAACAGGACCATGATCTTTCATATGAGATGCATATTCTTAAGAGTTGTCTGCATTGAATTTTTAGAGAATGGTTTACGATGTATCCCAAAAACAGTATATTGAGTAATATATTCTATAAAAAATAACTAAATCTGCAGTAGTTTCATGGGGTATAGATCCTGCAATCTATTGATTTCAACATAACCTATAACCCAAGGAAAGGGAATGTCATTAATGAGGCATTGAAAATGACAATTATGTACCAGGATATGAGTGAATCATCTGTAGAGTGGAAATTGATGGATATCTTTTAATTTCTATATATTATAGTTTGGGAAAGAAGGTATGAGGTTTCTATGGTTAATTGTTAGTTAATTTTTTCTATTATAGAGATGATCCTTCCTGAACAACATCATGATGATGATTTTTGTAGGATTATGGACTCTCTTTATGGTGGGGAGACTATTTTTTAGTGTCCTTCTACCATATAAGGTATTCTATGATTTTATTATTTTTTTTGTACAATTAGTGTAACCAAAGTTACAGAGTCAAGAAATATGTATGTAAAAGAGATTATTAAATTGAATGGAGTACCATATTCTTTAGTATCTGATATAGATCCCTTATTTAATTTTCACTTGTGGAGAGTCTTTCAAGAGGAATTGGGATCTCGAGATTGTTTGAGTATGACATACAATCTGTGGTTGGATGTACAGACTGAGAGATCCAGATAGATTATTTGGGTTATGTTTTGTTCCTATATTCTCAACTTTTTTGGGGCTTGGGATTAACAGTTTGTTATATTTGTTTTTTATTATAATATTATTTTGTATTCTATGATTTTAATTGATCCTTTGGAGGCCTTATATTACAAACTATATAAATTTCCATTATGTTGGCCAACGATCTCTGAAAGTTACTTTTTTAGAACAAGGTTGGATCAGGAGATGAAAAAAATATTTAGTTGATTCATTAGGAAATGTTGAAGGCATAGTGCCATTATAAATCTTATATTAATCAACACTGTAGACCTTTGGAATTTTCAGTTGGTGAATAGGTGATCTTGAATGTATAACCCTATTTGGGTCATCGACGATAAGGGTGCCAACAGAAGCATGCTCCCTATTTTGTGGGGGCATTTTGATTTGTTGACTAAGGGGGAAAGTGTCTTAAAATTTATCACATCCTACATATTATAAATTGATACATAAATTATTCAATGTGTCATAGATATGAAAGTATATTTCTGGTCCCTCTCAAGTCCGGAGCTAGACTGATCTTGATGTTGATCATGTCTTAGCCATGACTGAGAATCTTGTAATGATATTTTATTATGAAACCATGGTACGTAATGGGAGGAAGATAAATTTAGATCGAGTTCAATGGTAGTTTTTTATGATAATCATGATACATGTGAGAGAGAGAGGCATTGATGATATATAAATGGCCTCATATTTTTGACATGTGTACTTATCCCCAGGCTTCTAGGCGTATAATTTTTCTATGATGGGGATATAATAAAATCAAGTTTCTATTTTCATGTACACTTTGACCCTTTATATATTTTTTTTGATTTTTCAGTGTTCAACTTAGGTTGTTTTAAGAATACATTTGAAAATTTTGGAATTTTTTTGGTAGTTCAAGGTTGGGGTATGATTTTTCCAAACCATGCACCCACCAAGGGAAAACCATGAAAACCAAAATTAATAGGGTTAGGGGTGAGTGGGTGGGTTTCAAAGATAGAAAATGGGTTAAAAATGTTTCCCACACCTAGTATATACTATGCACCCCATTATATGGGTTCATAGTTTGGGTGCACAATTTGAAAAACCGTGCAAACCCATCCAGGGAACCATGCAAGTAAACTTTTGTAATTCAAAAAATTTATTTAAAAATTCAAAACCCCCCATGTAATCAACCACTCAACCCTAACTCTCCATATCATGATTTCAAGGTTTAAGAGGGCTCTTAAGGACTATTTTTGGATCCTCTAAACCCCATCCAAAGTGGATTGATGCTGTGGGAATGATGATTGTTTCCCCTCTTGTAAGAGATCTTATTACATTCTTTTCCTACTACCATCTTATTCTCTATTCCTTAGGGTTTTTTTGAACTTTTGTTGTAGATGGGTCTAAAATGTTTTTTTTATATAATGGTTCTAGATTTTATTCCTCAATCTTAGTTGTCGATTTTCTTCATTTGAAATTCACATTACGTTCATTTTGATATGAGATACCCTTGTTAATGTATACGTTTCTTTCTATGTACGTCCAATTGTATAACCCTTAATTTTCATAAGTTATGTTTTGTTTATATCAATTTTTAATAAAAATACAATTGAAATAAAATTGATATTTTAATTGAAATGGTATGGATATTTGAGAAAACTCCAATTCAAATGAATTTTCTTTGATTTGAAATTTATGGAATTATGAAATTTATTTGTGAAAATAATTTTTCAAATTGGTATTAAAGATTAAAGGATTAATTTTTTTAATAAAAACCCATATTTTCTTCCTTATTGAAAAAGAGTGATTTGATTAAAAATACATGTTTTGTTTATAATGAGAGATTGGCCTCTTGAAATATTAAATTGGGAAATTTATTTTAAGTATTTTTAAAATAGTTTTCCCATTGTTGATTGTTTGTTTGATAACATGAATTAAATTTTTTTTGAGAGAAATATAGAAAAAACCTACTATGATAGTAATTCCTTAGAAATAGATTGATTATTTAAAAATATAACATTTACATAACTTGGTAGATCATATCCCCATCTGGATGTTCATGATTCCTCTGTATCCATTGTATAAGGGATGTGTGTGCACATTTCTGTTATCACTATATCTGTGAGTGAGGATCCAATAACCTAGAGCTATTTTACCTCTTAGTAGATGACCATATTTCTTATTTCTGATTATTTTGATATATATTATATAATTCTCAAAACTACTATACATGTTCCTTGTTATTTATATTAACTCTTTTATATAAATTGTTTAAGTAATTGTTTAAAATGTTTCCATAAATTGAATTATAAATCATTTTTTGTTTAAATATAAAAATGTATCTCCATGATTTTTTTATTAAAATAGAAAACATATACTGGTTCATTTTTCAGAATCTTATATGGAACACTTAGTGAGACAAAAAATGGCTTTTAGACCAAACCCTACCTTTTCCTTCAGTATTTTTCAGAAGAACTTATGATAGGTTTGAGCAATGATTAAGAGCCACATTAAGGTGGAAGTATTTCATGATAATCTAGTCCTGAATAACTGTGTTTAATAGGGATTGGGTTGTTATATCTTGTTCTTTCTAGTGCTTTGTGGTCATCCATTGGGTTTATATACTTGTTTGAATTATGGTACTCTTCTCTTTATGGTGTTTTCTTTTGAGAATATTGAATTGTATCCTTTTTTCTTCTTTTTATGTGGAAAAATTGTTCCCACCTTTATGTTGCATGAGGCCAGGTTCTATTATCCAACCTGTGGGGACTAAGAACACCCATCAGGTTATGTTTGGATCATCATGGTTATCATGGTACCATGGTATATGGGCCAATTTTTAATATATTACATAGGAAATATGTATCAAGGTGTGTATAGAGATAACATAGTCATTATTCATTATGAATTATAGGGGAAGATCCCAGGATCTCTTGATGGTCCCTAGATTCTCTACAATATTGAATTGGAATGATTATAAAATTATAAAATTTATTTTTTACTCATCCTATTGATTATGTTAAAGTATTTTTGTATGGATATTTTCATGCGAAATTTGAATTAATGTATCATGATTACCCCACACATGTGACCATCAATCACAAGTGTTGGGAGAATCCTAATCACACATGAGGATCCCTATTAACACTAAATGCACTGGATTTGATATGTTATTCCTATCATAGAAGTTTTTACTACATTTCTTGATTTTGATAGTCAAAATTTACCTAAATTAATTTATGTACATAATTTCAGGTGTTATTAATTCCTATCAATAACATTATTTCCTAATATGATTTATTAATTAGTGTTTTTAGGCTTGATTTATTTTACTATATATGTGTAAACTGTATAATAATTAGTTTCTAATAAACATGTTCTTGTATGCATATTTAGTTATAAAATAACATGGTATATGGGAGCCCTAGTTCATTTTAGTCCTCATGATTGGTTTAAGGTTTTATGTCATATGAGGAATTTGGTTGGGGTGGCGAGATGGTGACTTAGAGAGATATCAGATGGGGGTGTATTTGATCATTGTTATTTCTCTATTTCCATTTAAAATTTTACTATTCAGTTACTATACGGGATAGTGTGTTACATTGGATTTATTATTGATTAATTTGTACAATTATATACTTTTATTGAATGTGATGTTAATGTGATATGGTAGGTTAGATGTAAAGACCCATAATTTTCCATGGAATTTTTTTTAATTATATAAAAATATTACGAGTCTGTGAAAATTGACGAAGCGTGATTCCAAGGACTCGTGTGCTCAGAATGAATTTCCGAACCTTTTTAAAGGCATTTTCATTAAACCCATTAGTGGTGTTTTCTATGTTTGGAACCGATGCTCGGATTAAAAATCTGAGGGCACTATTGAACTCGCAACACTAGGATTCTCTTTAAGGATCCTTTACCTCAACCGTAGTAGGTCGAGGGGAAGATCTGGTTTTGTGAGTTTTTGTGGAGGATTAAAATAAAAAAAAAATGTTTTATTTTATTTAAATTCCTTCCATCATTTTTAATTCATTGGAGGTGGGGACCCCACAAGGGTGGTCTAGCATTTAATTCTAGGCAATAAATTCCTGGTTACACAAATTGTGTAACCATGAAACCCACCATTTAATGAAGTCTCATTAATAGAAAGTTAAAGAAACAATTAACCTAAATAATGAGTACGGATTCTATCCTTCCTCTAGGTCATTCATTGGGAAAGAATTGAATTTGTATGTGTGGACGTTAGAGAACCCTTGGAAGAACAAATCCACTAAGAAAAGAACAGAGGATCGACGTTCGAGCAACCGTTGTAGCTTGTTTCTTAACAACGAATGCTGACCCGTCATATTCAACCGTGAGAACACTCCAACGTTTTGAGGTAGGGTTTGTGTGTGATTGTTATTCATTAATTTACGTTGAATCAATCTTATTGAGTTGCATGATATCGGTCCAACGCGGAGGGTGTAGGCCAAATGAACATGACTTGATCCCTCCGCTACTTTGTTGTTTGACGTGTTCTTTGCGGGCAAAACATTGGGTTGAGTGGAACTTGACCTTGATGGACTTGATGAGACGACGACATCCAGAGATGAACATTGATGCCTTCAAAAGGAAGAACATGACACTATATCTCACCTAGTGACTAGTGGAAGCCTGCTGGTGCGACGACACCAGTGACCGGTACTGATGACTGGTGCTGGTAGGGTACAAGGCGTCGACCGGCACAACGGCTGGCTGCAAAGGTGGTGGCGGCACAACCACACCACTGAAGGAGGCTGTGGCCTGTCAGCCGCAGTAGAGCAGGTTAGCGGCCGACACGCCGACCAGTCGTGTGGAAGCCGGGGAAGCTCGGGTCCACGCCACAAGAGTTGGAGGCCATGGATAGTGAGTCGTAGTGGTGCACCTGAACGGCAGCCAACACCCGACCGACCGTAGTTTGGGTAGCGGCGCCGCCACGCCGCTGGAAGGTGAGCCGGCTGGAACCTTGGCCGGCTACGTCACGCTGAGAGGGAATAGCTCTAGTGGGTCCCATGTTCCAGTAGGCGGCTCCCCCTTTATGGGCTGGGCTAGACCCAAACCCAGGCGGGTTGACCCAAACCGGGTCAGGTCGGGTCGGGCCGGGTCAGACCATACCCGGGCCCAGCTGGACCCATATATGCCTTTTTGGACATATCATGAGAACAAGGCATCCGTTTGATGAACTGTCTATGACACTAGAATCCTTGGATTGATATGGTAATTTTGGTATAATCCACTTGAGTTTTGGATAAAGTTCAAGTATGACTGGGTTGGATCGAACCCAAATCCAACCGGGCCCTCAGAATGAAAATACTAAAAACTTACATAAAGAGCATCTGAATGACACACTGTCTGTGACATTGGGTCCCTTATGACAAGATAGTCCTTCTTGATACTTCTTAAAGGGACTTCATGGAAGTTGAGGTATTGACCTATGGCATGACTATCAGATCCTCCCGGAATCAACAGTGCTTAGTGCGGGAACCCTGTGGCTAGTTGTACATGAACAATCTTCAGATCCTGTGTGGGTCATCATCGGATCCTGTGTGGGTCAGCATCTATAGATCCTGTGTGGCTCATCTTCAGATCCTGTGTAGGTCATCTTCAGATCCTATGTGGGTTATCCTCAGATCCTATGTGGGTCATCTTCAGATCCTATGTAGGTCATCTTCAATCTTGTGTGGGTCAACAATAGAGATTCTCAACGAAGTAATATGATCTATCAATATATATAATCATATATACTTAAGTAATTATGTTATACGTGGTCTGAGATGATTCTTTACCTTTGTGATATTCATCTATGTGGTCCTACCTACGTGGTATTCTTTCCGTTTTAGAACAATTGTGCTTTTGGACAATGAGTTGGGATATGTATTCCTCAGTAATGAGTTGGTTTACTTGATAAATTAGGTATATGTAAGGGCATATACCTAAAAAGGGTTTATTGTTGCTTCATGATTTGAAATTGAGGTATTTCTTTGTGGATTATCCTATGTGGATTCTGAGAGACCTTTTGGGGTCTTGGGGTCCCTACTAAGTATTTTTAAACTCACCCCTACACGGGCCACACCTGAAACTTATTGTGTCTTATGAAGATGACATACAACATTTATCGAGGCTGGGGGTGCCAAGGTTGGAGGTTGCTCAAATATGAAACATTAGAATAGATGAACCGCAGTGACGACTGTTCGAGAGCTGTAGCTACCATTCAGGTAGGATACTTGATGGGTATTTAGAGGAGCTATTTTTTCATTTTTACTTATACTTTCTAGTTTGTCTTGTATTCTAGCCCCTTTCATTACTGTACTCACCCTATTTACTATATAGTTTACTTTGTTCTTGTATATTTTTTTGTGGTTGGATTGTGTGAGTTTGCATGTTAAAAGGAAATGCCTTTCCGGTTTTAGGGATATGACTTTACAAGGATAATCGCTAGACCCTAGCCTATGGAAGGTAGGATTGGGGTAGTTATGGCACGGGCCCTGGGGGACTGGTAATGACACTATACTTCACGTATAATTTTATTACAGTACAATGATGTTTTATACAATGACTCTGTTATTGATTATTTTTGAATAGTGTGATAATATGACTATTTCCTCCCTAAATATGGGTATGAATATCAATACTACTAAGAAGCCTATAGAGTATGGGGATGTTTTCTTGAGGCTTTTTGTTATACTATCTAAGATAACATTTATTAATTTTAACCATATCACTAAAAAATAAATTTTTTTATAGAGGGAATGATGTATGGTTTTTTATTGAAATTAAAGAAAAAAATAATGACATGGAAAATATTATATCATGATTCTAAATAACATGATAATATTTTATTTTGGAGATAATTATGTAGGAACAACTAGTTTTACGATGGTTTGAGTACTTTGTAATTAACCACTACATGAAGAAGAAGAATAAAAGTGTATTTAATTATGTCGATGACTATAGAGATAGTTTATACACCAATAGAGGTGTAATATCATTCATTGATTCAGTTATTTCATAACTTCTCATGTGAGTGAGTAGTGACCTATTCTTGTGAGATATTATAGTGATTTCTAATTCTTATGATTGGTTATAAATGAAAAGAAAAAGTTGGCCAACTCAATTTTTTTTAAAAATTTAGTATTTTTAATGTTTTTTTCATATATGGGTATATAATAGTGCATATGACCATTTATAATAACCTAATTTAGGTTAAATAAGGAAAAATAAACTTTTTATCTATATGAATTTTCACATATAAATATTATTTGGGAGTGATTTGAGATTTAACTAGTCTTGATATATTATCACTAGATGAAAAAATTTGAAATTTTCTATCATGCACTATAACCAATATATCAATTATTTATACCTTGTGTGGTACACATAAGTGTTTTCTAAATTAAATAAATAGTTTGAAATTGATTTGTATAATTAAAATATTTGGAAATTATATTGAAACATAGTTGTATTTCTACCCTCAATAGACACAACGTCCTACTATGGATGAAATGAATGAAACACTATATTCGGTCCATATGAATTAATGTGTACATCATATTAATGCATTGAATTATGGTACATATAGAAATTTTCCATTGAAAAATAAATCATAAGGATCGTGATATAGGAGGAAATTATATAAATGATATATTTGAAATAATATCCAACGAAATCTACAGGAAATTTATATTAGGAAAATCATTAATCGCCATGTTTTTTTTAATTTTATGATAGTGACTAAATGTTAAGATATGAGGGATTAAAAATTAAATAAAATAAGTATTTTTAAATAAGTATGAACCAAAATGAAACTATAAATTAATTCAATGAAGGGGTGAATGTTACTAAAGAAAATATGTATGGATTCATGGAAACCCTATAAAAAATCAATATTATATAGTTAATAATTAGATTCTTCCAATATCATTTTAACATAATAGTCTTTGTGATCATGGAAAAGAATAAAAAACCATATATATTGATTATTTTGGTATAATAAATTATTCACATTGATAGAGGACAATGATGATGATCTAATGTTAATTAAGAAGTCCTATGATGTTTCATTCATGAAAATAAAGAATCTCACAATTTCTGATAAACCCTTGGAAATAATTGTTAATGAAATGAAGTTATTTTTTTATAAAAATATAAAAAGTAGAAAAAGGAAAACCTATATAAGTTATTTCACTTATATGACTTCATTATAGAATGGTAGGGGTCCCGATTTCTATGTTCCCCACAAAGTTTCTTAATGAAGATGAATTTGAGGTAGCCACAAATGACTCTTATATTAATGAAAAGGGATTGATAAATTAAAAGAATTTTTTTATGTCAAAAAATAATTTTTACAAGAGAAAAAAATAGAGGAATCAGAAGAAGATGAGAATAAGTATTCTGAAGCACCTAGAGAGCATGTAGTATTGGAATATAAGAATAAATCACAAATTTATTACAAAACTAATAAAAATGATGTTGAGTATGTGGTCTTACAGGGAATGATGTATTACATGAGTATTATCATGAATAAATATATGTTTATTGAGATAAAATGACGTATTAAAATTTTTTGGTACATGAATAAAAACTATTTATAAAAAAACATGGAAAATAACTTCATTCAAAAGGCACACCTTATTAATCATTAAAATAAAAAGATGCAAATCATAAAATTTATATATATCACATGGTCAGTGTATATATTATGTCTTGATTTATCTATGTATTTATGAAAACCATAAATGTGAGGGTTAATATATTAGATTATCATGATTTTAAATTCTTATATATATGGTAAAAATTTGAATTCCATGAGTTTGTGAATATTCAAAAATGCATTTTGGATGTTGGATATCACATGAAACAGAGAAGATAAATTTTAGGTCTTGAGAAATTATAAACATGTTAAAAGATATCATATAAATTAAAAAAAATTATTAATGTTAAAAATAGTTCTATGGATTAATCTATAAACAAATTCCATTATAGTAGATATAAAACAACATGCTCAGTCACCTTGGAATAAAAATAACTTAGGAGAGACTAAAAAAAAAACATTTTTCAAATATGTGATGTCACACAATAATAGACCTCAAAAAAGTTTTATTAATTATGTAATTAGATGGGATACATAAAATGTGTATTAAATAGATATAATGCACTTTAATGAATTTGGTAAATGGATAGATATGAGAAGAAATTTAACAAAAATTATTGATTACTATATTTTATTTATATATTTTATGGTATTTTAATTTTCTAATTTTTGTATTGAATTTATTAATCATTAAAATTATATGGAATGTTTGAATTGATTTATGTTTTATATAAGGATACAATGTATCATTAAAAAAGGAGTGAAAATGGATGATATTTAAAACTAAATGACCCTTCATTCCAAGAGATAAGTGAAGCAGTGCAACACCAAATTCTTTAGGATACTGTGGAGCAGGAAAATAGAATCAAAATAATTTTTAATCATGTATTTCATTTACATGATATGAAACTCATTGAGATATTCTCACTCTAAAATTAAAATAATATTTCAAAACCATGAAATTTATAGTGATTACATGATACAAAAAAATCATTTCATGTCATGACATCTTTGGGATTGAAAAAACGTAATGATACATTGTGGATGATTTGGAAATATTTCTTTTAAATTAACCCATAGGTCACACATTTTAAAGAATCCAGGATCTAGTTTGGGATTAGAAGAGGAAAATAAACATTTATGGATGATGACTACACAAGGATTGATGATTCAGAGCCCCACATATCAATTATTCTTCGCCACAATTATTTTTTGGGTACCCACACCACTCATTCTAAAAATGCCTAGCATGAGCATGTAGTTTTCTTTGTGTTTAGTGACATTATTGTAGGGGGATGTTTTTATTAGGGATTTTTATATTTCTTTTTCTTGTTTTGGATTTCATCAAAACCATTTATCAATTCCTACTAATATTCTTTTCATATTCCATGACCATTGATGTGTTCTGAGGATTATCATTTCATTTCATGAATTAATTGCACTATTTTGTGTATTAGAATTTTTCAATCTAGGTTAGTTATGTTTAAATATGGTTTTGCGGTTCCTAGTTTTGTGATTTTATTTATTATATGATCATTCCAAAGGATCAATAATAGGATTAGTGTAGGGTACCCCAACCTAGGATCCCTAATGACCTATTTATGAAAGCAAACCTAATTAAATCTTTTTTGAGTAGAAAAAAACCCACTAAAGTATAAAGTTGTATCGAAATTCCAAGTATTAGTTCAAACCCACAATGATAGGGTTGTATAAATTAGTAAATGGAAAAAAATAATGTTATATATTTGTGATTTGAAGATATTGAATCTAATATATCAAGAATTTGATTGTTAGAGAATGTGGGAGAAGAAAATATAAAATGGCTATCGGGAAGCAATGAATCTAGGCTCATTAGTTTAAAAGGTATAAAATAATTAATTAAAAATCATGAATTCATCAAAATCATGTCATAGATAGATCAATGGTCATGGTAAATGATCCTATCAAAATATCTCATTTTTTCATGATCAATTAATTAAAATTGCAATGAATAGATAACTAAAAACCTTATTTAGAAATTAGGAAGAAATAAACCCAATGATCATTTTAGAAGTAAAAACCCCAGATCTCATATTATATAAATTCACTTAATCAACTAGGTCAATGGTCATGATCAAAGAACAAAGAATGTAAACCCAATATTTAACCTCACTCACAATGTTATTCAATATAAAATCAAGGAAATGATACTATTAAATTAAAAATATAAAAACCCAACATAAATTTCAATCATATATAAAATACCGCATACATTCAATCACCATTAACCATGCATGTGACAACACATATAAGTCACCCATTCATGGTAGCTATAAAAGGGTGAAGAAAATAATAATGATAAATATATATATAATCTCTAGTCGTAGGGCGCTTTAGTGGTGCATGCATCCTCTAGAAGGAATCCCTCATCAATGCTCCATCCAGAATGTCCGAATAGTGAAGCCGATGGGTGAATAAATAGGTTTTTTTGTCAAAATTGTGGATTATATGTAGTTAATTATATTCTCCCATATGTCTCCATGATTTTTACTATATTTACACATCATTTGATATCATTCTCTTCAATTAAGGAGAAGGTGTCCTAAATTTTGGTGTATCCTTCCATAAATATCTCGTCATTAAATTTCATTTTTTGTGATGTATTTAAATGATGTTAAAATTTTTGTGGTTTCAGGCCTGTTGTACCCTAAAATATTCAGTGTCACACCTACCTCCTTTTTTAATGATACATATCAACCTTACATAAAATATAAAATAAATAAATTCATTATATGATAGGAAAGATTTTTCATTTAAATAAAAAAAATCAATAACTTAAAATAAGTAAAGTTTATGAGTAAAATATTTCTATCAAATACCTCCACAATTTATGTCATTATTTTCATCATGGATGTAATATCTAACTTTCTAAAGGGAATTAACATAATAATGCATCAAATTAAATTTTAACAGAATCAATTTATCAAATTGGAAATTAAACGTTGAAGCATAATAATAGAAAATTAATCAACACCTCACTTTTTAGTGACACAATTCAATCCAGTATTTTATGTTTCCTATATGAAATTGAAAATAATTTTTATTCAACCATTTTCATTTTTAAAATTTCTATTAATATGTATTCCATTTTCAATTATCTCACATGAATTTTTATGCTCATCATTAAGGTACAACTATAAATATATATTAACACATACCTCAGAAACATTTCAGTTACCATTGGCTTGTAAGGAATATATCATTTCCTCCACATAATGATTGAAATCAAAATTAATTTTTTTGGATCCACCTTTTATTTTCAAATGAATAAGAGGATTCAAGGAATGTAGTTAAATAATATAGAAATAAATGTTCAAAAGTGAGGATTGACTCTATAGTTTAATCCATGACATCAAAAAATGATTAATGAAAGTCTTGTATTCCTACAAAAAATGATTAAAGGTGGGATCATGATATACATAATCACAATGAATGAATCAACCTCTATTTTACATTTTTATTTTCACTTTTTTTCTTTTTCAAAATTTTTTCCTAGGAAAATCTCACATCCCCCACCTAAAAACACATGATAAAAAATAACCTTTCTAAAAAATGTTGATTTTTATCCTCCCAAGACAAAAACCACTTTTTTTCATTCAAACCTTATTTTTATTGTTTTTTATTTTTTTAGAATTAAAGATGTATAATAATATGAAATAAAATATGTTATGGAATCTCTATATATCATATTGAAAAATCCCCTATCAAAAATATCTACAGTGATGTATATCCTGTTACACCAAATAAATTTCCTCCCACACACTTATTATTTTAAATACCATGAAAAACATTTAAAAAATGATAGTAATGGATAAAATAGGATTTTAACCTAGCTGATTTCCTAAAATTCTTATTCAAGGATTATAGGGGATTAAAATCCATTAACGTAAGGTGGTTCACAAGATAATGGCTATAAAAAATAACGCCATAATAATTTTAATAGAGATTATATTTAGTAATAGAAATGCTAAGATGTCATGCATTGAAGAAAGAATTCCCGTTTTTTTATTGAAATATAAGATAGAATGAATGAAAAATACTGGATTAGTGGATGCCTCAGGAATGAGATGAATGGTTGGGAAAATCACTTATAAAAATACATATAAACTATTAAATCATAGAAAAAAAAATCCTATATTCAATGAATTAACAAATATTAAGAAAAATTTAATTTTAAATGATTAACATAGTCCTCTAAATTTTGATTTTTCAAATCCTAATACACATGTGTATCACTACTAATTATTTTTCACATTTTTTCAATTCAAATTTAGTGGAAATGAAATTTAAATATATCTAATGGTAATTATCCTATGAATTTTATGTTTCCTAGTTCAGTTGATTAAATAATTAATCATGTGGGTGCATGAAATTGTTTATAAAAGATCTAAAATATTTAAAATGGATGAAATATAATTGGAAGAAAAAATATTTAAATACTTAAACCCATTTCAAATTGACGCTTCAATATTGTAATGAGGGTGTTCTTCCCACACCTTTTGACAACATGTAAATACCCTTCAGGATGTGTAATTTCTCTAAAAATTTTATCCTACTACATTATTTATCCTATATCCTACCTTGATTTTCCAGTAAAATTAATAATGAAAATGCCAAATTACAAGAAATTACTATAGAATTTGAAATATTTAGAAATGATTTATTTATAATAAAAAATAAATAAAAATACTACATACTCAGGTTTTCTCTTGGAAGAATTTTTTTACCTTCGTTGGCTCAACCTTACCTCCTACAACTCCAGGTTGTTGATAGTATCAAATAGGTTTCCTAATATGGATCTATAAAACGTTGAACCAATAATTACTCCATGAAGATGTGTCATATTTGTTTTTATTGAACTAATTTCACTCTCCCATTAGTTCATGATTTCTTAGTTTCTAAGGGACATATCCATTAGGGCATTTCCCTCATTGAAAAATTAAATAGAAGTTTATTTACTATCCAAACCTGTTACCCTTCTTTGAATTAATCATGGATGGATGTTCCTCTACTATCTTTATCTATTTCAAGAACATTATTTTTATTCAATAACATTTTAATAATTTCCCCCTCCCTTTCTATAATAGATACTTCATCTATTTTTCCCTGGACAAAAGTGTCCTATGCATTCAACATATTATCAATTTCAATGACATCAATGGATTCATTTTATTTTTCCATTGCTCGATGTATGTTGAAATTCAATTATGATCCTATCACTCTTAAAATTAATTACCATTGGGAACATTAACAATTTACCTTCACGTAGTTAGGAATGGTATTCCCATGATTATTGGGAGAATATATTTATCTATGCCATCACCAGAAAATATACTAGAATATAGACCCTTTCTACTTTGATAATAGGACATTAAATTAATCCTCATGGACGTCTGACAATTGTGTCAGCTAGTTGAAGTATAACCCGAGTTAGTTTTGTATCTCTCAATCCTAGGCTCTTGAATGATTTATATGAAATTATATTTACACTATAAAATAAATCTCATAATATACTACAAAACTCATTAGAAATAATATTAATTAGAATGAAAAAACTACCTAGATCACTCTAATTTTTTGTATGAATCTCGATAATACTATTTAGATTTATCTTTCTAGTGGAATGGTTTCCAATTAATCAAGATTATTTTTTTCACCACCAATTACTTTATTACCTTTTATAGACAGACATATTTTTGATTGCCTTAGAAAATGGGAAGTTGATGTGTATCTTTTTGAAAAAATCTATGAACAATTGTTTTATTTTATTAACCTTCACCTTCTTCCACCAATCCATATTTTTTAGTTTTTTCCGATATTGTGTTGGTTCATATGATTCATTATGTTCCTCATCTTATCTATGCTCTTATTTATTCAATTAAACTGGGTTTTTGCTTTATTACTTGAAAATTATATGCCACTACCTTGGGTATTATTTCCACATCAAAGAAATATGGCTGTCACATCTTCATGGGGATATTGTTATAGGCATCATGGAATCTCTCCTCTATGTATCTCTCTCTTTTTTTTCTAATTAATTTGACCATATTTTCCTTCTAAGATCCTCATTACATCTTGTTAGGTTTTTTAGTCATTTCCTAATTCACTAATTATAGTACATTGATCTTTTGAGTATGATTTCAAATCTCTAAGTGTAGCTCATGTGGTGTTCATAATGGTTGAAAGGGTCTCCTCAAGTAAAGGAACGTGACTAGTATATTTTTCCGCTCAGTGTTGAGGTTAAAATGGTTATTGTCTTAGCAGAAATCCTTAGCCTTGATTTTGATTTCAATTTAGTGGTTTATGTGGCCTCCGTCCCTATGCATAATATTGACGAGGATAATAAAAATAATTCTCATCTTCACAATGAAAACATTTGTATTTTTATTTTCCATCATCACATCTAGTTTTTGGACATGAAATTCATTTGGGTTAAAACCTAGTTGTTTTCTACAAATTTCCCTCCTTATGCATTCCCTTCTTCTAGATTCATCTAAAAATGTTTCTGGACATCTCATCCAATAACTCATATCTCTCCCCTGGTGATTTTATCATAATCGAACCTCCTCCTACAACAACAATTATAAAATGATTTTTCTTTGATAATATACTGTTGAAATATTGAATTAAGAATGATATTTTTCTTCCATGATGTGTAAATCCCCTTAGTAAACCTTTGAATAATTCCCATGAACTATATTAATATTCCTCAATAAATTTCTCAAAATTTAAAATACTTAAACATAGATCTATTGATTTTGAGGTCGGGAAAGGTAGTGAGAGAATCATTATAACTAGATCCTCCCATGTGAGGATTTAATGTGGATGCAAACTTTGGATTCACTCTTGTACCTATCCTTCAAATATTATATGAATCTTCATATCCTCAAATCATATTTTGTGATGTTGAGAAATTGGAATGTGTGAGATATTTACATGAAACACTCATCATGTGAGTTGGGGTGTTAATGAGGTAGCCTGGTGAATTTCATTGAGTCTATGATCATTTTAATGAATTCCGACTTGATCTATAAATCTTGATAAAAAAAATAAAGGGTATGAGAATTCTCGGATTAACCCCCATGGTCAAGGTTTATTTGTAGTTGATGATAATTTACCTATTTATTTATTCCTTGGACAAATGGACCTACCCTCTCTTCTAGATCACGTTAAACCCCTTAAAATTGGCCTCCACCAGCCATGGTGTCTTATTCTTGGTGGGAATATTAATTTTCCTCACTTTTTTTGTGTAATATCTTCTCCATATCTATATTGAATACAAGATTGTATATTTTATCTTTATCGTGAGTGGAGTAATTGAGAAATAGATTATTACCCGAGACAATGTCACAGCAAGACCAATTGTAAAATAATTTAAAAAAAACATTTATTGATATTCATAATTAACATAATGATATATTTAAATTTCCATGAAAATGAAAACAAAAAATTGATAGCACACATGGGGGTGTTAATTCCTATGTGGCTATACAAATTTAATAATTTATAAAACATATACAACCTAACTAAAAATATATTAATGGGAATTATTGAATATCGAACCCATAAGTATGATCCATATATTATAAGTTAATTAAAGGGTTTGAAATATAAATTGGTTGGTTTTATTTTAGAAAAGAAAATGACAACACCAAAAAGTAGGGTTTTTATCTTAGGAAAGAGGTGTGTCAGGTTCAGTGATATTAAGGTTCGTATGCTAGGGATTCAATTGATAAAACTTTTATTCATGTTTGGTGTTGGAATTGGGTCATTAGGGATCATTGTCCTTGGTACCCTTCCCTAATCCAATGATTGAACCATTGGAAAAATCATCTACTAGATTAAATCAAAATGATAAGGGACCTAAAACCATGTATAAAATATTGAATCATCTAAATGATTTGTGTATTTTTTAGATTAATATTGAAAATGATTGAAACATTTTACTTCTTTTATATTTTATGGAAGGAAACACTGAATCCTTGGAGAAGGATAAAAAAATCGATAATTTTCCTCTAAAGTAAACTTCACACACAGAGAATAACTCATGGTATGTCAATGAATCTTCTAAGAAGCATGAACCTAGAAATTATATACCAAAACAAGTAAATTTCATGTATTCCATTTACAGGAAGTGAGATTCTTATATGATTTTTTTCGAATAGGCACACTAAAATTCACGATGCTTGGAAGTTAAAAGATCACATGTCATGTAAATTATTACATGTCGTGTATGTGTTAGAGAGTAGAAAAAATAAATGATATGCTGCCAAGGGTTTGATGGTATTATTCACAATATTAATCCTTAAATGCACAATGGGGACCATTAGGTACCAGAGGGAGCTACATGACACTGAAAGAGAAATTCCAAATGACTAAGTGATGATCCAAAGCCTGAATTCTCCATCCTTACTCACCACCATTATTCCTCGGGTATCTATGTGGGTTGTTCACATCATTCCTAGCATTAGGGGATATTTTCATTTGTTCCAGGTGATGTGAATGTAGGGGGATGTTCTATGTAGGGATTATTTTTATCTACTATTCGTTTTTTCGATTACTTAGAACATCGTTTATCAATTCCATTACATATTATTTTATTATTACATGAAAATTGTAACATTATATGGATGAATATTTTGTTGCATCAATTAATTAACCTATTTTGTCTATAAAAATTATTCAATATTGGTTTTTAGTTTATTTTGAGAAAAATAAATAGGAAGGAAAATAAAATTAATTTTTTGAGGTCATATTTTGAAAAGTGTGCTTGGGTTTTGTAATTTTAGGGTATAGCTATAATTTTATTTAAGAAAATTAGTTTATTTAATCCTGATTTGTTTCAGATTCAGGATGAGGAAAATCCAATGGTTATGGTATCTTCTCTTTAATATAGAAATATTCTATTTCTCATTGTATGATAATTTAGGTGGCTGCTGAAAAAAGTTTGTGTCAATAGAATATTTAAACCAGATTTCCCCTTAAGTTGACAATTTTCATTGCATATTTAGGGTTATCAGTTTGGAAAAAATATGATTAATTTTTTATTTAAGTATCAAAGGTCATGATAAAAGAGAATGAAATGGACTGGATGTTGAAGAAAGAATTTTACAAACTAAAAAATTAATAATTAATATAAATAAATCCAACCCATCTTCACTGTTATATTACATTACTATAGCACAAGGCATGTCCACCCCCGTATCCTAGTAATGAAAGGATTGTAAGGAGGAGAAAATAAAAATAAATAATAATAAAAAGGGAGATAAACTCATGGAGGACACTCTGAAATTTTGCTTCTCACTTTCAGATTTGTTCTCTGGTGGATCTCGATCTATCAACCAAAGTTGCATAGCCATCATTTTATAAGCTCTAGATGGGATATATAATTAATAAAATTAAAAAGGAATAGGAAAACAATGGTACTAGGCGGGTCCCACATCAAATATCTTTTAAACAATTGAATAATATCATAATATGGGATTCATAATCTAGTCATTAAATTTGCACCTTGTATAATGTAATTACACCATGATTAATTTGGAATGATGTTTTTAATTACTTCAAGTATTGTCTTTCTTTTATCCACATGAACCAGTATATGTTGTGTAATAATACAACGTTTTTTAATTCCATTTTTATTCTCTAGAAGCCTCATTTTTTACTTGGTTATTCTATTTTATTCCTCATATGTTTTCTATGTTCATACTAAAAGTTCATGTGTTGCACAATGAGCTTCACTCCCATCATGAAGTTTCTTTTTTTTAAAAAAATTTCAATTATTTTTATATCCAAACACAAAACAAAAAAAAGTCTTTATGTTGAAAAATTGGTAGGATTAATCTCATAAATAATGTAATTAATAGTTTTGAACACCCTAAAATGTATGCATGAAATACAGATATCAAATTCCCCCACAAATGAACTCACACTTATCCTCTAGGTTATAATTTCAACATGTTACAAAGGAATTTCAACTTACAATGCATTAAATTAAATTTCTAATAAATAAATTGATAATATATAGAATTAACAATTGAGTGTCACATAAATAAAATTTATCAACACCTCAGATTTTTAAGGAATAAAAATCATCCATGTCTTTTACATTTACTCATTTGAAATAGAAAATAATATTTTGTCATCTACTATTATTTTTCAATTCATTATCATTATGATTGCCACTTTTAATTTGCCTCACATGAATGTTTTGTCTCTTTATTAGGGTATGAAAGAATATAGTGACCCACATACCTCAAGAATATGTAACATATCATAGGCTATCAAGATATCTATCATCTCCTAAACAGAAATAAAGAATCATAAATTAACAATAGGGCTTCACCATTAATGATCAAATGAATATTAGCTATATTGAAGATTGGTAAATTAATTAAATCAAGTAAGACTCAAGAAGAAGGTTCAAATCTAAATTAATTTTCAAGATAATAAAAAAAAGTTCAATTAGTGTCTCTTTCCCCCCAATATCTCGGAGAAGACTCATAATAAGATGAAATGAAACAAGTGAAACACCCTATTTTATTATTATTTTTATTATTTTATATTTCTTAAATGTTGGGCTGGAGAGATTTCCCACTTCCACCACCCAACCAATAATGATCACTTCGCGACACTATTTTTGATAATTATAATAAGATCACTGGTCAAGTTAAGGTTGATTTTTGAATCTCATTAGACACAACACAATATTTTTTTTACTTTTTTATTTTATCTTTTTTTGAAGAGGGTTTTCAATAAATTGTTTTAATATACCTTCTCTAAATATCATGAATCCCCCACTTATTTATTAAAAAATGTACATATATTCCAACATACAATTTTCACATAATATTATGTTTTTTAATAATGTCAAAAATTAGATAAAGGTAGAAAAGGATAACAATTCATTGTAACATAGCTCATTTCCTGAAAAGTATCTTTATGGTTTCTATGGGATTAAACATTATTAATATAATGTGTGTATCAGGATAATGGCTAACAAAAATAATTCCTCAATATTTTTAAAAGTGATTCTGTTTAGTAATAGCTTCAATAATATTTAATGAAAATTCTAGAAGAAATATTTCCCAGGTTTCTCATGAAATATACTATAAAAATAATAGTAAATATTAGCTTAGTGGATTTTATAGGGATGAGAAAAATGGTTGGTTAAATACCTCATAGTTATGACCATGAATAAATAAATAAATTAATGTAAATATCATAAATTCAAAGTGTTGAAAAATATCATAAAATTTTAATATACAATGTTCAAAATGCCCCCCTAAATCAAGATTTTCCAAATCCTAATCCATATTCTTATCTTTAATAATTAAATTTTTACATTTTCCCATTAAAATTTATTAATAAATAAATTTATATTCATTGCATGGTATTTATACAACGAATTTTATGTCTCCTAGTTCAGTAGATCTATGAATGAATCAAATGTGATGTTTGAAATTGGATATATAAAAACAATAATTAATTTTCTGTAATAATTTTGAAAAATAAAGAATTGAAAATTTTACTCCCCATGAATTGAAGCTTTGATGTTGGGATGTATAGGTTCTTCCTTTACCCTATTAAGACATATAATTCTTTCATGGTGAGTAATTTTTATGTAGCTGATTCTTTTCATTGATGCTCTTTACTAACGCCTTGGGTATTAATGGTCTTAAAAATAAAAAATAAACTAGTGAAGTAATAGTATATTATCAATAAATCATTAAATATTTAGATTGGGAGCATACAAACCTATAAATACAAAAAACATAAAATAATAAACTTAGGTTGCATCTTGTTAGTTATTTCTAAACCATCATTGGAATAATCATACCTCTTATTTCATCATCTAATATGAAGAATAATGGATAATGTTTCACCTCAAAAATGTCAATAAATAGTCTCTGTTATTTCATAACCATGTAGTTCGGCCACTATCCTTCTTCTCTTAATAGCTTGATTCTCCCCGATGGTATTACATTCTTAATCTCCTTTGGTTAGATCCACCATTTCATTCTCAATCCTGCTTAACTAAATATAAGTTTATATATTCTCTGTTTTTGATTGCCTTTATCAAATTTAGGGTATTTGGTCACTCCTTTGATGTAATATGTCTTGGTATTTATCTTATATTTATTTTTTAGTTTAGAATCCTCTTTCACAATAGCATATAACTCATATACCTCTTTAATTTTATAGATATTGTAAAATTCAGGTGTATTTCCTTCTCCAAACTCATTTTCGTTAGGAACATCATAGTTCTTCATTTCCTAGTGGATGTTGAATCTTACCTAATCACTTACAACTCTCAAACAAAGTTCTCTTCTTTGGACGTTAATAAACGCACGACTAGTTGCTAAATATTGTCGTCCTAGAATGAGTGTATTTCTATCCTCTTCCATTTTCAACACCAATAAGTCGATGGGAAAGATGTACTTTTCAAATTTTATTTGGATATATTTGATGAATTTTATAGGGAATTTCAACTTTGAATTAGCTAATTGATGAAGTACTCTCATGGGACTTGGTCCATAAAGTCTCAAACCGATGAATTTTGTGTAAGACATGACATTGACACTCGCACCTAAGTCAAAAATATCTTTTCTAAATTTCATAGCTATGACTAAGATGGAAATTAAAAATATACCTCGATCACTTTTCATCTAAGCCAGGTAATTTTATGCCACTACTGAACAATCCCGTGTGAGTGGAATGATGTCAATATCTTTAGTCTTATTCATATTAGTTACAAGATCTTTAATAAATTTATCATATATTAGAACATTCAAAATATCCTCAATAAAATTAATAATAATAATAAAATATTTATATGGATCCAAAAAATAACTTTCTATATATTTTTCTTAACTTGTTTCATTCATTCTGGAAAAGGATGTCCTGGCTTTTATTGAGGTGGTTCTTCTTCTTCTTCATTAGCTAGTTGTTAATTTTTACATTCATCGTCCTCTAATAATTCTTCCACTATTTTTTTTCTTGAAATTTATATACAACATGATTTTTTTCCATCAAAATCCTAAGATGAAAAATATTTAATATATTTAAGAGGGTGTACTTAAAGGCATGCTAGAATTGTACATCCTGGTATCTCTCTAAGACGATCAGTAATTTTTCAAACGTCATGCTCCAGATTTTTTACTGAGGAATTTGGGTTTTATATGTCATATTTTATTTATTTTAGTACATACCAAGAAATGGTCATCAATGTATCAAGTGTATCTTCCATTATATTGACCTAGCTCATTAGTATGGACCCTTTGGGTTTTTGTCATTGCTACCCCTATGGTCTTTATTGATATACATTTTCTATTTGTTGTTGTTTTTGTATCCAACCATGAAATCAATTACCATGATTGTAAATTTAATAATTTTTATCTTTAATGAATTTACATTGGGGCCTTTGTTGTTGGCCCATCATGATGTCCATCATCTTGGTCAATGACTGCAGTTGTTCCTCCATACAATCATTGTTGTTGACTATATGAATTCATTTCCTTTGTGTCCCTTCTTCTTAAAACTATAAAATAATTACCTCTATCTCATCCAATAAGTTTTAGATTAATTTATGCATCTTATTCATTAATGATAATCCTACCGATGAATCAAGAATTGATAGTTTCCCTATGAAAAAACATTATATAATGTTTGGATTAGCATCCATAACTTTATTCCATGATGGGGGATGTTTTGAGTCATATATTTATAATATTACCAGATAGAATAAAATTACTCATCTTTAAATTTAATAAAGATTATAATGATTACCTGTATGTCCATTGACTTAGAAGGTGGAAATAAGAGAGTGTGGATGATTTGTGATAGCTCATCCCATATAGTGATTGTATAAACTAGAAATAATTGAATCAAATATCAAGATCACTTATGTAATGGAAATAAAAAGAGATTAATTCTTACTGAATTTCTTGAAACATTCCAGAATTGGAATGTGTCGAAGAGATTGAATAAGCTTACCAAATGTTTGTTTGAATCTTCATGTGAAAATCATTTTAATTTCATGATATTTGATATCATTTCAATTGATTTTGGAATTATATCAAAGTGGTTCACAACAAATTCTATTACTGGGATTCTTTGTTTCAATCCTATGTTTGATGTCTGCCCATTGTATGCAAGCATCCTTAGTGCCTGATCTTGTTAAATATCCCTAGCAGGTTGATTGATTTCTGTGCCCGCTATGGTCACATTGGTTTTATTCTTTTAGATTGGATCAGTATGGAGTGTGTAGTTGATGATGTATTTAATATTTCTCTCAGTGTTTTTGTTCTTTAAAAAATTTTAAAATCTAAAAATCCCACAATGAAAACCCCAATATAAATAGATAATTTAAAATAGACAAATAAAATAAATATATTTAAATCCTAAAAAGTAAAATTAAACCATCCAATAAAATAGAACTAGTTTGATAGGTCTAGAGGGAATCCTTAATTTTATATGGGTATATACAAAAAAAATTTATAAAACTAAAACAATGTGACTTATTTAATTAAAAATCAGTGTTACAAGTATTTAAATATTGATCCACAAATACAACATATTATTTTAATTAGGGTTTCAAAAGATTTAATTTTATGTAATTTAATAAAGATATTATAAAATATGGGTTTTAATTTTTTTTGAGAGAAATGAAAGATGAAGGAAAAAAATTGATTTCTTGAGATCTGATTTAGAAAATCACACCAGTGTTTTGTAATTTTAAGGTTCAGGTGCAATTTTATTTAATAAAATATGTTTATTAATTGATTATTTGTTTCGTATTTGAGACAAGGAAGATCCAATGTTCATGGAATCACCTCCTTAACACGAAAATACCTTATTACAATTTGTCCATTAATTTAGGGTGTTTCAGAATATATATTTTATCGATAATGTATTTAAACTTTATTTCACCTATTATTAAAAATAGTTATGACTTGTTTATGGTTTTCAGTTGCGTAATTTTTTGATTCCATATTCATTCAATTATTAGTGGTCATGTTAGAATAAAAATAAAGGGATTGGAAGTTCAAAAAATAATTTCACAAAGAAAAAAATTGAATAGTAAACATAAATTAGTCCACTATACCATAACATTAAATTACACTACCATAGAACAATACAGGTTTACCACCTCATCCTAGTGATGAGAGGATTGGAGGGAAGTAGAAATGAAAATTAAAAAATTAATAAATGTGAGAGGAACTTAGGAAGGACACTATACAATGTAGCTTATCTTTCTAAGATTTGATCTCTGATGGATATGGATATTTCAACTGAAAAAACCAAGAACTCCTTTTATAGGTAGTATATGGGCTCTTTAATTAATTAATTACACAAAGTAATGGTCCAACATTGGTCTGAGGTGGTTCCCGAATAAAATATCTTGTAAAAAATTTAATATATTCAGAGTATGGGTGTCAAACACCCATTAGGAAATTTACATCATGTTCACCAAACCATTCTTGAAATTCAATTTCAATAAAAGTAATTCATCAAATAAAAAATTAATCGTTTGAGCAACACAATTATAAAAATTATCAATTCCTCACTTTTTAAAGAAACAATTCAATAAAGGAAATTAATTTTCCAATTTTAAATAGCCATACATTTTTAGTTATCCAATATCATTATTCAATTATTTATTAATTTTCATGCCATTTTCAATTTACCTTACAATAATTTTTCCACTCACCATCAAGTAAAATATATATATATATATATATATATAATTTATCTGATACCTGAAAAACATTTCACTTACCATAGTCTAGAATGGAATCTACCATCTCCACCGCTTAAATACATAAATCTCAATTATTCCTCATGGATTCTCTATTTAGGTTCAAAAGATTATGAGGTTTCAGGGTAGGTAGGTAAATGATATAAAAAGTAAATTTCAAAAAGGAAAAATCACTATAAATAGTAATTCATGCTAGGAAAAATTTATCAATGAAAGTTTCCACTTCCATCCAAAATGATCAAAAGTTGTCTCATGATATATGTAAGTATAAGGAATGAATCAACCTCTCTATATTTTTTTATATTTTTATATTTTTTCATTTTAAAATGTTATTATTATGATAAATATAACATCCACCACCTAACCACATAAAATAAAAAATTGTTGGTTTGGAAAATTATGATTTTTTATTTTCCCAAGGAAAAAACATTTTTTAAAACTTTTTCCATTATTTTTTTTGTTTTTTATATGTTTTTTAGGAAATATAGGTGAATAATAAAATACATTGAATGATTTCATGGACTATCCCAACATCACAATGAATAATTGCTTAGAAAATATCTGCAATAATGTATATCTTAATACACCATATAAAGTTCTTCCCCTATACTTATTCTTTTAAATATCATGAAAAAACTTTATTAAAAAGGTAGGAATGAATAATATAGGATTTTGAAATGGTTCATTTCATAGTAAGGATGTTTATGGCTTCTACATGCTTAAAAATAGATTAATTCAAGGTGGGTATATGGATAAGGGTTAAGAAAAATAATAACTTAACCACTTTAAAAGTGATTATGTTCAATTATTTAATTGATAATGGGTCATAGAAATTCTAGAATAAAAATGAATGAGTTTCTCAAGAAATATCCTATTGAAACAGTGAGATAAATTGGCTCAGAGGACGTCTTAGGAATGAGAAAAATGGTTGGGAAAATTATTCATGGAAATCCACACAAACAATTAAATTAATTAAATGAAATATTAGAAATTCAAAACATAACTAAAGATTAGAAAATATTTCAGTAACAATTATTAACAAGCTCCACAAATCCGTATTTTTCGAATCATAATCCACATCCTTATCCCTTCTAATTATTTTTTTCAATGTTCTCATTAAAATTTAATGAAAATGAAATTTAAAATTCAGGGTATGTTAATTATATTATTTATATTATGTCTCTATGTTAAGTAGAATAATGTAAGAATCATGTGTGGGTATGAAATTTGAAATTAAATCGCTAAAATTGAAAAAATGTAGAGAATACAATAAAAAATTAAAAAATTAGAAACAATTACTCCACTTTCATATTGATTCTTAAGACATGGGTTGTATGGGTTTTTCCTCCACAATGTGTAAATTCCATTAATGGCGTGTAATTATTCTCTAACTTGTTCTCATACCTCTTTCTTCAACCTTCCTTAATGACCTTGTATAAATAAAAAATAAAAAAGTTTAAGCATAGGCCATAAAAATAAATTTAAAAATATTTATGGATGAGTGATTTCATTTAAAAAAAATAAATAATAAAAAATAAATAAAATCTAGGTTCCTGCTAAGAATCAAATTTTATTACAATCATTGGATCGACCACACATGCTTTAACATTAGGTAGTTGATGGTAGGAATTTTGTTACCTAATCTATATCTATAAAATTTTGAATACGTTATCCCTCTATATAGATTATTCCTAACCCTTTCTCTAAAAAAATTTCTCCCTCCCATTAATGAATACTCTCTTAATTTCCATAGGCCTAATGCAATAGTTTATGGCCCTTATTGAAAAATAAAATGGTAGTTTACTGATTTTCCAAATCTATTATCGTTATATTAATTCTTCTTGAATTATCATTACGCCACAATCTTCATATTTTTCCATTACTTTCTTACCATTATTCATATTTTCATAATTTCTTCATCAATTTCTACAATTAATGCTTCTGAACTTCTTCCATGGACCAAAATATCTTCCCAAATTAGTGTAATATCATTTGAGAATTCATCAACAACATTGTCTGATTTTTACATTGACTGGTGTATATTGAACTTCACTTCAGATCCTCCATCTCTTAAACTTAGTTTTCCATTATGAACATCACATGTACCCTTCCCATAGCTAGGAATGGTCTTCCCAATATTATTGGGAGAATATCTTCATCTGTGTCCATCACCAGAAAATAAGCTGGAAAATAGAAACTCCCTATATTTATGATGAAATCATCATGTAGTATTCAAGTAAATCTCACTTATTTTTCATCTATTTGAATCATAAATAGAGTTGGTTTCATATCTCTCAATACCTGGAATGTCAATGTTTCATATGAAATTGTATTTAAACTATAATAAAAATCATATAAAGCACTAAAAAACTCATTAGACCCATTATCAATAAGAATATAAAAACTAACTAGGTCATTCTGCTTCATTGGAAGGATGATTGATACTACTTCTGAACATTATTTTACTAGGGGATTGGTAGCTAATTCATCATGATTCTTTTTTTTGTCCCAAAATCCTTCATAAAAATTGAATATATAGTTTTGTATTAAATTTCCTCACAAAATGTGATGTTTATGTGTATCTCTTTAAATATCTCTAAGAACATTTGTTTTATTTCATCAACCTTCAACCACTTTCTCTGATCCAGAAATGGTAGTGGTAGTCGGTACTGTGCTTGTGCTTCCACTATATTATATTTATCCACTTCTCTATAATTTTATTTATTCAATTCTAATGGTTCTTGTTTATTATTCCATAAATAATATATATATATTCCTTGTGTCTTCTCACCACTTTGATGAAAAAATGGATTTCACATCTTCACAGTGATGGAGTTCATGGAATCCTAGAATCTCCCTTTTTTTCTTTCTCTAGGTTGTTCAGCAGTCTGACCAACTTGACATTATATGTTCCTCATTGCATCTTGTTAGTTTTTATGTTGTTTTTCAAATATTTCATCACAGTTCCATGATCCCTTGAGTATGTTTTTAACTCTTCAATTTCCACTCCGATGATGATCATAATGTTTACATAGGTCTCCTCTAGTGAATAGACCTAACCGGACAGTGTTCGATCTTAGTGTTTAGGATGAAACCCTTTTTGTCACGGTTAAAATCCTTATAAATGATTTTGATTATTTTATTGTAGTTTCTATGTCCCATATCCCTATGCATAATTTTGATGCTTATAATCTAAATAATTCCAATATTCTCAATAAATACCCTGGGTATTTCAGTTTCCCATAATTGTATCCAGTTTCTTTTCCCTAGAATTCATTTGGGTGCTGACAAAGATATTGTCTACCATGTTCACTAATTGTTCTCACCCTTCTTCTAGATTCTACAAAATAATTTTTCTATACATTTCATCGAACAACTCTATATATCCTCTAGTGACTTTATCATATGATAAAATATTTTAAAAACATCAACTATCTATCTATTTTTCTAAAATAACCCTTTATATAAAGTTGAATTATTAACCACACTTCAAATCCATGGTTTGGAAATTGTCTTCTTAAACCATTATATCTATCCCATGACCTCTATAAATAATATTTAATAAATTTTTCAAAATTTAAAATAGTTACTCATAGATGCAATGACTATTAGGTTAGGATAATCCATGATTAGAATATTCTCACCATATGCTCCAATGTTGGGATTGAAATCTGGGGGAAGAATTTGGATCCACTCATATTATTTGTCCTTAAATTAGAATATGAAGAGATGTATCCTTACAACATAATTTTTGACATTCTGAAATTGGAACGTGTAACCGATTTCCAAGAATCTCTAAAGGTGAAATTTATAGTATTCATGAGGTATCCTAACGAGTTGTACTGAGTGTAATAATTTGGTTGAATACCAGATTCATCTCAAAGTGTTGAGCAATAATGGTGGGTATGAGAATGATTTAATTAACACTCTATTCAAGAGTCTTTCGTATTTGATCATTTCCCCTATATTTATTCCATGTACATGTGGTTAATCTCTCTCTATCCTATCTCTTATACACCTCATTTAAATTAGCCTCCACCATTACTGGGGTTCTGTTATTACTCAGTCTTTTCTTACTATTTTCATTTCTTTTACAATGCCTTCTCCAACTCTTGGTCCAATGTGATATCTTTAACTTTATCTTTCATATTAGTGGAGTAGTCATGGAATGGATTATTACCTGATACAACGACATGAAAAGACCACGTGTAAAATAGTGAATTAAAAAAAATTATAAAACGGAGTTTCATTCCCTAGGGATTCAATTGAAAAAATATTTATTCATGTTTGGTGTGGGAAGTCAATCAATAGGGATCCTTGGTCTATGTACCGTACACTAATCCTTTGATTTATCCTTTTAAATGATCATCTTCAAAACTAAATCACAAAACTAAATTATCCAAAACGATATTTAAACATAACTAACATTGATTTCATAGTGTTAATACACAAAATATTCCAATTAATTGATGCAATGAAATGATAATCCTCAGAACATATAAATGGCAATTCAATATGAAAATAATATGAATTGGAATTGATAAACAATGTTTCATCAATCCAAAACAAGAATAAGAAATATATAAAATCCCAAATTAGAATATCCCCCCTACTATAACAACACTGAAACAATGATATGATGACTTGAATATCTAAATAACCAAGAGAAAAATTAAAATTTTAGGGATAATTGGCAATGGTTACTGTTTAAATAAACTATAAAATAAGTCTTGGATATTTTTTTTAAATCTATAATGTCACTATTTTGGATAATGATTATATTTTTTGAAAAAATATTGAAAAAATTAAATTTAAAATATTTATTGGGTTCATCTACTCGAAATGCGAATTAAGTGCTGAAATAGATTCCAAATAAGGCAATAATAATGGGTATACTTTTAGATGTTCATTATAAATTTTAAATTGAATAGTTATGGAAGAAATTGACCCATAAAAAATAATAGATGTTATGACTCCTATAATGAAAATAATGAGAAAGAACATTCTATATCAACCAAAAAAATAATTAAAAGTAGAGATTTATAGGATTGATGAGGCTAATAAGGTTTATAGTTTACCAAGTCTATAAAGTTTTATCTTTTTATATTGTAAATAATGAAAGAAGGGGATTTTTTCAATGATTTTTGATAATTTTTTTATAAAATCTAAATATGTTTTCCAAAAAATGTATAATGATGAAAAAATTAACTTTAAAATAAAAATGAGTTATTTAAAGGTATTACTAAAAATTACATGAAATTTATATGGATGACAAAAGACCCCATGTTTTTATGAAATATTGTTTCAAAACCAAATTAATTTATATGGTTTCTTTCATTTCAAACAAATCATGCATTAATGAAACAACAATGTACGATTACAATATTATTATTTTATTTTATAGTTGTTTCCAAGACATTAAATTAGTGGATATTAATAGAACTAACTAACGTACAATAATTATATGATTGACATATGGATAAAAAAAATTAATTAGTTTCCAATTATTTAGAAGTCAAATTAAAATAAATTTTATTTTAAAGAATTTTTTTGGTGAATAGATGTTCTTATACATGAATAATGTTTTTTAATAAATAAATTAATAATTATTTTTTAAATATTTAAATTATATATAAATATTATATTCATACATATTATTTTTCATTATCAAATATTTTTTCTACTTATTGGATAATAATAAATCAGCTTTTATGCAAAAAATTTGTTTTATAGATTACATATTAATTGTATTTTATACAGTTATTTTGAAATTAGGTTTTCCACCTATATAATTTTTTTTAAAAAATTTTAGCTTTAGTTTTTTGATCAACATGAACAAATTATCATAGTGTTAAATTTTCATAATTTGTAAGGAAATATTATTTTTTTGATGATTACTGTAAAATAATAATTTTTATTAAAAATTGTATTTTTTTGAAATTTAATATACAAACAATATTTATGATGGTTTTAAATTAAAATATATTACAATTATATCGTCACTTTTACAATTTAGGTTATCATAATAATTTTTTTGTTAAATATTGATTTGAAATTGTCTTATACTTATTAATATGTTATCTTTGTAAAATTATTTTCTCATCATGTTTGTATTTTTGATTTTAAATTATATTCTTCCACATCAATGAATTGAATTTTCTAAAATGTATTCCATATTTTTAATTAGAATAATAAATATTACACTGTATAGTAAATGTAAATTTTGGGAATAATTATAATTAAAAACCAAAAAATTAATTATAATTGCTATAGTTAAAATGGGTTTACCATGGTTAATCTAAATGATAAGGGTATATATGCCAATTAAACGCGTCTAAATTATATTTTATAAAAATATTTTTACCAGAAAATATCCAAAATTTTATGTAATTGGAATTTGGAATCATTTTTCATGTGAATGACATGATCATTTTTTAATATTTTAAGAAATTTTGAAGTTTGTTCTCTCCCCCAATTATAATTGGACACAACCTATAATTTTATATCCAAATTTTACTATCATGTTTCCCAAAAAATACCATGAATAACCATTATTTACTACAATTATCACACCACAGAGTCTTTTTTTTGATTAGAAAACCTTTTGAAGATGGATTTTGGTTCTAACCTTAGGAGGTTCCAGAAGATAATGTTAAGATCTTAACCAAGACTTTTAAATTTATTTCTTATTCTACATCCATAAAATATTATTCAAAAATTATTAAATTATAAAATAATTATATACCATATAATTAGTTGTTATTATGTTAGTTTCATAACTAATATCCATCTCAACTTCCATTATATGGAAAATGATATTGTTGGTCTTGTGTATGGGGAATTACTGCCCCGTGAATTGATGTAATTACTTTGAATCACCACCACTAATAACAGGATATAAATATGTATTTAAATTATATTTACTATATTGATGAATTAATTATACATATTTAATTTTAAAATAACTTCTATAATCTTAACTTCCAATCCATTAAAAAATAATAATGTCGCATGTGTGTATGTGTGGACTACCACCTCCATGAAGCAATGTAGTCTATTTTTCATTCTATTTTTACATGGAATGTAATAAGTGTAGATTTAATTAATATATGATATATCTATTATATAAACATGATTCATTATGGGTGAATTATTTTATATATTTCCTTTCTCCATCCCCCCAAAAAATGGAAACAACCTTCAATCATACGTATGGCCTTCCATCTCCTTGAACGATGTTAATATTTTTTTATATAGATATCAGCTATGTATGACTATAAAAAATGATATAATGAATGAATATGTTTTTTATAACATTATTAATAGTTTTTATTTATGGAACCATACTTACAGTATATGTACCATATTTGTAGAACCAAATCATACATGAAAAACAAAATATTTAATCCTTGGATCATTGATTTTAATACTGGATTATTAAATCATGGGTGGTAAATGGTTATAAGTAAATAATATAGTGTATGATATATATTAGTGTGTTTATTTATTGGATTAATAATAAAGCTATATTTATTATATATTATGATTGAATGTGTATGAATAATTTCGAGGAATAAAGTAAGTGTTTGTCATCTAAAATTGTCTTCTAGGGGACATATGTTTTGTTTTTCACATATATTCCTTTATTAGTTGTAATAAAATCCCATTGAAAGTTTATGTCATGAATATAATTTTCATTAATATTTTAATATTAATTTTAATTTATTATTTCATGGGGATTATGATTCATGATATACCAAATTAGTGATGGATTTTCATCTCACTATTATTTTTGTGGGAAACATTCAATATTCAGCACATGTTTCTTTTGTGTGGTGTATATACAGCTAATGAATATATCTTATGATTATCATCATTAGAATTATATGATATCAATATTAATACAAGGTTAATTTTTTCATGGGTATTATTATTCAAATGTTACCAGTGTGGATAAGGTTTAATGGCATAATCTCTTTATTTATCGGTAATGTTTATGAATTTTCTTCTATTAAATAAATATTCTGATCTATCTCACAAGAAAGTCAATTACTTTATCATAATTTGGATATTTTTTATAATTAAATTTCTTATTTCATGTTCCTCCTTTTGTGTAATCATGAGTACAAAATAATGTTTTTAAGAAAAAACCCACATTATTTTTGTCTTTGGTCAAAAATCTACTTTCTGGCATGCTGATGTTTTTTGAAAATGTTTTCAAGAAACATTTTAACATTAATTTTTTTATATTAGTAACTAGAAACTTATGACTTTTTATAAATGGTTTAATCAGAACATTCACGTTTTTTACGAATTTGATATTATAGAATTGGTTTTAAAAAGATAGTGAATGATAGTTTTTTAATAAACTTATTCTGTATATAAAAAGTTTCTTATCATCACAGATGATCAATGCATAGACGATTAATTATCATTTTTGTAAGGATATTGTAAAATGAAATGATTTTTTAATATATATAAAATATTTATATTCAAAGAAAGTCATTTTAAAATGGAAAGTATATTTTCCTCAAGAATATCGAAATGAACTTTTTATGATATTTTTATTCACCAAAGAAAATAACATGATATGTTTATTTCAAAAAAAAATCGAGATATGATATAATTATAAAATACTTTTAATTTCTCTATAATGTTTATTATTATGATGAAAATTGTTTATGAAACCCATTTACATTTATAGGTCAGGATAGGATGAATGATTTCATGGAAGAAATATAATTGAACTTATTTATGTGATCTATTGTACTAGAATTATATTTTCCTCCAATGAATTTCACAATGATTAATGTTATATGATCTCAAAGAGTACATGTGAGGTCAAACCTTATCTGAAAAAATATGGAACATGGGTATTTATCCTAATCCTAACATGTTACGAATCTAATGGTGGATAACCTTAATATTATAATTTATGTTCTTTTGTCTTGGCCAAAAATCTATTTCATATGATACTTTTATTCTCTTATGGATTTTTTTCAGTGATTCATTTATTATTCCTAAATTATGAACCTCAAATATTTAATCCATGACTCTTTTTTATGATCTATTATATGAATGGTATGGTTTACAATTTTTTTTCATGTTACCATACACTTTTTCTAATTTTTTTATTGATATATCCATTGTTTTCCCTTACTGATTATCTAATATCACTATTTTTATGTTTACTTTAATTATGTTATGAATTATTTTAATATGTATGTTTTTCTAAAGAGGTGTTCTAGTTATGAAGAAAATAGTCATATATAATATATTTTACTTTTTGAACTAGTTTTCTATGTCTCCATGTTTGAAATCCTTTTATAACTATATGATTATATAATATATCAATATGTTATTTAATGAATATTTATTTAATAAAATGTAATATCGATATATAAATTTTTTTGTTCTCTATAGGTTATATTATAGTAAGTTTTATTTAACATTTTGAAACATGGATGAGAAAATTATAGTGATAACCATAGGTATAAGTAAAAGTATAGGAATATTTACTGGATTGTTTTTGAAGAATAAAGAAAGTGGCTTCCACGAAATTATAGAAATATCTAGATACTATAAGTGGAAGTGTATCTATAATTTTTTACCTAGTTCTTATAACTCTAAAAATGGTGAATTTTTATTTAAATATATCAGCAACTATTTCATGATAGCATGCCATTCTATACACTTGGTTTTACACTATCAGGGGAAATATTTTGAAAATTCAAAAACTATTTATGAACCATTATGAATGATTAGAAAATAATATGACCATGAATTAATAAATAAAATATTATTGTGTCATTTATTAAAAATAATTTTTCGTGGTTTAGATATCTAATAAAGGATTTTTCATTATTAATCAGTCTTATTAATGTTGATTTATGGTTATGTTAAACTTTTATATTTTAGGATGGGACTAAAAATAGGATAAATAAGTTGAGGTGGTAGTAGGTTAGATAAAATATTGAATTACCCTATTTAGGAAATTTTATATGAATTTATTTATAATATGAAATGTATTGGGAATATAAATTAATATCCTCAATGATTTTAGAATTAATTAATTATTAAATCTTCTAATGGTGTGATGATCTGATATAAAGTCTATGATTCTTCTCTTGGTTATTTTTATAGAGATTTTATTCCTAAAAATATCTTTATTCATCCTCATATGTGATTTTATGTTATCATAGGAAACAATTTTTTATGTATATAAATACCCTATCAAATTCCAAGGAATGGATTAAGTGATTTATATTTTGAACCAATTTATGAATGTTTAATTATGAGATGAAAAATATGTACTTATTATTGAAATAAAATCCATTGAATGTGTCTATAATCCTATTTACATATGGTTTTTTTATTATATGGTTGGAAATAAATGCAAAATCAATTATATTCCTATTATTGGGAGTTTTGTTTTTATTATAGAAGATTTTACAAGTATTTAACTAAATAATGATGTTTTATTCTTAATAATACTCTTCCCTAGGGTCATGCATATTTGAAATACTCTATATATAATGGACCATATTGAGTTTCATGAATTGGGGAAATAACTAAATGAGAATCTTAATATGATATTTATTCATCCACGTGTTTAATTTTATTGTTAATATATTTTTTTGTTAAGAAAAATGATGGATCAATTTAACAATGTATTTACAATTAGGATCTGGACCAAATCAAAATAAAAAACATGTATCCTCTACACCATATTTATTATTTTTTGATCAAATACATGGAACTCAATATATTTACCACATGAATATTCATTATGTATATCATCAACTAAGGGTTATGAAGTAATATGTATGCTAGATATCATTCAATACAAGGTATGTGCACATTGATTATAAATTGATGATACTTTCTCATATTAATTTACCCATCATCATAATGTATTAAATTAATATAGTATATATTAATTACCGTGATATTTTTTTGGCACATTGATTGAGGATATTATTATATATTCTATGATTAAGCAAGAGAATAAAGTTCACCTAATAATTATGATGAAGACTCTGAGGAATTATATGCTATATTGAAAATATTCCAGCTTCAAATTTTGGCTACCAATGGTTTCATTTTTTTCATATAATATCAACAGAGGGTATATATTTTGATCCATCAATGGATAATGTTATTAAACATTTTCTAAGAACAAAAACATTGACTAAGATCCAAATTTATCTTTGTATGGCAACATGTTATATATGGGTTATTGATAATTTCCTATTATCATCTCTTACACTCACCATGTTATCATAAATGTGTGACATGTTCCCTTAGATAAATGAATGTGAAGAAAATTTAAATGAAATAATTATATGGATAATTATTGAAACTATTATTATATTACCATGAATTATTGATGATATTATAATCTACAGTGGTATATCAAAAATGTTATTTGGATGTGTTATAATGTAGAATTATATAGTTATAACATATGACTCATTCCAATTGAGTATACATGAGAAAAATTATCCCATAATAGATTTTGAGTTAGTTACGATAATTTTTTCATTCAAGATATATAAGAATTATCACTATAGATAATGTTGTGATATATATACTACTCATGAAAATTTAAATTATGTGTTCACATATAAGGACATTAATATATGCCATAAAAGTTGGTTAGAACTGATTAATGACTATGAGTAACCAATATATAACCAACCTAGTAATGAGAATAGGGTGGTTGATTTTTTTAGAAGGATCATACTAGCTTATCTATGAGGAGGATAAAAAACGATATAATATTTATGCCTCATAAATTTATGGATATAGAAATCATGGTCTAAGGGAAGAAGTCATAGATTTATCAAATGAGTGTTCAACCATATTTCTATTTCATGATTTGGGGATACAATGATGAATGAAGTGTAACTATAAAAGATTGTAACATCCTGCGTTTTTATAAAGAAACACTATATTCAATAGAATACATAATACACTACATGAAGCTTAAAAGAACAACTAAATATTATTATTTAAATGTTATTGTTATAACCTAGATATTGGAATAGCGGGAATGAATAATTTCCACTGAATTATAAAAATATGGTTTAAACCTGTCTAAATAATTATTCATTAGTTACCAAATTTATTATAAATGGAAATAAAAACCAATTTAATATGAAAGATATGTTTTTATGAAAACTTATTTGAAAACAGAATAAAGGAATTTATAAAATCATAGCACAAATTATGTAATTTTTTTAATGGAAATATATGTTATATATTTAATGTAATGTTTTAATCTAATATTATATATTTTCTAGATATTATATAAGAACAAATTCAATTTTTTGGATAAAATAAGTAATTTTCTAAAAATGCAGGTTTACCGCCTTTTGAGGGAGAACACTTTTTAAATATAGTTGTTTACACCAATAAATGTTATATTTGAAAAAATAAACTTCTTATTTATAATCAGTGAATCAAAATTTACTTTGGAAGATTTTTTTATATTTTCATGATAACTATCATGTTTTTATGAATAGTAAAAATATGCTATATTTTAATTGCAAACAATTTTTTCCATCCATATAGTTAATATGGTTAAATCATATTATTTAATGGTTTTAATGTATAAATGGAATATATTTTTATCATTTATTATAACATAGGTCATGTTGGATCATAATATATATGTATATGTATATTAGATGGAACAATACAAGAGGGGGGGGGGGTGAATTGCAGGTTTAAAAACATTGTATTTAAACACTTAAGAAGAAATTTAGTATAAGAGGTCTTAAAATAATACAATTCACAATCAATACAATGGACCATATAAGTTGTGGATTCGATTGTCATGATATGATGTAATACTACAAATAATGTAAAACTGTTGTATTTGAATTGAATACAATGATCAGAGTAATAGAAATGTAAATGATTCTACCGTATAGCATATATAATCTCTTATTACAATATGTAATAATTAATCGTAATTGAAACAATTATAATTGAAATGAATATGAATAGTAATAGAAATCAATACAGTTTTATTTCTAATACAAATATCAGCAGAAATGTAAAAGTATTACAATTTTTTTATTCCAAAGAGTAGCGTATCTATTCACCCAGGATAAAAGGTATGTCTTACAACCACCTTGGTAAGCACTTGATACAATGATCGGAAAGACTGTATTCCTATCCCTGGAAGCCATTGATTAAGAAGGTAATCAACACCTCTGTCTTTCAAGCAATTTAAAGCCCTCGATACGATGATCAGTAGTACACCTTCGTATCCTCAAAAACCCTCGATCATTGTGACAATGATTGGTTTCACAAAGTAGAAACAAAGAACCAAGAAATACAAGAGTAGGAAACAAGATGTTCACTTCTTGTATCTTTAAGTCTTTCACACCAATCCAGATAGAAATTAAAACATATCTCTCTATAACTTTATGAAAGAAAATGTTGTATATTCTAGTTCGAATAACCCTCTATTTATTGGATTCAGATTCTAATGGTCATATTTCCTCAAAAAGATATATTTCTCCGAAAAATACGTAGGGAATTGGACACTTAGCATTACAATAGTCAAAACAAATAGAATACATGACATAGTTTTCATTGGTAAACAAACAACTCAATGACATCGTTTTAGTTGGAATGTAGTAAGTAAAACAAGTGTGAGAAAATGAGTATGGGTATCATGTAATCAGAATCGAAGGTATTATAAGAGTGTAATACATTTCAAAAGTACAATACATAATTTTATTACTAGGATTACCATGATAACAATTCATATCAATTACAATTTATTACCTGGTTATGATTCTGAACATGGTTACGATGCGTGATATTTAATATGATTATAATTCTTGAATACAATTCATAATAAGAGTATGGTACATAACCTAGTTACTATTCATGATTATGATACAATACTTAACCTAGTTACGATGCATAATTATGATGCAATACATAACCTGGTTACGATGCATATGGTTACAATGACATGGTTACAATACATAACCTAGTAATGATACATGACTCAGTTACGATACATTGGATTACAATTCTTGTGGACATAATGCAAGTGAAATTTATATCATATATAATCTAGTTACGAATCCTGATTATGATGCAATACATAGTCTTGTTATGGTTTCTGATTACGATGAAATTCATAATCTGGTTACAATTCCTGATAATGATGCAATACATAATCTAGTTACGATTGTGAAATAACCTATAAAATAATGTGAGTGAACAAAATACATGATTATGTTAATAATTCAACATATAATAAAGACAATGTGAGTGATTAAGATTTGGAATCAACACACATAATAAACAATATACATGATTATGATATGTGTATAGTAACTCTTCTAAAATAATTGTGAATATGACTAATTCAACAATTGGTTTAAAAACAACTCACAAGGGATCACATTCTCATTACATTTACTTAATATTTCTCCCCCTTAATAAGGAATTCAAAAAAAATCTCTTTTCACAACCATTCCCCCCATTTTTTATTTTCAAAAACAATAAGGGAAAGTATTTTTTTCCAGCAAAAGATTAGAGAAGCAGAGTATAAATAAATAATTGTTACTTCAATAAAAAGTTTATTACAACAAAAGTTTAAGCATAATTATTTTCCCTTTTGTTATTCCAAAAGATTAAAAATTGAGAGATTCATATTTTTAAACTCCTTTATTTCCTTCATGAGTTTATAAAGACCTTCTTGCTGAGCTTTCAACTTATCATCTTGTTCACCAATAATCTTTTATTTCTTCCAAAGCTAATCTTTATAAATTTGATTAATTTCTTCCCGAGATTTATGTATTTAATTATGGTTATTGAAATCATCTAATCTATTTCTATTAGCCTTGTCAAGTATAAAAACTCTATTTTAGAGTGAAAAAATATCATTACTCCATTTTTCTAACTATTCCTTTAAACTCTCAAGCTATTCTGAGGCTAATACTTTTGAATTACCAGGTATTTGAAAGTCTTTAAAGTTTTCATTCAAATCATAAATTTGTTTTATAAATAGAGTGTTTAGTTTATTTACCTAGTGTAAAAATTCTTCCTGATTGTACAGATGGTTCTTTAGGCTTTCATCAAAGTTATAAGACCACTTCACAAAATTATTGTAATCCTTACTATGATCAGTGGAACGTTCCTTGAATATCTTTTAATAAACTTCAAGGATTAGAAACCTATCCACCAAAAACTTAACTGAATCCATTCAATCATTATGGGTAATTGAAAGAATTTCTAGCCTGGCTTCAACATTTGGAATGAATGGTAATAACTTATCCAATATAATCAAGGCTTGTTCAATGTACTGAAACCCTTTCACTGTGATTGTTCATTCAAAATCTACATCTTCAGAGTATTGTTAGAGATCACCAAAATAAGTTTCAGTGCCAATCACCTGAGCTGGCTGATTTAAATCATTATCAAATTCTTCCTCTTTTTCTTCTTATTTATCCAAAATCTGAAAAACATTCTTAGAGGAATATTTTGTGGAAGCTTTCTTGGAAGACTGAGGTTCCAGAAATGGAAAATTAAAAGATGAATCTTTTTAGGATTCTTATGTATGACTTCTACTATTTGTATCTTTTTTTCTTCCAATACTAATTCTTATTGACCCTATTCTTCTTCCCCTTATAATTCTGTATCTACTACTTCTTCTTCATATTCTTGAGTAAGAGATTGTGTAGCTGAATGTTCAAAAACTTGTTTCTCCTTTCCTTTCTCTTCTAGAAATGATTTAGTCTTAATAGAGGGATCCCTGATTTCAATTCTCATTTTGAGTTGTTCAGCAATTCTGATAAGACTATCAATGTTAATAACTTCAGCCTTTCTCTTCTTTAATCTCTTCTTTCTCTCTTTTTCTTTAAATATTTCTTCATAACTTACTTTCAAAGACAAAGATTCATTCAGATCTAATCCGAAAAAGGATCCCCTTCTTTACATTCTTTCTTTTTCATTCTCCATTCACCAGTAACTATATCAGATACAACCTTTTGTTTTTTTGAAGAATTTGGAGTTGTAGTCTTAACTACCTTTCTTTTATTTGAAGCTGTCTTGGATGTCTTAGAAGGTTTGTCACTACATTCCACTACTTCCTTTCCTTTATCAGCATCCAGATATTTCTCAAACTTCCTCAATTCAGAATTTAATCATAACTTAAGCCTCCACATCATATCCTTAAAGATTAAGGGCTCATTGAAGGAATTCAAATCTGACTTGATTCCAATATTATACATGCCCAAAAATTCTTTCAGAAACGTATTGATAATGGTGGGGAACATGATTAGTTGTGATTTTATGCCACCAGATTTGATCTTCTTTATTGACAAAAAGATGAACTCCATAAGGTTTAACTTTCTCATGTTTACCAAGTAATAAAGGACATAGACATATGAAACATTCAAATATTCTTTGTCACCCTTTATCGGCACCAAAAACCCTTGCATCTATAGGGATATAATTCTATTATCTCCTAATAAATGACTTCCTTTCCTCTTGTCATCATGAATATCAAAAAGTGTTTCTTCATCTTTAGACCTATCAAAAGTACCATCATATTCCAATAACTTATGAGAAGGACGTAATGCATATCCCTCAAATGGAACACCAAGAAAGGTAACTGCTAGTTTTGAGGAGGTTGTATATGTCTTCTCATATATCATAAAAGAAATCCAAAGATCCTCAGCTATCTCTACTGATTCTTAAAATTGTAACACCTCATTATGATAGAAACAATCTTGATTAGAATCTAGTATTTCCACAAAAATTGATTCCTAGCCTTGAAAACATATAATCCTTTTCAAAAATGAATCAAAAGACTTCTAAAAGTATCAAGAAACTAACCTTTCACCCTGAAAGGTCATGGAAGAGAATTATTTTGGAGGAATTTATTTTGAAGATGAAGTTGTAGACTCAGTCATGAAAGACTAACTTGCACCCTGAAGATCATATGGATTATGAAAGATGATTATATCTTTGATTACAGAAACTCAGGTAGTAACTAGTTTCAAACCATGCTAACTACTGATAGAGAAACTAATTTTGAGATAAAAAGAGATGAGTTTATTGTGGGATAAATTATTTTAAAATGAAATTGACCATCAATATTATATCTAAAATATCCAATGGCCAAGAAATATTTCAAACTCTTGAGGTTTTCCATAAAATAAAATCATATTTAGACTGGAACCGATTAGGAATTAAAAAAAGAGGAATAACCATTGAAATAACCAAAATAAGGTTTTATAAATTGTACCCAGAAGAGTACCAAGATAGATGTGTTGGTTTTAGTAAAATTTTCTTATGGAAACAATACAAAAAAATGATAAAAATTCTAAAATTGATGAGGTCAAATAGGATGGTATCGATTATTTAAAACTGATAGAATAATCCACAACCGATAGTTCAATACCAACAAGGTAATCCAACACCGATAATCTAGTACTGATAATGTATTTTAATGTCAATAATTTAGTAACAATAATGTATCATAATATTATTATTATAATCAAGTACTTATAATATTGAAACTGAAACCTAAAACATATATAAACATAAAACTAATGATATTTAGAAACTAATAATGTCATGGAATTAATAAAACCTAAAACAATAAAATGAAAAACTAAATAGTAAAACTAATTATAGTGAAACATAAAACTAAAAGTAAAACCGATAAAAATAAAACTAAAAAGTGAAACTGATAAACATAAAACTAAAAAGTGAAACTAATAAACAACAGAACTGATTCATGCAAAACTGATATATAAAAAACTAATAAGTAATACCAATAAAATATAAAACCAAGGAAAAAAATAAAACTGATAAAATTATGTATACTCCCCCTTTTAAAAGGAGTCACTTAATGTAAGGATATGGGTTAATTAATAATTAGATATTAATGGTTACTTTACAGTGATCATTCCTAGTTTTTTTTAATGTATTATAATTTATCAGAAGATAATGGTTTTGTGAAAATTCCAGCGTGTTTTTCTTGCATTCCGATGAATTTTAAAATAATATCTCATTTTTGCGTTTGATTACTAATAAAGTGATGCCTAATATATATATGTTTTCATGTGAGTGGTGTCCAATGTTTTTACTAAGAGAAATGGAACTAGTATTATCACATAGTATTTGAGTTTTGGAAATACTCATGGCATAGTTAGTGAATGTGTGTTGCATCCACAATACCTGAGCACAACAACTTCTGGCTACTAAATATTTTGATTATGCAGTTGAAAGTGATACTGAGTGTTTCTTCTTGCATTTCCAAGAAACTAAAAAATTTCTTAAGTAGTGACATGTTCTAGATATACTCTTTCTATCCATTCTACATCAACCAAAGCCAGCATATGGAATTTTTTTCAAAACAAATTCATTTCTAGAAGAATAAAATAGTCCTAAACCCAATGTTCCCTTTAAGTAGCTAATAATTATATTCACTGCTTTTAAATGAGGTTCTTTTGTATTAGATTGATTTCATGCACATAAGCATAATGAAAAAAATTTCGTCTCGATAATTAGCTATATAGTATAACAAACTTCCTATCATACCTCTAAAAGTTGTTTGTGTTGAGACCACTTTGTCTATGAAGATTGTATTAGTTTTCAACATTTGTCAATACTCATCAAAATGAAGAAGGAGATGAATAAGGACTAAAAAGTTAGTAGAGATTGGCCGAAGTGAGGTTTCCTGGAGAATTTTAATGGAATTATAGCAATGGATGTCATACTTCAGCAATTCTTTATGAAGTCAATTCATACGTTTGTTGAACTGATACTAAGTTCAAAGAACTTATGCCAAAGATGACACATTGTTTACAATAATGAGGAATGGTAAAGTATCATCCATCTAAGGATGATTGAAGAAGAATGAAGATTTAAAGAATACCATGCAATGATTCATGATTTCACGGCAACCTTGCAGGAGCTTACTTGAAGAAAAGAATCATATGATTTGAATGAAGTAGAGAATTATGGCTGAAGAAGAAGAGAGAGTATGGAAGGACATGGAATTCTAAGAAGGTCATGAATTACACATTTACTTGAAATCAAATGATTTTTTCACTATTGTTAAAGTTCCAAATATATTTATCAAAGGTGATACATTGTCTGCAACATTGAAGGTATTTGAAGAAGCTTCAAGCCTTCACTTTTGGATGAAGAGAGATGATTTGAGTTCATTGGAATTAACACTCCAAAAGTAATTGAGTATTTGAAGTGCGGATGAAAGAAGTAATTTTATATTAATATTCAATAAATAATGGACAAAACTATGATGATGATTTACTGATTTTCATTTCACAAATATCATAAGTTTGATGAACTTGTGATGTAATCCATATGAAGAGTAGAGATAGTAAAAAGTGATTTTGGCAAAGGAAAGAAAGTGGTTCACAAGTATTGACACACAAATATTGGAATGTAAGTGTAAGTGGCGTGCAATTCATATTTCAAGATCATCCCATAAAAATATTACAATGGAAATAAAGTGGCGCGCGAGACAAAAATTGGCGCGCAAGTATAATGGGTGTGCAAGTGTAGTGTGGAAGTGTTCCGCACAAGTCATATTTCAACATCATCATATCAAAATATTATAAATGAAAGAAAGTATTGCACAAGTGATGGAGCGGCACACAAGTGTGGTGCACAAGTTTATATGGAGCGCAAGTCACCAAAATTCCTATAAATAGACAACTAGACTCTTAATTTTTTAAGGATCATAACTTAAGAGAAAATTTGAGCTCTGACCGCACAAGTAGTATAAGTGGTGTGCAAGATGAAGTAGATAACAAGATGAGCATAATTTATAAGGAACACAAGTAGGGTGGCGTGTAATTTTTGACGTTCTAGTTGTGTCACGCCAGTTTTGTCGCGCAAGTTTTGGCATGCAAGTAGGGAGGCGCATAAGCAGGGAGGCGCGCAAACAGGGTGGCGCACAAGTAAGGATTGGAACGCAATCTGGGAGTGGTTCTAGAATTTCTTACTAGCTTATGATCAATTGAGATTATTCTAAGTTGATCTAGACTTAATTGTTTTTACAATCACAAAGATAACTTGTGATTCTAGAATGAAGAAGAAGAAGTAGAGCTCAGTGTAGATGGATTTTCACTGAAAGAAAATGTGTGAAGAAGAGCAGGTTTCAGTGAAGCTTCTTTTTCAATGAAGAAGCAGAAGAAGAAGAAGAGTGTGAAAGTTACAGGTTTGCTGCATAGAAAGAAGAGAAAAAGAAGAAGAAGAATAGTGTATACCCAATTGAAGCCTACAATTATTTAGGATAGTTTAATTCAGATAATTCTTTGTGAGCTGATCCTTAGTTTCTGAATAATCAAATTTGTATATATGATTCTATCCCAGAAGAGAGAAGATGTTTTAGTGCAGTTGGTTGTTTCTCTAAGAAAAAGAAAGAAGAAGTCTATTATAGTTGGTGTTGCACTTGAAAATAAGATAAGGAAAGAAGGAAGAATTTCTTGCCTATTGCATTGCAAGTAATAAAGTGAAGAGCACTAAAGAAGATCAAGAGCCTAACCTACCCTTTGAAGAAGGAATAAGACTGTCCCCATAGGTAGTATAAAGAACCATCTAGAGGATGAAAGTTGGACTAGGCTATCACCAGTCCAGGGAAGAGGATTGTTTACCACCCACTCTAGAGTGTAGGGACTCACACTAGCTAGAGGATTGTTTTCCTAGACACTCCCTTGTAAAATAATATCACATTATAGTGGAGAATCCATGCACTGCTCATATCCATGCATTGTAAGGACATAAATACTCTTATTGAGTGGTGAATCTTGTAAAAATATTGTGTGCATATTTTTAATACTTTATATTATTACATGATATATGGAAAAGAGAATAATAGAGTCAATATCCAAACAGGTCAAGAGGTACAGGGATAAACATTTAAAAAGTTCCCAAAATGGATTCATCCCCTCTGAGTGTTAGGTATATTCCAAACTGGTCCTCTCAATTTGTATCAGAGCGAGGTTCACCTCTGTTGGATTCTCTAAAGTGAAGTTATTCTCTTTTGAAAATAGGAGTTTATTTCCTGAGTCTACAATGAAGAGAAGTGTTTGTAATGATTCACCTATCTATGAGCAGAAAGATATTTCTTCCAAGACCATGATGAATAGGAAAAGGAAAGAGAAGAGAAAATTAAAGAAGAATTCCCTCTTATCTAAAGAAAAGGATACATCAGGTTCTCCATATCTAGATGACATTGAAGACACACCAGACTTGTAATGTAATGAGAAGGTGGCTCAAGTCCACACCAAGATGGTGGACAACCTTCCTACCTCAACTGATCAACATGTATGTGTTAGTACATTTCAAAATTATCCTCGTGATGAAAATGATAGCCAAAGTGGTGATGATCAATCTACAATATCTCAAGTAATATCAATTGATAGATTAATAATGATTTTGTATGATATTTTTAAAGAAATTATATCTGTGGTTTGTGGAGAATTTCAATGCATGCAGGAAAATATCACTCAGCTGGAAGAAGAAACTGATGTTTTGGATAAAGGCTTACAAGAAAAAATTGTTGAATGTCTGAATCTCTCCAGACAGGTTGGAATATTTTATGAAATAAACAGGGAATTTGAAATAAGTTCTTCAATGTGGCTCAAATATGTTGAAGAGAAATAGGGAGTAAATAAGACTGTAGAAGAGAAGGTAGATTCACTTGAAGATGAGTTGAAAAGAAGCAATGATGTCAAATAATTACATTTGGAAGAAGACTCTAAGAAGATCAAAGAACTTGACTCTTTGTTACAAAAAAAAGTAAGGATGCATTAATATGAATTTGAAAAATTAAATAAATATTCTGAAAAGAATATGACTATGAATGAAGACCGGGAAGTCATCCTCAATATGAGATGTTTAGAATTTTAAGCTCAGTTGACCAATCTTGAGAAGACACATATTGAGTCTCCACAAAAGAAAGAAAAACTTGCTGCTTGTACTCAATGCTTATTGGAGGATTATACTGTCAAAAGACATCCACCATGTGATAATAAGGTCATGGATTCACTCATTGATCTATCACAAGAAGCTAATAAAGTAAAGGTACCATCCATACCAACTTGTACTCATGGTTGTAAAATTGTTTCTATAAAAAGTGCAGGTTGGAAGAAAAATTCTAAACCAGTATGGATAATGAAAAGTGAGGAGATAACTATCACCATGGCTATGGAGAATATGAAGAAGAGTGTGAAATATAGATCCCCATAGAAATCACAGCATATCAAGAATAATCTTCAGCAACCAAATAAAGAAGATGTCAAAAAGACAAGGTTTGTTGGTCAATGATGGTGCTATAATAGATTTGGTCATTATGCATTAGATTGTTGGTACAATCCCTTAAATGTAAAAGCACAAAGAAATCCCATCTAAAGGGGGATAAATCTAGAGAAGAAGAAGCTACATACCCAGATCCAGAAGCATCTGTATAATGCAAAAAGATTTGGATTGTTGGACAACATCTATGATGTATGCAATGGGAGCGTTCATGAGAATGGTGCATGCTTATCTTAGAATGTATTCAAAGATAATAAGAACAGAAGACCAAAAAAGCTGGAGAATAATGAAGAATATATCTAGGAATGTAATCATAAGTATGTTGCAAAATAAAATGATCCCATGAACATTACAATGAGTAAAATTGAGAAGTACTTGGATTCCATGTCCAAGAAGGTTAATGGTGGTGCATCTAAAAGAACTACTATGAAGGATGCCACTTAGACGAAGCCATGTAGAAGATCCAATCATGATGCTTTATTCCCTAATGATATTTTTGTGGTTTTTCTAGAAGATTTGGAAAGAATTAGAAAGATATAAGATGCAAAAGCTAATACTTGTGATAAAAGAAAAAAGAAGATTCTACATGAAGAAAAGGAAGTTCTGTGTGTGAGGTGAAACAAGGCTAGTAATAGTATTAAAAGATGCTTTGAATTTATTCCAACCCCACAAGAAATCCTCAAAAAATGATAGTTTCACCAGGAGATTTTAGTGCTTTGAAAGCCCTTGAAGAAAGAATAGTCACACTGAAAGAGATGGAAGAAATAGTGAGGTCCACACAATCCCAATCAGCATTAAAGACCATTTGTGAAAGTGTGAAGAATGGAGTATCTGGGTTAAGAAGTTCATCTAAACCTTTTTGTTCAAATTGATAGAGAAAATATGATCCACCTTATTCAATTAAATCTTTGTGTATTGTATTTGATATTATCATACAAGGAATTGATGGTGAAGTAAGATCTCAGGGGGAACACGTGGGATTCAGTGATGGGAAGTGTTTCCTTGAGGGGGAGACACATGAAGAAGCTGTTAGAGTCATTATCTCAATCAGTATCAACATCAGTTAGTATAAAATTAAATTAATCTGAAGATTGTCTGAAGATCATGTCATTGGAAAACATATGTCGTTTCTTAATATCTCATCCTTGGTTACTCGAAATAAATATATTTTATAAAGGGGGAGTAACTAGGTAAATCCATGGAATAAGTATACTGAAAGTTCCCCAAGGCCACTTATCCTGCTAATTGCACTTGAATGTTTTTGATCCTTTTGTTGAAGTGAGTGTAGGAATTTTAGGATTGATTATTTCCTATCACATTCAATATCTTTTGTTCTGGAATGAAAGTGTCAAATCCTTAAAGAAAAGTGTAGGAGATCTCATCTCATGATGTATTACTATCAGTGGATAATGGATAGATTTTTTGTCTAAATCTAAATCTCTTGTTTTCTACATCGATCTTTGATCATGTAGACTTAGAGTGAAATGATTAATGGCACACTGCTTAAGTAAGGACTGATACCCTATCTATCATGAACTTTTTATTTTTGGTCAATAAGGGGGAGATAAAGTGAAATGAAAGTTTGATATGAAAGGGGGAGAGAAAAAAGTAAAGGGGAGAGAGAAGCTTCTTATTTTGACATTAACACATTCATTTGAGGAGACTTTGTGGTATTGACAACAAAATAAAAAGGGAGAGATTTTTGGGACCACTTTGTGTATGAAGATTGTATTTGTTGTCAACAGTTGTTAATACTCGTCAAAATGAATAAGGAGATGAAGAAGGACTAAAAAGTTAGTAGAGATTGGCTGGAGTGAGGTTTCCTGGAGAATTGTTATGGAATCATAGCATTTTATTTCATACTTGAGAAATTCTCTATGAAGTCAATTCAGACGATTATTGAACTAATACTAAGTTCAAAGAACTTGTGTCAAAGGTGACACATTTTTTACAATAATGAAGAATGGTGAAGTATCATCCATCTATGGATTATTTAAGAAGAATGAGGATTTAAAGAAGGCCATGAAATGCTTCATGATTGCATGAGAACCATGCAAGAGCTTACTTGAGGAAAAAAATCATAGGATTTGAATCAAGAAGAGAATTAAGGAAGAAGAAGAAGAGAGAGTGTGGAAGGACTTGGCATTCTAAGAAGGTCATGAATTACACAATGCCTTGAAATTAGATGATAGTTGAAATGTTCTTAAAGTTCCAAATACATGTATCAATGGTGATACATTGTTTGCAACATTGAAGGTATTTGAAGAAGCTTCAAGCCTCCACTTTTGGATGAATAGAGATGATTTGAGTTCTTTGGAATTAACACTCCAAAAGGAATTGAGGATTTTAAGTGAGGATGAGAGAAGTAATTTGGAATTCCTAATCTAAAAATAATGGAAAAAACAATGATGATGCTTTGCTGATTTGTATTTCAAAAATATCAGAAGTTTGGAGAAATTGCGATGCAAGCCTTATGAAGTCTAGAGAGAGTGAAGAAGTGATTTTGGAAAAGGAAAGAACGTGGAACAAAAGTATTGACACACAAGTATTGGAACACAAGTTTAAGTGGAATGCAAGTCATATTTCAAGATCATACCATCAAAACATGACAAAGGAAATAAAGTGGCGTGCAAGTTAAAGATTAGCGCACAAGTCATAAACTGGCACTCAAGTATAAGGGGCGTGCAAGTGTAACATGAAAGTGTTCCGCGCACGTCATATTTCAACATCAAAATATCAAAATATGATAAAGTAAAGAAAGTGTCATGCAAGTGATTGAGCAGTGCACAAGTGTGGCGTGAAAGTCTATATGGCGCGCAAGTCAACAAAATACCTATAAATAGATGACTATCCTCCTCATTTTTCAAGGCTCAACACTTAAGAGAAAATTTGAGCTCTAATTTCGCAAGTAGTAGAAATGGCATGGAAGCTGAAGTAGCACTCAAGATGAGGGTTATTTATAAGGCGCACAAGTAGGGTAGCACACAAGTTGTGACACGCAAGTTGTGCCGTGCAAGTTTTGGCATGCAAGTAGGGAGGCACGCAAGCAGGGAGGCACGCAAGCAGGGTGGCGTGCAAGTAAGGACTGGCGCCCAAGATGTGAGTTGTTCTAGAATTTCTTACCAGCTTATGATCAATTGAGATGATTCTATGTTGATCTAGACTTCATAGTTTTTGCAATCACAAAGAGAACATGTGATTCTAGAAAGAAGAAGAAGAAGAGCTCAGTGCAGATGGTTATTCACTAAAAGAAAACATGTGAAGGAGAGTAGGTTTCGGCGTAGCTACTTTTTCATTGAAGAAGAAGAAGAAGAAGAGTGCGCAGCTTACAGGTTTACTGCATAGAAAGAAGAGAAGAAGAATAAGAAGAACAGAGTATACCCAATTGAAGCCTAAAATTCTTTAGGGGAGTTCAATTTAGATGATGTTTTGTGAGATGATCCTCATTTTCTGAATAATCACATTGTTATATGTGATTATATCCAAGAAGGGAGAAGAAGTTTTATTGTAGTTAGTTGTTTCACTAAGAAAAAGAAAGAATAAGTTTAATGCAGTTGGTGTTGCACTAGAAAAGAAGAGAAGTAAAGAAGGAAGAATTTCTTGCCTACTTCTTTGCAAGTAATCAAGTGAAGAGCAATGAAGAAGATCAAGAGCAGAACCTACCATTTGAAGAAGTAAGATGACTGTCTCCATAGGCAGTATAAAGAACCATCTAGAGGCTGCAAGTTGGACTAGGCTATCACCAGTCTAGGGAAGAGGATTGTTCCCCACCCCCTCTAAAGTGTAGGGACTCACACTAGCAAGAGGATTGTTTTCATAGCCACTCCATTGTAAAATAATATCAAATTATAGTGGAGAATTTATTCAATGGTCATATCCAAGAATGGAAAGGATATAGCTAATCTTATTGAGTGGTGAACCTTGTAAAAATATCATGTGTATATTTTTAATTCTTTCTATTATAGCATGCTATATGGAAAAGAGAATAAGAGAATCAAGATCATTACAGGTCAAGAGGTATAGAGATAAAAATTTAAAAAGTCCCCAACACTGATTCACCCCCCTCTCAGTGTTAGGTATATCATAAACTAGTCCTCTCAGTTTGATCCACTGGTTTCCCAATGTCATTAAGATCAATTATATTTTAGATTCTGATTGGAGTGATAATATTTTTATTGTTGTCATATACATACTTTTTAAGTAAGTATTTTATATACATATGCTAAGATATATAGCTTCCTTTTGGTTTTTTATATATTTGATAACCTAAAAAGAATGTTAACTCACACATCATACTCCTTTGAAACTCATATTTCATTATATTCTCAAAATAATTAGTTAAGGATTTCTTGTTGAAACAAATATAATGTCATCAATATATATTTGGACAATCAAAACATTTTTTTTATTTTTATAAAAATAGTTGGTTCAACAATACTTTATTCATAATTGTTTTGTAAAATAAATCACGTGAGTCTATCAAACCATGTTCTATGGGATTTTTAAGGCCATATAAAACTTTGGTAATTTTAAAAATATTATGAGTATTTTTTGAATCTATAAAACAAGGATTTTGTTCTACAAAAACTTCTTCTTGTACAAAACCATTAAGAAAAGAGCAGTTACATCCATTTGAAAAATTTTGAAATTGACGTAGGCTGCAAAGGCAAATCGAATTCGAATAGATTCATGTCTAGCTATCAGATCATAGGTTTCTTCATAGTCTATTTCCTCTTTTTGATTATATCCCTTAGCAATAAGTCTTGCATTATTTCTTATGATGAATCTATGTTCATCACACTTGTTTCTAAAAACCGATTTTACACCAATTATAGTTGTTTCTTTAGGTCTTCCAATGAAAATCCAACTTGATTCATTTTAAATTAATTTACTTCATCCTGCATTGCATTAATCCAATCTTTATTACCTATAGCTTCTTTAGAAGTTTTAGGTTCGAATTGAGATATAAAATAAAGATGTTCTATTTCATTTCCCAATGACTTTCTGGTCCTTACACGTTGACTTACATCACCAATGTTATTATCACTAGGATGATTCTTTTGAAACAATTGATTTGGGGTTTTTAAATCTTGTTCATAAACATATGATATAAATTATTCTAGGGTAAATGTTTCAAAAACATTTTCTTTATTATTTCCATTATCAAAAGTGTTTTCAATAAAAGTTTGATAATCAATTTGTGAAAACACATAAGTTGATATAGGTAAGGATTGTTTAAAAACAAAGTCTTCTGTTTCATCAAACATAACATGAATTGTTTCTTGAATAGTTCAAGATTATTTATTAAAAACTATATATGCCTCATAAATTGTGGAATAACCTAGAAATATTCCTTCATCTGATTTGGGTGTGAATTTATGTAAATTCTTGTTTGTAATAAATATGAATACTTTGCATCCAAACACTCTGAATTATGAAAATTTAGGTTTTCATCTAGTCCTAAATTCAAAATTTGTTTTATTAAGAAAATTTCTAGAAAAAAGTTTCTTAAGAAAATAAATTTCTGATTTTATTCTAAGACTAAATTATCATTCCTACAAGAAATTATTTTGGAATTGTTTTTAGTTTCAAAAACATTTTTCTTTAATTCAAGTTGTTCAAAGTCCATAGAAAGTTTATCCCTCTCAGAACATACTTCCTTGGGGGATTTTGATATATTTTCAAAATAAAGAGTTTTTTTATCAACATATTTTGAAATATCTAATTCGTATTTTGTGAGAATAGATGTTCAATAATTGTCCTTATCATTATTTTTCTTGTGTTTAGAATTTTTATTTTTAGGTAACTTGGAAAATCAAGATACATATTCAAAAAAGGTATCTTTTTCTCTACTGAGGAATATTCATCATCTTAAGAGTAATAATGTTTCAAATATGAATAATTTTAATTTAAAGATACATTTTAAGAGATTCACCATTTTGTACCTTAGTCATAAAAGAATGATTTTGAATAGGTATCCTGGCTATGAGTTCTATGTTATTTTAACCTAAAGATTCGTATTTTGAGGATTAATTTGATGAATCGCCATCCCTTTAACTCCAATTAACAGATTCCTTCATAACTTTGTTTATATTTTTATTGTAATACTTTTTATTATTTCCTTCAGAATGTTAATCCTTCCTATCTTTTCTTTTTAGAAATGGATAATCTGGTATAATATAACCTTCTCTTTTATATTCATAACATGTTACATATGAGCCTTTCTTGCCCTTACTATCCTTGTTTTTTAATCTATATTGAAATTATTTCTTTCCAAAAATATTTTTCATCCTTCGAAAAAGATTGTCTAACTCAATCTTTGAGTAACCACTATCAATTGATTCCAATATAACAATAGTTTTCTTAGATTTTGATCTAGTTATACTTTATGATGATTTAGATTTGGATGTAGTAGTAAAAGATACACTCCAATTAAAATTCTTATTCTTATTGTTATCATCATCTCTTTTCATTCTTTCCTCCTTCTGTAAAAGAGTACCAAATAACTCATCAAGAGTGATTTGAGTAACTTTCTTATTTTCATCTATAGGTGTCCTTTTTGATTCTCATTCATTGGGCATTATATCGATTATCTTATACACAAATGATTCATCATCAATAACCTTTTCACCCATATATTGTAGATTATTGATGATTGTAATAAATATTTGTTGCACCTTGCATACAAGTTCTTCATAAGGAAAGATAAACCCATGATATTTTTCTTGAAGCATATCTATCTTTGTTTCTATAACTTTGGTTGTAAAAAAATGCGTGACTTCTAATTTATTCCAGATACAATTAGTTACTTCACATGATGATATCTAACCATATATATTCCTGGTCATGGAACACAATAATGTATTGTGTAACTTGTAATTCAATTGATATTCTTGTTTCTCTTGGTTGGTGAAAGTACTGATTTCCTTGTCTCGGATTTTGTAACCTCCAGTAAGCATGATAATGTTGTCTACTCCAATATTAATAACAAATGTCTTTATTAAATCTCTCCTGTACTCAAAATCATTCCAATAAAAAATAAGTGGTCTTGTCGGATTCAGATTTTCAATTGATCCCAAATTCATTCCTTCCATATTATAAAACAATACTCTTCTTCTCCACACGTTTGTGTAGTAATTAATTATAAAAAAATATTTTTTTAAGAAATAAAATTTTATAAAAAAATGAAATAATGAATGTAATAAAAAATAGTGGAAACCTCCACTAATACTAATTTTTTGATAATAATATAGATGTATATATATATTACATGGCACAATACAAGGGGTGGGGGTGAATTGTAGGTTTAAAAAAATTGTATTTAAACACTTATAAAGGAACTTAGTTTAAGAGGAATTAAAATAATACAATTCACAATCAATACAATGGACCATATAGGTCTTAGATCCGATGGTTATGATATGATGTAATACTACAAGTAATGTAAAATGATTTTATTTGAATTGAATACAATGATTAGAGTAATAAAAATGTAAATTATTATACCATATAGCATATATAATCTCTTAATAGAATATGTATGAATAAATTTTAATTGAAAAAATTACAATTGAAATGAATTTGAATAGAAAGTGGAAACAATTCAATTCCATTTCAAATAAAAATAATGGTAGCAATGTAAAAGTTTTACAATTATTTTATCCAATGAGTAGGGTATCCTATCATCTAAGATAAAAAGTCTATCTTACCACCACCTTGGTAAGCCCTCGATATGATAAGCGGCGTGACTGTCTTCCTATACCCAAAATCCCTTGATTAAGAAGGTAATCAACACCTCTACATTTCAAGAAATTGAAATCCATAAATACAATGATCAACAACACGTCTTTCTATCCTCAGATGCCCTTGATCATTATCACAACGATCAGTCACACAAAGTATGAAAAAAATCTCTAAGAAATACTAGAGTATGGAACAAGATGTTCACTTATTTTATCTTCAAGGATTTCACACGATGCAAGAGAGAATTCACAACATCTGTCTCTAAAACTTTATGAAAGAAGAAGTTTTATATTCTAGTTCGAATGAATCCCTATTTATAGGCTTCAGATTCCAACTTTCATATTTCCTCCGATGGTTATATTTCTTTTAAAAAATCAGAGGGACTTGGACAACTGGCATTATAATTGTCAAAACAAATAAAATACAGGACATAGTTTTGATTAGTAAAAAAACAACTCAATAAAATCGTTTTAGTTGGAATGTAGTAAGTAAAAAAATTACAAGAAAATGAGTATGAGTAGCATGTAATCAGAATTGATGTTATGATAAGAGTGTAATCCATTTCAAAAGTACAATACATAATTTGATTACTAGGCTTATTATGATAACAATGCATATCGATTAAAATTTATGACTCGGTTACGATTCTGAACATGGTTACATTGCAAGATATTTAATCTGATTACAATGTTTGAATACAATAAATAATAAGAGTGTGGTACATAACTTGGTTAATATTCATGATTATGATACAATACTTAACCAAGTTACGATGAATAATTATGATGCAGTACATGACCTGGTTACGATTCACATGGTTACAATGAACTGGTTATGATACATTACCTGGTTAAAATACATGTCCTAGTTTTGGCACACGTCTTTCTTATAAAACACGTTATTACAATACATGTGGATATAATGCATGTGAAATTTATGAGGTTTTTAATCTGGTTACGAATCTGGATTATGATGTGATACATAGCATGGTTATGATTACTGATTACGATGCAATACATAATGTGGTTATAATTTTATATTATGATATAATTTATAATCTTGTTATGATTGTGAAACAATATAAAAAATAATGTGAGTGAACAACAAACATTATTATATTAAGAATGAAACATATAATAAAGATAATGTGAGTGATTACGATTGTGAATCAACACACATGATAAACAATTAATATGGTTACAATATGTGTGGTTTGTGATTTTCAAAACAAATGATTGATGGGAAAGTTGAAACAAATTTTGACTCAATTGTTCATTGGTATTAATTATATATTTAATTTAGAAGTAAAAACATTTCAATCCTTTGCAATGTATTAACTTTTTAAAAACTCTCTTTCTAGTATTGATGTGGGGAATTTATTTTAAATTAATTTCTTCTATTTATGTGTTTTGAATTTTAAAAATTGGATTAAATATTTGGAATTATAAGGTAAAAATTGATTAAAAATTCAACTTCTTATTTTTGGACATTATGAATAGTAACGTCAGTAATTATTTTTATTTACCATGGTTAAAAGATAAATCAGGTAAATGGTGGTAAAAAATAATATTATAATTAAATAAAACTACAATTTTATTAAATTATATAATAGTCATAAAAATCTAAGATTCAGAAAAAATACTTATATAATGTTAAAATTGTCATTAATGACCCACTTTGGGTTCACATGGATTTTTATACTAACAATAGTAACCAAATATTATGAAAACACAAGAAGATAGGGTAAGAGCTAATGTTTTTAAATAAGGGTTAAAGACAAAAGAAAAGGTAAATTTTATAACATAAACTTGTCTAAAACCAATTGATTTTGAGTATTTATACCCATAATCATCTTATCCTCGAAATATATCACTTTTTAAATGTTATAATTATAAAATCAATATATAATAAAATAATATTTGAAGACATTCCTAAAGTTCCCCTCCTTCATCTTATAAAAGTCCAGCACTTATACCCATTTACTCACACATCTCAAGCCACTTTAATTGTCCAATATCTGCTCAAATAATCTCCCAAAATCCCCCATTTCCTTATATAATCCTGAACTTGAGAATAAGGAAATTCATAAATCCTTTCGGCTCTAATGAAAAGAAGTCACCATATTTCGAGGTAACATCTTCTCTTAAGTTCCCTTCTGTTATTTTCCTTCTCTAATACCAATTATATTATTATAATATGAGTACATAACGACACCATTATCCTAAATATACTATATTTTTATGAGAATTATTTGATCCAAACTCACACACACCACCATCTAATGGATACGAACATACTATTTCTGTGTACGATGAACGAATGCCTCAAGAAACGATGATTGTTAAATTTTGTCCTACCACATCTCATGGTGTCCATTATAATGGAGATTTAATTATATATGAAATATATTATATTAGTAGTTTCTCTATTCTTCTATAATATGTATTTACAATATATGATTATACTTTTCTTAATGTATAAATATGATAATTTCATTTGAGGAAGTGCGGACTACAGCCCCCTCAAAGTGACATGACTCGTTCATACCATACATGGAACGTATGAAGGATAGAGTAAATGAACTTATTTATGATATAAAACATATATATTATACATGAATTAAAATATACCTTTGTATCATTTATTTTTTATTCAATTAATATGACAAAGAAATGAATGTAGTGTTAATGCGTACATATGCCCTTTCCTCTCCATAAACAGGGCATTTCATTTCTTATGTCCAAATTTTATGTAATATTATAAATGCATATATAATGGATATATATGTTACATAAATAATTAATAATATTATGTAGATGATTTAATTTTTACTACATGGATAAGTTACATCCAAACAAGTTCAATTTCGACTCAAGTAGGGAATATCGACCAAATGACTGATATGAACTTAAATAATTATATAATTATTATAAAATGATATTAAGTGATGTAAAAGGAATACTAAAATTGAAAAAGGTTCTAAATATAGTATAAATTAACCTAATTCAATTATTCCAGATGATAAAGAATGAACCAGACAAGTCAGACTCAATGTAAGGGAATTTCTAAACTAAATTTCCACACATTGGGTTTAACACATACTTCATTGATTATATTATGCCATGATTATTCATGTAATCAACATTTATTTATTTATTTATTAATTTAATCTTTTATTTTAATGTATATAATGTTTCTACAAATAATTACCCCATTGATAAATTATTACTTAATTTATATGAACTTTTTAAGGGAAATCTTAACTCAATTTCTAGTCTCTTAGCTAAATATCCATGTCATTGGTTTTGTTTGTCCAAAAATATGTGTGAATAAACTATAATTTTTTATCACTTAATATCCACCTATATTGGGTTTATTTATAAATTCCACACATATTAATGTCATTGAGTTATCTTTAATCTAAGGATACAATCTTTGTAATGGATTTCGTCTCAATTTACATTCAATTGAGACTTATTTATTATTATGCACCAATTCACTTTTATATGGTGTATATATTTTCCCATTGATATATTATATCATGAATCTTATTATTCTCATGATATTATAAATTTGGTTTATTTTTATTCATTAATTATTTTTATTTAGGTATTTTATCAAGTGGTAAGAGACTCTTTAACTAAAACAAAGTTTTAAATGTTTTAATGATTTATTATTTTAATTCATTCTAATTAATTTCCATGTTTTCAAAAATGATTTTAAGGATTTATTTATATGGACAAGAGTTTTTTACTGTGTGAATTAATTTCAAAAGTTTCAATGTGGTATAGGGAAAATTTGATTTTAAACTCTTCTTTTTTAATGTTTTAAACGAATTGTTTATATCAATATCTTGAAATGTTATATTGTGATTGAAATGTGGAAATGATATTTTTCCTTTATTCTTGTTTTGTGTGTTATTTTTATGTTATGATACTTGGACATTTGATAAGTGGTTACATGATAAACCAATGATGGGTGGTTACGTTATAACCAATATATGGGTGGTTCTATGATAAACAATGGATGGGTTGTTGTGTTATAACCTCCAATGCATTGGGTATGGATATCGGCCATATGGATTTTACATTTACTGATATGTGTGGAATTAGACTATATGGTTATTCCATTTAACTATGTTTATGTCCCAAGGAATATTTATATGTTATATGCTACTTTATATGGGTTTTATAGCCGTCTTTTAGTTACAAAAAGGGTAAGAAATAAGCTTATATTCAGTGAAGTGTTTTTTATTCTTCATAAAGGTGAAAATTATTAATTTATGACCAAGTATTTGTGACATCCCATTACCTTGATTGTAACACCCTGAGATTTTTTGAGAATTATTCTTTTTAATTTCTTTGATGTCTTTTGTTATACGCTACACCAAGATTATCTTGCGCTATACACAACACTGTATTAGCTTGTATTATAAGCAACACTATTCTTAGCTTGAATTATATGCAAAAGCAACCTTCCTAGATAGCTTGCGTTGTACGCAATAACGAGTTTCACTCAACAAAGATATGTTATTAAACTATTATATAAACTATCCATTATGAATAGTAATACCCACTTTTTGAAATTTTATAAATTCTATATTTCAAAATGGACTTTATTTTTGGATTCGAAATATCAAAATTATCCTAGAGTGAATTTTTGGTATTTTTCTGAAAACATTAAATTTTTGATGAATAGTGAAAAACACTGAGTTATAGTTTAAAACCGAATTTTTATTTAAATAATTATTTATTTTATTTAAATTTATTTTATGTCAAATATGATACCTAATACCTATATAAGTTCAATTTAATTCATTGGAGTAATTTTATAATAATTTCAGATATATAAAATTTTTATTGAACTTTTCACCGTCTTTTACCCACATCCCAAGAGAATTTAGAAAATTTACATAAAACATAATTTTTCTGCTTCTATGAGTTGAATTTCAAAAATCCGAGAGACATGGTTAATATCAAGGAGTAAAATGTGTTTCAATAAGATAATAATATTTTTTGGTGAATAATAACTTTTTTACTTTTATTTACCATGGTTAAAAGTAAATAGGGTAAATATGGGTAAAAATGATATTATTATTACCCTAACACATGTAATAATTCTATTTTATAAGTTTAATTCGACCAAAAACACTCTTAGGAATAAAATAGTACCCTTTAGGTCCACTTTGATTAGATAAGGACATTTATTATTGTTTTATTTAAAGAAGAGTTAAAAGAGTTAAAATAAAAGTTAAATAACTAAAATATTTTTAATATAGGGTTATACATAAGATAAATTATACTACAAATATTTCATAGAAATATAAAACAATTTCCTAAAAAATAGTATTTTATTTATATTTTTTAGACATTATATAATTTAATTTATTTATGACACAATGATAATGTAGTAATTACCTTATAAATGAAATATTAACATAATTGATATTATAAATACACAAATAAATTTAATTTGGGAATTTTTATGAATTAAAATAATTTTATAGGTTAATATAACATATTAGAGTTGGTTAGATGAATTTGGTTCGAAATAATAATTCTGTTTTGAATTTAGAGAAAACAAAATACCAAATAGTGTCAAAATTGACATAAAAGAGTTTTTAAAACAAATATTATAATATTAATTGATATAATGGTCCTAAAAATATATGGTTCGGCCAAAAAACATATATAATAATATATATGACATTAATGAACCAATAGGGGTTCGATTGGCAGTTTATAGAATGATTAATAACCATATAGTTTAAGAATACAAGAAGACACGATAAAAGTTAAATTATCTAACTTAGAGTTAAATCTAAATTATAAGGACAATATTTTTACCTAAACATGTCTAAAACCTATTGGTTGAGTGCATTGCGACCCATACCCACCCTATACTCTAAATAAGAAACTTTTTATCCATTATAAGACTAATATGAATTTATTATAAAATAATATTTTATGTTTTTCCTAAGGTTCCCCTCTCCTCCCTTATAAAGGGGCACCTCCTCCCTCTCCTCTTTAGACAATTTTGAGCCTTCAATCTCAGCAAAACCCTCCCATTTTCTATTATCAACTTTTCTAGTTATATCATAGAGGTTCTAGTCCTCTAAAAATACCAACCGTAATTCCTTAAGAGGAAGATTAAAAGAGGCACATCGAAGAAGAGGTTATCTCTTCTACCGATTATTTCAAGTTCCTTTCTTCTTCCACTTACTCCTTCTTTGTTATTTTAGTTATAAAATAATAAATCCAATATCTTATATAAACTATGATGTTATTTTAAAAATTGTACAACCATATTAGTTATTTTATCTATCCTATGAATGAAAAAGTCACCACACGTGCGTACATACGACTTACCATCTCCACGTCATGGTGTAGTTTGTTAATCAAACATTTCATGATTTGGATGGGTATAATAATGAGTATAAATGATATAAATAATATATATATCATAATTATGATTCTTTATATATGATATACAATCCAATTATATATTATTTTAAAATCAAAAGAATGATATCATCGCTCGTGCGTACGTACGGACTACCGTCTCCATGATGCGATGAGATTCATTCTTCATGTTCACTATTCAAGAATGATTATAAAGTATATATAATAAGTAATCATGAAAAATTTGACATAATATTTCTAATGGATTTATTTATATATATATATTTCATTTACTTCCATTCAATTTAATAAGGAAATTAAAACAGCGTTCATGCGTACGTACAGTCTACCGTCTCCATGAACGGTGTATTTCGTTCAATTTATCGATCTATTATATATTTATATATTATGAATATATATAATATATAAATCATGTTTTACATTCTGAAAGTAAGTAATCATAATCTAAGTAATCATATGAATAATTACATGTCAACGAATGTACAATAAATGAAATGATTTTACCCAAAATGATGCATTAACATAGAATGGACAAATTAACGGGTAATATAATGTCATAAGTGAGTCATATATGATATCATAGATACTACTATGGTTCTATTACAAGTTAATAATATGTCTAAACCCACTATACAGGAGTCTCAGACACATAAAAAAGAAATTGGACATAAGGTAAGGGATAATTTTTCAATCTCATTTTTATCCGAGATTTCTTATATGTAAGTATTTACTGGGGTTATATTTTTCATCCATGTCCATAAAAATGTTTTTCATAAAGGGTTTAATATTCATACATGTATTTTTAAAGTCATTTTTACCCCTATTTTACATTTACTTTGTTTCATGGATGGAATATTTCTATTATTTACCATATTAGGTGCTTTTTTACATTTTTCGGTAAAAGTATGAGGAGATTGTTTTTTTATCTTATACAATATGAACGGATTTTTATGGTTTCATAATGGATAATTTTCATGAATCTTCCTCTAGAAGATTTAATGATTATTTTTAAAAAAATAATTTTCTTTTAAAATTTCATGGAATTTTGTGAAAAGAAACACATTTTGAAGAAGAAAGGATATTTTCCTCAAGATTTCATTTCAGGTGTTTTGTCAAAAATATTTTCTATATAAGATGAAATTATTTAGATTGATTATGTTTCAAGTATAATGTATCCATTATTTACATGGTTTTATTCTTCTTATGATTAAATGATATCCATTTGTTTCATATGGATTATGTTATGATGGGATGATGTTTATGAAACCCATTTTATTCTTTGGGTTATGATGAATGATTTATGTTTATTTTGTGGAACAAGTAAGAATGATTTCACTAGGAGATGGGTGGGACTTATATCTCTATTTAATGAATTAGTTAAAGATTTATATCTCATGATATATACATGGCTGGAGGGCAAGTTAATCTGGTTCAGTGATACAATACTGGAAGGAGGAGTGAACTCGATTCAGTAAGGGACTTTTTTCACTATGATGTTCTTAGTAGCAATGCCTTGGATACTACGGAAATCATAACATGTGATTAATGGTTCCCACAATTACATGTATTATTCCCATTCTATTATATCATGATTGATGTTCCATTATGATCTATGCCTTACGTACTACGATTTTTAAGGTCATAGCTCAATATTTTGATGTTTAAACATTATGTTCATGTTTTTAAGTTCAAATGTATATGGGTTGTTATATTTTCTCCATGATTACCATTATTGAGCATTTAAGCTCACCCTTTTTATGTTTTCTTTTCCCCTATGATATAAAGGAAGGTTTTAGGTAGGAAAAAAATAAGATCTTTATGGGAGATGTTGAAGATCTTTCACCATGATTAGAAGATTTTGTTTCGAGTTTCCAAAGACACTAAACTAATACAATCATTGAGCGTTTGTTTTTTAATGTATTAAGTATTCCGAAAAAGTAATGGAATGTCCATGTACATCAATATTTGGGTCTCTATAGTTGGTATCAGAGAAAACATTTAGTTAACCTTTAGAAACAAGGACGTGAAAACTTTAGTGAGATCCCTAGAGATATTTATAAGGTATGTCTAGGGATGTTCTTAATGTTAAGTATAAGTACAGGTTATAGTTCTAGAATTACTGTAACAATATTTGAATTAAACCTAAGATGTTATATGTGGAAGGTACTCCCCCTTTATTATGTTTTTTTCCTTGTATGATTTTTTCCTCTCACACTATTATTTTTGGGTTTTTGAAAATGGATGGAAACAGGAAGATTCATGATAATGGAGGATTTGATGGAAAATGGAATTATATTCTTCACGAACAACAAAATGAAACAATATTTGGAAGTCCAAACATCATTATTATTACTAATCAGCATTCTCATAATATGATCAATAATCTCAACTTTGGTAAGTTTCCCAACTCAACTAATAAGATAAAGATGGAGTTTAATGATGATCATAGTGTAAAGAATGTTAAACTTCCATCATATTAATCATGTGGGAAGAGGCATCAGGGAGAATGTTTCAAAGGAACTGGAAGATTCATTGAGTTTGGAAAAGAAGGAAACAAAGCCAGTAATTTCAAAAGAAAAGGTTCAGTTAACACAATAGACAAGGATAATAGTATTGCTAAGACATAAACAATGGTTAAATATTTTAAATGTGGAATGTATGGGCATTATGAAAACCAATTCCCTAAGGGAAAATCTCATATAGAGAACCACCATGTTCGTATGGGTAGTATTTATGTGGATGATGATGAAGAGACTAAAAATGATATATGAGATAGAAGAAGTGTTGAGGAATAAAATGATGAATCTCAGTCAGTGGTTTAATAAGGTAGTGGAATGATTTATGTTTATCAAGAGTTATGTTGTATAGGTAATGATACTATGGAAAATATACACAGCTAAGGATTGTTACACTATTGTTTTTCTTAATGTATTTGAAAGTATATGTTGAGTGGTACCAGTAACCATGAAAGGTTATTCAGATGTTTTTGGAATGTATATGATATGCACATAATGAATGGATAAGGAGATAATGAGATGTTTGATAGTATTAATGAACTCATGACTGACATAAGGACAATGTGATATCATGGTTTAAGTATATAGAAATTTTGGGATTTTGGTATGTGGAAAGAGTTAACTTTTAACAAAATTCATGTTTTCACTATGTTTATATGGTAATTTTTGTTTCAAGAGAATACATGATTAAGGTATTCACATGATTGAAATACGATCAACAAGATATATCTTATGATATATGGGGGATAAATGATGGTATTCACATGCATGGTTGATGATATTTCTAGTAATCGTTGACTTTCTACTATGAGCATGGATCGAAGTATTTTGGATAAGCCTAAATATTTGAAATGGATTATGTTGGACATAAGATAATATTGTTCAAAGATATAGACTTTTTTAGATATTATTTCTGGAATGTTATAATAGTGTAGTTTTAGAAAAAGGACAACCTACAGGACTAGCGACAACCTCTTGCATTGGACAAGGTTGTGGGAATCGAACCCACAACTGAAGTGAGACATGCCTTTATCTCCTAACTTTGGCCTACATGAAGTCCATGGTCAGTAGAAACTAGTTTTATTTTATTAAGAGGTATGATAGATGAAGTAGAAGTCCATTTTAGGAACTATATACGATTAATCTCACCCTATATGGACTTATGTATATAACTTTTTCTAACCTTATGTTTGAGACAGATGGAATGACCTATCATTATATCGCATGATCTGCTGACACTTCATGGAATAAAAATTCTACTTCATTTCTTTAATTGATGAGGTGGAAATTGTTCAAGGCACAAACAATAGTGAAATTGTACCAAAATCAAGTAAGTATTTCATTTAATTGAAAAATTCTTCAACATTAGGGAAATGATCATGAAAAACTAAAATGTTTTCTTAGTACTCTCATATCCAATGAATCATATGGTACCTTAGATCATCACAAATTAATGGCTTTGTGATTGTAGGATTTTTCATAGCCATGTTCTCTACCACTCTCCTCCATAACTTTATGGTTAGATTTATCTTCCATATCCATATTTTCACCTATATTCTCCTATGCGGAAACCCAGTGATGAGTTACTTTGGCTATCCGTTATGTTTCTAATGTTCCTTTTTAAAATGATGATTTAGTATTCCTTTTTACGATGTGTGTTTCTATGAAAGAAACATTCAACTAGAAAACCATTTATAACCCCGACGAATTTCGAGGTCGAAATTCATTTTAAGGGGGGTAGAATGTAACACCCCGAGATTTTATGAGAGTTATTCTTTTTAATTTCTTTGATGTCTTTTGTTGTACGCTACACCAAGACTATCTTTCACTATACACAAAACCGCATTTTCTTGTAGTATAAACAACACTATTCTTGGCTTGCATTATACACAAAAGAAACCTTCCTCGATAGCTTGCGTTGTACCCAATACCGAGTTTCACTCAACAATGATATGTTATTAAAATATTATATAAACTTGCTGTTATGAATAGTAATACCCACTTTTGAAAATTTTATAAATTTTATCATTCAAAATTGAATTCATTTTTGGATTCGGAATATCAATGTTTTCTTGGGGTAAAGTTTTGGTATTTTTCTGAAAACTTTCAATTTTTGATGAATAGTGAAAAACACCGAGTTATAGTTTAAAAACGAATTTTTATTTAAATAATTATTTATTTTATATTAATTTATTTTAGGTCAAAATAGATACATAATACCTGTATAAGGTCAATGTAATTTATTGGAGTTATTTTATAATAATTTTATATATATAAAATTTTTATTGAACTTTTCACCGTCTTTAACCCACCTCCTAGGATAATTTTCAAATTTACATAAAACATAATTTTACCACTTCTGTGAGTTGAATTTTTAAAATCCAAGAGACACAGTTAATTTCTAGGAGTACAATGTGGTTTAATAAGATAAAAATAATTTTTGGTGAACAGTAACATTTTTACTTTTATTTACCACGGTTAATAGTAAATAGGGTAATTAAGGGTAAAAATGATATTATTATTACCATAAAACATGTCTTAATTCAATTGGATAAGTATAATTCGACCAAAAACACTCTTAGAAATAAAATATTACCCTTTAGGTCCACTTGAATTAGATTAAGACATTTATTATTGTTTTATTTAAAGAAGAGTTAAAAAAGATAAAATCAATGTTAAATAACTAAAACATTTTTAATATAGCGTTATATATAAGATAAATTCGACTATAAATATTACTTAAAAATATAAAAATATTTTCTAAATAATGGTATTTTATTTATATTTTTTAGACATTATATAATTTAATTTATTTATGACACAATGATGATGTAGTAATTACATTATTAATGAAATATTAGCATAATTGATATTATAAATACCCAAATAAATGTAATTTGAGACATTTTAGGAATTAAACTAATTTTATAGGTTAATAAAGCATATTAGAGTTGGTTCTATGAATTTTTTTAAATAATAATGCTTTTTTGAATTTAGAGAAAACAAAATACCAAATAGTGTCAAAATTGACATAAAAGAGTTTTTAAAACAAATATAATAATATTAATTTATATAATGGTGATAAAAATATAAGGTTTTTTCCAAAAGACTTATATAATAATATATATGACATTAATGAACCAATTGGGGTTAGATTTGCAGTTTATAGTAATTTTGTTAACAATATATTTTAAAAATACAAGAAGACAACATAAAAGTTAAATTATCTAACTTATAGTTAAATATAAATGAAAATGATAAAATGGTAACCTAAACTTGTCTAAAAACTATTGGTTGAGTGGATTTCAACCCATATACATCCAATACTCTAAATAGGATTATTTGGAGCCATTATAAACTGAATATGAATTTATTATAAAATAATATTTTATGTTTTTCCTAAGGTTGCTCTCTCCTCCCTTATAAAAGGGTACCTCATCGCTCTCCTCTTTACACAATTTTGAGCCTTCAAGCTCAGAAAAACCCTACCAATTTCTCTTCTCAACCTATCTAGTAATATCATTTAGTTTCTAGTCTTCTCAAAAGACTAACCCTAGTTCCCTAAGAGGAAGTTTAAAAGAGGCACGTTGAAGAAGAGGTAATCTCTTCTACCGATTCTTTCAAGTTCCTTTCTTCTTACACATCCTCCTTATTTATTATTTCCATTATAAAATAATATCTCCAGTATCTTATATATACTGTGATTTTATTATAAAATTTTTACAACCATATTAGTTATTTTATCCATCCTATGAATGAAAAAGTCACCACACGTGTGTACGTATGACTTACCGTCTCCAAGTCATGGTGTAGTCTCTTATTCAAACATTTCATCATTTGTATGGGTATAATAATGATTATAAATTATATAAATGATAAATATAACATTATTATGATTCTGTATATATGATATAACATCCAATTATATATTATTTTAATATCAAAAGAATGATATCATCGCTTCTACGTACGTACGGACTACCGTCTCCACGATGCGATGAGATTCATTCTTCATGTTAACCATACAAGAATGATTATAAAGTATATATAATAAGTAATAATGAAACATATGACATAATAATTCTACTGGATTTATGTATATATATATATATCATTGAATTCCATTCAATTTAATAAGGAAATGAAAAAATCGTTCATGCGTATGTACATTCTACCGTCTCCATGAACGGTGTATTTCGTTCCATTTATCGATCTATTATATATATTTATATTATGAATATATATTATATATAAATCATGTTTTACATTCTGGAAGTAAGTAATCATAATCTAAGGAATCATATTAATAATTATAAGTCAAAACACATACGAAAAATGAAATGATTTTTCCAAAAATGATGCATTAACATGGAATTGACAAATGAACGGGTAATATAATGTCATAAGTGAATCATATATGATATCATAAATATTATTATGGTTCTATTACAAGGTAATAATATGTCTAAAACCCTTATACAGGAGTCTCGGACACATATGGAAGAAATTGGACATTAGGTAAGGGATAATTTTTCAATCTCATTTTTATCCGAGATTTCTTATATGTAAGTATTTACTAGGGTTATATTTTTCATCCATGTCCATAAAAATGTTTTTCATAAAGTGTTTAATATTATTAAATGTATGTATAAAGTAATTTTACCTTACTTTGACTTTTACTTTGTGTCATGGATGGAATATTTCTTTTGTTTACCAGATGAGGTGCTTTTTGACTTTTTACATTAAAAGTATAAGGAGAACGTTTTTTAACTTATACGGCATGATCTGATTTTTATGGTTTCATAACGCATAATTTTAATGAAGCTTCCTCTACAATATTTCATGATTATTTTCAAAAAAAATCCTTTTCTTTTAAAATTTCATAGAATTTTTTGAAAAGAAAATGATTTTAAAGAAGAAATGATATTTTCCTCAAGAATTCATTTCAAGTGTTTTGTCAAAACTATTTTCCATTTAAGATGACATTATTTAAAATGATTATGTTTGAAGTATAATGTCTCCATTATTTACATGTTTTGATTCTTCTTATGATGAAATTATATCAATTTATTTTATAAGGATTATGTTATGATGAGATGATGTTTATGAAACCCATTTTATTCATTGGGTTATGATGAATGATTTTTGTTTATTTTGTGGAATAAGAAATAATTATTTCAATATGAGAATGGTGGGAACTATATCTCTATCCAATGCATTGGATAAAGATTTATATCTCATGAGATATACATGGTTGGAACGACAAGTTAATCTGGTTCAGTGATACATGACTGAAACGAGGAGTGAACTCGATTCAGTAAGGGACTTTTTCCACTATGATGGTCTTGGCAGCCATGCCTTGGCTACTATGAAAATCATAACATGTTCTTAATTGTTTCCAGAATTACATGTTTTATTCCCATGCTATTTTATCATGTTTGATGTACCATTATGATATATGCCTTACGTACTACCATGATTAATGTCATTGCTAAATATTTTGATGTTTAAACATTATGTTCATGTTTTTAATTTCAAATGTATATGGGTTGTTTTATTTTCTCCATGCTTACCCTTACTGAGCATTTGAGCTCACCCTTTTTATGTTTTCTTTTTTCCCTAGGATATAAAAGAAGGTTTTATGTAGGAAAAAAATAATATCTTTATGGGAGATGTTGAAGTTCTTTCACCATGATTAGAAGATATGTTTCAAGTTTCCAAATACACTAAACTAATATAATCATTATGAGTTTCTTTTTTAAGGTGTTATGTATTCCAAAAAAGTAATGTAATGTCCATGTAAGTCAAGATTTGGGTCTCTACATTGACTGGGTGTTTATTCCATTTTTCTAAGTTCTTTTCAAGTTTTCAAATCCCATTATGTGATTTCATTGGGTTTACAGTAGATTTCAGAATAGGTACATGACTTCTATTTGAAGTATACGTCATATACATAGTGGATGTTGCATGTCATGGACTGGGAGATCTTATCGTGAATGGGTAGATCATGTTGTGAGATGGTACACGTCATGTACCTGAGGTACATGTCATATACGTGTTAAATAGAGGATTTTTAATTGGAGGCGACATGTTTTTTGGTGTAACTTATCTATCGTAGACTACACTTTGTGAACAAAGGAAAAACTTCATGACTCAGACAATGCCCAGTCTAAAGTCACACGTTTAATAGTTTTTCTCCCGCATTTTCACTCCAAAAATCATGGCACTCGACCTAAGGAAGTTATGGTGTGTTTTTGAGAGACTCAACACCTTCTAGATCAATCTGATCGGTGTTGGATCCTCATTGAGTTTGTGGTGCATATCTCTAGGTAAGTGTTATCTTTTATAATTCATTGTGATCAATCATGATAGAGACATATCCTTGCAATATTAGATCTGATGATCCTTGATGGATGTTTCTTTTTGTACTTGTAACAATATATTGATATATCTAGTCTCGAATGCTGTTCCTTGGATTGTTGTGGTGAAGTGAACATTTGTTCTTGAGGTTTGTGGGCTTTCTTCTATCCACAAACCCCTTGTATTTTAATTTAAATCAATCCTTTGAGGTTCGGGTTTGATTCTAAGGCCTTCATTAATGAATATTTTGGGTTTTGTTGCTTTTTTATTTTGTTGTGGGTTTGTATGACCCAAACATTGTGGTAGGTGGTTAAATATCTAGCCTATGATAATAATCCTTATTGATATTTCTTTATAAATTGATGTATGAAATTGGAATGACAGTTGTATTTTTTTAAAAAGGTTTTTGAAAGAAAAATCAGTTTTCCCTGGATTTTGATAAATGTAATATAATTGGTTTTGAATGGGATTTCAAGGCACTGAAATGGGTTTGTGAAAAAGAGAATAGGGGTTATCTTGGGTACTTTGGTGTAAGGTTTATCTTGAGGTCATTTCCCATTATTGTTATTTTAAGGAGGTTTTCCTTGAGGCCTTCATCAGTGCCCTAGGCCTGTTATTATTGGAGACAAATTTTTGTAATTTTGATGGGATTACTCTTGGGGTTTTTCTTATGATTCATAGGACTTTGTTATCGGATCAGGTTTTGTGAAATTTATTATTTTGGTACGAGTAGTCTGCTGCCTAGACATATAGTACTCCATGATTATGTGATACCTATGCTTATATTTTGTATTGATTGTATTTCTGAGCTAGCATGGATATAAATGTTTATGTTTATTGTAAATGATATGGAAAATGTTCTTTGAAACTAATATAACTTCTATTGTTTTGAATTGTGTAAAAGGAAATGTTTACCAGGTTTTCTATAAAACTGCTTTACTTATTATCATGCCGTGTTTTATTCAAAAAATGACCATAAATTATTTTTTTATACAGAGACATGTTATGGAACACCTGTGTGGGATCCAACTTCTTTTGTTATCTCACTACCTATGCACTGATTTGGTGGTGCATAGACCTTTGTTTTTCTTCCAGTGTCGGGAAAGAAAAGGCACAACAATGTGCCAGTAAGGTTCATGTCAGTTGGGATGGGTATCTGCCTGTGAGGTGGTTGGAGTTCATCCATTCCATTCATGGAGTAGCTTTTTGGTTTTGAGTCCCATGTAGTCAGACTTGTCTTTTGGATTTTTTACCTATTCTCTCCATTGTTCTATTTCTGCTATTTTCTATAAAATTATGGAATATATAATTTTTAGCCTTCCACTGTTTCTTATTTTCTCAATATATATATTATCTGGTCATTCATGTTAGGTGAAATTGTTCCCTCAGTTTTGTCATTAGATGCTCAGATGCTTGTCCCCAGCCCATGGGGATCGAGAACATCCTTCGGGTATGTGATGGATTGAGTCAGGTGTTGAGTTTTAGGGAATCCCAGGTTGGTTCATTACAGTTTAGTATCAGAGGAGGTTTGTCCTTAAGAATCTTTTCTTAGGATGTCTTTTAGAGTGGAGATATAATTTTTGGGACTTGAGAGGTATGTTACGACGAGTTCCTGTCTAATTCTTATTGTAAACAGACTCAATTTACCATGGGATTTTAGGATATATGTATTTATTGTTTGTTTTTTCTCTTAAAATCATAGTTTCTTCATATGAGTTTTCTAGTTTGAACTATTATTTGTTCTGGGCCTAATAGTCCTTATGTTTTGGTGTGCAATAGTATGTCTCTGAAACATCTTCTATAGGTTCCTCTGTGAGGTGCTGGTGATGCTCCTCAATGAAATCAAAATATGGATCAGAATCTCATCATAACTTTCATTCGGGCAGGTTTTTCTATTGATCAGGATGTGCCATGAGTTCAGAATGCAGTGGTTGAAGTACAACCAGTAGCTGGAGGATAAAATGATCGATCACAAGAGTTATTGCATGAGAATCCCCCATCAATTAAAGGGACAAGTAATCCTCAAGAGGTAGAGGATTGGTTTGATAGGATTGAAAAAATCTTCAAACTCCTAGAGACACTTGAGAATATCAGGGTGATGTGCACAACATTAATATAATAATGATTTAAATATATTAAATAAATAATCAATTTAAGGTTGTAGATGTTACAAGTTTTTTCTTTCCACTATATTAAGGTTTTTAATAATATTTTTATTGATATTGGGAGAATTATGATTTTTTTTTCATATGTATTTTATTGTATAAACCTATTGATATTAATGAAATCAAAAAATAATATTATTTTTGTATAAAATGGATTTCTATGAGAACTCAAATAAAATTAATGTTTCATAAATATCATAATTCTTATAATTTTATGTTACTAAAATTGATGCATGAAAGAATGTTTAATGTAATGTGTGGTTTCTTTTGATAATACACTCTAAGAAAGAATATAAAGTTGTAGTAATTTTCATTTATAATAACATTAAAGTCTTAATAATGAGAATTTTTCTTCTAATTGTTATATAATAAACGAATAAATGATCATAATAATGTTTAATAGGTTATATCATGATAAAGGTGATTTCATAGGATTTTCATAGTTTTTACCTATGAATAATGAATTAGTTTGTTAGATATAGAATAAGAACTTGTTGTTTGATGAAGATAATTTTCTGGCGATGATTGTTCCCATTTGTTTTAGATGTTTGGATGCTATATATTGGGGTGTATGAGTGCCCATTTTCATTTCAAGTTTGAATTCATTGTTCTTAGATACTATATTTCCCTATTGGGTTGGATTTTTTATTTTACGCCTTATGTGTGCTTTAGATATGAACCATGTGATGATTGTGGGCCTTAGATATCTGAGGAGATACGAAAGAGGAGGCCTGAGGTTGTTGTTGTAGTTGATGCTAGTGATTGTTAAATGTGTGTAGATATTCATGAGGGTATCAAGTATTTTTACCTCTTGTGATTCTATGATTTTTTTATATAGTAAATTTTAGGGAGATTGTGTTATATGAAACACAAATTTTATAATTTGTTACACTGAACAAAAAGTTTTAATAATAACATGCCCGACAAGTAACACCGATCTTCAACAAACCATGAAATGATTTAATTTTAAATATGACAACTACATCCTAGATTTTAAATAGAAAATTATAAATTTTAATAACTAAATTATGATATATATATATATATAAATATCCTACTCAATATTAATTTACTAATTAATTCATATTAAATAATAAATCATTTTTTAGAAAAGTAATTATATTTATGAAAATATTTAATCTTCAAAAATTGTTTTTTGTTACTTTTTATAAGAAAATATTATAAATAATTTATATATATTTAATAAATAAATTTCTATAAAATGTACTTTATTTTTTGAATGACCATTTTTAAATTTACTTATTTGGTACTTTTGGAATTCGTTCGAAAATATTGATTTTTTAGTGAATAGTAATAATTTTTAAAAAAAAATAATCATTTATTTTCAAAATAATAATTAATTTAAATACCCATTTATTATTTATATTAAACAATGTATTATTTTTTAAATTTAACTATTTAATTAATTTTTAATTAACATTATAATGTATTTTCTTATACCTTTATTTTTTATTTTAATAAATATATTTCAAAAAGTAGTTTCTATCTGCATAATGTTTTTCTATTTTAAATAATTAAAATAATATATAATGATAAATATTATAAAATAAATTTATATAATAAAAATAAAAATAATTATTTTAGATTTATAAAATGATTTTAATAATAAATAGAGTCAATTTAAAATCATCTTTCTATTGAAAAATACACTTTTCAAAAACATGATTGTTTCATCACATATGTGGTTTTGGTTTTGAATTTCGTTTTTCACACTTTTATAACACAATTTTTTTAGAAATTTATTTTTAAATGAACATGTAAAATTTAAATAGAGATATGTTTTTATAATTTTATGAAAATATAATTAAGTATGAATAGTGAATGATAACAAATTTAGATTGAAAATATCTATTTCGTTTAAATTATTTAACAAGAAAACTTATATTATAAATTGGTTTAAATTTAAAATTAATTCAATTATATATCTATTAATGGAATTTATTTCATTATTATCATTATAATATTAATATTTTATATAAAAACCTTGTTATCTTATGGACATTTTCTTTTTAAAACCCCTATTTCTCGACACATTTGCGTGTTAAATTTTAAATGTAATTTAGAAGTTTATATGAATTTAATTTGGAAAAATGGATTCCATTTTTGAAATATGATTAATTTATATTAAATATGACTTTTGACATAATTTTTAACAATATTAATATCTAAAAAAACAAAAATTAATTATTCTAATTAAGGTAAAAATGGATTTATCATGGTTTAAACTGAACATATTGGGGTTAAATGGTCCAAAAAAATTGTATGAAATATATTTTCATTCCATATATCAACCATATAACTTATATATATTTACAATACTCCATTTTGGATCCTTTTACAATGAAAAAAATTTTGTTACATGTTTTTCATTTCCAAGTCTTACTAGCGTGGCATTCCCCAATCTTATAAAAGCCCCCTCTCCTCTCCTCTTGACACCACCAAACCATTTATATAGGATAATAAATATCATATTTACTTCCAAAATAAAAAACTATAATCCTATAGGAGTTATTTTATCCATAAATATTAACAAGGAAGGATTTTGGTGCAATCCTAAGGCAATTATAAGAGGAAGAGGTATTGTTCTTCATCCAGAGTTTTTATTTTATTTTTTACTCCACCTCATGTTTTTTATTAATACATTATGATATAGTAACCTATATATATAATATAATTTTTTGTCTTTATGTTATTTTTAATGCCTAAAACCATCTACACATCCATAAAATGAGTTACGAAATCATTTTTCTTTTGTACGGTGGACTACCGCCTCGCTAACATGTGTCATTTGGTTTTCCATTACATCCTAAAATTGTTGGGTATGATGATAGATCCAATGTATATATATGTTATTTATAACAAAATTTTACCTGTGAATTTATTTTATCACATATATTATTTTTCATTCCATTCCATTAGGGATATGATAATGTCAATCATGTGTACGGTGGAGTACCACATTTTGAAGTGATGAGAATCATTTTTTACTAACACATTACATAAAAGTTAGTAAGGCATATTATATGTGATATACAAGAAAAACTTATTTTCATGTAATATTTATCATTATTTGAATATAATATTTCATTTTATTTCTTACGTTTTCACTCATTGAATGATAATGGCATCATTCTTGTATGTGAACATGTGGACTACAACCTCCATGGAGTGACATGACTCTCTTTGCAGCACCACACCTCATGGATGATTTTTATTTGTAGATTTAAAGAAATTTTATTGTGTTTAAGATATTATATTCACTATGGAAATATAATATATTAATTACCACATTTCAATAATGATCATTGAAAAATAGTGATGGTACTCATGCATATGTACGACCTACTGTCCCTATGACCGTATCATACATAATTTATCCAAACCTTAATAAATTATTTGTATAAAATTTATAATTTTGGTGTAAATATGATAATTATTTCATTATTATTATTCTATATATGATGGGGAATTTATCTAATTAAAAGGAATAAAAATAATAAATCAATACATATACGAAAAAATTGGTTGTTACAAGAATCATGATACTAACATCGAATTTTTAATAAATGAGTAATAAAATTACACATGTAAATAATATATGGATTGATTTATATATATTCTTATTAAATAAATGTATAATGAATTAATATTATTTATATATTAGGTTCACAAGAGTACGAATGAAGGAGATAAATATGGTATGGAATTTATGCCACGCATTTTACTTCTATAAGAGACATGCCATATTACCCACCTATTTCCTTATTATTATTCCTATACTACAAATGGATATATATTGTGATTATCATACTAAAAATAATTTTTGTTTACATATCCAATTATTTATATCTCCTTTTTAAGGTTTATAGTTAAAAATTTATTGAGGCTATATGGTTTTTTTATATTAAGTTTCCTTCTTGGATACCTATGATATGTTAGGTAGATATATTCTTTTATGAGATGTATATAATTACCCTTTGAAATGTTATATCATGAATATAATTGTTTTAATGACATTATATGGTTAATTTATGATTATTATTTCATTTTTATTATAATTTAATGTTACCAATGTTGTATTTGTTTTATGTTACAATCTTATCATTTATCACGATTGTTTATGATTAAGTTTCCAATGTTGAAATATTACTATCTAAATTTCAATAATTCACATGAAATTTATTCACCTATTGTTATTTAGGATCTAATCAGGTCATAGTACAATTTTTCCACTCTTTGGTACTTAAAATAATTAAGGTAATATTTTTAGGAAAAATCTTCTTCAATTATCATTTTGTTCCATTACTATTTTTCTTCCAAAATATTTATTTCTAAAAAGGTTTTAAAAAATAGTTTAAATCATGAAAAATGATATATTGAATAATTTTTAACCCATTTTAACTATTTAAAAATTCTTTATAATGGAATCTTGATTTCATTTTCAAAACAATGCTTGTTTTCATTTTACTGAAAACATGAAAATAATATTTATTTTTTACATGAATGAAATTATCAATATTTTCCATTATCATGATCGATCAATGATTCCAAGATTCCATTAAAAGTATTAAAATATACCAGGAAAGCATAGCCAGAGGTGGAACCCCTGACCATTTATTAAAATAAAAGAAAAAACATGAAACAAGCATTAGAGACCCAACACAGTCACTGCAAATCCTAAAAATCACACCCCTCACCACCTCCATGATAAACAGACTCTTCTACATTCATCATTTCCCACAATGAACTCTCATAGTGCTTTAGAAGCTTAGCATACTTCCTCCTATGGTTGAACCTCTCTAGCTCGAGAATCTCATTTGGAAATTGCATACTTTTGACAGTAGATATGTTAGGCATCGACTTTGTCAAATGGGAGTAATCCTTCCTCATACTTCCTCGCGGAGAGGCAATCATCCTGTCCTGGATCACCGGCAGCGCCTTGTTACCCACATGGAAAATATCACTATATGATGTCCTAATCGTGTCCCCATGGGTTTCCTTATAAATATCAACAATATCACCCCATTTCCCATGGTACTTTATCTCTTGATACTTCACTAACTGGTTTTGCTGACGCTGGCCATTCATATCAATCATGGACAAACAGTGAGGTTGTTCCACCATTGTATGTTCAGCATTAATCCCACCTTTAAACTTTTCTGCATACCCCTTTAGGTCATTCTGTATGCTACCACTACCACATAATGGAGGCATCTCATCCCCAATTTCCATGCCTAACTCTTGAAAATGATTCTCTGTGGGTACGGTGATCATCACACCACTATCAGCATTACTCGAACCAGTGCAGCTGCCAACAAGATCCATAATTCTTTTATCCTTACATCCAGTAGACTTGATCTCCTCTATAGTAGGAGAAAACCCAAACATTTGATCCATTTCAGAAATCAAAACAGACCCCTACATTCCCTTACACTCAATGCCACTGCTACTCCCCTTCCTCTGAACATCCGCACCAACATCAGACTGGCTGATTTGAGCATGGACATCCCTCTCCGGCACAAAAGAGGCCTCGGTCGCCTGCTGAAGGTCTGCAGTCGTGTGTTCATCCGAAAGGCATGACACAACACCACCATCAGCACCCTTGGAATCAGATTCATTCAGTTCAGTCCCCCTGTTCAGATCCTACCTGAGCCGCGTGAACACAGTAGACACCAATGGGTTTAGAGGAGCACCCATGGATGTGTCAATAGATAGTGTGCCCCGAGGACCCAGATTGCTTGTCTCAGCATCAACCATATCAGATATCCTATTCTCTATGAATGAGCTTGGTTCCGGTGGCCTCCTGCTCTGTCTTCCAGAATGATCTCCCGAACAGGAATGGCCCAATCTCCTACATCTTGGGCAATAATCAAACCCGGATTCATATATAACAGATTGCTTCCATCGAAATTCCTCCCCAACTGAGATCCAAACCCATTCCACCAGTGGTCTAGAAACGTCCACCTCAACAAAACACCAGGGATTAATCGGGTGACTCAAGGTATACGTACTCACATCGGAGCATAAAAAATATCCTATCATGTTTCCAAGCATACAAACAATCACTGGATTTTGAAAGGGTAAAGGAAAATTGGGACGATTTACCCAAATTGGAATAGACGTAGGGTCCCGGTTCATACAACAGTCAGTCGTCCACCAAAATAAAAAAAATTAACAACCATTGCAGTGTTGAGGAGCGCTGGACCAAGCATGAACCAGGTCTTTATCAGAGGAAAATTGGATCATTAAATGATGATTATCAGGGAGATCAACCACTTCTTGATCCCGCAAGTTCCATTTGGAAAAGACAAACCGATCAAAGTCATCAACAGATGACCTTGGTGAGTATAAACGAGCCACCAGGGTCAGATCAAGGTGCTTCTTTGCTTCAAAGAACTCCAACACCGAGAGTGGAAGATAAGGATGTCCAAGATGAAGGTCAGGAACCTTCGAATTTAAGGCGATCGATAGAAAATCTGGAAGATAGTTAGGGTTAGTAAAAGGAACAAAGGGGATCCGTGGTTTCAATGGCAGCAGAACCAGATCAACCTCCCCCCTCCTGCAATCAGGAAGGGGGGGGGGACACATCATTTAGCATGCGCTAGGGTTCCCGCATTGCAATTTCTGAGCAGAGAGGCAACAACCTCCCAAAAATCAATTCAAATATAAATTCTATGTAAATATTTTAATAAATATTTGGTAAATTTTTATGTATTAATTTAATTGATTCATAGTGAAAGATTTTGAAATTTTTTTAAAATTGTTTTTGAAAAAAGAAATTAAAATTTAAATAAATAAATTATTTTAATTATTTTTAAAGAATATTTTATAATGTTTCAAGTTTATATTTATAGAAAATTATATTCCCAAAAAAACAATAATTTTTTTTGAAGAAAATCTATCTTCTTAAAAAATTTCCATGTGATTTATATTTCAAATAAAAATATGTCTAAAATGAAATCCATTGATGTAACTTATTCTTTACTATGGATATTAAACAAGACTAATATTATTATTATTTTTATTAATTATTTATTATGAGAATATGTTTATAAAACATATTTATCATCCCTGGGTTATACCTTGAATAAATTATTATTAAACCATTTTCTTTTACCACATGTTATGCTTTGATTGGATGATAAATGATTATGAATCAATTGTTACAGTGAAATGTTTATGAAACCAATTTAACATAATATATTACTATATGATGAATTATTTTAGTTCCTATTGGAATCATAAATATGGTTTTGACAATGAGAAGGGTGGAAACATTATCTCCCTCAAATTAATTTTGAAATGATTAATATATCTATGAGATAAAAATGTATGGATGGGAAGTGGACCCAGTTTAGTAAGTAAAACATTGCACTATGATGTTCATGGGAGTGAAGAATCACTGGTATGATTGTTTAGGGTGTGAACCCATTCCACTATGATATCATTATTAGGTTGACTATTATACTATGGAAATAGATTTCTATACTTTTGTGTATTCCACAATTCCATGTATTTTGCCAATGTTATGCATTTATGGATCATGTTCATTGATTTAATTATGATAAATGTCTTATAATCTACTAATATTTTTTATGACACATTATTATGAACTATTATGTTTAGGGTATGGTTTCAAATTATTATTTTATTTTTCTCATACCCCTATGCTCATATTATGGTTACATATATCCCTTGTTTACCCATACTGAGCATCTAATCTCATTATTTATATGATTTACTTTCCCTATGTTATGAATAAATGTTTTAATTTGGGAATTTATATGATTAATTAGAGGTTATATCATAATTTGAGACATTGAACATCTTTAATGAACTTATATGATGGATTATATTGTCTTTGAAGGTACTAAACTATTGTAGTCCACAAGCATGAATTTTTGTAATGTATTGAATATTAATATAAAAGTATATAATATCCATGTATGAAATACCTTGTTATTTATAGTTGTTATCATAGGGAAGGATTAGATACCCTTTTAGACGAGGATAATAAATATTTAGTGACATCGTTAGTGATATTTCTAAGGATATTCGTAGGGATGTCTTTAAGGATACCTCTAGGAATGTGACAAAGTATAAGAAAAGTTCCTAGAATTTTGGTAATGTATTGAGAAATAATATTCCAAGAAATTAAATCCATTTATGGATTTTACAATTCAACATGTTTTTATAATAGAGGTACCTAGGGGTAATAACTACAAATAGGGTGCATTCAGTTAGACATGATCTTCAATTGGCACACCAAAAAAGTCATTACTACACACCTGGATTTACACTCCTAGGGGATATTATTTTTAAATTCAACAACCATTTATTAATGTTTTTTAAATATTGAAATAGATATTTACCTTGAATAAATTAGGTTAAGCTTAATGTGTAATAAGTTAAAAATATGGTTTCATGATTTAGAAATTATATAAGTGATTTTACATGATTATGTGGCTTCCCACTATGAATATTGTTACCCATAAAATGATTTTATGTTTTAATCAATAGAGGTAACCAAAAGGAACTAAGTTTAAATTGAATTTGATGAAAAATTTTCGGATCATTACACAAATGGTATGATGACTAGAGAAAACGATAATTTGATTAGGCCTAATCAGTTATAATCGATCTTAACTAATAAATTTCATCATAAAAAACTCTAAGAAACACTAATTAGGTAAAAATATATTTATCTAAGAGTTTGGGTAGTAGGGACCATGGAGAAATTAATATTAGGTTTTTAATATTTTTAAAATGTGGAAATAATTCCTCAAGGTAATTCCTTGAAGGAATGAAAAGTAGTTTTGGGTGTAAGAAATAGTGGAATAAATAAAGTATATAGAAATGAAAAATTAAATGTTTTACAAACACAATGGATTGGAATATTGATTTCCCTGGAGTATTATCAAAGGATAAATATTTTAAATGTGAAATGTAAGGGGATTAAAAATATTGATGTCATAAGGATAATTCTCATGAAGAAAATCATCAATGTGATATCAGTAATGGTTATATTACTGATAAGGAAGATACAATGAAAGACATGTGAAATGATAGAGTTATTAATTATCATGACTTTGAAGACTAGTTAATGGATTTTTATGAGGTGGATATTAAAAGTATTTATGTGTTGTAATTACATAAATATGTTATAATAATCAAAATTTATATATGGATTATTTGTAAAACCTTTTTAAATGATTTTCATGAATATGTTGAATTATACTAATGAACTAGAAAATTTAATTTATGAATAGGTTATACTTGTAGAGAAAACATGAATAAGGGAAAGATAACCCCTAATATGTTATTTATTCTTGGATTAATATGTTCAGATGAAAATATTATTGATATGGATTATATAAATTCGATAGTAAAAATTACTTTTCAACAGATAAATGATTTTTTGAAAATTGGTTTACGCTATCATTGAAGGTGTTTACAATTTTTTTGGATTTAAGTAATATATCTAAAAATCTATATTTTAATTAAGTAATATGTAATTGTGTATGTTCTCAATATGTTTGGTACATGGATGTTTATAGTTACATTATATTTTTTTGGGGATTAATCATATTTTCTATTTTGAAATTTAGTGACATTTGTTAAAATGTTTTTTATTTTAATCTATTAGAAGGGTAAAAACATTTATTCATTTAGGAAATGGTTTATGTTGAACATTGTAAGCTGTTTTAGAGATTAAAATATTACTTCACAATATAATGATTTATCCATATTTAATAATATGGTATAACATTATCATTAACTAGTTATTTATAGAACAACTTATCATAATCTTATAGATGTTAATTCTTTAAAATTGTTCAACACCAACCTCTTAAAGTATGAGATGGAGTGGAAAATGACCAAACAATAACCAAATGATGACATTTTTCCTATAAAATAAAATTACATCCTTTACATTTTCATATGATCTATATCCAAATTGAAAACGAATTCCCAAAAATTATGAAAATGACCATTAAATAAAAATTTGCCTTTTTTATCATCATTTTTGATGATATAAGCCTGAATGTCCCGATTGACTTCTTTTTTATTGATTTTTTGATAACCCCCCTTTCAAGGGATTAGGAGGAACCCTTACAAGGCCCGTAGGCTCAGATATTACAAGGACCGTAGGATTATGAGATTAGATGACCTAAAGGTCTTATGGAATTCAACCAAACTATCTACAAGGAACTGCCCCTCCCTAGAATCTGCATCGTGATAGTAACTCTCCACCTTCGCATGGCCATTAGGCTAGGATTTCCAGGCAAGCACAGGCTAGTCTTGATGGAATAGCCATACCCTCTCATTCTGACAATCCATTTGACTCTTCTCTGGTGAGTGAACTTGCTATGAATCCTCTTCTAGGGCTTCTTTTTTTTGTAGAGTCTGTACGGGGTAACTTTAGGTGGCCCGAAGGCCTTGTGGTGGCCCAAAGGAGTTAAAGGTGGCCTGAAAGCCCTACTGACCTGAAGTCCTAGGTGGCCTGAAAGCCTTAAATACTTCAAGCCCAAACCGATGGCCTAAGGTGAATAGTTCCAACTCCTATAGTACCTGCTATAGCACCTGCTATAGTAACTGCTATAGTACCACACCGTGTATAGTCTGTTATAGTACTTCATAGTGTACAGTCTACTATAGTACCGTATAGTGTACAATTTCTATAGTGCCTGCTACAACACTCCTACAGTTCCCCCGAAAATATGCATCTACCTGGTTTTGAACCTGGGTCTTCTGGATGCACTTAAGGAAACCTCACCAACTGGGATAAGGCTCATGTGCATTTTAGATGATATAAATGTAATTTTGCATTCCAATTTGGTTTTTTTGGTTATTAAACTTCTCTAGATCACCCACTATCTTTTGGTAAATGTTATCTATCACTCTCTAGCATTTTTTTTAATTTTTATCCATGTAAAAATACAAATTTCCACATATTTTCTCATATAAGGAATCATATTTATATGTTACTTTATATATCCTTTATCTTTACAACCTTACATTAGTATGTAGGTTTTATCGTTAACTTTTATGAAGGGATTTTTTATGTATTAATTCCAAAATGTTAATCCTTCGATGGCTAAAATTAATATTGAGGGAGAAATTCAATTTAAGGGGGTACAATATAACATAATGATATTTAAATAAATTATATTTTTTGAATTAAAAATTATATATATATATTTTTTATACAAATCACTGATTTTATATTTCATTACAAGGAACAATGATTTTCTTTGATAGCGTGCATGACCTGAAACACCCAGCTTTAGAAAACCATGAAATGATATTATTTTAAATATAATCATTATATGTGAGCTGTTAAATATATAGTTATGAATAATATAAACTACTTTATGATATATATATATATAAATTTCTTAGACAATATAAATTTATTTATAAACAATAAATAAATAATCATTTAATTTTTAGAAATGTTATTTTAACCAACAAGAATAAGTTTTCTTAAAAAAAATATTTTTTATTTCTTTTCCAAAAAATATTTTATAATTAGTTTATAGAGATTTTAATTTTTTTGTATAAAATTAACATTGTTTTTTTAATTATCATTTGAAATTAACTAATGGAGAAATTTTTCAATTTATCTGAACATATTGATATTTCCATGAATATTGAACAATATCTATTGTTATAAAACATTCATTCATAATTAATAAATTTAGTAATATAAATTAAGAATTTTTTTATTATGTAATATAACTATTATATATTAATATTTTTTCCACTTAATTAGTTTCAAATTAAAATTATATTGGATTTTAATATAAGTTTATTATTGGGGTTGAAAACAGTTTTTAAACTATTTTAATGTGAAAAATTATTCTATATTTTAATTAAAAAAATAAATCATAGGGAGAAATTTTTTAAATAAAAAATATATAAAAAATATATAAATTTTTTTTTTAATTTATATTCAAACAATTATTATAATTAGACATAGGGATAATATAAAATAATATTGTTCTTTCAATATACATTTCTTGAAAACTTGTTTTTTCATCACATCTATTTCTTTTGTTTGAAATTTATTTTGTTCATCTTTTAAAAAGAAATTTAAAAATTGTTTTTAAATAATAATTTAAAAATTAAATTATGGTGATTTTTTTGAAATTTAGGAACAGATTAATTTCATTGGATGAATAGTTAAATATAGACTTTTAATTAAAAACTACATTATCATTTAAATTATTTATAATATTAAATTATATTTTATTTTATTTCAATAAAATTAATAAAATTATAAATATATTTATCATATTTTTTACATTTTAATAGTTTTCAATTTTATGTTTGATATAAAAATATCATAAACATTTGAACAATTATATATGAAAACACACATTATCAACACGTCTTCAAGGTTAATTTTAATTTAAAATTTTCATCTTTTGTATGATTAATATGTAAAAATGAATTCCATATGTTTAATATGAAATATTTTTATAATATAATAATTTAAACATAATTTTTTACCAAAATAAATTGTACAAACAGAAAAAAATTCATTACCACAGTTAAGGTAAAAAAGTGATTACCCGGAGTTATAAAAAAAGATATAGGTTAAAATGATCTAAATTTTTTCTAAAATATATTAATTGGAAACATTTAAACATTATAATTTATATTTCTCTATAATACTCTATTTTGGTGGCTTAATACAAGATAAAAACATGAGTGTGGATTTTTTCTTTTTAAAACCTTATAAGTGTTCCACTCAACTCACTTATAACTTCCCACTCAATATATTCTCTTCACACAATCAAACAATTTTAGATTAGAAAATATAAATACATATCACTTCTTGGTATCTATATTCTCATCCAATAATCCTTATTTTTGTCATTAATCCATCCTATGAAGGCTTTTGGTAAAAATGTAAAGATATTTTCTAAAGACGAGTTAATGTTCTTCAACAAGGGTTTTTATTTTATTTCTTCTTCCACTACCTTGAATTATTTTTAAAATATGATGATATATTATCCAAATTTTCTACCAAATACATAATTTTTTTAATGACCCAAAAACACTTCCTCTTCAATCGAACATGTGACAGAATCATTATTCGTGTTTACAGAAGACTAACTCATTGCAAACAAACACTTTTCATTTTTTCCATTACCAACTCTCATGGTTGGATATGATAATGGATATAAAGCTAATATTTTATATTTATAAAATAATTATTCCTATGAATTCATTATATCACATATTCTTATTTTCACATTATATTACATAGGGGATATGATAACATCAGTCCTTTGTATGGAGAACAACCGCCGCATGAAGTGATGTGATTTGTTTCTAGAAAACTCTTTACATGGAAGATAATACAGATAAATATATGTGATATAAAAAAAATAATTATGATATTAATGGAATTTTAATATTTATTAAATTATATTATATCATTTTATTTCATATATTTTCACACATTGAATGATGATAATAACATTCCTGTACTTGTGTACTACCGCATTCACAATGTGATGCGACTCTATTTTCATCACCATACAACATGGATGACAATTATATGTATATTTAATGAAATATTATGGTATTTATGATATGATTATCATTCGGTAATGATAATATATTACTTACCTCATCTCCTTATTGATCATTAAAAAATGAAACATTAAGGATGTGCATGTACAACTTACAATCTCCATGACCGTAACATGCATCACTTCTCAAAACCATCATATTTTTTCATTAAAATTAATTTTTTTTTTGTATAAATAACATTATTATTTCACTATTATTATTATAAATATGAAGGAATCATGATCAATGTAATAGGGACAAAATATAAAAATAAAAAAAATATGAAAAACGATGTTATTACCTGAAACATGAATTTAACCAAGAAATTTAAAAAAACTAGTTGTAAAAAGACATAATTAAATAATTTACTCTATGATATATAAAGAGGTAATTTTACATAATAAATCTATAATAAAAATATATTTTTATACATAAGGCTCAAATAAGTATGAAGTATGTCAAGACTTATGGTAATAGATTTTCATGTCACTTTTTACATTGGTGAGACACATTCCATATTCACCACCAATTTCATTTATATGATATATATAATGACCATATTTATTTTGTGAATCAGATGAAAATTATTGTGATTTAAATATCCATTTTTGATCTCTCTTTCATGTTGTTCATAGTTTAAATTATACCAAAGTGGTAAGGTATTTTTTCTCAAATTTCCATTATTGGAGAACTAATTTATGTTATAAACCTTTATTTTTAAATGAGGTTTATATTAATAAAATTTGACATGTTATATCATCAATATCATTATTAAAATTATATTAAATTATTCATTTACTGTTATTATTTCATAAGGATTACAAATCAAAGTTACTAATGTTTTATGATTTTTATATTACAATCTCATCATTTATTGGGATTGTTTATGATTAAATCTCATATATTGGAATATTATGATCTACCTCTATATTTCTGTTATTATTTTTAACCTTGTATCTTTTCAAGGATTTTTCAACTCATAATACCATTTTTCACTAGTAGGTAATTAATATAATTGAGGAAATGTATTAAATAAAAATTGGATCTATTTATCTCTTCTATTGAAAACCATATTTCTTCCAGTATCGTGATTTCTCATAATTTATTTAAAATATTTTTAATAATTTCAAAATGTATAATTAAAGAAAACTGTACCCATATTTACTTTGTACAAATGTTTTTATATGAATCTTGATATTTTTTTAAAAAAAACATGATTATTTGTATTTAATAGAAAATGACAAAAAAATAATTCTTTTTAACATGCAGATAATTAATAGTACTTACTAATATCATGTAAAATCAATGAATTCCATCTTCCCATAAAAATTTTTAATTTTATTTTCATTTAAAATATTTTCTTAATTATTTGGGAAATTTTTATATTTGAAATAATTGATTTAAAAGTTAAAAAGATTTTGAAAATAATTTCAAACGTTTTTTCAAAGTATAGAGGTTATTTTCTTAAAAATATGTTTTAAGTGATTATTAAAATTTTATTTATAATTTAATAATGTTTATTTTATATTAATATAATTTCCAATATTATTCTTATTTTAAATTTTATTTCAATGAAACCTTATCTTCCTCAAGGAACGTTCTAAGTGATTTATCTTTTAAAATCATTTTCAATATATAACTACATAATTATATGTATATAACAATTTCATGTGAATATTAACCATGGATATCAATATTATTCATTCTATGAACCATTAATGATGAACATTTTTTTATGATCCCCATTTCACTTCCATTAGTTATACCATGGAAAAAAGATTATGAAAACCATTTCATTTTAAAAAATTTATGCATTGATGAGATAATGACATAATTATGAATCCTATATCAATTATATATGTTATGATAAGATAAATAGTTTATTAAACCCACTAAATTTCTTGGATTATTATATAATGAATTATTTATTATTTTATTCCACCAATATTTTTTCATTATTAGAATTGTTGGACTTATATTATCCAATAATACATTAGGAAATGATTTATATCTAATGAGATAGGCAGGTTGGGAATATGGAGTGAAATTGGTTCTATAAGTGATTTTTTTTACTATGATAGTTATGGGAGTGAACCTTTAATTTGATTATGGTTTGTGTAGTGAAAACATTCAACATCGATATCCTTATAAGTGAGTCTTTACTACTATTGAAATTATTTTTTATGCTTATGTGTATTCTAGAATTCTATGTGTTATGCCAATGTTATTATCTCATGGATCATGTTCTTTTATTTTTACATTATTATTGTTTAATTAAATCCGAATATTTTTATATGTCCCATGATTATGATCACTAATGTGTATAGTTTGGTTTTAATTTTATTCAAGTTCCCATACACTTATGTTCTTATTACACTTAAATACCTACCCTCTTCACCCTTACCAAGAATCTAAGATCAACCAATCTTATGTTTCCTTTCCTTATCTTATAAATAAAATTTTTATATAGGCTACGTTTATTAATATTATATAATGGAAAGAAAATTATGGGGGACAATGATGTTTTAACATTAAATAAGATGATAATGGATCTAGTTTCCAAAGGCACTACATTATTTTGGCTCTATTGTGTGTGTTTGTTTAATTTATTGAATATTAATCTAAGATGATATAATATCCATATATAAAAATACTAGTTTATAATAGGGATTTATACATGAATATGGGATACGTTAAAGTTGGTCTTACCCATTATTGGGATTATGTTGGATGCATGCTATTAATGAATCTGTTTAATAGTTAGATGAAAGAGTTTCTTTATATACATGTATTAATTTCCCTACCACATCATACTGTATGACATTCCTAGTTGAATCACATTGATGGTAGGTTAATTTTTTTGAGTATATGTAAATATTGATTGAAAAAAATGTTATAAAAATGAATTAACCGACAGGGTTCAGGTTTTTAGAATCAATATGATAATGAAAAGAATTATATTCCATCGACTTTGTTAGATTATTATTAAAGGGAATTAACATGGATTTTATGGATAACGAAATTTAATCTGGATAATTATAATTTCTAGTTAATGAATTAAATAAAATTATTGAAAATATTAATATAAATTAATAAAATTAATATTGATCCATGAATAATTATTATTTTATAAGATGACTAGTTCATAACAACTATAGTTGGGTTTTCTAGTGACAATATCTACAGTTGATCATAGGAAATGTTTATTCCCTTATTGAAGATGTTTTATATATTATATCTTGTATATTTTGCGATTTCATAGGATACCCCAACCATTATGGTTAGGGATAATGAAACCTAGTGGTATCTTGGATGTTTTTTCCCCAAAAATCTCACAAGGGGGAAGATGACAGGCAACACCCTCTATCACTACCCACCTCTCTTGGAAGTATTGTGTGCTAGTATACATGGGGATTAGTTTTTTGAATATGTGTATAAAGGAATATAACATATTTTTTTATATTTAACATGAAATTAACTCTAGATATATAATCAAGTATTATTATATGTATTACATGTATATAATTTGATAACTAGAGGTATATTACACATTTTATGTTTTGTTATGAATTGAGGTACAATATTTGATGTATGAAACATGTAATATAATTTGAATTATCTTTTGAAACATAATAATTTAAAATATTTATAAATTAGTATGGGATTATCTAATAATGTGATGCACGGGGTACAAGTTGTGATAAATATCCATGGTTTCATTGGGCTGGCATACAATTAGAGAGGGTGAGGTATCATGATGTGTGACATTGGGTAGGGTATAAAATAAGTGGGGTTGTTGTTGTTAGGTGGCCATCATGATTTATTATTTTATTATTTTACCTATTTTATTTGATACTTGGTGAGATTGGCCATATTGAGAATGAGATCGCATAAAACCTATTTAGCAGATGAGTTAGTGGTACATATTGTCTCTAATTTTTAGTATTTTCCTATTTTCTTTTCCGATGGAGGATATATGGGGAATCATACTATGTATAATATTCTTCTCAACCCATTTAAATATATAATTTTTTTCATGTTAGTTAGATAATGTAGGATATCAAGTTGAATATTACTAGTTTTTTCTTTTTCGAATGTTATTTAGGCATTAGAGTTGCTTCTATGATTACATTTATATGACTTATAATTTTGTTTCATGTTTTTTATGTATAAAATGACCACACAATTATATAAATGGATATTATTTTATATCAATATTTATTAAAAGGATTTCATGGTTGAATTTATCTTATTTATCTCTTTTCATCATTCACTTAATGGGTAATGCCTCATATATGTTTAAATGACATATCCTTAGTTCTATTCACTAACTTGAGTTCTACTAGAGGTGTGAATCATAATGTCATTATCCTTATTACCTCACTTCCATCCAAGTAGGTTTACTATTTGGGCGGATAGGCCATGATAGAGTGGCATATGAGGTTTAGGTTAAGGTATTTTATATATTTGGACTTAAGAACATATGATGAATAAATGTGTTGGTATGTAAATAGTGCTATCAAGGTTTGTTATTTAATATTAAATTTGGAGAGTATATGATAAATTTTTATTTAGGTACCCCTATGGTATGATTCCTGAAACATTTTGTCTATTGATCAAACTAAAAAAAATCATACTGGTTGTGTGGTGTGTACCTATGAATCGATAATTCTTCTTTCTTATATATTCCTTTTTTAATGGGTATAATTTGGAATATGATAAAAGTTAAAATTAAAAGAGTACAAAATTAATTAATTAATTAACATTTTGAATTCTATATTCCATGCCTATGAGAATAACCTTTTTTTTCATTATTAGTAAAAGATCTAGGTGATTTTACTCTTCAGGTTCATAATGAAGATTTTTAGCGTAATGTGACAAGATATCTTCAAGGAGTAGAGGTCAAAAATAAAAAAACATAGAGAAGAAAAATATGAAAATATATATTCTAGATTCTAAAGAATTATGAGGTCTTCATTTCATAATTAGTCACAAAAGAATAGTTAGAGGTGGGGTACTAGTTTTAGTTTAATCCATGACTGGATGGAGAACTAGGTTTTGTTGGTCATGATAGGTCTGTATGGATTAAGGTGGTAGTGTTTGATATTGTTCTTGAGGGATTTTCATGAGTAGGAAGTGTCATGGTAGAATTTTAGATACCAATTCAATGAAGATTTTATTTCTTTGAACGTGAATTCAGTAAGTCTCCAAGAACTTATTATCATTTGATAGTGGGGTTTCACTGTACGAGGGTTACAAAATCGTCTCTAAATCCTTCTATTATATAATTTGGACTTGTTTATTTAAGAGGTGCTCAAGTAGAGGCTCTATGAGGAGCGCTTAAATTGTCGAGATCCAAAATCATGTCTCACAATTTAATATGTTGACTTATCTAAAGGTGACATAATGAGTAGATGTATTTTGAGTATTCCATCCAGAACATGATCATCATGATAGAGGATTCATCAAGATTCCTCATGAATTAGAGTTTTGTATTAGGATTCCAATTTAATAGGTAGAAAATTTTTCATATAGCTAAGGGTGGGTCAAAGAACTCCAAACTCCATTTAACAAGGGTTGGAATCTACAAAACCTATTCCAAGGGATCATACTTGTGTTTTTATTTTTGTGGATTGGTTCATATATAGAGAGTTCTTGAACATTATGATTATTAATCATGGGAAATATAATCCCATTTTCTTTCCAAATCAAAGGTAGTTTTAGATGAAGAAGGAGTAGGATGACCTAGATTGGGGTTAGTAGAGTAGAGATTGGAGAAGAAGAGTAAAATTATAAGATTCTCCTCTTAATTATAGAGAAGATTTGTTCCATTAACTTTGCCTTCATATGGGATAGATAGTTCATATAATAGACTATTTCCATATTAATTCTCTAAAATTTCTAGTATCTGGTGAGCTATAAGTTGTTTGAGGTTCTATTTTCGTAATTTATAGATGGGTTTATGGCTTGTTTGATTCAATATCTACACACCACATTCTATCTAATTCCATATTCTATGAACTAGTACATGTGGTGGTGTGGATTATAGTTCTTACATCCTTATCTATAATAGTTGGAGTTAAATCTCATGTATATGAATTATTTAGAGACTGTGAGATACTGTAGTTGTAGCTCACACTTTGGGATACTTTATTTATTTAAATATATGGATTTATAAAATCACACATCATATGGAGTGGCTATATTCAATATAGGTCATTATATATTTATTTAGGATGAAATATATGTTCTATGATACTGATACAGAGAGATAAGTATTCATTGGAGAGTGAGACAGTCATTTGAGCCATAGGTGCGTTCTATGCTTATTTCCCATGACAGATGTTTTTATGTTCAGTTCTTCAAAGATATAAGCATATGTTATTCATAGGGATTAATAAGGGCAACATAATGTTTTTTCTGGGGAGGTTGTGGCATCATTCCCTCTATGGGATATTGACTTTCAGATTGAGCTATAGTTGGGAATTTCACATATCTCACTGTCTCTATATATATTGGAACATTTTGTGTTACAAGGACAAAATGGTATATATTAATTATATATTTAAAAGTTTTTTTTGAAATGTTTTCCACCTTGGGGTGGGAAAGTTTTGTTTGCGAGTATGCCAATGATATATTGCATAGTTATATCATTTATTGCCACATGAACAATGTGATATAGAAGAAATACTATCCTGTTATACATATTTGTTATTTTGTTAGTTAGTAAAGTGGAGATAATTGGTTCTCAAGTATGGAAATTTGGTTAGTATATCATCATATAATGCTGTATGATGATGATATTCTGAAAACCTCTTTTTATGTCATATGGTAAATTATGATTTTTATGTGATGATATTAGTGAGATAAATTCTATAATTGTGTTCATGTTTCTAATTAATTCAATTTATAGAGATTTCATTGATATGATCATGGTGGATTTAATATATTAAATCCTGGTGTACTTCACATATTTGGGTGTATGTAAAGCATCTATGTGTGAATTTTGGAGTTTTTCATGGTCAGTAAATGATTGGGAATTTTTCAATGTTTGAGTTTTGGGATCATGAAGTTATTTTTATATGGAATAGTTTTTATTATTAATGAGTATCTATGGATAGTTCAATTATAGAGGTAGTTGATTCATCATATTCCCTAAATGAATTTATGGATGTCTAGAGATTCCTTAGTCTTTAAGAATATTATAGGAAGTACATAACTGATATCTATGGTTTGTGACTCCTATGACATCCTTGACTAGAAAATACAAATTTTTATTATGAATTGACCATTGTCAGATATATTATGATTCACATATGGATATGTTGGATAGGTATTTAGTTCATTTTCAGCAATAAGAGGAAGTTTAGTTTGAGGTTTTAAATTGTGTTTCGCATCAGGGGTTGTGATGGGTTCTGATGTAGTAGATATGAGTAATTTGTATTGGATCTTGTTATTTATGTCCCCATGAAAATAACTATACAACTAAAAATATTTATTTGGTGGGAGTGATGTTTAACGTAAGTTTTTGGTGATATTTCCTCATAAATGATCATTTTAGGGGGGTTTAGTAATCAAAATAGCCTAAGCTATGTCTTATATGTTCATGTAATGAACTTATTTCAATGATAGTTAATGGAATTTCTATAATATTATGGATGATATTTCACATATATCATTAAATTTTAAGGTTGTAGAAGATGCGATGAGCTAGAAGTCACATAGTTGTACCATGGATGAATAATATTATTTATGGGGAGTGATGGAAGAGCTATCAATGAAAAATATCTATATGGTTGAGGATGGGGGTAGTGGTTGTATTTTATAGATGATTGTGTAGTAATATCTGGTAAAACATATAGAGGAGAACTAGGTGGGGGATCTTGAGTTGGAGGTATGGAGAGACTGAGGTTTTTTGGTGAATCCCTGAATAGTTGTTCTAAGGATGAGTAAAACCAATGGATTTTTTAAAAGAGGATTTCTATTAATTTGGTGATTCATGAGATATTTCATCATTGGTTTCATAGATTATTATTTTTGATACCTCCTAGTGTGATGAATATGTGATGTTCTCTAAGAGGATTGTTTTAGTGTCTTGGGTTGAAGAATATATCTAAAGAGTTTATTTCTCAATGTTTAATATACTAGAAGGTGATTACCAATCACTATATTCCTGATAGTTTTATACAGTCCATAGAAATTCCTCAGTGGAACATGGAGCACATAATAACCTCAGGGTTAGGTTGGCCTCAATACTATATGGGTGATAAAAAAAATTTCATTAAACATTCCCACTTCATATTAGTTTAGGTGTTATGTTCAGTAGAAGTTTCATTGATGTATTATCTAGAGGTTGGGTGAGACTCAAAAGAGTCAAATTGATGATCATGTATAATAATGATCCTTGTTTTACCTCTGAAATGTGGAGAGGTGTCCATAATGGTTTTGGTTCATCATTACTCTTTAATAATACTATTCATCCATATATATATGGATGATCATATATAGAAGTCAATCCATACCCTTGAGGACATGTTTTATTCCTTCATCTCAGATTTTGGAGGATAATTGATGGGGAACGTAACTTTGGTTTATTTTTCACAAAAACCAATATTTTTTACTCCAAAATTTTTATGAATGAATTTTCTTCTTTTTTATGAATAATTTTTTTGTTCCACTATATTTTTGATTTGGGTAGAATATTACATAAATATCAGTTTGAATATGGTGTATAACCTGATAATGTTGGTTGAACTAAATCAAGAGAAGATGAAATCAAAAAATGATAATTAGAAGTCCATTGTTGATCATAGAAGGAGACATATAGAGTTGAATTTCACATATTATCTGTTCAATAAGGCAACTCCACATCAGGGGAAGTGAAGGCATGACCATATAAGAAATATTTAACCCTGGGTTTTTGTTCCATTTGATATTTCAACTTATATTGGATCTATGGAATATCATATATAACATCCCCCATAGAGGAGTGTAATACATGATATTTTTCATGTTTCATAGATATTACATTACCATCATTATGACTATTGCATAATTTTTAAGAAGATACCAATTTTGACGATGATGAGACCTTTATGGTGTAACCTTTGGAGAACTAGGAGTTTTAGGAGAAGGTGTTGTATGGGTGTGTTATTCTCTTGAATCGTGTATTTTGATGGCACCATGTCTTGGGGGATAATGCATTTTGATTTGAGTTTTACATATACGCTCTACATCCAAATCATTTTTTATTTACCTATTATACCTTTTTAAATATCATTTGTGGTTTTGAACACTTTTTTAGTTTATTGTATGATTTTTATCTTATAACTAGTTGTGGCCTTCATCTCATTCATGAGGTATCTCCCAAATGATTTTTTCTGACCAGGTTGTTGATGAATTATGGGATTATGATTATTTTCATTGAGTGAGGTGTTTTAGATCCTTTGATGGTGATATACTTGAGTTGTATCGTATAGATTGGTCATTTTTTTGGACCTTCCCTTCCTTTTCACTCCATGTTGATTTTGAAATTTAAAGGATAATAATTGTTTATTGGTTTCAAATTTGAGGTCATGGGATGCTGGTAGCCATTAAATTCTTGATTCTTTAGTGTTAGAGGATCCTATAGTAGGTTTAAAGAAGTATTTAGGAGGAAGGGTGATAATAAGGAAGACTATGGAAAGGAGCCTTCAAAAGCACTATTTTATGGGATTCTACACAATAAGAGTGTTGATTTCACCATAGGTATTTGAAGTGGATTTAGAAATTCATGGTGTAGTAGTGGAATAGTAGGAGTGCTGTGCAATAAGGGATAATATGATGTAAAATGAAGTTATTTACATTTTTAGGAGACTGTTATTAGGGGTTGGTTATGGAATATGACATTCCAAATGGTTGGGAGGCTTTGGTTTTGAATGTGTAGCTACGATATACAAGATCAATAGGGATTTTACATACACTTGGTGGTTTATTCATGGTTTCTATTGTCGTGTCATAACCCTAGATCAATTTTTATAGGATATTCCTCTCATACATAGATATTTGTCTAGAAAAGGGCCACAAATTAGTCCCATTTTTTGTGTTGTATAATTCACTTTTACATCCAATCATGTGGTGTAGTCTATGGGGCTACCCCATAGACCTACATTTTTAGGGGGTTTATAAATACCCCCAATACCATTTGAATATATTTTTCTACCACTTACCCAAATCAACCACTAGTTTCCCTTTAGTATTATTGAATGTCTTAGATGCCCCTTTTTATAGGTATTTATCCATGGAATACCATGATCAATCGGTGATGATCCAACATGATTTTTACATAATTATTGTAGTTATTTCCCACTGTATTATTTTATTTCACCCTGTTTCCACCTTTTATGTAATGTTGGTTTCTATTCTTCATTGAAATATATATTTATCAGCTTTTTTTGAATTTTTTGGGTTTATAATCCTTGGTGGGATGTATTTTATTTTAAGATAGGAGATCAATGTCTTATGACATTGTTCCGTTCTGACTAGAAGAATTTTTCTATTTTTGAGATAGTAAATTTATTACATATCATATTTATATAAATTAAATATTAAACTGAACATGGTTTAACTCTTTGAATAGTGGGGAATTAATTCACAAAATTATTATTCTGACATAATTAATCATATAATTTTATGTTTTTTAGGATATCATGTTGTTTTTTCCATCGTGATAATGGGATTTTTATTATTTTGGTAGATAAGGAGTTGAAATTCAAATTCATTATATAGAATTTTTATTTTCATGTATTATAATTTTGATTAATATGAAATTGGTAAATAACATATATTATGTGTTCAATAGATTATATTATTTATAAAATAAATATACATATTTATTAATTTTTTTGTTTTTATAATTTTATGTAATTAATATTAATGAAAGTATTCATGTTTAACTGAATATTCCATTCCTACTATTAATTTAATTTGATAATCAACATGAATATATATGTTTTTTTGTTGAAAATAAAATAAAATTCATAACAATTGGAAATTTAATTATCAAAGTTTTTTGAAAATGGAATAAATGGTTGGAAGCATGGTAAAAAGTTGAATGAGTATTATAGATGATTTTATAGGTTTCACAGAAATGGATCATGTGAATAATGTATCAGATAATTATAGATAGAATAAGAACTGATTTGTTGGTAATCATAATTATTTGGGGTCATGATTTATTTTTTTTATTAAGAAAGATAAACACCTTAGTTTGGGGGCTATGAGATCCCATATTCATGTAAACATTTAATGACTACTTATTAGGGACTAGATTTATATATTTTCTCTAGGTTTTTGTTTATAATAATTTATTTGGTCTATATATTATCCATATAATGTAATGTCAGTATAATAATAAGCTGTGAAATGGGTGGGGAGGCCTGAGGATACAGTTTTAGTCGACACATGTGATGATGTGATTCATGGGTATATACACGAGGGTGTTGAGGATGACATTGAGTTTATGGAATTAATTGAATCTATGAATACCTATAATTGTTATTAATCTGTATTCTTATAATAAATTAATCTATATAATTTCCAAATGGTCATATATCATTATTTATATGAATTCCTTTCCTGACTGCTTGGGGGGGGGGTTATTTTCTTTCATTCATTTACATAATGGTATTTTAGGATGTTTTCTTAGAGTAGCTTAAATTTCATAATGCTAATAATATTTAATAAATTAATTAAACTATATTGTTTGAGATACTAGAATGTAAATTATAATGATAATATTGAGAAAAAATTATCTTGGTTGGAATATTCCTAGATTAAATGGACATGGATTTTATGGTTAATAAAATGTAACCACAATAATTATTATTAAGAGAAAATGAATTAATTATTGTGATTAAGGTTCTTAAAGGAAATTAATAGACATAATGTATCTCTTTAAATTAATATGTTATTATAGGTTATATATTCCATAACACTGAAATTAGGGTATCTAAGTGAAAATAACTGTAGTTGAGCCTTGGACTAGATTGTGCTTATAGATTTGTTGTAAGTTATATTATGTACGAAATGTTTAATTATCTCATATTTTACCACCTCAAGGATTGTTAGGGAGACTAACACTATGTGGACACTAGGAGAGTGCTTTCCATAATATCTCAGGGGTGAAGATGGACGAATTAAAACCCCATATGACCTTCTCTTATCTTATGGCACTTCTATGTGCTAGTTAGTAAAGTGGTTAGTTTCCTACATATGTGTATAAACAGATATAATGTTTTTTTGTTATCTCACACACATGTATCTATGGATATAGTATTCAATGTATTTGTAAATGTATTTAGTGTATAGGTTGTGGTGGATTGAGGTACCTTACTTTTTGTATGGGATGAAATGGATTTTTTTATAATATCTAATGTGTGATACACATCATATGGTTAGCTTGGTCTCCATTAAACTAATCATATACTATATATGGATATGTGAATAGTGTGATGTTTTTATGTGATTCTAGAGGTGAATGTTTTTATACATAGACCATGTGTCCCTAGGATATCTGATTTTTGGAGAGAGACGACTCAAGATTTGAAACATTGGTGAAGAGTGGAATACTATAAGGGAAATTTTAGCCAAGTACGCTTATTAATTTACTATTATAATATATTATCTAATTTTATGTGATCCGTGATTATGGTTATCTAATATAAGACTTGATACTTAGTATACCTATTAAATTGATGAGCTAGTTTAATATTTTATTCATTATTACTTAATATTATTTAATTATAATTTGAATTAGAGGATTTGGGGAGGATAAATCTATGTATACATTATTCTCACATCACATATATATAAATATTTTTAGGTCAATATTATAATAATGGAGATCATTCTACTTGCTACTATCTTATTACTGTGTATGATTTTTTTGGATTTCATAGCAACATCCATGTTTGTCATTTCAATACTGGTAGTTACCATTCTTGTTGTTTTAGTCTTTAATGACATTACATGTACGTAATTGGATTTTCACACACACACACATATATATATATATTGATAAGAGATTGTTGTTGTATCATCCTTATCACCCTCTACTTCTTGATTCTCTTAGAGGGTAATGTATCCCATTTTTATTTATGATATATACATATTTATAGTTTCTAACATGGGGCCTATAGTATGTGGGACTTAGGTGGTCACTATCCACCTTCTCTCATTATATTTATAGGATCGGAAATCCTGGGGGATGTGATAGATCAAGCCCTAAACAAGTAATTCCATGATTCTTCCAAACATTTTGGATGTATTTTATACATATTGTTTTACTTTTAACTTTTTTACAGTTATAACTAATTTTTACTTATGTGGCTTTTGTGTTATTAAAATTATAAAATAACCCCCATTTTAAAATGTTAGTGTAATGAACTAAAAATTGATCATTATTTAATCAAATTTAGAATCTAAATAATGTTGAAATATCTATTATAGTAAAAAAAATATGTTCATTATATATTATTATTAACCACAATGAATTATTTTCATTATCATATTTATAAATTATTTATGTAATGATGACATTCTTATTCTCTAAAAATGAAAACATTAAACCTTAATTATAAATAATTAGAATAAGATGGTCTGTAGTTACCCAAAAAACCATTATTGAGATCAATTGTCCTTAACTCATCATCCTCCATCCATAAAAATCATTTTTTTCAATCCTCCACTCCTCAATAATATCAAGTGATTCATAATATAATAGTTTATAGATTATTAGATTGTTTATGACAATAGGTTTCATTATACCCTAAATTTGAAAATTTAAACCTCCAACATCATGATCATGTGAATAATATCCGATTAAAAACATATAAACTTCCCTATATTAAATTTTAAATGTGTGGTCTACATTGATATTGAAAAAAGGATTTATCCTACCATTCTCACTCCAAATTTTTATTCACTACCTAATATTTATAAAATTAATAAAAAACACTATAAAATATAATAATAATAATAATATTAATTTCATTTAAAATAATATATATATATATATATATATTCAATAATATTATGCTCACACATAATTCATAATTAATAGAAAATATACAAATTTTTTATTAATAGACCACTCATAATTGAATATTATTATCATAATGAATTAATACATTTCATTTTATAGGACATTTTACAATAATTACATTAATATTATAATAATACTAGTGAATTTAAATTCATATGTCTATTGATTTATGATATTAATGACAAGATAACATGAAGTGAATGTATTATATGGAGAATATTGATTGACACATGGTATTCACGTTGAATAATAAAAATTGGAACTCATATAAAATTGTTATTGTGGACCTGTAATATCATATATTGGATATTAACTTTAAGAATAAAAATACGGAAATTAATTTTCTTATTATATTAATGATGTAAAAGATATTTTATGAAATGAAAGGACTATCTAAATCTAATATAAAAAAGAAGGAAATTACATAGATGTTCAAATATTTTACACATCTCCTAGAGTCCTAGTTAAAAACTAATGGATTTAAATTTTTTTCATGTGTACCAAAGTCTACCCAATGTCTATTAATGGGTTCCTTATGGAATGAAAATATATATTTTTTAAATATTTATTCGCATCATCTATCCATTAATGATTTTTTTGGGTTTCTGTCCTCTATAATATATATATGACATATTAAATATATATGATAATGATATGTTTATATAGAAGAGACACATTACACATATTTCAGACAGTTTAGATCATATAAATTTGATATATGGTTCAAATTCAATATGGAGATTTTACAATTAAAAAAATTCAAAAAAATAATGATTTTAAAATTTAAAATATGTATAATTTGGTATGGATAAAAATTTAACAATAAAATGGATTGTGAATTTAAGATAAATAGTTAGATGGATACATAAATTGAGGATTAAGTACTATATCAAAATTTAATAATATAGAATAAAAAAATAATTGTATCATAATAGAATATACATAAAATATTTGATTCCTCCTGAGTAATGTTGATTCGTATATATTGAAATTATAATTTCACATCATGTATTTTGTATAAATATGATTCCTAATATAGGAGAATAATAATTAACACAATATTTCATTATGTGTTGATGAAGTATCATAAAATAATAATAATAAATTTTTATATGTATATTATCTTGAATTGTATTTGATATCATCATATTATAGTAAAATTAAATTGCATCATAATGAATCATCATAAATTATGAACATTGTGAATTTTCCACATCAACATTATAAATATTCCATATCATTAAAATAATGTTGGGGAAATTAATTCAAGGAGATTTTATATATAATTTATAAGAATACTCAAGATGGATACATACATATTCATAACAAGAAAATGTGGACTAATTTTATATAATCATTTTAAAACCATCATGAAGTTGGGGGATGTTAGTGCATAATGCAAATGAGATATTAAATTTTCAACACATGGTTCACTATTTTAAGGATATCATATAATTGAGTTTAGACAAATTATATTATTGTAATTTATTCTATGATATGGTTATAATGGGTCATATGAACCATTTTTTTACTTTCATACAAAGGAATATTCAATTGTTAATGTAAAATATTTCAAATTCTTAGTGATACTTACAGGGATGTTTTAAATTTATTTAATTATACTTTAGTATAATTATGTTTAAAAAACATAATATATTTCACTTAATATAGTTGCTGAAGGTGGTGGTTTTTCTATATTAAAAAAAATGAGGTGATTAGTTACTTACACCACAATGAATCATAGAAGAGTTAATAATTTTTCTATGAACATAAGTTTCACCTATGATGATTATTAAAAATTTGTGATTTTTTATCTATGTTTCATTTCATTATTATTATTAGTTTCTACATGTTATCTTTTTATATAGTATTTATATTATTGATGCACTATTTTAATATTGGCATAAATAATCATGTTTAAATATTTTATAGTATGAATTTAAATATTATATGAAGAATATTTTTCGATATCACCTCTATATTAGCTTCAATGTGCATTGTATCATTATGAATGAGTTTTGTCCAATGTTGGAAAGTGAAATTATCATTGTGGTTTATCTAAACAATGGGGAATAATTGATGTGTTAGTAATTAAATAATATTTATTATTTTATAATTTTTTTTATGAAAAGGTTTATTCATAAAAAAAAGGACTAATAAATGTGGAGTTACCTATAGAATATTTACCACATTGATAAATAACATAATTATAAAGAGGATATTTGTATTCATCACTCAAATTAATGAGTTCCTAAAAACACATGGTTTTAGGGGGATGTTTAAGGATTCAATGATCATCATGAAAATTATTAAATTATTAAATATTTATTTGATGTTATGGTTTTAAAACATGTTGAAAATTATCAACATTTTATTCTACATTAATATTATAAAATGAATATAATATTATATCATATGAAAATTTATTTTAGAGTAAATATTAATTATACTGTTTATAAATTTATTTATTATAAATATATATAGGAATTAATGATATAAAAAAATAATAAATAATCATTATTTGATTCTAAAATTAATGATACATGTACAAAATATTCTAAATTTATGTCATATAGAACATGAATCCTTGGAAAAGGTTAATAATGGTATTCAATAATGTTTAATTTGAATTTCTATTGTTATATTGATGGAGTAAATCTTATATTCATTTTCCATTAGATGGTGTTAAAAATAAATGTCATACAGATGGTTCACATTTCAAATATTTATAATGGTAATTTTAATTATCTGAATATTTTCAATACGGAATTAAAATTAAAAAAAATTAATAGAGTGTAATAATTATTTAATTATGAAGGAAAAATTGGAACATTAATTTTTTTAAATTAAATAAGAAATTTATTCTAAATGTAGTATGCATGAGAAGAATAACATTTCAAACAAGGACAATGAACATTAATTTTCATGCAATATTAATATAAATGGTAGTGAAAATGAATATTCATATATAGAGTATATGTTAAATGAATATTTCAATTATATTTTAATTAATTATATTAGTGGTTTAACCAAATAATAATGTTTAATTTTGGTTCTCCCAAAAAATGTGAAGGAGAGATTCATATTTCAAACAATTAAAAAATTTTATTGAAAAATTTGAAAATTTTATTAACATATATGGTATAAATTAAAAAACTTCAATATTAATAAAGAAATATAAAAAATAAAAAATAACATTAAAATGATATAGTAAAATTTTAAGGTGTATAATATACACAAAATGAAATCACCAACATCACTACATATAAAAGAAATTTCTATAAAAAATAGACAATACTATTATTATTCATGAATGAAGAGAATGTATTTATAAAAAATAATAGAAATTAAATATGTACATGAATAAAAATGATTATAAGGTATAACCTAATTTTTATGGTTTGTTCTATATGGGCATAGGACTATAAACCCATTTAAACTAATTTTATTTAAAAATTAACTATTAAAACAACGTGTTTTTTATTACACTAACAGATATAAAAAGGATTTAAATCAATGATGAAAAATTATTGATATTTAAATTAAAAAATAGAAACATAATTTCAAAATTATATATATACCTTTATTTATTGAATTTGGTGACATCATGATATGTGTAAAGGAATTTAATTTTGGGTGAAAACATAAAGTATTTAAAAATGTTATTTCTTTTTGATCGTTACAATGAAAGTAAATTAAACAATTATATAAATCAAAATATATATATAACATATATGTTTCTAAAATATTAATATTTGAGTATCTTATAATTTATTTTATCAAAAATAATATCTAGGTCACTTTAAAAAAATCAATAAACAATGTGTTGTTATAGTCATATTAAACATTTGGTATAGGAAAAAGTTTTCCTTTTATGTCACTTCATGAAATTTTGGAGTATATATGCCTATTAATAGTTTTATAATATCTAAATAGAGTCTATTTATTTAAATTTTAGATCAATATGGCAATTAATAAATTTTTTTTAATATAAAAAAATTAATTAAATTATATAAAAACATATAGTTCATTATTTTATATTGTGTAATTATTCTAATCATTTAAAATAATCATCTGTATTTTTTTAAAAAATAATTAATAATATAATTTATTTATTAATATATATTTTATGTTACTCAAGGAATAATAAATTTAAGTATTTCATTTAATATTTAATCAAAATCATAGAATAATTCATATTGAAATATCCTTTAGGGATAATTTTGAAAAAACATATAATCCATATAGATTTATCCATTATAATGTGTGAAATGGATTTTACAATGATGACTAAATAATGTTAAAAAATATATTTAAATTATAATATGTTATATATAATACAATTGGAAATTATTAAGGAAATTCGGATGAATTACATCAATTTATTGTTGCAAACAATTTGAGAAAATATATCAAAATTATATATACATCATAACATGTTGACTGATAAATAGGTAAATGAAAATATTTTAAAACATTATTATGGAATGGAATTCAAAAATATCATGATATTTTATTTTAATTGATTAATAATTAGGATAAATCTACTACAGATTTTTGTTTCATTTCATTTCAATATTAAAATTCAAAGAAGCTATTTTAAATGATTATAATAAAAATGGGATTAATTATTTTGAATTTATTTGTGATTGTGAGTCAACATGAATTTATCTTGAGGGGTTTTATAGTATGTGGGAAAAATTATATTCAAATAATATATTATATAATAAAATATAATGATTTATTTGATAAGATAACTAAATAAAATTATCCATACATTTTCTATTATTACAGTTTTATTAAAGCTATTGATACATTAGAAAAACATTAGGATATTAGTGAAATAATGAAATAATAATTGTGTAGTAAAAATATTAATAAAGATAAAATTTATAAATAAGGATTGGATATAAATTTTTAGTGGAATATTTTTTTCACTATTTAAATGGTTTGGAATCATATCTATAATACTAGTTAAATAAATCAATGAAATTAAATTATTTTTCATCCCTATCATTCTTAATTATTAATTATATATTCAAAATGCAGGGAATACATATTTATAAATAATTATTCTTGAAAAATATACATATTTATTCAATGATAAATTGATATACTTTTGAGTTTAATGAGGGGGAATTGATGAATATTGGGGAATTTTGATGTTTAGTTTGAAGATATAAAATTTTAATCATTAATTGTTATCAAGAGTATCCTATATATGTAAATTTAATAAATTTTTTTTATATTTATTTTAGTTTTATATTAATTTTAAATGATTTATTAATTTTTTAGAGTATAAATATATGTTAGTTAAAATAGAATTATATATTTTTAGATATTGTTTCATAGCATTTAAGGAAAAAGATTAAGTAATGTGGTTGATAGTTATTATAGTCTTAAATAATTTTGGGGAGTTATTTGGATATTTTATTTATATTTTATTTTTACTTCCAATATATATCATATTACTAGATACATTAAAAGTTTTTTTTAAAATGTTGAAGTGGTTTAAAAAATATTTAGAAAATAATTTTTCAAAATGAATAGGGTTAATTTTTATTCCATGATGAGTTTTTTGAAACCATTAATGGATAAATAAGATTCATTATGTACTCTATAATGGATATTAAATAGTACTTTAAATTAATAATTTGAATCTTTACACATGTTAGTGTGTTCTTAGGAACATGTTTTATTTTATTTTATGTAAGTGAATATGATATTCAAGTAGTTTTTTATTAATGTTATAAAACTTTAGTACATTTTATTTATCATTTAGAGATTATACATATATGTTTTGAGAATAATTATATAAATATATATGAAACTAATTACTATATTACATTTATTTTCATATTACATTTTTGGTTAAAAACCGTAGATGTTGAATATGTACAAGAGAACTAGAAAGAATGATTTTTTTTCTGAATAGGTTCTTTGTGAGATACACAATGTGTGATTATAATGATTTCATAAAAAAATCATCTTTGTGTAAATTTAGTAATGTTTTATTATATTTATACAAAAACTTATTCTAATGATACATTAATATAAATAAAAAACAATGAAAAATTATTGAAAGATATTTTCGCATAAGAGACACATTTATATAATTTATACTGTAATTGATACATAGAATAGTGTTTATTGTTATCAGTCAACATGGATTACTTGGTAGTAATTTTACTAAATAATCATTATTTTTAAAATAAAAATGTAATAATTTTTTTAATTTTGTTATTTTTCTATTGTTGAGTAATTAAGACAACCATAAAAAATGAGATTCATAATTAAATTATATACATGAGTGTAATGATAATATGATATTAATGGAATATGAAACTATATTAACAAAATAGTTTTTCATAATATTTGAAACCATAGAAGTAATAAATATCATTTTAGATCAATATAAAAATTTCCACTTAGTGATATTATTATATTATTTGTGAAGTAAACATGTAAAAAATAATACAATTCTTTAAATTTTGAAGAATAATTCTTGTTTTATAAGGATAATAATTTTAGAAAAGGTATATTATCTTTAAGAATATTTGATATCTTTATTTTATAGTAAGAAGTTTTCATATAATTTTTATTTCAAAATAATTTAATGATTGTGAATTTTCCTATTCATATATACTTATATTTTATATTATGGAATAATTGAAGTAAAAAAAACATCCATATATATATATATATAATATATAGTAGGGTTCTTATTTTATAATACATAACAGACCAAATTCAAAAAATAACTTTGCATGTTTTGAGGTTTTTAATTAGAAACATTAAACTTCTGGATATATTGAGATAGTAATGAATCATAGTAATAAGGTGATAAATATGAATCAATTTCTTGATTGTATTTTAGACAAATTATATTCAGGTATTCAGATATTCCTTGGTCGAAATATATGCATTAAAATAACTAAATTTTATCGGATTATGTAGATGAATCAATATATTCCAAGGTTTTGTTGCCTTTAATAATTTAAAAACACTATAAAGTATTTCATTTTTAACTATTTGGATACTATAAATTTAGTGAATTTTATTTATATACAAATTAGTAAAAAAATATAATATTTTCTACCTATCGTAACAAATTGAAGAGGATGATGTTACTTGAAAATATAAATATTTACATTTAGATTGTCCAAATAAATTACCTACTATTTGAAACATAGAGGCCTAAATAACAAGTCTCATGTTTTTTATTTCTTTATTATCAAAATATTTCAATAGGAAAAATTAAATTATGCTCATAATTATTCACATATATATTATATTATCAAAATTTAGTAGAAAATATATTCCTTAAATATAATGAAAAACATAAATAAATCTTAAAGAAAAAGATACTCATATGTAAAATCTCATTCATAATTTAGTTTTCATATTTTTTTGCTTAAAAAATTATATTCACTATTATTCTCTATGATCCAAACTCAATAATTAAAAAAACAATCCATAAATTATTATCAAATAATGTAAGTGTAACCAAATTGTTGCATATAACGAAAAAATTTCCTTAAATTATAAATTCCTCATATATTAATTTTTTCTAAAATTATTTAATTATAAGATTTTCACACAATTAATATCATATGATGGAATTATGAAAATAATTCAATCCCTCATTTTTTGTGAATTATATTTTCACCATTCAATATATTTTCATCCTCCTAAAAATTCAAAAGTGAAGTAACTACATATTTTGAATTTGAAATTATTTATTATTTCTTTGGTTGTTAATCTAGGTACTTGAGTTGAAAAAAATCACATACCTAACCGATAATAGTGTAATAACAATAATCTAATATTGATACAAAAAAGGTTATGATCTATAATAAAGGGAATATAATATTATTTTGGAATATATTACATTTTCAATTTTATTTTAATATTTCTATTGGTTTAATATTTTTAATGACAAGTCACCTTATCCTAAATAAAGTGATATTTATTTATTCTAAATTTACCATTTGTAGGTTTCATAGAAGATAATGATTGGCCAATAGGTAAATCAAATGAACTTTATACACCGAATCATAAGGACTTGAACAAAATAAATGGTAAGGTAGCTCTACATATACACTATGGGTCATTGAGTCATAACTATATTTTCCTTGTAGTTCCTTTAATATTTTACCTCCATAAAGTAATTTTAGTTATCTTTTAGATTATCACAAAAATATTTAACTCTTCTAAAAAATATATATTCCTTAATTATAAAACTATGAATCAGAAAAAAATATCGATAATAAATCCAACTATGCATAACCACTATCATTAAATAAAATTATAATACTATTATGATTGTTATTTGGGAATCATAAAATGAATAAGTACTACTAACTAATACCGTGATTGATTTTAACACATAAAATAATATATAAAATAGAATAAAGGTATCATAAGACTCAAAACACTAGCTCTCCACTCCACGTCTCTTTATAAATATTTTATCAACATGTCACCATTGATCCATATCTAATTGAATAAGAACATTAAAAAATTATAATTTCGTATAAAAAATTTTATACTTTATTTGAGGTGTTCAAGAGAAATATTATTGGCCATAAAAATCACATAAATTTATTATAATAATAACCAACATATTATTTTTCCATTAAAAAATTTATTCTCAATGAAATTTGTTTCCCCTTATGATAAATATAAGAGAACATGATTTTAATGGTATTTAATGATTTAAAATAATACATTATTTTATACAAAATGAATAATTTTGGTTATATTGGGTATTATTGATGTCTTGTGATAAATATTTATGGATTTGTCCTCAATTTTCTACTAAAATCCTGTTGTTGAACGTCATTATGATGGGATGACTATGAGTCATGATATTTGGGCGTATAAAAATAGGGTATTATCATTTACCAAGTGTATTTTGGTTATTAGAAAAAGGTTTTTTTCTCACCCACTTATCATAATCACATCTATATTTTGACGCCCACAAAGTCCTCATTTATTCTATTGAATATTTTTTTCATAATTATTTTAAGCATAAATCTCTTATTCTAAACAATATTGAATTCTATAATTTTTTGTAGAAAAACATCCCATATAATTTTTTTTTCATAGATTTATGTTATTCCTTAATTATTTCACTAACATATATTCTCATCATTTAAGATAAAATTCTGTTTTCACTATTGTATGTTCTCTTTTATAAGACCAATATATATACGTTATCATATAGTTTAGGTAAATCATATTTAAACCTAAATGAATAATCTTATGTTATAGATTTATTAACTTATGGAATTTAACCATGTTTAAAAATCTAATGCTAAAATATACTCACCTATGTCATTCTTCAGAACCAGATCATAATTTGACCCATGAAAATAACATTATAAGCAAATTATCTTAAAAAATGATAAGATCAAATTTATTATAATTAATTAATCATCCAATTGATATTTAATCTTATGAAATTGGATTAATTTTATAAGAACAATGGCTATATACTATTTATCATACATCTATTTATTTAACTAACGGAGGATCATTTTTATACCTAGGCTTAAGAGTATCATTCAGAGACAAAATTTAGCATTATCATATATTTTTCAATGTAAACGTGTTAATTTTTATTAATCAAATAGGTAAAAATAAATCTATGGAATGGATTATTTAAATAAATTTTAAAATATTAAGAACAAAAATATTTGACAAAGAAACAATCTCATATAACCTTATAAATAAATTTTTAAAAAATATGTATGAAAATATAGATGCTAATATATAACTTTCCACATCATTATTCATAATTGATTGTATTAATGACTGAGAGTATCAAAATTTATAAAGAGTAAAAATTTATAAAAATTTGATATAATGAGGGTTTAAAAAAACTTCTATGTGAATGTACACATAGAGTCAGAGATGTGGTCTTACTCTGGAAGATGGTCAATTTTTGTACCTCCCATTTTTTTGAATTAATGATTATAACATGAAACTAAATAAACTTTACTTATAATCATTTAGGTAATTATATTTCACTATATGTTTCTTATTTATATGTCAATTTATTAACAAAATTATGTGAAATACATATATCAACATTTTTAATTCCATTATTGACAAATTTTTCACTCATAATTAACACTTTTATAAGAATGTGGATAAGAATTGTTAATGTATATCTTAAATAAAATAATTTCACCCTTTATTAAAAGTTTCAATTGCATTCACTCATATTTAAATCCTTGAAAAATAGTTTTTCTAAGTAAAATCTAAAAATATTGAAGAGTATAGAGTAATTGGTTTTGACAATTAAATATTTGAGCCACAAAACACAATAAGTACACTTTATTCTGTCATTATCTTAAAATATTTCATAATATTTAATGTTTTTTAAAATTGAATATCATAATCATTCATACATTTATAGAGGATGATTATATGTGAAGATTATTTTAGGAAATCAATTTTCACCATTCTTAAGTCATTTCCCAAAAACTATCTGACCAGAAAAGTTGTATTATATGTTATTAGGTTTTAGTTGAAAATATAAATTCATTGATTTTTAATAATCTATTTGTGGTGATGTTAAATTCGAAATATGGAATTCATATGATATATTCACCATATTTTTAATGCCTAAACTATGCAATTTAAAAGTATATGAATATTTTCTACATAAAAATAAATGTATAACTATTTATTTGATTGATAGATGTCATTAAAAATCATGAAAATAGACGAGATAAATTTTATGCTACTGTATATGATTAATATGAATTGACCTCAAATTATATGGTTAAAATCATATCTAGACTTAGTATAGATATGTTATGTATGGTTTTTAAATATTATATACCATAATAAATAAATCAAAAAGTGTAGTTATTATATAATGATACATATATTTTACAATATATATGGTTCAACACCATAAAATTTTTATTTTACACCAACATAATGATTGTATGTGACATAATCTAATACCTTAATGGTTTGTTGATAGAAACAATAAATAATGTGGCTCCCTAATTAACTCATAATATTTAACCTTATCAAGCTCTTTATTTTATTAGAATTATTCAACCCTAATTTAGTTGAATTTAATAATCCATTTGGAGTGTTACTATGATAAAGGATTTCAAAATAAAAAATGTATTAGAATAGAAATGTTTTGTGAAGTGAAAACAGAACCTAACTCATGAGATGATATGTTTTATGATAATTTTAATAATACTTTATATGATTAATGTTTTATGGTTGAGTATAAGTTCATTTTAAATATGTTACCTAACTCGTTCGAAGAAGAAAATTCAATTTATTCTGAATCTTTTGAATAAATTTACCTTTATTATTTAATGTAAAAATATTTCTCAAGCAAATCAATAGGTTTCAATATTTCATCCAAAATGTATAATATTAATGAAAAAAATTCAGAAAAGATAAATAATATGAATGAAAAAAAGATTGGTCATATCAAGGATAACTATCTATTTAATAAAGAAAATATTAATTATAAAAATAACATCCTTAAACGATTTATATAAAAAAATTAAAAAATCTCTAAAATATCTTAGGATTTTATCTAAATACTAAACTAGAGATTTATTAACGTACTAAGAAGAATAACAGTTCAACTTAATAGCTTATCTATGTTTCTGGCTTTGATAGATGAGGTAAAACCTATTTATTAAACTTACTTTGAATCTATGTATGAATGTTTATATATTATAGAACAAAGTTAATGTTTATAGATGATATAATATAAATATGAATGAATCAATATCCAAAATTAATATTTTATGATTTCATTTAATACTGTTATTAATGAAAATGAAAATGAAAATTTGAAAAAAATGTTCTAAATAAAAAATGTCAAAATTGTTCACATTAATTTCCCACTTTGATAGAAACATTAATGCATTATTAAAAAACTATATTCCCATGGAATGGTTTCTATAGATTTTAATATAAGTGGAGTATCAAAATAAAATACATAGTATGAATAAATAAAGTAAAGAAAAATATAACATTTTATGTAATGGTTAAAATCCAAAAATTAGTAGAAATTAATCTATGTATGTGAAATAATAATTGGATATCTAGAATTAAAAATTTTCATTATTGAATTTATTTAAATTATTTTGTTATATTTAGTACTAAAAATACTCATATAAGTGGAATGAAACATTTCCTTATGACTAAAAAGTTAGGATAAAAAATATGATGTTTTTGCCAGATATAAGAACATCTGTTTACCATCGATCTTTAATAACTATCATAGATATACCCAATAGAATATGGGAAATAATTAATTTCTTAGGTTCATTTTATTTAAGTGGAAAATTCCTCTAGGATACTAGAAATAAATCTTATATAGATAGTGAATGTTCTAGGCATATGGGTAGTGAATTTTCCTTGTTTCAATATATTCTTAAATTGATGGTGGATATTTAAATTTCAATTACAAAACAAAATTAATAATTATTGGATTTGAACTAGATAGGAATCCAAATTTAGTTTTCATTGTCAATGTTCATTATGTTGAATTATTCAACAACTACTCGATAATTATCTCTCAACATTATGTTGAAACAAAGCCAATGGGTTTTTATGAAAATTTAAGTTATATGTTTTATGAGTTTTCCCTTATGTTTAATTCACTATAAAAGGATATTTCATAGAAATTATATTTTTTATTTTTTGTGAAAAAATTGTATACTTTAGGAATAATGAAAAAAATGAATTATAAATATGGAATAATATACCTAGAAATTTAATTTTTTTTTTCATCCAAAATTATCCAAAAGATATCAAATATCATATTTTTCTGAACATAAATTAGATAAAAAAAATTAATCATGATCTATAAATGAAAAAAACAAATATTATTTTAAATATATTGGAAGAGAATCTAATTCATAGCATTTTAACTTTTCCCAAAAGATTTTTTTGGACGTGCTAGATCAAAAATACATTGAGGTATATTATATGTATATGTTTCATCAATAAATTATTTATCTTCTAATAGAATAAAGAAAAAGGATTCATTATTACTTGAAATTTCAACATGGTTAGTTCTATGTCTTCAATTGTTTGTAATATAAAGGAAAAACACACCTAAATTCATCATTTGGTTACCCAATCTCAATCATTTGACGCTTAGTAGTATGAATATGATTCCCATGAAGAATAATCTTAGAGTCCAATTGAAATAATGTGAAAATATGTAGTTTCAGTTGTCAATATACATGATGTTTCTTTTATTGATACCCATTCAATAATTAATATAAGTATCTAAAATAATTATATGGATCTACTGAAGTGGTTAATAAAAAGTTTCATAAAGAAGTATGATCTTTTGATCCAAATCAGTACCTTTGGCCAAAAAATGTGGTAAGGATTTATAATATATTTTACTTATAATATAATCATATCCTGAAGAGGAACTCAATGTGTGTGTTTGTAATCTCTATATTTAGTGGAATAGGTTGATTGGGTCTGAATATCCCCAGTCAACAAACTTTCACTTCATATTCCATAAATGAGTTATTAGACGCTCAAACCATGATTTCCATTGAATACCATAATCTGTATCCAAAATATATAATACCAACTGCTACTCCCACCACTTTCTAAAAGTTAAATTTATATCATATGGATATATATACAACATTGACTATGATAAATAATTATTTTTTAATTTCATATAGTACCTCCATGAAAGTTACTTCTCTAAATAATCATGAATGCTCGGGTTCACTGGTACTTGATCCAACACTAACACAACTTGCTGGGAATTATAGATACCTATGTTTTGAGACATTCACCAGCACATAATCAAATGAATAATTTCAATTATTTATCCCTAATAATAAAACAATCAATATATAATAGCGGAAGATAAATCCATGATTATTTTGTATGCCAAATAGTTCTCAAGAAGAATGTACCATAATAATATATATAAATATCCTAAAGAAATATATAAAATAAACAATAAAAATTCATGATGATGAAATCATAGAATCCTCCAGCAACATGTAACATAGAGATATTTTAAAATAAAAATATGTCCAATGACATACAAGATACAGAACACAAATCCTAAACGAATCATAAAATATTACTATAAATGAAAACTGTATCCTAGTTTCTAAATTTGATAGTTTTAGTAGGAATAAATAAATTTTTTAGGATATAAATAATATTAGAAATAAATATAAATATATTTCTAAAGTTTTTTTATATAATATCTCCATTTTTAGAAGTGTATTTCTATTCTTTTAATCAAAAAAGGGTTTTATTTTCTTCTGTCAGAGAATATCATAAATAAGTAGTAGATGTTTTAGAAAATATTTTCTAAAAAAGGTTATTATTTTTTGATTTGTCATCAAAAAATTATTTTAGGTTGAAATTGTTATAATTTTCTTACAAAATAAAGATATATATGAATAGTAATCATATATTTATTTTTTTTAAAACTGTATTTTTATATTAATAAAATACCAAGATACATTTTCTTATAAAATTGGTTCCATGAAAAATTAAATCTGTTATATTTTAAATATTTCAATTAAGTTCATTGGTGTCAATTTTATATTTTAGTTTGGTATAAAAACATTACAATATTTTTAAATTTCATTTATATGATAACCATTTTTAATACGACCAATTATTTTTTATAATAGTAAATTTAATTACTTACTAGTGGTGAACTATTTTAAATAAATTTGTAATAAATATTTTTTTTAACATTTATCTAATACTTATTTCTATAAATTGGATTAATAGAAATCCATTTTTATTAAAAAATTGTATTTTTTTATTCTAAAAAGTAATTTTCATCAAATTTTATGAATGTATTTAGAAATTAAATTCATAAAAATAAAGGTATTGAATATGAAAAAATGTACTACATATTTGTAATAGGGTGGTTGAAAATTGGTAATGGTACCCTTTAATTTTTAGTATATAAATATTAACTGTGGTTACACTTATCACCTCGGTAAATGGGAAATCTTATAAATATTGGTAAAAATTAAATGATAAGGACATATTTTCCATCCTAAATATCATTAGATGAGTAATATTCAAACCTTATCGCCTTGGGATATTTTTTTATTTTAAATGTAGTGCATAAGCCCTAAAAGACAATATCTGGTGCTTGCTATCATTAAATTGACATAAGATACAAGGAATCACATCTTTATGGACCAATAAGTTTAATAGCCTTGGTAAACTAGATACATATATGATTATTACAATACAAAAGAATACACAAATTAAAATATAATTTTTTTGTTTTGGAAATAACTTTTGTCCATATAGATTAACCCATCATATTAGTCACATTAAACATCATGAAATTATGAGAAAAGAAAAAAAATAATGGTGAGAAAAAACACTTGTTAAGGGTTCAATACAATATAATTATTAATGAATCAATGAAAATAATTATTATAGAAAGATAAAAAGATAAAAATGCATTCCATGTAATAAATAAACTAAGAAGGAAACTTGTAAACAATATGGAATGGTAAATAATAGAAAACATATGCCATTTAATCTAAAAATTGATAATGAAATTCATAAAACAATATTGAAAGGTAAATAACTGATAACACATGTCATATAATCAATAACATGACTGTCATTACTATATAAGGAATAATAAATATTGAAAGGTAAATAACTAAAACCCATATAATTTAATCAAAGAATAAGAAATGAAATGAATACATAGATAATATCAATGAGAAAATATCATGGGTAAATAATAAAAAAATATTGAATGTATGAAATTCATAAATATTAGACACCTTATTTGAGGTACATTATAACCTATTCCTTAAATACCTTTTAGAGATGGTTTAAAATTATAGGAAGAAACCTATATAATTTAGACAAATGATTTGTATATTTATCCCCATAAATACATCAAGGGTAAATATAATGTGTGGGTTCCACCCATTACATAAAGTCAAAATAATTATTCATATATCGAATAATCAATTTCAACCACGAACCATATGCCTTACCAAATTTATTTATTTGGAAAATGATATAGATTTATTAATATTTTCCTAGTCAATTAAATAAATTTAAAAGTTAACACCACATGATAAATTCATATACAATTTACTAAAATAAATATCCTTCACCTCATAATATATATATTTTTGATAAATGGAATTTCCAATGAAATTTTATTATAATAAAGTTATTGTTTCAATAGAATGTTAAAAATAAAAAAAGTGATATTTCAAAATAACTTTAATCACTTGAGAATATTTTAATCAATCGCCCCTGTATGAAATGATTGAAATTGAAACTTATAATGGCATGAAAATTGAATTATCACTGACATTACATGTCAATGGGGTAGTATATATACCCCATAAAACTTTATTGGTAAAAAATAATAGAAATGTCTCAATGGAATGTGCATTGAGATGAAATACCATACCTTACAATCCCTTTTGGTTGAATGCCCATTAACCTCATATATAACATTTTTAATAATGTTTTACTTATTAAATAACCATATTAGTATTTATGATATCCTATATTATTATCTTATATAATCTTTTTACCCTTTCATTAAGAATCATTCTTTATTTTCATCATTTCTAATGTTAATTGCATTGTTTTTTAAGAATATTTTGACTTATTATATTTATTACTCTTACCTTTTTTGTAATTTTAACAGTTCCAGATTGTAAAAAATGAATCAATATCATATATATTCCTAATATATATATATAGTAATCTATATAATTTTTTTATAGTAAATGAAAAACATCGTTCATAGAGATGGCATGTCGTACATTTTCATGAACGTTGTTTTGATTTTATTGTAATATTGAATGAATGAAAATTAATTTATATATAATTTATAATTAAAATTGCATTATTATTTAATATATATCATATATGTATTTTTTAAAACCATTCAAAATACATTAAATGAAAAGAATTAATGAATCACATCACTTCGTGAGGTGGTAGTCCTCTGTACACATGAACGACATTATTGCATTACCACAAAATGGAAAGAAGGAAGGTATATATTATATAATAATTATAGATTCATAAATAAATCATAAATATAATATATCTATATATCATATATGAATAGTATTTCCATAAATGTTCCTATCTTTGAGAGGTGGTAAAGGATGAATGGACGACATCAGTTCACGAGGATATAACACATTATAGAGATGAACGATGATTGTGTAACCCATTTGATGGATGTGTGTGAAGTTGACAATAATAACATTAACAAAAAAATATAACAGTATATTTAGTATAAATAGGTTATTATATAATCTTTATATATTAGAAAATTAAGGAGGTGGAGTATTAAATAAAATGAAAATAGTTTTTGAAGAACATCACAAATTCTTTGGGTATCCTATATAGGTTAAAAATAAAACAATTAAATGATATTTTTATAACTGAAATAATAATTATAGGATTAAAGGAGGGATTTATTGGAGTTATTTATTCATATTTAGATGATATAAATTACTTGATAGGTGTGAAAATGGGAGAGTGAGTTCCTTTTTATATTTGAAGAAGAGTGGAATTCTTGTAAATACTCAGAAATATTCACCATTGGGAGGACTTCAAAACCTCATGTGAATCAAATATTAAAAAATAATGGACATTAAGGTATTTATAGTTTTTAAATAACTATACCAAAAAAATAAAAAAACATCATTTTGTTCCGTAACATTAATGTTTCATTAATTTTATCATTTATGTTTCTTATTAAAGTACCTATTTTTCTAACCTAGGTTATTTATCAATTAAGAAAAAATAAAATATAATATTACTTGAAAATATATAAGCAATGATTCTAAATATAACATTTAAATTCTATAAAATTAAAACTCCATTGTATGTTGTAAATTAATTTTAACAGACACACATGTAGTTCTTAAAAATGTTGCTTTAACTCTATGTGTACTAACAGAGTATTTACTATTTATGGGTCAATATTTTCATTAAAAAATATTAAATTTTCCTTTAATGGTATATATTTTATATATTTTAACATTTAAAAGTAAATTGGTAGATAATATGATTTTATTAATTTTAAATCAATTATCAAAATACCATTTATTATAAAATATCTTTAGTGTAAACTTTAAAATTAATAATCTAATTTGAAATTTATAAAAATATAATTATTTAATTTAAATATATTAATTTAACATATTTCTGAAATGATATATTCATCTAAAAAACAATTTAACACCAAAATTCATTCAATTTACTACACTTTTAATAGTATTATTGTCTTTTATTTTAGTTAATTGTCAACTAAATAACTATTTTGTTAGTGTTTAAAAAGAATTTTATATAAATAAATAAAATCTAAAACTTAAATAGAAATTTTTATTAAAGAAAAAAATATTTATAATTAAAAATATTTTTTATACTTAATCCTATTTAATTTTTCTCCCTTTCCAAAGAATTAAAGAAATTTAAATTATGAAAACATTTTTATTTGTTTTTCTTTACATAACTTATTAGAATAGTAAAATTCATGGAAGAGTGACACATAATCTCATATATATACATAATAAACTCATAAGTGTCCAAATATGAACTTCTATTGGTTTTTGGACAAGTTTCTAGGTTATTTTACCCTTATGCTTAATTTTTAGTTCTATGGAAAATATGTTTTTTTCTTAATCTCTATAATTAATTTAAACTGCTTCCACTAATCACATTGGTAAAAAAATTAAGAGTTCCATATTATAAATTATAATGTTCTATTATTTTAAATATTTATTCATTTAAAAAAAAATTAAATAAGAGTAAATAATTAATTTAAAATTAATCACGCAGACATAGCATGAATGTTGGGGTTTAAAGTAAAAATGATCAAAAGATTACAAGTGTTTATATATAAATTCAATAAAAAACTTATTAAAATGTCTTAAATTAGATTAATATATTTATAATTGATTGGTTTTTCTTTTAAACCAATGTATATTACAATTTAATGTTATAAATTATTTACATGAAAATTTATTTCTCAATTAAAATTCAATATATTTAAATATTCCTAAAAAAATGAAACCTCTAAAAAATAACCAAAAAAACCACCAAAATATAATTTTAAAATTATAATTTCTAAAATAAAGTTTATTTGGTCAAATAAAATTAATAAAATAGTCAAAATTTAGTTTTAAAACAAGTGATCCTTCTAAATGCTGCAAAAATCCCTTTAGAAAACACTTCTTATACATAAAATTAGATTTTTTATTATCACATGCCAATCAAATCCACTATAATAATTTTTAAAAATATAATGAAAATATAATATATAAATTTAATTATGATTACTTACTAAGAGTAATTAATTTAATTTAATATTTGAAAATGAATTTGGGCTTATAGAACTGATTTCTTATAAAAACCATTCATTCATGTTTACTTAGTTTTTATATTCATTTATAATCAATTGGAAACCAATTAATTAAACCATATATTCATAAATTAGTTAATATTATATATAAAATACATTGTAATGTCTAGGATAAAATTATATTAATAATATTTGGTAAAACTCAATCGTGTGTGTAACGCAACCTAACGAAGAAAGGCATTTCATTCTGTCATGAAAGTCAAATTGGTGTTATTTTTTTGAAAAAAATATAACAGATTGAACTTATTAATAATTATAAATTTATTTTAATGTATAAGGGTGTTATATTCCCTTATTCACATGGTGTTTAATGGAATACACTCTATCAAATACATTGTCCATATTTTATAAGTTCTGGGTGTGCCATTCTCCATGCCATAAATAAAGTGCATCCTCAAAATTTAAACTCAATCATGGTTAAAAATAGTTTTATATTTTACAATACATTACATAATCCCACATCATGAGAAGAGTAAAGAAAAAATAAACTAAGTAAGAGATAATGATAAGTACAATGGTCATATTTAATAATACCTAACTAGGATCTTAGTGGGAGAAAATTGATAGAAATGGAAAATATATGAATATAATTATAGAGTGTGATTGAGGTCCATGATCCCAAAAAGATATGTTATCAATTTATTGGAGAGAGTATTTTTCTAGGGTGGGTGTTCTTATTTAATTGAGGATAGGTGGTTTTTAAACTCAAAATTATTCACTATTGGGTGGTCACTCTAACATAATGTGACAAAAAAATAGACCAATAATGTAGTTTAGGGATTATTTGGTCGATACTCACCTCCACCAGTGATAATGATTTTATTTTTTAATCATCTTATTCCTTAGTCATTATGTTTAATCAATTTTACCAGTTTAGTTTTTACCAAGGTAACATCTATAATTTTATTCAACTAGGAAATTTATCATATAAAACTGAAAATAATATTATATTTTTTATAAAATTTATAAATAATGATTCTATATATTAAATAAAATTTGTTCAATAAAAAAACAATGAATTTGGAAAATTAATTCTTACACAAACACATGGATTGCGCAAAACCCTATTTTTACCGTAATTACAATAACTAATTTAATACATTTTCACAAATTTTTGTTGTAAAAAATTAATATCTAAACATTAAAATATATATATATATTATTAATATTTAAACCATTTTTCTAATTCCACAAAATGATTTTCATAATTTATATTAAATTCAATCCCACAAATGCGACGAGAACGTGAGTTTTCATAGAGAAAATGTTCAAAGGTTTATAATGTTTTTATACGAAACTTAAATATGAAAAAGATTCCAATGACTTACATTGGATTAATAGATATATCTTTAATCTAATTTTAATTTAATTCCAATTAAAAATATAATTTAAATTTATAAATAATTTAAATGAAAAGTCAGTTTTCAATTCAAATTCGGCATTGATCACTTTTCATCAATAAATAAAAAAATTCAAAAAAATACCAAAAAATAATCCTATGTTAGTTTTGAAATTTTATAAAGATTAATTTATAAAATTAAATCTCCAAATGTTTTAAATATTAATATTAAAATATTTATGAAAAAAATGCATCAAAATAACTTTTTAGAAAAATACGATTTATGCATAAAAATTGATTTTAGTTTTCTTATATCATACAAAGAAAACATATATGATGGATGATAAAAAAATTTACTTATTATATAATATATAAATTTCTTTAATATCATTAACTAAAACTGTTTTTTTAATTTTTTTAATAGAAACCATGTTTGTGTGCATAAAATATGTTTTTCATAATATGATTCCTTTTATTTGGAAATTTTTATTATTTCATTTTGAATTAATTGGACACCACTATATTCACTAAATTTAGATGTTTAAACCATATTTTAATAATGTAGTTAATCCTATTAATACAATCCAATCAAACGACTTGGTGTTAACTATCATATATAATAATATTTTAATAATATGTCATGTTTTGTTAAAACATATTGTTTTGTGTAACACAAGATAAACATAGAGTTACATGTAACTCATTGAAAACACATAATTTCATGAAATATATGATAAAATCGATATTTCATGTAATGAAAGTTATATTAAATATTATTATAATTTGAAAAAATTACGTCCCAAAACCTCAGGATGGTAAAAATAACATCGACAGTACTTAATGTCATTGAAGGAGGAGATGCGGATGATTGAAATTTATTTAATGATATATAGATAGAAATTGGGATTTATATTTATGTTTTATGTATTTTGGGGGTGATTATTTAATCATTATATTTATTCCTTGTGTCATTTGTTAATTGTAAATTAAGGGAAATAACCCCCATGATCATTGGGGTCATTAAGATATGGGACATGAATGTGGGATGAGTAAAGGATACTATTACAAACCCTTGTGAGTGAAATAAAGTATCTGTAATTTGATTCCTATGGATTGACCCATGTGGAGTGTTTGTTAGTTCATGCATGGACTCCAGTCATTTTTGTGTACAATAATATAAGTTAATAAATTTTTAAATAACTTTTGGTTATTATTGGGGTTTATTTGAGTTGTATTTATAGGAGTAGATATTTGTATGTGATTTTTTGAGATACTATGTGGTATTATCATGGATCAAGAGAGTTTGATATACCCATAACTACTTTTTGGGGTTTGAATTTTTTTTCAATTACAGTGTTATACAATATGAATAGAGTATTGGAATGCTAATGAGCATTTCTAGCATAAGGAATATATTTTAGACTATCATATACTTCCAATTCTATGAAAAATATGTTAAAATAAATTCCTTAATGATAACAATTGAATATTAGAATGTCATGACAAGGTGTTATTCTAGAAAATGTAAATATTATAATATAGTGTCTATAATGTTTCTAAAGAGTCTAATTTGAGGGATTCATTTTATGATGTTCATTAATAAATATAGTTTGAGTGATGATTTATTTCTATACTGATGGTAATAAGTTCACCAATCTGTTATCTAGATGGTTAAATATGGATTCAAAAAAATGAATCAAGTGATGAATTATTCTCACCTTGATGAAGTTCCATGTGCTTTTGTGTTGGGTGGAATACATGGACTTAACACTCACCTTGAAATTTTTTCCCTATATATATTTTAGGAATAATGATTTGTGGTTGATCAGTTATATTGGATAATATTTCAAGTAAAAAGGAATAATTCTCATGAAAAATAAGTGGGTTTCACAAAAATGGTTATTCCAAGATATCTTATTGATATATTTAAAATGAATTCCTTTTTAATAAAATAAATTTTATTTTTTAATATTATTTGTAGTTCTTTTATGTTCAATTAAAGTTAAGATTTAATGTTTTCTCAGTGAAATAATGAAAAATAAACTTATTCATGAACGTTTTTCATGAATATGTAATATTATATGAACATTCAAAATGCTTAAAAAAATTATATAGATGTTGTGTTTAAAATATTTTTAAATGTAAAGTATTTAATGAATCCATGGAGGGTTCGAATAATCAGTGTTTTAGAAGTCAGTGATATATATATGTATATATAAGGGAGTTTCATAATGGTGTTGAGTTTAGTTTTAAAGGGAACATCAAATCCTATAACCGAATATAATGGGGTTTCATCAATAGAGTTCTTGAAGGTATGGGTCATCCTCCGTGGGATACAGACCTAATTTTTAGATGTTTTAGCTCAACTTAGATGGTCATATATTTTATGGGCAAGACACATGTTATTTTCAAGTCATTTCATGGGCTTAATCAAGGGGATCCTATTTCCCCAAACTTATTTATACTCATGCAAGACACTCCCAGCAGGATTATTATTAGAAGGCTATCAACATGGGACCTCCTTCCATATCATCGAAAAAGGAACCAACCAAGGATTTCCCAATCAATGTTTTCATATGATTCCTTGGTTTTCATCAATTCTTGTAGAAGATATGTTGGTTGCTTAATAAAATATTAGATGATTATTTTCAATGGAGTGTCCATGCTATTAATAGGATCAATAGTAGGACCCTCATCTCTAGAATATGTGGAAACTGTCAGGCCTCCTCCCTGTACATTGAGTAGGACATGCAGTGAGGTATGTTCCCTATGATGTACATTGATGTATCAATCTCCTCAAGACAAAACTATATATTATACTTAGATTGCATTGTGAAGAAAATTTCAAAGCATGTCTAAAACTAGAAAAATATATATTTGTCATTCATGTGAAGGATCACGTTAGTAAATAGTGTCCTCTCAGCCATTCCAACCCATGAACTCTCGAAAATCAAGGTGCCCAAGGGATTTATTTCCTCCATTGAAAAGATATTATAAAAATTTATATGGGATGCTTCAACTGAAGGGAAACATCATTAGACTGTGTGGGGAAGGTTGGTGGGGCCTATTCATGAAGGTGGGATCAATGCAAGGAGTTTGGTAGATAATTTACATGGAATTCATGTGAAGTTGGAATGGGATATTGTGGAAGAGCACACCCTCTGGGGGACAGAATGGGCTATAAATGGGGGGGGGGGGTGGAGGAACTGGGTATCCATGCATCTCCCTTATGGTCTAAGATCTATCTTATTATTAATATCCTTTGGAAATACTTCATATGGATTATAGGGGAATTCCATATTTTATTCCCAAAATATAATTAGGTGGGTTCTATGATCATCTTTCTAGGTTGTCCTTCTCTTATGATCACTTTTAGGGAATCCACATTGCACCCTCATTTCATCAAAGCTGTTCTGGATAAGTAATAACATGAAATGTTCAATCTGATGGAGCTCAATTATGAACCAGACAAATAAATATTCACTATGTCCAAATCAGGGACATTCTCATAAAAGGACATATGTTGGATATTGATTAATCAAGGCCAGGGTGATTGATGAAATAAAATAGTTTAGTGTAAGATAATTATAGCAAATTTTATCATTCTTATCTAAAGAATATGGAATCATGATGGGACCACAAATGAAAACTTGAAGAATGAGGGAGGGATGAGAAACCATATTTTTAGATTTCATTGTTGTAATGCGCACTAGGAGAATAAAATTGATCCCATATTCTTCTAAGGGGAATGTGCCCCGATTTTTTAGCAGTTTTTTCGCGATTTCACTGCTCTCTTCTCGTAGAACCATATTAGAACATACTTTTTGGAGCTATGGTTCAATGCTTTGGGTTCCTCAGACCCTGAAAAAATGGCTTATTCCATTATCATAAGTGCGAGCTGATGGTGTATCTGGCATGCTGGAAATAATGCCATGATTGAAAGTATTTTATCTACAAGTCAAAAAATTATAATGAGAACAAGATAACTACTCACTAATTTGGTTATTGGGATCTAGAATTGGTGTGAAACGCCCTCACTGAGATCCCTGCAGTCAAGTGTGTGTCCGGTTCAACCCTCAATTCTTGGACAATGGGGCCACTGGGTGAGGTGGATACCACCAACCACAGGGCTCAAATTTAATTTCAATGGATTGTGTATCTTGGGTTCCATGCGAGGTGGTGAGGTGGTTCGGGACTATAAGGGGAATTCACTTACTGTGTATAATGTATTCTATGGGCAAGGGAATGCTATCCAGGAGGATGCCAAAGCAATGAACATGGTGATGAACCATTGTAACCATAATGGTATTTATATCAAGCATATTGAAACTAACTCTATGATCATACATGATTAAATCCAAGGTAAAGGTTCCACTCCTTGGTCAATAGCATACATAATCAAAAAAGGAAAAGTCATACTTGGCTACAACAACATTCAGGTGATCCATATTTGGGGTAAAGGTAATTGGGTGGAAGATCATATGGCCTCTATTTTGGTAGGTGACTAGGGAAAAAATGTCCCATGTTTCAAAAGCACACATCTCATTGAAATAGAGGGGGTCAACCTAATTATTTGGACTATCTTAGGATGTTTTATTTTCAGCCTTCTTAGGCTTATACATATCCTTCCACTTTTTGGGATTTTTGCTCATTGAATAAATATATAAAGAGATGATGAACTAGTAATTATCACATCAGTTTGATGAATGATTTTCTTAAACTGAATAGTTATTCTCAAATTAGTATTATGAGTAAAGTAACATTAGTGAATCAAAACTAAGTTATAATTTTGAAACATTCATGTTTTTTTTGAATTTTATTATTTCACCTAAACATGAATGTTGAATGAAACTACAAGGAAACAGATAAGCGAAGAAAAGTATCATGAAGTGAAAGTTGTCTGAACATTATAGTTACACAACAAAGTAAATTTTTTGTAAAATTTCTTGGACCCACATAAGAAAACACAAGATTTATATTTTAAGAGTAGCATTAAAATATGGTGTTTCATATACTCAGATTTTATACAAACAAAAATTATTGAACATCTATTTCACAAAAATAGTTAATATTAATTGAATCAAATAAGGACTATGATGAATATATATTCTTATTCTATTAAAGAAAAAAAAATCATATGTTTACAATATTTCTAAGAATACTTGAATTCCTATAAACCATATCAGTACCTTAATTTACTTAGTTTTCAGAGGTGACTAAGAGGCAACATACCATTTCCAAGGAGTGACCATACCCAAAATAATATAAAAGAACTGTACCTGGAATGGAGTGAACACTTCCACAATATATTTTATCAATAAAACTATTTAATCTTAGTGCATTCTGGATTATTGTACACAATTTTGTCATATGCTTTATTGACTATCCCATTAGATCAAACCATATGTAGTCAATGTGTCACATGAATGTTTTTATTTCTTATATATTTTTTTATAAATGTATTTGGTTGATAATATAGAATTATTAGGCGAAATGGTGAATAGTATTCTATCCAATATGGTTAAAATATAAAATAATAAATTTAACTAGACTATAGAGAAAATTTTAAATTTTTATGTCAACTTTATTTAACCCCTCCCTACGTTCAGGGTGTACCTGTGTCCTAAACAGTTCTATTGTTTTTGGGTTTCCATGAAGGAAATTGGATTAGGGTTTTATTTAAGAGTGGCATTGAGGCATGGGATCATTATGGTTCTAGTGTAGTTACGTTTTTTTTTTCATATGTTTTTTCTTGGCGAGACTAGACAAAGTATAATATATTGAAATATAAAGGGAATTTGTCTCTCTTAGTAAAAGATGGTATTTTCAGTTTGCTGAGATCTAGGGTATCGACAATGATTTACAAGTTCCATTTCTTTATATATAGATCATGTTGTAACATATTATATTATGATTCTATCTCATAGATTCCAAGGGATTGGGTTTTATAGTTAGAGCACTATTGTACTCATATTTTACATTAATTGGGAAGATCACTAAAGTTTGAGATAATTCCTAGTTTATATACTACATGGATTTTCTAGGTTATTTGATTATATCAGTTATTTTAGATATATTTTTGAGAAATTATTATTTTTTATATGCTTTAGATGATATAACATACTTTTACTATTTTTAATTACTCATTGACCCTTCTTTTTTATCATTCATTTGCTTCGGGGTTATATTAGGTTTTCTCAAGAATAATTTAGAAAATTTTGGTATCCTTAGGGGTAGTGAACGGTTTGTGCATGAACCACCCATGGTAAGAAGTGAAAACCCAACTAGTGTGGTTTTTCATGGATGGAATAGAGTAAAAACAATAGTGCACCCACCTAGTAGAAACCATGAACCCCATTTAAGGGGTGCACAATTATGGAACACGTTTTGGAAATCTATGTAGACCCCTCTAAGAGTTCATGTTCATGGAAGTTTTTATTACCAAAAATTAATTAATAAAATATAAAAAACCTGTATAGTCAACTGATCATCCCTAAATTACTATATCTCGATTTCCAAAGTTGATAGGACTCACATAGACCCATTTCGGCTCCATCAAACCCCCTCTTAATCTAATAAATGCTTGGATAATGTTGATTGATTCTCCTCTAGTAAGATATTTTCTCTTATTCTTTATAACTCTCATTATTCTTTTCTCTTACATTAGATTTTTTGTACCTATTATTTTATAAATAAATAAATTATTTAGTTAGGATCATATATATAGGCTTGATTCATCGATCTTGATTTTTGACCTTATTCTTTAGTAATTCCTATTTCGGGAATTGTGATACGAGATATTTAGTTTACAGTAGGATATTTTGTGTAAGTTTATCCTATTGTATAACCATTTATTTGATTTAGTTGAGTTAAATTTCATTCAATTATATTGGGAAAATCCAATATCACGTAAATTGGAAAATAAATTTAATGTGTATGGACTTTGGGGAAATAAACCAATTCCAATGAATTGGGGTCTGACTTGAAATTTATAGAATTATGAAATTAGTCTATGAAATGATTTTTTGATATCAGTATTCGAGATTAAAAGATAAAAAATATTTTATTAAAACCCAATTATGGTTTTATATTGAAAATATTAGGATATGGATACAAACCCATGTTTTGATTTCAAATAGAAATTGGCATATTGAAATGGTAAATGGGGAAATTGAATTTTAAATAGTTTTAAAATAGTTTTCTTATTATTGATTGAAAATGTAAAATCATTTATATTAAGTGATTTATTTTCAACAAACATTCCAATATGGTAATTCCCTATAAATGGATTGACACTTTACAACTCTAATAATAAAATTACTCCCTAGATCATATCCCTAATGGTATAGTGATGAGTCCTCACTAGAGAGTATCTAAGGGACGTGTGTTATCATTTCTATTATCGTTATAAGAGTGTGTGATGATCCAATAACCTATATTTTTTTTGTACCTATTACTATATGAACATGTTTTTTGTTTAATATTATTTTTATATATATTAAATTTTTCATAAAACTTATTCTCATACCCCTTGCGACTTATATAAACTATTTTTTATAAATGTTTTATTAAGCCATTGTTTAATGTTTACCTGAATGGCCTGATGGCCTTCATTTTTATTGAACTTTTGATAACCCCCCTTTTAAGGGATGAGGGGAAACCTTACAAGGCTCGTAGGCTTAGTTATTACATAGACCATACGCTTAAGAGAAATTACATGACCTGAAGGTCTTAAGGAATTCAACCAGACTATAACTACAAGGAATTGCCCCTCTCTAGCTTCTGGATCATGATGATAGCTCTCCACCTTTGCATGGACATCTTGCTTTGATTCCCAGGTAATAAAAGGATGGTACCAATGGTGTATCCATACCCTCTCATTATTCCAAATCCATTAGTTCCTCTCTGGTGAGTACGCCAGCTCTGAATCCTCCTATGGGGAAACAGCTTTTTTGTAGAGTCTGTTTGGGGAAACTGCATGTGGCCCAAAGGCCTTGAGGTGGCCCAAAGGCCTTAATGGTGGCCCGAAAGACCTACTGACCCAAAGGACATGGTGTCCTGAATTCCTTAAGAAATCCATGCCCAAATTGGTGGCCCAATGTGAATATATTTAGCAGCTATAGTACCGAACATTACCTGCTATAGTACCTGTTAAAGTGCCAACACAATGTATAGTACTGCTATAGTGCCTGCTATAGTACTGATACAATGCCTGCTATAGTACCTAGTTTTGGTGAGACCATACTAGGATATTATCTCACAACCTAACATTTCCTTCGAGTGTGTGTAGATTTACTCCTTCTAGGTTTGGGCAAGGGGAATGCACCACTTATAGATGGAAGTTGTTGTTGATCATCTGGTCCCAGATACCTATGACTGTTGGGGATTGGGATGTTTAATCTTGTTTTTATGGAGCATTGTTGTTTTACATTAGGTTTATATAGATTTTTGAATTCTAGTAACATTATCCATATTCAGTTTTCTTTTGATCATACTAACATGTATTTGTTTCTTTTGCTGTTTACGTGGCAATACTATTTCAACATTTATCATGTATTTTTCTAGGTGCTAATAACCAAACCATGGGGATCGGGAATTACCTTAAAGATATGTTGGTATTGGATCGATTATCAGTATACCAGGGTATCTTGGATAGATCATGAAAAAGAGTTATTAATGGTTCTTATTATACATCTTTCTTGATGTTATTACGATGTTTGAGATATTTTCAAGACTTATGATGTAGTTACGAGTGTTTTCTTAGCTAACTCCCATATTAATGCTCCTTAATTCACCAATGTTGGTTTGTTAATGTTTTATTTAGGATTAGTTCTAGTATGTTCCCTAATCATTATTTGGATATATTTAAATATAAATATTTTTTTATTAATTTGATGAAATTAATTTCTCTATTTCTCTTGTTAGAGTGTTGATATGAGTAATTTTTTGACATCTTCAATGCTGTTTTATATTTTTGTATAATTATACCAATAATAAGATGTGTGAATCATATCTAGGAGTAGGCTATTGATGAACAAAAAAGGGAAAATCCTCCCGTGGTCTTGAATTTAGTTGAGTATATTGGGTTCGATATAAAATCTAGGACAAGAAACTACACCAATTCGTATTCAATAAATATTTTTCAAACCTCAGAGAGATGAGTCTCAGAATTATTCTCTAAATTACATTCATATGAAGCCAACAAACATACAAGGGTTAAATGATCCTCATGAAGTTGAGTAATGGTTGAAAGGGATTGAAACTTTTTTTGTGTTATTCGATATTCCTAATTCAATCAAGGTAAAGTGTGATGAAATCATGTTGCAAGGAACTATTAGCATATGAAGGGAAATTATTGTGATGGAAATGAAGCATTAAGGATTACAGTGGAAGGACCTTAATGTTATTTTCAACAACAAATTATTTATAGAGTCAATGTTTTTGGATAAGGATATCTATTTTTTCAAGATTGGAAGACTGATAGAACCGTGGATGAATATTTAAATTACAATGCTAATCATGAGTACTTTACTCCTGAGATTGTATCGAATGAGAAGATAGAGACTCAAAATTTAGATACGGGACTTCTATTTGATATTTTTCACATGTTTTTTTATTTAATATATCTTCTTGTGTTGTTGTACTAGATATAGTGTTGATGGTTGAGCCAAATCTATCTTGTAATTCTAGTTTTTTTGGAAGTTGAATTTTTTATAGTGGTAGTTCTATGAGTTCATTCAATAGAAATATTAATTGTGGTGATTATCTTAGTGGTTCTCAATAATAGGGTTTAGGTAGACCTCATTAAGTTTCTAGTAGATGCCATTTTATTTTCCACTAGTGTGGAAAGCCTGGGAGCTAAAAATGTGTTTTCACTAAGGAACCCAATATATGTGTTTCATGAGGAATAAAAAGTCCCATAAAAATGTTCTGTAATATATATTTGTCTCCACATAGTGGAAAAGGGTTCATCAACACAAATAATTACTATGGTGAAATCATATAATTCATCAACTAATTGGTTCCAAGAAAAGGAATCTAAAACAAAGATTATTAATGTATTGGAAGAGTCTCTAAAGTAAGAAGATTTAGTTCTAAAGACCATGAGATACACAATCACTATTAATTTACCTTTTATGACTTCATTATTTGATACTAGTTCATCCCATTCATTTTTTTCATCCAAAATAATTATTCTTCTAAATCTTCTTTAAGAGCATTTATCTTATGTGATGGATATTACTACACCCCTCAAAAAAAAGAGAGATGAGGTTTTTCATTTTCATTCCTGCGTGTTCTCTTTATCAGATATTTATCTTTTTTGGGATTTTCTAGTTCCTGATGTGAAACTACTTGATGTCAAATTCATGATTTAATGTCTCATTTCTAATAAATTGTAAATTAATTATTATCCAGGGTGAGTCTCTTTTACTACACCTGATGGGGTGTGACATATATTTTATGGAGAATACAACTTGAAGTCCCAAAGAGCTGGACCTTCTTATAAAAACAAAGGGAAAGTAATACTGGTTTATGACTTTTATTTAGAGTGCGAATAATATTTTTATGATATATCTTTAGTTTTTATCGAGTTTTTAGATGTTTATACTCCTGATTTCTTTGGTATTACATAGATAATGGAGGATTAACAAATGAAACCATCTGAAAAAAATTTGTCTATGACTTAGTTGTGGAAATTTATGAGAAAGGATTTATACACCCAAGTGTGTCACCTTAGGAAACACCGACTCTTAAGGACAAGAAATATGATGAGTCATTTCTCCTTTATGTGGATTATAGAAAACTCAATCGAGTTATGGAAAAGAGAAAGTATCTATTACCATGTATTGATTGTTTTTTGTCAAATTTAAAATGGAAAAGTGTTTATCCATGATTTATATTTGATATAGTTATCATTAATTGATAAAAAGAATATGAAATTTAGAAAAAGACCTTCCAGATTTTGTATGTAAATTTTGTGTACCTTATCATTCCATTATTCCAACCAATGGTCCTATGGTCCTTATGAATTTCATAAACATGACCATCAACTAGTTACAAGAAACATTCATTGTGGTATTCATGGATGACATCCTTGATTAATCTATGATCAAGGAGGATCATGTGTGTCATTTGAGAGAAGTTATAGAATTGCAGAGAAATCATCAAAGTTATGAAAATCTATGAAAAGATAATTTATGGTTTTGGGAAGTGATGATCTTGGGACATGTGTTGTTAGAAAATTCTATTTTGATTGATCCTGAAATGTTGAAGGTTGTTATAACATGGGAGAAACATCGAAGTGTTCTAAAGATTCAGAGTATCTTTGACTTGGTTGTGTATTATCATGGGTTGATAAAAAATGTATTGAATCTAGATTCAATGATGACTAATCCAAATCAGAAGGCGGTAATTTTTCTTTAGATGAAAAATTTCATAGTTCTTTTATTGAGCTTAAATTAATTTTGAGTATTGTGAAGGTGTTGACTCTTCCAAAGGCTATGTAGGGTTATGTGGTTGTTTGTAATTCAGAGGGTTTAGCGTTGGGCTATTCTCTTATACATTTTGATTATGTGGTAGCCTGTGGGTCTCAAAAGCTTATTCCACATGATTAAAATTATACAAAATAGGACCATTATCTTTCATATGAGATGCATGTTCTTAAGAGTTTTTTCCATTGAATTTTTGGAGAATGGTTTAGCATGTTTCCCAAAAACAATATATTGAGTAATATATTCTATAAAACATAACTGAATCTCCACTAGTTTCATTGCGTAGAGTTCCTAAAAATCTATTGATTTCAACATCACCTATAACCCAAGGAAAGGTAATTTCATAGATGAGGCATTGACAATGAAAATTATATACTAGGCTATGAGTGAATCATCTATAGAGTGGAAATTGATGGATCTCTTTTCATTGCTGCATTTTAGAGTTTGGGAAAAAATGTCTGAGGATTCTATGGCCAATTATCAGCAAAAATTTTCTATTATAGGGATTATCCTTCCTGAACAACATCAAGATGAAGATTTTTGTAATATTATCAACTCTATTTATGGTGGGGGACTATTTTTGAGTGGTCTTACACAACATAAGTTATTATATGATTTTAAATTAATTTTTTGTACCATTAGTGGTGAGAAAAGCTATCATCGTGTATTTTTATAATTCCAAGCGTTTTGTGCACATAATAACAAAAAATATGTTCTATTACATTCAGTGATGATTGTGGAGGCCATATTCATGAAGAGGAACTGTTGATTTTGTTTTTGTGTTCTATTTTCCAGTAGGTTAAGGTCGAGTACCATATATATTCAGGTTTTCATTATCCCCTTCAAATTTCGAATTGGAAGCGGGATGAGATATAAATGGATATTGTGGTTGGGTTTTGAAATAACTAGAGAAAAAATAATATAATATGGGTTATTATCAATAGGATGAGAATATCATCTCACTTTATACCCATTCCCCACACAACCAAAGTTAAAGAGTCCAAAAATCTCTATGTAAAAGAGATTATTAAATTGAATGGAGTACCATATTCTATAGTATCTGATATAGATCCCTTATTTAAATTTTCACTTGTGGAGAGTCTTTCAAGAGGCATTGGGATCTTGAGTTTGTTTGAGTACGACATACAATATGTGGTTGGATGGATAGACTAAGAGATATAGATAGATTATTGGGGATATGTTTTGTTCCTATGTTCTCAACTTTTGTGGGGCTTGGGATGAAAAATTGGTTATATTTGTTTTTTATTATAATATTATTTTTCATTCTATGATCTTAATGGATCCTTTGGAGGCCTTATATGTCAAACTATGTAAATTACCATTTTGTTGGCCAACGATCTGTGAAATTTAGTTTTTTGGAACAAGGTTGAATCAAGAGGTGAAAAAAATATTTAGTTGATTCCTTAGAAAATGTTGAAGTCATGAATCCATTATAAATCTTATATTAATCGAAACTCTAGACCGTTGGAATTTCCAATTGGTGACAAGGTTATCCTGAATGTTTCACTATGTTTAGGTCATCGATGAAAAGGGTGCCAACAGAAGCATGCTGCCTATTTTGTGGGGGAATTTCGATTTGTTGATTAAGGGGGAAAGTGTCTTAAAATTTATTACTTCCTCCACATCATTAATCGATACATAAATTATTCAATGTGTCATAGCTATGAAAGTATATTTCTGTTTCATCTCAATTCCTGAGCTAGACTGATCATGATGATGATCATGTCTTAGCCATGATTGAGAATCTAGTCACGATATTTTATTATGAAACCATGGTACCTAATGGGAGGAAGATAAATTTGGATTGAGTTCAATGGTAGGTTGTTTATGATAATCATGATACAAGTGTGAGAGAGAGAGGCATTGATGATATATAAATGGCCTCATATTATTGACATGTGTACTTATCCCCAGGCTTTTAGGTGTAAAATTTTTCTATGATGGGTATATAATAAAATCATGTTTCTATTTTTATGTACTCTTTGACCCTCTATAGTTTCTTTTATATTTCGTTGTTCAACATAGGTTTTTTCAAGAATAAATTTGAAAAGTTTGGAATTTTTATGGTAGTTCAGCGTTGGTGTATGATTTTTCCAAAATGTGCACCCACCAATGGAAAACCATGAAAACCAAAATTAACGGGGGTGGGGGTGGGGGTGGGGGTGAGTGGGTGGGTTTCATAGATAGATAATGGGTTAAAAAACGTTTCCCACACCTAGTATCTACTATGCACCCCATTATATGGGTTCATAGTTAGGGTGCACAATGTGACAAATTGTGCAAACCCATCCAGGGAACCATGCCAGTAGACTTTTTTAATTCCAAAAATTTAATTAAAAATTAAAAACCCCCCATGTAATCAACCACTCAACCCTAACCCTCCATATCATGAATACAATTTTTGAGTGGGATCTCAAGGACCATTTTTGGTTCCTCTAAACCCCATCCAAAGTGGATCGATGCTGTGGGAATGATGATTGTTTCCCCTCATGTAAGAGATCTTATAGTGTTCTTTCTCAACCACTATCTTCATATCTCTTCCTTAGGGTTTGTTTGAACTTTTCATGTAGATGGATCTAAAATATTTTTTTAGATATTGGTTCTAGGTTTTATTCCTCTATCTTAGTTGTTGATGTTCTTCATTGGAAATTCACATTACGTTCATTTTGATATGAAATACCCATGTTAAAGTATGTGTTTCTGTCTAAGTATGTACAATTTTATAACCCTTGATTTTTATGAGTTATGCTATGTTTAAATCAATTTTAAATAAAAATACAATTGAAATTAATTTGAGATTTTAATTTAAATGGTATGGATTATTTTAGAAAAGACCAATTCAAATTAATTGTCTTTAATTTGAAATTGATGGAATTATGAAATTTATTTGTGAAAATAATTTTTCAAATTGGTATTTGAGATAAAATGATTAAATATTTTCAATAAAAACCCATATTTTATTCCTTATTAAAAAATAATGATTTGATTAAAAATACATGTTTTGTTTTTAATGAGATATTAGCCTCTTAAACCAGTAAATTGGGAATTTTATTTTATGTGTTTTTAAAATATTTTTCCCATTGTTGATTGTTTGTTTGATAACATGCAAGACTAAATTTTTTGAGAGAAACTTAGGAAAAACCTACTATGGTGGTAATGCCTTTGAAAGAGATTGATTATTTAAAAAGATAACAATTACATAACTTGGTATATCATATCCCCATCAAGATGTTCATGAGTCCTCTGTATCCAGTGTATGAGGGCTGTGTGTACACATTTCTGTTATCACTATATCTGTGAGTGAGGATCCAATAACCTAGAACTATTTTAACTCATAGTATATGACTATATTTATCCTTTGTGATTATTTTGATATATATTAAATAATTCTCAAAACTACTTTACATATTCCTTGTGATTTATATTAACTATTTTATATAAATTGTCTAAGTTATTGTTTAAAATGTTTCCATAAATTGAATTGTAAATCATTTTTTGTTTATATATTAAAATTTATCTCTATGATTTTTTTTATTTAAATAGAAAACATATGCTGGCTCATTTTTTGGAATATTATATAGAACACATGGTGAGACAAAAATGGATTTTATACAAAACCCTACCCTTTCCTTCGGCATTTTTCCGAAACCCTCATGCTATGTTTGAGCAACGATTAAGCACCACATGAAGGTGGACGTCATTGATGATCATCTAGTCTTGGATAGCTTTGTTTAATGGGGAGTTGGCTGTTATAACTTGTTCTTTCTAGTGCGTTGTGTTCATCCATTAGGTTTATATAATTGTTTGACTTCTGGTACTCTTCTCTTTATGGTGTTTTCTTTTGAGAATATTGACTTGTATCCATTTTTCTTCTTTTTATATGGGAAAACTATTCCCACATTTATCTTTCATGAGGCCAGGTTCTATTATCCAACCCATGGGGACAGAGAAAACCCATCAGGTTATGTTGGGATCATCACGGTTGTCATGGTACCATGGTATATGTGCTAATTTTTAATATATGACATAGGAAATATGTATCAAGGTGTGGAGAGAGATAACATAGTCATTATTCATTATGAATTATAAGGGGAGATCCCATGATCTCTTGATGATCCCTATATTCTCTACTATATTGAATTGAAATGATTATAAAATTATAAAATTTATTTTTTACTTATCATATTGATTATGATAAAGTATTTTTGTATAGATATTTTCATGCGAATTTTGAATTAATTTATCATGATTACCCTACACATGTGATCATCAATCAAAAGTGTTGGGAGAATCATAATCACACGTGAGGATCCCAATTAACACTGAATGAACTGGATTGGATATGTTATTCCTATCATATAAGTTTTTACTACATTTCTTGATTTTGATAGTCAAAATTTACCTGAGTTAATTTATGCACATAATGTCAGATGTTATTGATTCCTAGTAAAAATATGATTACCTAATATGATTTATTAATTAGTATTTTTTGGGCATGGTTTATTTTACTATATATGTGTAAACTATATAATATTTAGTATCTAATGAACATGTTCATGGAGGCATATTTAGTTATAAAATAACATGGTATATGGTAACCCTAGTGCATTTTAGTCCTCATGATTGATTTTATGTTTTATGTCATATGAAGAATTTGGATGGGGTGGAGAGATGGTGATTTAGAGGGATATCAGATGGGGGTCTATTTGATCATTGTTATTTCTCCATTTCCATTTAAAATTTTACTATTCAATTATTATATGGGATAGCTTGTTATACTGGATTTATTATTGTTTCATTTGTAAAATTCTATATTTTTATTGAATGGGATGTTAATATTATATGGTAGGTTGGATGTAAAGTCCCAAAATTTTCCATGTATTGTTTTAATTATATAGAAATATTTGAGTCTATGAAAATTGACGGTGCGTGATTCCAAGGCCCTGTGTGCTCCGAATGAATTTCCAAACCTTTTTAAAGGTATGTTCAGTAAACGCTCGAGTACTATTTTTTAACTTTTGGACCGGTTCTCGGATTAAAAATCCAAGGGCATCGTGAACTCGCAACCCCGAGATTCTCTTTAAAGATCCTTCACTTCAACCACAGTAGGTCGAAGGGAAGATCTGGTTTTGTGAGATTTTGTGGAGGATTAAAATAAACCAAATGTTTTATTTTATTTAAATTCCTTCGATCCATTTTAATTCATTGGAGGTGGGGACCCCACGAGGGTGGTTGGGAATTTAATGATGAGAATTAAATTCCTCGTTACACAAAGTGTGTAACCATGTAACCTACCATTTAATGAAGTCTCATTATTGGAAAGTTAAAGAAACCATTAAATTAAATAATGATTAAGGATTCTCTCCATCCTCTGGGTCATAAGTTGGAAATGAATTGAATTTTGAGGATATGACCTTGGAGAACCCTTGGAAGAAAAAATGAACCATGTAAAGAACAGAGGATCGACGTTCGAGAAACCGTTGTATCTTGTTGCAGAATGATGAATAATGACCCGTCATCTTCAACCGCAAGCACTCTCCATCTTTTTGAGGTAGGGTTCATTCGTGATTGTTCATCATTAATTTATTTCTATGCAATCTTCTTGAGTTACTTGCTATCGGTCTAATGTGGACGGTGTGGGCCAAATGAATGCAACTTGATTCCTCTACAACATTGTTGTTTAACATGTTCTTCACGGGTGAAACTTTGGGTTGAGTGGAACTTGACCTTGATGGACTTGATGTGATGATGACATCCCGAGAAGAACATTGATGCCTTCAGAAGGAATAATGGGCCACCAGATCTCACCCGGTGACTCATGGAAGCCTGCTGTCGCGACGACACCGGCAACCGGTGCCGGTGACTGGTTCCAGTAGGGTACATGGCATCAGTCGACACACAGACTGGCCATAATGGTGGAGGAGGTGAAACCATGCCGCCGAAGGAGGCCGCGGTCTATCGGCCGCGGTAGAGGAGGTTCCCAACCGGCATGCCGATCGGCCGTATGTAAGCCGGGGAGGCTCAGGTCCGCGCTGCCAGATTTGGAAGTCGCTGCTGCTAATCCGTGGTGGTGCAGCCGAAGGGAAGCTGAAACCCAAACAGCTGCAGTTGGGGCAGCGGCACCATTGCGTGCTTGGATGGTGAGCTGGCAGGAACCCCTGCCGACTGCATCACACCAAACAGGACACACTCCGGAGGGTCCCATGTGCCAGCAGGTGGCTCCCCCTTTATGGGCTGGGCTGGACCTAGACCTGGGTGGGTTGACCCAAACTGTGTCAGGTTCTCCCAGGCTGGGTCGGGCTGGGTCAGACCAAACTCGGGCCCATCGGGACCCAGATACGCCTTATTTTCCATATCAAGAGAACCAAGCGTCTGTTTGATGCACTGTCTATGACAACAGAATCCTTGGATCGATACACTACTTTTGATATACTCCAATTGAGTTTTGGATTGATTTTTAGTTTGACCAGTTTGGATCGAACCAAAATCCAACCAGGCCCTTGAATCAAAAATGCTAAAAACTTACAGAACGAGCGTCCGAATGACACGCCGTTTGGCACGTTGGATCCCTTATGACATGATAGACCTTCATGATACTTTTTAATGGGACTTTGTAAAAGTTGAGGTATCGAACTATGGATTGAGTATTGGATCATCCCAGAATCAACTGTGCTTAGTGCAGGAACCCCGTGGCAGGTTGTACATGAAGAATCTTCAGATCTTGTGTTGGTCATCTTCAGATCCTGTGTGGGTTAGCATCTATAGATCCTGTGTGGGTCATCTTTAGATCCTGTGTGTCTCATCTACAGATCCTATGTGGCTCATCTTCAGATCCTGTGTAGGTCATCTTTGAACCCCTTTGGGTCAACAACAGAGCTTCTCAATGAAGTAATATAATCTAGCAATATAACTAATCATATATGTTTATTTAATTATGTTATACCTGGTGTGATATGATTCTTTACCTTTAGGATATTCTTCTGTGTGGTCCTACCTACGAGGTATTCATTCCTTTTTAGAATAATTGTTATTTTGGATAATGAGTTGTGCTATGTGTTCCTCTTAAATGAGTTGGTTTACTTGATAATTTAGGTATAAGTAAGGGCATATACCTATGAAGGGATGATTGTTGCTTTGTTATTTTAAATCAAGGTCTTGCTTTGTGGATTATCCTTTGTGGATTCTAAGAGGGCTTCAGAGGTCCTGGGGTCCCTAATAATTAGTGTTATACTCACCCCTACACAGGTTACGCCCACACCTTGCTGTGTATTGTGCAGATGACGAACAATATTGATCGAGGATGAGGGTGCCCCAATTGTAGGCTTCTCAGAGTTAGACCATTAGACAAGATGAACCGCAGTGATGACTGTTCAAGATCTATACCCACCCTTTAGGTTGGATCCTTTGTGGGTGTTTACAAGAGCTATTTTTCATTTTTGCTTGTACTTTCCAGTTAGGCTTGTATTCTGGCCCATTTACTTACTGTACTCACCATATTTACTATATAGTTTACTTTGTTCGTGTATATTGTTGTGTGGTTGGATTGTATGAGTTTTCATGTTAAAAGACAATACCTTTCTAGTTTTAGGGATATACCTTTGCAGTTCTAGTCTCTAAACCCTAGCCTATGGAAGGCAGGCTTTGGGTAGTCACAACACTGGCCCCCGGTGGACAGGTCATGATATTAGACTTCATGTATAATTTTATTCCATTACATTTATGTTTTATACAATGACTCTGTTATTGATTATTTTTGAATAGTGTGGTAATATGATTATTTCTTCGCTAAATATGGGTTTTAATCTTAACACCACTAAGAAGCCTCTAGAGTATGAGGAGGGTTTCTTGAGGATTTTTGTTCTACTGACTAAGATAACATTTTTTAATTTTAACTAGATCACTAAAAAATAATTTTTTTATAGAGGGAATGATATATGCTTTTTCTCAAAATTAGAGAAAAAAATATGAACATGGAAAATATTATATCTTGATTCTAAATAATTTGGTAATATTTGTTTTTGGAGATAATTATGTTGGCACAACTATTTTTACGATGGTTTGAGTACTTTGTAATCAACCACTACATGAAGAAAGAGAATAAAAGTGTATTTTATTATTTTGATCACTATAGATATAATTTATACACAAATATAGGTGTAATATCATTCATTGATTCAGTGATATAATAAATGTTCATGTGAGAGTAGTGACCTATTCCCGTGAGACATTATAGTGATTTCCAATTCTTATGATTAGTTATAAACAACAAGATAAAGTGGGTAAACTCAAACTTTTTAAAAATTTAGAGCTGTTTAGTGGATTTTTTGTATATGTGTATATAATAGTGTGTATAACCATTTATAATAACCTAATATATATTAACTAACAAAAATTAAACTTTTTATCTATATGAATTTTCACATATAAATATTATTTAGGAGTGATTTGAGATTTAACTAGTCATGATATATTATCATTGGATTAAGAAATTTTATTTTTTATATCATGAACTATAACCAATATATAAATTATTTATACCTTGTGTGGTACAGATAAGTGTTTTCTAAATTAAATAAATAGTTTGAAATTGATTTTTATAATTAAAATATTTAGAAATTATATTGAAACATAGTTGTATTTATATCCTCAATAGACACAACGTCCTACTATGGATGAAATGAATGAAACACTACATTTGGTCTATATGAATGAATGTATACATAATAGTAATGCATTGAATTATAGAAAATATAAGAATTTTACATTGAAAAATAAATCATAAGGATTGAGATATAGGAGGAAATGAAATCAATGATATATTTGAAATAATATCCAATGAAATCTACAGGAAATTTATATTAGTGAAATCATCAATCACAATATTTTTTTTAATTTTATGATAGTGACTATATTTTAACATACGTGGGATTTAAAATGAAATAATATAAGTATTGGGACATAAGGAAAAACCGAAATGAAACTATTAATTAATTCAATGAAGGGGTGAATGTTATTAAAGATAATATGTATGGATTCATGGAATCCCTATAAAAAATCAATATTATATAGTTAATCATTAGATTATTCTAATATCATTTTAACATAATAGTATTAGTGATCACGGAAAAGAATAAAAAACCATATATATTGATTATTTTGGTATAATAAATCATTCATTTTGAAATAGGACAATGATGACAAGATTATGTTAATGAAGAAGTCCTATGATGTTTTATTCATGAAAATGAAGAATCTCACAATTTATGATAAACCCTTAGAAGTAATTGTTAAGGAAATTAAGGTATTTATTTATAAAAATAGAAAAAGTAGAAAAGGTAATGCTATATAAGTTATTTCACTGATATGAATTCATTTTATAATGTTAGGGGTACGGATTTCCATGTTCCCCACAACGTTTCTTAATGAAGGCGAATTTGAGGTAGCCATAAATGAATCTTATATTGATGAAAAGGGTTTGATAAATTAGAAGATTTTTTTATGTCAAAAAATAATTTTTACAAGAAAAAAATATTGGATGAATCAGAAGAAGATGAGAATAAGTATTCTGAATCACCTAGAGAGCATTTACTATTGGGATATAAGAATAAACCACAAATTGATGACAAAACCAATAGAAATGATATTGAGTATGTGGTCTTATAGTGAATGGGGTATTACATGAGTATTATACTGAATAAATATATGATATTGAGATAAAATGAAGTAATAAAATGATTTGGTACATGAATCAAAACTATTTATAAAAAACATGGAAAATAACTTTATGTAGAAGGCATAACTTATTAATCATCAAAATAAAAAGATGGAAATCATAAAATTTATATTGATCACATGGTCAATGTATATATTATGTCTAGATTTATCAATATATTGATGAAAACAATAAATTTGAGGGTTAATAGATTACATTATCATTATTTTAAAATCTTATATATATGTTAAAAAATTGAATTCCATGAGTGTGTGAATATTCATAAATGCATTTTGGATGTTGGATATCACAGGCTATAGAGAAGATAAATTTTAGGTATTGAGAAATTATAAACACATTAAGAAATATCATATAAATGAAAAAAACTATTGATGTAAAAAAAAGTTCAATAGATTAATATGTAACCAAATTTCATTATAGTAGATATAAAACAACAAGCTCAGTCACCTAGGAATAAAAATTATTTCGGAGAGACTCAATTTTTTTTTTCAAAAATGTGATGTCACACAATAATAGAAAACAAAAAATTATTATTAATTATAGAATTAGGTGGGATACAAAAAATGTGCATTAAATAAATATAAGGTTCTTTAAGGAATTAGGGAAATGGATAGATATGAGAAGAAATTTTACAAACATTATTGATTGCTGTATTTTTTGCATATATTTTATGGGATTTTAGTTTTTTAATTTTTGTATTGAATTTATTAATCATTAAAATTTTATGGAATGTTTGAATTGATTTATATTTTATATAAGGATACAATGTATCATAATAAAAAGAGTAAAATAGGATGAAATTGATAACTAAATGACCCTTCATTCCAAGAGAGAAGTGAAGCAGTGCAACACCAAATTTTTTAGGATACCATGGAGCAGAAAACTAGAATCGAAAGAATTTCTAATCATGTATTTCAATTACATGATATGAAACTCATTGAGGGAGTCTCACTCTGAAATTCATAGAATCTTTCAAAACTATGAAAATTATAGTGATTACATTATGCAAAAAAGCATTACATGTCATGAAATCTTTGGGATTGAGAAAAGGTAATGATACATGGTGGATGATTTAGAAATATTTATTTTAAATTAACCCATAGTTCACACATTTTAAGGAATCCAAGATCTAGTTTGGGATTCGAAGGGAAAATCAACATTAATGGATGAAAACTACACACAGATTGACAATTTAGATCCCCACATATCAATTATTCTTCACCACAATTCTTCTTTGGTTACCCACACCACTCATTCTAAAAACGCCTAGCATGAGCATGTAGTTTTTATTGTGTTGGGCGACGTTATTATAGGGGGATGTTCTTATTAGGGATTTTTATATTTCCTATTCTTGTTTCATATTTCATCAACACCATTTATCAATTCCTACTAATATTCTTTTCATATTCCATGACCATTGATGCATTCTAAGGATTATCATTTCATATCAGGAATTAATTAGACTATTTTGTGTATATGAATTTTTCAATCCAGGTTAGTTATGTTTAAATATGGTTTTTTGGTTCCTTGTTTTGTGATTGTATTTATTAGATGATCATTCCATAGGATCAGTAATATGATTAGTGTAGGGTAGCCTAACCAAGGATCCCTACTAACCTAATTATGTAACCAAACCAAACTAAATCTTTTATCAGTAGAAAAAAAACAATAAAATATAAGGTATTATCGAAATTCCAAGTATGAGTTTGAACCCACAATGACAAAGTTGTATAAATTACTAATTAAATAAAATTAATGTAATCTATTTGTGATTTGAAGATATTGAATCTAATATTTTGATAATATTATTTTTGGAGAATGTGGGAGAAGAAAATATAAAAGGGATATCGAGAATAAATGAATCTAGGCTCCCTGGTTTAAAAGGTATAAAATAATCAATTAAAAATCATGAATTCATCATAATCATGTCCTAGATAGTTCAATGGTTATGGTTAATGATCCTATCTAAATATCTCCTTTTCTCATGATCAGTTAATTAAAATTTCAATGAATGGATAACCTAAAACCATATTTAAAAATAGGTAAGAAAGAAACCCAATGATCATTTTAGAAGTAAAAACCCTAGATCTCATATTATATAAATTCACATAATAAACCAGGGAAATGGTCATGATCAGAGAAAAAAGAAATTAAACCCAATATTTATCCCCACTTACATTGTTCTTGCAATATAAAATCAAGAAAATGATAGTCTTGAAGGAAAAATATGAAATCCCAACATAAATTTTAATCATATATAAAATACCTCATACATTCAAAAACCATTCACCATGCATGTGACAACACATATAAGTCACCCATTTATGGTAGACATGAGTGGGTGAAGAAAATAATAAAGATAAATTTATAGATAATCTGTAGTAGTAGTGCTCTGCAGTGGTGAATACATTCTCCAAAAAGAATCCCTCGTCGAAGCTCCATCCAGAATGTCCCAATAGTGAAGCCAAGGGGTGAGTAAATAGGTTTTTTGTCCAAATTGTGGCATCTATACAGTTAATTTTCTTCTCCCATATGTCTCCATGTTTTTTACAACATTTACACATCATTTAATACCATTCTCTTCAATGAATGAGAAGTTTTCATGAATTTTTGTATATCCTTCCATAAATATCTCCTACTTAAATATAATTTTTTCTAATGTATTTAAATGACGTTAAAATTATTGTGGTTTCAGGCCTGTTTTACCCTAAAATATTTGGGGTCACACCTACCTCCTTTTTTAATGATACATCTCAACCTACAATAAAATATAAAAATAAATAAATATATTATACGATAGGAAAGATTATTCATTTAAATAAAAAAAATAAATACCTTAAAATAAAGTAAAATTTATGTGTGAAATGTTTCAATCAAATACCTCCACAATTTATTTCATTATTTTCCTCAGTGATGTAATATCTAACTTTCTAAAGGGAATTAACTTAATAATGCATCAAATACAATTTTATCAGAATCAATTTATCAATTGGAAAATTAAATGATGAAGCATAATAATAGAAAATTAATCAACACCTCACTTTTTAGTGACACATATAAATCTAGTATTTTATGTTTCCCATATGAAATTGAAAATAATTTTTAGTCATCCATTTTCATTTTTAAATTTGCTATTAATATGCTTTCCAATTTCAATTTATCTCACATGAATTTTTATGCTCATCATAAAGGTATGATTTTAAATATATACTAAAAAATACCTCATAAACATTTCAGTTACCATTGTCTTGAATGGAATATATCATATCCTCCATATAATGATAGAAATCAAAATTAATCTTGTTGGATCCACCATTTATTTTCGAATGACTAAGAGGATTCCGGGAAGGTAGATAAATAATAAAGAAATCAATGTTCAAAAGTGAGGATTGAATCTAAATATTAATCCATGATATAAGAAAAGGATTAATAGAAGTATCATATTCCCCAAAACACTGATTAATGGTGGGATCATGATACACGTAATCACAATAAATGAATCAACCTCTATTTTAAATTTTTATTTTCACTTTTTTTTTCTTTTTCAAATTTTATTCCTAGTAAAATATCACATCCCCCACCTAAACACATATGATAAAAAATCACCTTTCTAGAAAATGGCGATTTTTATCCTCCCAAGACAAAACCAATTTTTTCATTTAACCCTTATATTTATTGTTTTGTATTTTTTAGAATTAAAGGTGTATAATAATATGAAATAAAATATTTCATGGAATCTTCATATATCATAATGGAAAATCCGTAATAAAAAATATCTACAGTGATGTATATCCCGTTACACCCAATAAATTTCCTCCCCCCAACTTATTATTTTAAATACCATGAAAAACATTTAGAAAATGATTGTAATGGATAGAATAGGATTTTAACCTAGCAGATTTCCTAAAATTCATATTCAAGGACTATAGTGGATTAAAATCGATTAACATAAGGTGGTTCACAGGATAATGGCTATAAAAAATAACACCACAATCATTTTAATAGAGATTATATTTAGCAATATCATTGATAAGATGTCATTCATAGATAAATAATTCCTGATTTTTTTAAAAAATATAAGATAGAATGAATGAAAAATATTGGATCAGTTGATGCCTCAAGAATGAGATGAATGGTTGGGAATTTTACTCATATAAATACATATGAACTATTAAATAATTGAAAAATATATCCTATGATCAATGAAAGGAAAAATCATAAGAAAAATTCAATTTAAAATGATTAACATGGTCCCCTAAATCTTGATTTTTCAAATCCAAATACACATGTGTATCTCTACTAATTATTTTTCTCATTTTTATAATTCAAATTCAGTGAAAAAGAAATTGAAATATATGTAATGGTAATTATCCCAATAATTTTATGTTTCCTAGTTTAGTTGATTAAATAATTAATCAGGTGGGTGCTTGAAATTGTTTATAAAAGATCTAAAATGATTAAAATGTCAGGAATATAATAGAAAGATAAAATATTTAAATACTTAATCCATGTTCAAATTGATGCTTAAATCTTGTGATTAGAGTGTCCTTACCACACCTATTGACAACATTTAAATACCCTTCAAGATGTTTAATTTCTCTATAGATTTTATCCTACTACATTATTTATCTAGCATCCTACCTTGATTTTCCAGTTTTATTAATAATGAAAATGTAAAATCACAAGAAATTACTATGGAATATAAAATATTTTTAAAATATTTATTTATACTAAAAAAGAAATAAAAATACTAAAAACTCAGGTTTCCTTTTGGAAGAATTTTTTTACCTTTGTTAGCTCAACCTTACCTCCTACAACTCTAGGTTATTGATAGTATCAAAGAGGTTAACTAATATGGATCTATAAAATGTTGAACCAATGAATACTCCATGTAGATGTGTTATATCCATTTCTATTGAACTAATTTCAATCTCCCATTAGTGGATGAATTTTTAGTTTCCATGGGACATATCCAGTAGGGCATTTCCCTCGTTGAAAAGTTAAATAGAGTTTATTTACTATCCAACCCTGTTTCCCTTCATTGAATTAATCTTGGATGGATGTTCCTCCACTATATTTATCATTTTCAAGAACATTATTTTCATTCAATAACATTTTAATAATATACACCTCACTTTCTATAAAAGCTACATCATCTATTTTTCCCTGGACAACAGCATCCAATGCATTCTGCATATTATCACTTTCAATGTCATCAATGGATTCAGTTTATTTTTCCATTTCTCGATGTATATTTAATTCAATTATGATTCTCCAAATATTAAAATTAATTATCCATTGTGGACATTAATAGTTTCCCTTCACATATTTCGGAATGATATTCTCATGATTATTGGGAGAATATCTTTAACTACTTCATCACTAAAAAATATACCAGAATATAGAACCTTTCTACTTTGACATAAATACATTAAATTAATCCTAATGGAAGTTTGACGATAGTGTCATCTAGTTGAAGTTTTACCCAAGTTAGTTTCATATCTATCAATCCCAGGCCCTTAAATGTTTCATATGAAAGTATATTTACACTATAACATAAATATCCTAATATATTACAAAATTAATTAGAAACAATATTAATTAGAATGAAAAAACTACCTAGATCACTCTATTTTTTTGTATGATTCTCTATAACACTATTTGGATTTATATTTCAAGTGGAATGGTGTCCAATTAATCAAGATTATTTTTTTCACCACCAATTTCATTATTACTTTGTATCGAGAGACATATTTTTAATTTCCTTAGAAAATGGGAAGTTGATGTGTATCTTTTTGAAAAAATCTATGAACATTTGTTTTATTTCATCAACCTTAACCTTCTTCCACCAATCCATATTTTTTAGTTTTTTTCGATATTGTGTTGGTTCGTATGATTCATTATGTTCTTCATGTTATCTACACTCTTATTTATTCAATTAAATTGGGTTTTTCCTTTATTTCTTGAAAATTATATGCCACTAACTTATGTATTATTTACACATAGAAGAAATATGGATGTCACATCTTTATGGGGATGTTGTTCTTGGCATCATGGAAGATCTCCTTTTTGTATTTGTCTTTATTTCTCATTAATTTGACCATATTTTCCTTCTAACATCATCATTACATCTTGTTGGGGGTTTAAGTCATTTCTTAATTTTTTAATTATAGTACTGTGATCCTTTGAGTATGACGTCAACTCTCTAAGTGTAGCTCATGTGGTGTTTATAATGGTTGAAAGGGTCTCCTCAAGTAAAGGAATGTGACTAATATATTTTTCCCCTTGATGGTGAGGTTAAAAACCTTATTTTCTTAGCTAATATCTTTAGCCATGATTTTTATTTCATTTTAGTGTTTTATGTGTCCTCCATCCCTATAAATATTATTGATGAGTATAATAAAAATAATTCTCATCTTTACAATGAAAACATTGGTTTTATTTTATTTTCCATCATCACATCAAGTTTTATAACATTAAATTCATTTGGGTTTCAACCCAGTTGTTTTCTACAATTTTTACTCCATATGCATTCCCTTCTTATAGATTCATCTAAAAACTATTTCTGTACATCTCATTTAATAACTCCTAGCTCTCCCCTGGTGATTTTCTCATAATCGAACCTCCTACAACAACAACAATTATTTAGAAATTTCCCTATGATAATACATTGTTGAAATATTTATTTAAGAAGGAATTTTTATGCCATGATGTATAAATACTCTTAATAAACCTTTGAATAATTACCAAGAACTATATAAATATTCCCCAATAAATTTCTCAAAATTTAAAATACTTAAACATTGATCTATTGATTTTGAGGTTGGAAAAAATAGTGAGGGAATAATTATTACTAGATCCTCCCATGTGCTGATTTAATGTGGATGCAAACTTTGGATCCACTCTTGTACCTATCCTTCAATAATAAAATGAAGCTTCATATCCTCACATGATATTTTGTGATGTTGAGAAATTGGAATTTGTCAGTTATTTACATGAAACACTCATCAAGTGAGTTGGGGTCTTAATGAGGTAGCCTGGTGAATTTCATTGAGTCTATGATCATTTTAATGAATTCCAATTTTATCTAGATATGTTCATAAAAAATAAAGGGTATGATAATTCTCATATTAACCCCCATGGTCAAGGGTTTTCTGTAGTTGATGTTAATTTCTCTATTTTATTTATTCCTTGGACCTATGGACCTACCCTCTTTCGTAGACCATGTTAAACCCCTTCAAATTGGCCTCCACCAGCCATAGTGTCTTATTCCAGGTGGAAATATTCATTTTCCTCACTTTGGATGTGTAATGTATTCTCTATATCTATGTTGAAACCAAGATTGTATATTTTATCTTTATCATGAGTGGATTAATAGAGAAATATATTATTACCTGAGATAATGTCATAGAAAGACCAATTTTAGAATAATTAATAAAAAAACATTTATCGATATTCATAATTAACATAATGATATAGTGAAATTTCCTCGAAAATGACACCTAAAAATTGATATCACGCATGGTGGTGTTAATTCATATGTGTCTATAAAAATTTAATAAATTTCAAAACATAGAAAACCTAACTAAATATATATTAATGTGAATTATTGAATATATAACCAACAAGGATGATCCATATGTTATAAATTAATTAAAGGAATTGAAATAGAAATTGGTTGGTTTTATTTTAGAAAATAAAATGTGTAAAACCCCGAGATTTTATGAAAAATATTCTTTTTAATTTCATTAATGTCTTGTGTTATACGCTACACCAAAAGGAGCTTTCACAACACACATCTCTGACCTAGCTTGAATTACACGCAATCACGACTTTCCACGATAGCGTGTGTTGTACGCAACACCAAGTTTCACTAAACAACGATATGCTATTAAAATATTATTAAAACTAGCCATTATGAATAATAATAACCACTTTTTGAAATTTTGTAAATTTTATTTTTCAAAATGGACTTCATTTTTGGATTTCGAATATCGAAATTAGCTTAGGGTGAAATTTTGGTAATTTTTGGATAACTTTCATATTTTGATGAATAGTGAAAATTACTAAATTTTAATTAAAAACAACTTTTTTAATCATAATAATTAATAGTGATAAATTATTAATTTGATTGGTTTTAAAGTATATTTAGAATATATTTTTACAATTTAATACAATGTTGGTCATTGGATGTAATTTCACATTTAAACCAGTTATAAACAAGTGTCAATCTTTTGATAGTTATTATCTCTTAAAAACACGCCTTTTGTTTTGATGATAGAATTAATTTTTAAATTAATTAATGCAACTGATATGTTTGTAATTTGGTAAAATAGAAATCATTTTTGAGTTCATAATATCAAATATAGCGTAGGCCTAATTTTTGTTATTTTTCTGAAAACTTTCAATTTTCTATGAATAGTGAAACCACTAAGTGGTAGTTAAAAAAACCGAATTTTTCATAAAACTTAATTTTACCGCTTCTGTGAGTGGAATTTCGAAAATCCGAGAGACACGGTTAATATGAAGGACTAAAATGTGGTTCAATGATATGAAAATAATTTTTGGTGAATAGTAACTTTTTACTTTTTTTTACCACGGTTAAAAGTAAATAGGGTAATTAAGGGTAAAGATGATATTATTATTACCCTAACACATGTCCTAATTCTATTGGATAAGTTTAATTCGACCAAAAACAATCTTAGGAATAAAATATGACCATTTAGGACCACTTGGATTAGATTAGGACATTTATTATTAATTTATTCAAAGAAGAGTTAAAAGAGTTAAAATCAAAGTTTATTTACTAAAACATTTTTAATATAGGGTTATACATAAGATAAATTCGATTGTAAATATTCATTATAAAGATAAAAATATTTACTACATAATAGTATTTTATTTGTAATTTTTAGACATTAAATAATTTTATTTATTAACGACACAACGATGATGCAGTAATTATCTTATTAATGAAATATTGACATAATTGATGTTATAAATTCTCAAATAAATATAATTTGAGACTTTTTATGACTTAAAATAATTTTCTAGGTTAATATGACATGTTATTGTTGATTTAATTAACTGTTTTCGAACTTATCATTCTGGTATTATTTTCAAAAAAATCAATTACTAAATAGTGTCAAAATTGACATAAAATAGTTTTTAAAACAAATATTATATTAATAATTGTTATTTTATTCCTAAAAATCTAAGGTTCGTCCAAATGACTTAGATAAGGTTATATATATTAATAATATACAATTTGGGGTTCGTTTGGCTTCTTATAGTAAGTTTATTAACCTTATAGTATAAGAACACAAGAAGACACGGTAAAAGTAAAATTATTTAACTTAATGTTAAATCTAAATGATAAGGTTAAAATAGGAACCTAAACTTGTCTAAATTCTATTTGATAAGAGGCTTTCGACCCATCCCCACCTTAGCTTCTAAATATATCAATTTTTGAGCTATTTAAAACAAAACATGACTTTATAATAAAATAATATTTTTAGTTATTCCAAAGGTACCCCTCTCCTCCCTTATAAAAGGGTACCTCCTCCCTCTCTTCCTCACACAACTTTGAGCCTTCAAGCTCGGCCAACCCCGGACAAAATATCTTCTCCACTTCCCTAGAAACATCCTAGAGGTTCTGGTCTTCCTCAAAGACCAATTTTAGTGCCCTAATAGGAGGTCTTAAAGAGGCGCTTCAAAGAAGAGGTAATTTCCGTTACCAATTCTTTCACGTTTATTTCTTCTTCCACTTATTCTTCATAGGTTGTTTCATTATGAATTAATAACATCAGTATCACTCCTATAATGATATGTTATTATAAGTATGAAACAATCCTAATTCACCATCTATCCATCCTACGGAAAAGGAAATCACCGCACGTGCGTACGTACAGAATACCGTCTCCACGCCGTGGTGTAATCTGTTTTTCCACCAACACCTTGCATGGATGGGTATTATGGTGTAAAGAATAACTATACTTAGTTATTATAACATCATAATGATTCTGAAATATGTCATCATCCACTCCAATTCAATTAAATAATTATGGAAATGATATCATCGCTCGTGCGTACGTACGGACTACCGTCTCCACGACGCGATGAGATTCATTCTCCATGTTAACCATTTAAGAATGATTATAAAGTATATATAAGAAATAATAATGAAATATATGACATTATAAATCTACTGGATTTATGTGTATATATATGTATGTCATCTACTTAATTCCACTCAATTCAATAAGGAAACGAAAACAGCGTTCATGCGTTCGTAAGGCCTACCGTCTCCATGAACTGTGTATTTCTTTCCATTTATCGTTCCATTATATATATGTATATTCTGAATATATATTATATATAAATCATGTTTTATATTATATAATTAAGTAATAATGATCTAAGTAATCATATGAATAATTACAAGTTAAAACATGAACGAAAAATGAGACGATTTTAGCCAAAACGCTACTTTAACATGAATTTACAAGAAAACAGGTAATATAAAGTCATAAGTGAACCATATATGATATAATAACAATGAATATGATTGTTTAATAAGTAAATGACATTATTTAAATCATTATAGAGGAGGTTCGGACACTTACGAAGCAAATCGGACCTAAGGTAAGGGAAATATCACAATCTCACTTTTTTCCGAGATTGTTTTTACTTTGGTAATTACTGGGGTGTATTTTATTATCCACATCCATGTGCCCTCAATGTGTAATATTATTTCCATACTTCTACAATAGTTTATATCCAATTTTACCCTTCGGTATATTTTTTGTAAAAGTTATGAAAGTAATCTTTTGTCGTTTTTTTGTATGAGGTACTTTTTTGACTTTTCCGACAAAAGTACGAAAAGAATGTTTTTTTAACTTATACGGCATGTATGGATTTTTAAAACATTATTTCCAAGAAGCTTCCTTTACAAGTTTTCAAGTATATTTTTAATCAACTTCTTTTATTTTAAAATTGTATGACATATTAATAAAGGAAAAGTATTTTTGAAGTAGAAAGGATATTTTCCTCAAGAATGGAGTTCAAGTGTTTTATCAAAATTATTTTCCATATAAGATAATAAAAGGTTCTGTTTTTATCCCTATTATCACATTGATTTGATTATGTTGTGATGGAATTATTTTTATGAATTCCTTTATCATATATGAATTTTTTTATGATGTCATGATGTTTAAGATTCCCATTTTTATTACATGGGTTATGAAATGATGTATGATTTATGATTTTGTGGCACACATAAGAATGGTATCATTATGAGATGGGTGGGACCTATATCTCCCTCCAATGCATTGGGTAATGATTTTATATCTCATGAGATAGACATGGCTGGAATGGTAGGTTATACCGGTTCAGTGAAACAGGACTGAAACGAGGGTAACTCGGTTCAGAATGGGACTTTGTCCACTAAGATAGTCTTGGAAAAGAGTTTTGACTAACAAGAAATGATTCTCTATGATTATGTGTGTATTCCACAAAGTTTCATGTTTTAAGTTATGATTATTGGGATTTCATTTCACTACTATGATTTATCCCATGTTATGAAATTATGATCTCTTTTGCAGGTTAAGATTTCCAAAAGTTATGTTCTTATGAATATGATGTGATTGATTTTTCTTTTGTTTACCCTTACTGAGCATTTGAGCTCACCCTTTTATGTTTTCTTTTCCCCAGGATATAAAGAAAGGTTTTAGGTAAAAAAGAGGGAAGATCTTTATGGGAGATATTAAAGATCTTTCACCACGATTTGAAGATTAGGTTCCGAGTTTCCAAAGACACTAAACTACTACGATCCTTGTGTGTGTGTTTTTTTGTTATGTACTAAGTATTATGCAAATGTAATGTAATGTCCATGTACGTCAGGCTTCGAGTCTCTACAGTTGGTATTAGAGGAAAAGGTTTAGTCAACCTTTGGAAACTAGGATGCGAGAACTTTAGTGAGATCCCTAGAGATATTTATAAGGTTTGTCTAGGGATGTCCCTAAGGATAAGTATACGTATAGGATACAGTCCTATAACTACGGTAACGATCTTAGAATTTAACCTAAGAAGTTATATATTGAGGATACTCCCCCTTTATAATGTTGTTTTCCCTAGCATGATTTTTTCCTCTCACATTATTCTTTTTGGGTTTTATACGATGGCTGGAACCCGAAGGAACCGTGTTGATCAATGCAATGGACAATGCAATGATTGACCTCCTGAACAAACAAATGTTATGGGAGATGGAGTGAAAAATCTTATTGCTATACTTACACAAGCTATGAATCATTCTGGACTTCCAAATGAGCAGAGAAGGGAACAATATTCTATTGAGTCCTTCATGAGGCAACGTCCACCTTCTTTCAGTGGGTCTTCCGATCCACTTGTTGCTGAACAATGGATTAGTACCACTGAAAAGATATTTTCAGTTCTTCAATGTTCTGAGCATGATAAAGTCATCTTAGCAGTATATCGTTTGGAAGGTGAAGCTGATCAATGGTGGAAGCTTATTAAGAATACAAGGCCAAGAGATGAAATTGAGTCCATGGAATGGGACGAGTTCAAGAACTTGTTTTTTCAGTAAGTACTTCCCTCGTATTCTTCGAACAAGGATGGAAAACGTGTTTCTTGAGCTGAAGTAGAAGGATGATGAATCTGTTGGTATATACGAAGCGAATTTGACATGACTTGCAAGGTATGCATCTGGCATTATCATCCAACCTGAAATTAAAGTTGATCGATTTTTCAGTGGCTTAAAACCAAGTCTTCGAAGTGCATCAGCTATAAGAGACTTCAGTAGATATGAAGAAATTGTGCGGTGTGCTATCAAAGTAGAAATGGAAGTTGGTGTTACATATCCATCTCATGGTTTTGACAAGAAACGAAAGATGGAGTTCAAGGAGAAATCTCAGAATAATGGTGAAAAGAAGATGAATGTTTCCTTATGCACAAAGTGTGGAAAGAAGCATGGTGGAGATTGTCTTAAAGGGACTAGAAAATGTTTTAAGTGTGGAAAAGAAGGTCATCGAGCAGCTGAGTGTCGAAGTAATGGAAAAAGGGTTTCTAATGATGTGAATAAAGCAAACACTACAGAGAACGCACCACCAACACTTCAATGCTTCAAGTGAAAGGAAATGTGGCATTATGCTAATAAATTCCCTAATCCAAGGGTTAGTGATGATAGACATGAGCAACCGCTTAAGGCAAAGGACAAAGGGAAGTCACATGCGATCACTATTGGCGATGTTGAATATGACAACGATGTGGTGGAATGATTAAGTGTTTATGTAATGGGATTCCAAAATAATGTTGTATCATGGAGTATTGGAATATTTATGTATTGGTCTAATGTGGTATTCAAAGTGATTGAGATATTTTTGGAAATAAGATGATATGCGCATAATGAAGGGAAAACGAGAAAATTAGATGTTTAACAGTATTCAGGAGCTCATGATTTATATAAGGACTAAGTGATATCATGGTTTGAGTATAAATAATTTTGAGGATTTTTGTTTGTGGAAAGTGTTAACTTTTAACTGCATTCATTTTTTCACTAAGGTTCAATGGGTATTCATTCTTCAAGAGAATACATGATTAAGGTATTCACATGTTTGTAATTTTACCAACAAGATATATTTTATGATATATGGGGGATAAATGATGGCATTCACGTGATTGTTCTGTGACATTTCAAGTAATCATTTTCTTTATACTATGAGCTTGGACCGAAGTATTTTAGATAAGCCTAAAGATTGGAATGGATTATGTTGGACATAAGTCAGGATAAAACGTTTTTCGATATTATTGATGGGATGTTATAGTAATTTAGTTTTAGAAAAAGGACAACCTGCAGGATGGGCGACAACCCATCACGTCGGACAAGGATGTGGGAATCAAACCCACAACCGAAGTGCGACTGGCCTTTATCGCCTACCACTGGCCTACAGGAAGTCCCTGTTTTGTAGAAACTATTTTTAATATATTAAGCAGTATGATATATGAAGTATAAGATCATTTTAGGAACCATATATCATTAATCTCACTATAGATGGACTTATGTATTTTTTGATAACTTTTCTAACCTTTTGAGACAGATGGAATGACCCATCATTCTATCACATGATCTGCTAACACATCACGAATGACAAATTCAACTTCATTTCTTTAAGAGATGAAGTAGAAATTGTCCAAAGAACGACAAATAGTGAGACTATACCAAAATCACGAAAGTATTTCTTCTAATTCCAATTTCATCAACTTTAGGGAAATGATCTTGAAAACCAAAAATGTTGTCCTAGTGCTCTTATATCTGATTAATCAGATAGTACCTTCGATCGTCACAAATTTATGGCTTTGTGATTGCTAGATTTTCCATAGCCATGTTCTCTACCACTCTCCATCAGAACATGATGGTTATATTTCTCTTCCACATCCATATTTTCACCTATGTGGAAACCTAGTGATTAGTTTATTTGGGTAACCGTTACGTTTCATACTTTTGTTTTTAAAGATTGGTTTGGGTATTCCTTTTTACAATGTGTGTTTCGATTAAAGAAACTTTCGAATAGTAAACCATTTATAACCCCGACAAATTTCGAGGGCGAAATTCATTTTAAGGGAGGTAGAATGTAACACCCTGAGATTTTATGAAAAATATTCTTTTTAATTTCATTAATGTCTTGTGTTATACGCTACACCAAAAGGAGCTTTCACAACACACATCTCTGACCTGGCTTGAATTACACGCAATCGCGACTTTCCACGATAGCGTGTGTGGTACGTAACACCAAGTTTCACTAAACAACCATATTCTATTAAAGTATTATTAAAACTAGCCGTTATGAATAGTAATAACCAATTTTTGAAATTTTGTAAATTTTATTTTTCAAAATGGACTTCATTTTTGGATTTGGAATATCGAAATTAGCTTAGGGTGAAATTTTGGTACTTTTCGAATAACTTTCATATTTTGATGAATAGTGAAAATTACTAAATTTTAATTAAAAACAACTTTTTTAATCAAAATAATTAGTAGTGATAAATTATTAATTTGATTGGTTTTAAATTATATTTATAATATATTTTTACAATTTAATACAATGTTGGTCATTGGATGTAATTTCACATTTAAACCAGTTCTAAACAAGTGTCAATCTTTTGATAGTTATTATCTCTTAAAAACACGTCTTTTGTTTTGACGACAGAATTAATTTTTAAAATAAATAATGCAACTGATATGTTTTGAATTTGGTAAAATAGAAATAATTTTTGATTTCATAATATCAAATATAGCTTAGGCCTAATTTTTGGTATTTTTCTGAAAACTTTCAATTTTTGATTAATAGTGAAACCACTAAGTAGTAGTTAAAAAAACTGAATTTTTCATAAAACTTAATTTTACCACTTCTGTGAGTGGAATTTAGAAAATCCGAGAGACACGGTTAATATCAAGGACTAAAATGTGGTTCAATGAGATGAAAATAATTTTTTGTGAATAGTAAATTTTTACTTTTTTTTACCATGGTTAAAAGTAAATAGGGTAATTAAGGGTAAAGATGATATTATTATTACCCTAACACATGTCCTAATTCTATTGGATAAGTTTAATTCGACCAAAAACAAACATAGGAATAAAATATGACCATTTAGGCCCACTTGGATTAGATTAGGACATTTATTATTAATTTATTCAAAGAAGAGTTAAAAGAGTTAAAATCAAAGTATATTTACTAAAACATTTTTAATATAGGGTTATACATAAGATAAATTCGATTTTAAATATTCATTATAAAGATAAAAAGATTTAATACATAATGGAATTTTTATTGTAATTTTTAGACATTATATAATTTAATTTATTTATGACACAACGATGATGCAGTAATTATCTTATTAATGAAATATTGACATAATTGATGTTATAAATACTCAAATAAATATAATTTGAGACTTTTTATGACTTAAAATAATTTTATAGGTTAATAGGACATGTTATTGTTGATTTAATTAACTTTTTTCGAACTTATAATTCTGTTATGATTTTCACAAAAATCAATTACTAAATACTGTCAAAATTTACATAAAATAGTTTTTAAAAAAAATATTATATTATTAATTGTTATTTTATTCCTAAAAATATAAGGATAGGCCAAATGACTTAGATAAGGTTATATATATTAATAATAAACAATTTGGGGTTCGTTTGGCTTATTATAGTAAGTTTATTAACCTTATATTATAAGAACACAAGAAGACACGGTAAAAGTAAAATTATTTAACTTAATGTTAAATCTAAATGATAAGGTTAAAATAGGAACCTAAACTTGTCTAAATTCTATTGGATGAGAGGATTTCTACCCATACCCACCTTAGCTTCAAAATATATCAATTTGGAGCTATTTAAAACAGAACCTGACTTTATAATAAAATAATATTTTTAGTTATTCCAAAGGTACCCCTCTCCTCCCTTATAAAAGGGTACCTCCTCCCTCTCTTCCCTCACACAACTTTGAGCCTTCACGCTCGGCCAACCCCTGCCAAAATCTCTTCTACACTTACCTAGAAACATCCTAGAGGTTCTTGTCTTCCTCAAATACCAATTTTATTGCCCTAAGAGGAGGTCTCAAAGAGGCGCTTCAAAGAAGAGGTAATTTCTGTTACCAATTCTTTCACCTTTATTTCTTCTTCCACTTCTTCTTCTTAGGTTGTTTTATTATGAAGTAATAACATCATTATCACTCATATACTGATATGTTATTATAATTATTAAAAAATCCTAATTCACCATCTATCCATCCTACGGAAAACGAAATCACCGCACGTGCGTACGTACGGAATACCGTCTCCACGCCGTGGTGTAATCTGTTTTTTCACCAACACCTTGCATGGATGGGTATTATGGTGTAAAGAATAACTATACATAGTTATTATAACATCATAATGATTATGATATATTGTATCATCCACTCCAATTCAATTCAATAATTATGTAAATGATATCATCGCTCGTGCGTACGTACGGACTACCGTCTCCACGACGCGATGAGATTCATTCTCCATGTTAACCATTTAAGAATGATTATAAAGTATATATAAGCAATAATAATGAAATATATGACCTTATAAAGCTACTGTATTTATGTGTATATATATTTATGTCATCTACTTAATTCCACTCAATTCAATAAGGAAATGAAAACAGCGTTCATGCGTACGTATGGCCTACCGTCTCCATGAACGGTGTATTTCATTCCATTTATAGATCCATTATATATATGTATATTCTGAATATATATTATATATAAATCATGTTTTATATTATATAATTAAGTAATAATGATCTAAGTAATCATATGAATAATTACAAGTTAAAACATGAACGACAAATGAGACGATTTTACCCAAAACGCTACTTTAACATGAATTTACAAGAGAACGGGTAATATAAAGTCATAAGTGAACCATATATGATATAATAACAATGAATATGATTCTGTAATAAGTAAATGACATTATTTAAATCATTATACAGGAGTTTCGGACACTTACGAAGCAAATCAGACCTAAGGTAAGGGAAATATCACAATCTCACTTTTATCCAAGAATGTTTTTACTTTGGTAATTACTGGGGTGTATTTTATTATCCACATCCATGTTCCCTCAATGTGTAATATTATTTCCATCCTTCTACAATATTTTATATCCAATTTTACCCTTCGGTAAGTTTTTTTTAAAAGTTATGAAATGAATCTTTTGTCGTTTTTCGTACGAGGTACTTTTTTGACTTTTCCGACAAAAGTACGAAAAGAATGTTTTTTTAACTTATACGGAATGTATGGATTTTTAAAACATTATTTCCAAGAAGCTTACTTTACAAGTTTTCAAGTTTATTTTTAATCAACTTCTTTTAGTTTAAAATTGTTTGACATGTTAAGAAAGGAAAATTATTTTGAAGTAGAAAGGATATTTTCTTAAAGAATGAAGTTCAAGTGTTTTATCAAAATTATTTTCCATATAAGATAATAAAAGGTTCTGTTTTTATCCCTATTATTACATTGATTTGATTATGTTGTGATGGAATTATTTTTATGAATTCCTTTATCATATATGAATTGTTTTATGATGTCATGATGTTTAAGATTCCCATTTTTATTACATGGGTTATGAAATGATGTATGATTTATGATTTTGTGGAACACATAAGAATGGTATCATTATGAGATTGGTGGGAACTATATCTCCCTCCAATGCATTGGGTAAAGATTTTATAACTCATGAGATAGACATGGCTGGAATGGTAGGTTATACCGGTTCAGTGAAATAGGACTGAAACGAGGGTGACTCGGTTCAGAATGGGACTTTGTCCACTAAGATAGTCTTGGAAAAGAGTCTTGACTAACAAGAAATGATTCTATATGATTATGTGTGTATGCCACAAAGTTTCATGTTTTAAGTTATGATTATTGGGATTTCATTTCACTACTATGATTTATCCCATGTTGTGAAATTATGATCTCTTTTGCAGGTTAAGATTTCCAAAAGTTATGTTCTTATGAATATGATGTGATTGATTTTTATTTTGTTTACCCTTACTGAGCATTTGAGCTCACCCTTTTATGTTTTCTTTTCCCCAGGATATAAAGAAAGGTTTTAGGTAAAAAAGGGAAGATCTTTATGGGAGATATTGAAGATCTTTCACCATGATTAGAAGATTACGTTCCGAGTTTCCAAAGACACTAAACTACTACGATCCTTGTGTGTGTGTTTTTTTATTATGTACTAAGTATTCCGCAAATGTAATGTAATGTCCATGTACGACAGGCTTCAGGTCTCTACAAAATGACAACACCAAAAGGTTGGGTTTTTATCTCAGGAAAGAGGTGTGTCAGGTTCAGTGATATTAAGGTTCGTACACTAGGGATTTAATTGATAAAATATATATCTTGGTTTGGTGTTGGAATTGGGTCATTAGGGATCATTAGCCTTGGTACCCTTCTCATTGGAACAATCATCTACTAGATTCAATCACAAAGATAAGGGACTGAAAACCATGTATAAAATATTGTGTCATCTAAAGGATTTGTGTATTTTTTTGATTAATATTGAAAATGATTGGAACATTTTACTTGTTTTATATTTTATAGAAGGAAACAATGAATCCTTAGAGAAGGATAAAAAAGTTGATAATTTTCATCAAAAGTACACTTCACACTGAGAGCATAACTCGGGGTATATCAAAAATTTTGTAAGAAGCGTGAAGCTATAAATTATATAACAAAAATATATAAATTTCATTGTATTACATTTATAGGAAGTGAGATTTTATATGATTTTTTTCTAATAGGAACACTAAAATTCATGATTCATGGAAATTAAAGGATCACATGTCATGTAAATTATTGAATGTAATTTATGTGTTAGAGAGTAGAAAAAATAAATGATATGATACCCGGGTTTTTATGGTATTCTTTATAATATTATTCTTTAGCTGCACAAAATGGACCATTATGGACCAGAGGGAGCTACATGGCACTAAAAGACAACTTCCAAACGATGATGTGATGATCCAAATCCCGACTTCTCCATCCTTCCTCACCACCATTATTCCTTGGGTATCAATGATGATGGTTCAAATAATTCCTAGCATTAGGTGATATTTACATTGGTTCTAGGTGATGCGAAGGTAGGGGATGTTCTATGTAGTGATTATTTCTATCTACTATTCATTTTTTCGATTACTTAGAACGACATTTATCAATTCCATTACATCTTATTTTCTTATTACATGAAAATTGTAAAATTATATGGATGAATATTTAGTTTCATAAATTAATTCATCTATTATATGTATAACCATTATTCAATATTGGTTTTTAATTTATTTTGAGAAAAATAAACCAGATGAAAAATAAAATTAAATTTTTGAGGACATATTTTGAAAAGTGTGCTTGGGTTTGGTAATTTTAGGGTTCAGGTGTAATTATATTTAAGAAAATTGGTTCATTAAATAATTATTGGTTTCAATTTCAGTATGGGAAAATCCAATAGATATGGTATCTTCTCTTTAATGTAGAAATATATTATTTCTCATATTATGACAATTTAGGTGGCTGATTAATAATATTTGTGTCAATAGCATATTTAATCAAAATTTTCCCTTAAGATGAAAATTTTCATTGCTTATTTAGGGTTTTCAGTTGGGAAATAATATATTTAATTTTGTATTTAAGTATCATAGGTCATGATAGAAGAAAATGAAATGGACTAGATGTTGAAGAAATAATTTTACAAAATAGAAAATTAATAATTAATATAAATAAATCAAAGCCACCTTCACCCTTATAATAACTTATCATAGAACAAGGCATGTCCACCCCCTCATCATAGTTATGAAAGGATTGGAAGGAGGAAAAAATAAAAAGAAATAATAATGAAAAGGTAGATGAACTCGTCGAGCACACATTGAAAATTTTCTTCTCATATCAACATTTGGTCTCTTGTGGATCTCGATCTCTCAACCAAAGTTGCATAGCCCTCATTTTATAAGCTCCAGATGGGATATATAATTAATAAATTCGAAAACATAATGGGACAACAATGGTGCTAGGTGGGTCCCTCATCAAATATCTTGTAAATAATTGACTAATTTCATAATTCGTGCTTCAAAATCCAGTCATTAAAATTAAACCAAGTTTAATGTAATTACACCATGATTAATTTGGAATTATGTTTTTAATTACATCAAGGCATGTCTTTATTTTCACCACATGCACCAGTATATGTCGTGTAATAATACAATGATGTGTAATTCTATTTTTATGCTGAATAATGCTCATTTTTCCTTGGTTATTCTATTTTACTCCTCATAAGTTTTCCATGATCTTACTAACAATTTAGGTTCTGCACCATAACCTTTTCTCCCATCATGAAGTTTTTTTTAAATTTTTAATTATCTTTTATATCCTAACACAAAACAAAAAAAAAGTCTTTATGTTCCAAAATTTGTAGGATTAATCATTTAAATAATGGAATTAATAATTTTGAACACCCTAAAATGTATGCGTGAAATAAAAATATCAAATTCCCCCACAATTGAACTCACACTTATCCTCAATGTTAAAATCTCAACATCTTATAAAGTAATTTCACCTTACAATGCATCAAATTCAATTTCTAATAAATATATTGATAACATAGAAAATTAGCTGTTGAGAATCACATATATAAAATTTATCAACACCTTATATTTTTAAGGAATACAAATAATTCATGTATTTTACATTTACTCATTTGAAATAGAAAATAAATTTTAGTCATCCAATATCATTTTTCAATTCATTATCAGAATAATTGTCACTTTTAATTTTCCCTACATGAATTTTTCTACTATTTATTAGGGTATGAAGGAATAGAGTGATCTACATACCTCAAGAATATGTAACTTATCATAGTCTTTCATGATATCTATCATCTCATCAATGGAAATAATGAATCATAAATTACCACGTGGGCTTCACCATTAAGGATAAAATGAATCTGAGCTATATTGAAGATTGAAAAATGATATAAATCAAGTAAGACTCCTGAAGAAGGTTCAACTCTAAATTAATTTTCAAGATAATCAAAAAAATTTCAATTATTGTCTCTTTCCCCCCCAATATCTCAGAGAAGACTCATAATAAGATGAAATGAAACAAGTGAAACACCCTATATTATTATAATTTTTCTAATTTTTCATTTCTTGAATGTTGGTCTAGGGATATTACCACTTCCACCACCCAACCAATAATGATCACTTCAGGACACTATTTTTTATAATTATAATATGATCACAGGTCAAGTTAAGGTTGAGTTTTTAATCTCACTAGACACAACAAAACATTTTTTGTCTCTTTTTTATTTTATCCTTTTTTTTGAAGAGGTTGTAAAATAAATAGTTTTAATATACCTTCCCTAAATATCATGAATTCCCCACTTATTTATTAAAAAATTTACATCTATTCCAAAAGTCATTTTTCACCTAATCTTATGTTTTATAATCATGTAAAAAATTAGATAAAGGTAGAAAAGGATAGCATTGTATTGTAACATAGCTCATTTAATTGAACATATCTCTAGGGTTTCTATGGTGTTAGACATTATTATTGTAATGTGGGAATCATGATAATGGTTAACCAAAATAATTACTCAATAATTTTAAAAGTGATTTTTTTATTAATAGCTTCAATAATATTCAAAGAACATTCTAGAAGCAATCTTTCCTAGGTTTCTCAAGAAATAAACTACAGAAAGAATAGTAAATATCAGCTTAGTGGATTTTATAGGGATGAGAAAAACGGTTGGTAAAATAACTCATAGAAATGACCATTAATAAATAAATTAATTAATGTAAATATCATAAATTCCAAGTGTTGAAAAATATAATAAAATATTGATATAAAATGTTATATATGGTCTTTTAAATCATGATTTTTCAAATCCTAATCCATATTCCTATCTCAACTAATTAAATTTTCCCATTTTCCCATTTAAATTTATCAATAAATAAATTTAAATTCATTTCATGGTATTTATGCAACGATGTTTATGTCTCTTAGTTTAGTAGATCTATGAATGAATCAAATGTGAGGATTGAAATTGGATATATAAAAGCACTAATTAATTTTTTGGAATAATGTTGAAAAGTAAAGAATTAAAAATCTTACTCACCTTGAATTGAAGCTTTGATTTTTGGATGTATAGGTTATGCCTTCACCCTATCAAGACATATAATTCTTTCATGATGAGTAATTTTTCTGTAGCTGATTCTTTCCATTCATACTCTTAACTAACTCCTTGGGTCTTGATGGTCTTAAAAATAAAAAATAAACCAGTGAAATAATAGGATATTATCAATGAAACATTAAATATTTATATTAGGATCATAGAAACCTATAAATATAAAAAAAAATAAAAGAAAAAACTCAGGTTGCATCATATAAGTTATTTTTTTAACCATCATTGGCATGATCATACATCATATTTCATCATCTCACATGAATAATAATTGATAATTTTTCACCTCATAAATGTCAATAAATAGTCTCAATTGTGTCATAACCATGTAGGTTGGCCACTATCATTCATCTCTTAATAGTTTGATTTTCCCTGATGGTATTACATTCTTGATCTCCTTTGGACAGATCGACCATTTCATTCACAATCCTACTGAACAAAATATAAGTTTATATATTATCCATTTTTGATTTCCTTTATCATATTTAGTTGATTTGGTCACTCCTATGATGTAATATGTCTTGGTATTTATCTTATATTTATTTTTTTAGTTTAGAATCCTCTTTCACAATAGCGTATAATTCATATACCACTTCAATTTCAGAGATATTGTAAAAATCAGCTGTATTTCCTTCTGCAAACTCATTTTCCTTATGAACATCATTGCTCTTCATTTCCTAGTGTATGTAGAATCTTACATGATCACTTACAACTCTAAAACAATGTTCTCTTCTTTGGACATCAATCATCGCATGAATAGTTGCTAAATATTGTCATCCTTGAATGAGTATATTTCTATCCTCTTCCATTTCATGAACCAATAATTAAATTGGAAATATGTACTTTTGAAATTTGATCAAGATATATTCGATGAATTTTATAGAGAATTTCACATTTGAATCATCTAATTGATGAAGTACTCTCTTGGGCTTCAGTTCATTCAGTCTCAAACCGGTGAATGTTATGTAAGACATGATATTGACCCCTGCACCTAAGTCAAAAATATCTTTTCTACATTTCATAGCTACGAAAAATATGGAAATTAAAAATATACCTTGATAACTTTTCATCTACGTCAGGTACTTTTATGCCACTTCTAAACAATCCCATGTGAGTGGAATGATGTCAATATCTTAGTCATATTCATATTGGTTACAAGATCTTTTATAAATTTATTATATACCAGAACAATCAAAATATCCTCTATAATATTCATAATAATAATAAAATATTTAAAAGGTTCCAAAAAATAACTTTCTACATATTGTTCTTAACTTGTTTCATTAATTCTGGAAAAGGATGTCCTGGCTTTTATTGAGGTGGTTCTTCTTCTTCTTTATCAGCTACTTGTTCATTTTAACATCCATCTTCCTCTAATAATTCTTCCACTATTTTTTGTCTTGAAATTTATATACAATATGATCTAGTTTTCATCAAACTCCTAAGATGAATAAAATTTAAAAACCTCAAGAGGGTGTACTTCAAGGCATGCTAGAATTGTACATCTAGGTATCTCTCTAAGATGATCATTACTTTTTCCTACTTCATGCTCTAGATTCTGTAATGAGGCCATTTGGTTTGATATTTCATATTTTATTTATTTTAGTACATACTAAGAAATGGTCATCAATGTATCAAGTGCATCTTCTATTATATTGACCTAGCTCATCAGTTTGGGCCCTTTGTTTTTTTTGTTTCTACCCTTGTGGTCTTTTTGGATATCCATTTTCCATTTGTTGTTGTTTTTGAATCCAACAATGAAATCAATTACCATGATTGTGACATGAATAATTTTCATCTTCAATGAATTTACGTTGGGGTCTTTGTTGTTGGCCCATAATAATGTCCACCATCTTGGTCAATGACTCCAGTTGTTCCTCCATACAGTCATTGTTGTTGACTATATGAATTCCATTCCTTTGTGTCCCTTCTTCTCGAAACTATAAACAAATTCCCTCCATCTATTCCAAAAGTTTTTGGATTACTTTATGTGTCTTATTCATTAATGATAATCCTACTGATGAATCATGAATTGATAGTTTCCCTATGAAAAACCATTATATAATGTTTTTATTTGCATTAATTGCTCTATTCCATGTTGGGGGATGTTTTGAGCCATTTCATTATAACATTACTAGATATAATAAAATTACTCATCTTCAAATTGAAAAATGTTTATAATGGTTACCTATATGTCCATTGACATAGAATGTGGAAATAAGAGAGTGTGCATGATTCGTGATAGCTCATCCCATATAGTGATTGGATGCACTAGAAATAATTGAATCAAATCTCACGTTCACTCATGTAATGAAAATAAAAAGTGATGAATTATTACTGCATTGCTTGAAGCATTCCAAAATTGGAATGTGTTGAAGTTATTGAGTAATCTTACCAAATGATTCTTAGAATCTTCATATGAAATTCATTTTAATTTCATGTTATTTGATATAATTGGAATTGATTTAGAAATTATATCAATGTGGTTCAAAAAAAACTTCTACTTCTGGGATTCTTGGTTTCAATCCTCTGTTTGACGACTACCCATTGAATGCAATCATCCTTAGTTCCTGATCACGTTAAATATCCCATGCAGGTTGATTGATTTCTGTGCCCGCTATGGTCACATTGATTTTACTCTTCTGGATTGGATTCGTATGGAGTGTGGAATTGATGATGTTTTTAATATTTATCTTAGTGTTGTTATTGTTCTTTAAAAAATTTCAAAATCTAAAAATCACACCATGAAAATACCAATATAAATATAAAATTTTAAATAGACAAATAAAATAAAAATATTTATATCCTAAAAAGTAAAATGAAACCATCCAATAAAATATAACTAGTTTGATAGGCCTAGAGGGCATCATTAATTTCTTATGGGTCATTACAAAAACAAATTTATAAAACTAAAACAATGCTACTTATTTAGTTAAAAATTAGTGTTACAATTATTTCAATATTGATCCACAGATCTGACAGATTAGTTTAATCAGGGTTTCAAAAGATTTAATTTCATGTGATTTAATAAAGATATTATAAAATATGGGACTTCATTTTATTTTGAGAAAAATGAAAGATGAAGGAAAACAATTTATTTCATGAGATCCGATTTTGAAAATCACACCAGGGTTTTGGTAATTTTAATGTTCAGGTGCAATTGGATTTAACAAAATTGGTTGATTAATTAATTTTTTGTGTTATATTTGAGACAAGGAAGATCTAATGGTCATGGAATCTCCTCCATAACACGAAAATACCCTATTCAAAATTTTCTATTAATTTAGGGTGTTATAGAATATAGATTTTATCGATAATGTATTTAAACTTTGTTTCCCCTATTATTGAAAATATTCATGACTTGTTAATGGTTTTTAGTTGCGTAATTTTGTGATTCCATATTCATTCAATTATTAGTGGTCATGTTAGAATAAAAATAAAGGGATTGAAAGTTCAAAAAATAATTGCACCAAGAAAAAACATGAATAATAAACATAAATTAGTCCAACACACCATAACATTAAATTACACTACCATAGAACAATACAGGTTTACCACCTCATCCTAGTGATGAGAGGATTAGAGGGAAATAGAAATGAAAATTAAAAAATACATAGATGTGAGAGGAACTTAGGGAGGACACTACACAATGTAGATTATCTTTCTATGATTTGATCTCTGATGGATATGGATCTATCAACTTCGAAAACCAAGAACTCCTTTTATAAGTTGTATATAGGATCTTTAATTAATGAATTACACAAAGGAATAGTCCAACATTGGCCTGAGGTGGGTCCCAAATAAAATATCTTGAAAAAAATTGAATATATTCAGAGTATGGGTGTCAAACACCCATTAAGAAAATTTACATAATGTTCACCAAACCATTGTTTAAATTTGATTTCAATAAAAGAAATTCATCAAATGGAAAATTAATTGTTTGAGGACCAAAATTATAAAAAATATTAATTATTCACTTTTCAAAGATACTATTAAATAAAGTAAAACAATTTTTTCATTTTAAAAATATATACATTATTAGTTATCTAAAATCATTATTCAATTATTTATTAATTTGAAGGCCATTTTCAATTTAACTTACAAGAATTTTTCCACTCATCATCAAGTAAAAAATGTATATATAATTTATCTGATACCTCAAAAACATTTCACTTACCATATTCTAGAATGGAATCTATCATCTCCACATCATAAATATATAAATCACAATTATTCCTCAGGGCTTCACCATTTAGGTTCAAATGATTATGAGGCTTCAGGGTAGGTAGGTAAATGATATAAAAAGTAAATTTCAAAAAGGAATAATGACTCTAAATTGTAATGAATTATAAGAAAAAATTATCAATTAATGTTTCCACTTCCACCCCAAATGATCGAAAGTTGTCTCATGATACACATAAGTATAATGAATGAATCAACATCTCTAGAAATTTTTTATATTTTTATATTTTTTCATTTTAAAATTTTATTATTATGATAACTATCACATCCACCACCTAACCACATAAAATAAAAAAATTTTGGTTTGGAAAATTATAATTTTTTATTTTCCCAAGGAAAAACAATTTTTTTAATTTTTTTTTTAATTTTTTTGATTTATATATTTTTTTAGAAATATAGATGAATAATAAAATACAATAAATGATTTCATGGAATATCCCAATATCACAATGAATAATCCCTTAGAAAATATCCACAGTAATGTATATCTCAATACACCATATAAAGATCCTCCCCTATACTTATTCCTATAAATATCATGAAAATACTTTATTAAAAAGGTAGGAATGGATAATATTGGATTTTGACATGGTTCATTTTATAGTAAGGATGGTCATGGATTCTACATTCTTAAAAATGGATTAATTCAAGGTGGTTATATGGCTAAGGGTTACGAAAAATAAGTCCTTAACCACTTTAAAAGTGATTATGTTCAATTATTTAATTGATAATCAGTCACATAAGTTCTAGAATAAAGATGCATGGGTTTCTCAAGAAATATCCTATTGAAACCGTGAGATAAATTTCCTCAGATGACATCTCAAGAATGAGACAAAATGGATGGAAAAATTACTCATGTAAATCCACACAAAAAATTAAATTAAATAAATAAAATATCATAAATTCAAAACATAACCAAAGCTCAGAAATTTTTTTGTTACAATTATTAACACCCTCTACAAATCTTGATTTGTTGAATCATAATCCACATCATTATCTATAGTAATTATTTTCCTTAATGTTGTCATTAAAATTTATTGAAAATGAAATTTAAAATTTATGGCATGTTAATTATCTTATTTAGTTTATGTCTCTATGTTATGTAACTTAATGGGAGAATAAAGTGTGGGTATGGAATTAGAGATTAAATCTCTAAAATAGATAAATTTTGGGGAATACAATAAAAAATAAAAAAATTTGAATCAATTACTCCCCTTTCATATTAATTCTTCAGACATGGGTTGTACGGGTACTGCCTTCACCTTTTCACAATGTGTAACTTCCATCAATGGAGTGTAATTATTCTATAACCTATTCTCCTACCTCATTCTTCTACGCTCATTAATGACCTTGTATAAATAAAAAATAAAAAGTGTAATGATATTACATAAAAATAAATTTAAAAATATTTAAGGATGACTGATTTCATTTTAAAAAAATAAATAATGAAAAATACTAAAAATCTAGGTTCCTACTAGGAATCAAATTTTATTACCATCATTGGATCGACCCCACATTCTTTAACATTAGGTAGTGTAAGGTAAGAATGTGTTTACCTAATATAGATCTATAAAATGTTGAATATGAGATTCCTCCATATAGATTATTCCTTACCCTTTCTCTAAAAAAAATTTCTCACTCCCATTTATGAATACTCTCTTAATTTCCATGGGCTGAATTCAATAGTTCATAGCCCTTATTGAAAAATAAAATGGTAGTTTACTAATTTTCCAAATCTATTATCGTTATATTATTTCTTATTTAATTATTGTTACGCCACAATCTTTATATTTTTCCATAACTTTCTTACCATTATTCATATTTAATTACTTTCTTAATCAATTTCTACAATTGATGCTCCAAAACTTCTTCCATAGACAAAAATATCATCCCAAATTAGTATAATATCATTTTAGAATTAATCAAGAATGTTGTCTAATTTCTATATTGAGTGGTGTAGATTGAAATTCACTTCGGATCCTCCATCTCTTAAAATCAGTTGTACATTATGAACATCACATGTACCCTTCCCATATCTAGAAATGGTATTCCCAATATTATTAGGAGAATCTCTTCATCCATGTCCATCACCAGAAAATACACTAGAAATAAAAACTATCTACATTTATGATGAAATCATCATGTAGTCCTCGAGTAAATCTCAATTCTTTTTCATCTAATTGAATCATAACTCGAGTTGGTTTCATCTCTCTAAATACTAGGAGCTTAAATGTTTTATATGACATTGTATTTACACTATAATCAAAATCATATAAAGCACTAAAAAACTCATTAGTACCATTATCAATAAGAATAGAAAAACAAACTAGGTCATTCTGCTTCATTGGTTGGATGTTTGATACTACTGCTGAACATTATCCTGCTAGTGGATTTTTAGCTAATTCATCATGATTATTTTTGTTTGTCACCAAATCCTTCATGAACATTGAATATATAGTTTTGTATTAATTATCCTAAAAAAATTTGATTTTTATGTGTATATTTTTTAATACCTCTAAGAACATTTGTTTTATTTAATCAACCTTCAACCACTATCTATGATCCATAAATGGTAGTGGAAGTCGGTACTATACTGGTGCTTCCTCTACATTATATTTATCCACTTCTCTATAATTTTCATTATTTAATTCTAATTGTTTTTGTTTATTATTCCATAAATACCATATATAGATTCCTTGTGTCTTCTCACCACTTTGATCAAAAAATGGATTTCAAATCTTCATAGTGATGTAGTTCATGGAATCCTAGAATATTTATTTTTATTCTTTCCCTACATTATTCAAAAATCTAACCAACTTGAAATTATATGTTCCTCATTGTATCTTGTTAGTTTTTAGGTTGTTTTTAAAATATTTCATCACAGTTCTATGATCTCTTGATTATGTTTTTAACTCTTCAATTTCCACTATGATGATGATCATAATGTTTACAGAGGTCTCCTATAGTGAATAAACCTGACTGGGTAGTGTTTGATCTTAGTGTTGAGGATGAAACCCTTTTTATCTCAGTAGAAATCCTTATCTATGATTTTGATTATTCTGTTGTAGTTTCTATGTCCTATATCCCTATGCATAATTTTTATTCTTATAATCTAAAAAATTCAAATCTTCACAATAAATACTATGGGTATTTTGTTTTCCCATCACTTCATCCAATTTCTTTTCCATGACATTCGTTTGGGTGCTGACAAAGCTATTGTCTACCATGTTTACTAATTGTTCTCACCCTTCTTCTAGATTCTATTATATAATTTTTCTATATATTTCTCCAAAAAACTATAGCTCCCCTCCAGTGACTTTATCATATGATAAACTAGTACAAAAAAATCAGCTATCCATCTATTTTCCTCAAATAATCCTTTATATAAAGATGTGTTATTAACCACACTTTGAATCCATGGTTTGGAAATTGTCTTCTTAAACCATTAAATCTATCCCATGACCTATATAAATAATATTTATTAAAAATCTCAAAATTTAAAATACTTACTCATTGATGTAATGACTACTAGGGCATGAGAAACCATGATAAAAATATTCTCACTATATCCTCCCATTTAGTGATTTAAATGAGGGGGAAGAATTTGGATCTACTCATATTATTTTTACTTCAATTAGAATATTATGAGATATATCCATACAACATCATTTTTGACATTCTGAAATTGGAACGTATAACAGATTTCCAGGAATCTATATAGGTGAAATTTGTGGTATTCATGAGGAATCCTAATGAGTTGTACTGTGTGTAATAATTTGGTTGTCTACCAGATTCATCTCAAAATGCTGAGCAATAATGGTGGGTATGAGAATGATCAAATAAAGAATATGTTCAAGAGTCTTTCATATTTGATCATTTCCCCCTATATTTTTTCCATGTACATGTTTCTAATCTCTCTCTATCATATCTCTTATCCAACTCATTTAAATTAGCCTCTACAATTACTGGGGTTCTATTATTGCTCAGTCTTTTATTACTCTTTTTATTTCTTTTTCAATTTCTTCTCCAAATCTTGGTCCAATGTGAGATCTTTAAATTTATCTTTCCTATGAGTGGTGTAGTCATGGAATGGATTATTACCTGATACAACGACATGAAAAGACAATGTTTAAAAGAGTGAATTAGAAAAAAAATTAAAATAGAGTTTCATTCCCTAGGGAATCAATTGATAAAATATTTATTCATGTTTGGGGTGGGAATTCAATCAATCGGGATCCTTGGCCTATGTACCCTATACTAATCCTCTGATTTATCCTTTTAAATGATCATCTTAAAAACTAAATCACAAAACTACACAATCCAAAACCACATTTAAACATCTCTAACATTGATTCCATAGTGTTAATACAAAAAATAGGCAAATTAATTGATCCAATGAAATGATAATCCTCAGAACATAGAAATGGTAATTCAATATGAAAAGAATATGAATTGGAATTGATAAATAATGTTTCATGAATCCAAAATAAGAATAATAAATATATAAAATCACAAAGTAGCACATCCCCCTACTATCACAACACTGAAGTATTAATAAGATGACTTGAATATATAAATATCCAAGAGAAAAATTAAATTTTTAGGGATATATGATAATGAGTATAGTTTATATATTCTATAAAATTACTCTTGGAGATTTTTTATTTAAATCTATGATGTCACTATTTTGGATAATGATTATATTTTTTGAAAAAATATTGAAAAAAATAAATTTGAAATATTTATTGTGTTCAACAGCTCATAATGCGAATTAATTGCTGAAATAGATTCCAAATAAGGAAATAATAATGGGTATATTTTGAGATATTCATTATAAATTTGAATGTGAATAGTTTTGGATGAAATTGACCCATAAAAAATCATAGATGTTATGACTCCTATAACGAAAATAATGAGAAAGAACATTCTATATAAACCAAAAATAAATTCATTAGTTTTCAATTAATTAGAAATGAAAATAAAATAAATTTTATTTTAAAGAAATGTTTTGGTGAAAAGATGTTCTTATATGTGAATAAAGTTTTTTAATAAATAAAATTAATAATTATTTTGTAAATATTTAAAATATATACAAATATTATATTCATACATTTTATTGGTTATTATCAAATTTTTTTCTATACATGGGATAATAATAAATCAGGTTTTATGCTAAAAAATTGTTTTTTAGATTGCGGATTCATTATATTTTATACAATTATTTTGAAATTAGGTTTTCCACCTATATAATTTTTTTTAAAAAAATTTAGATTTAGTTTTTTAATCAATATGAACAAATTACCGTAGGGTTAAATTTTCATAATTTGTAAGGAAATATTATTTTTTTGATGATTACTATAAAATATAAATTTTTTATTAAAATTTGTATTTTTTTTTGAAATTATATATACAAATATACATTATGATGGTTTTAAATTAAAATATATTTCAATTATATCATCACAGTCACAATTTAAGTTATCAAAATAAGTTTTTTTGTTCAATATTGATTTGAAAACGACTTATAATTATTAATACATTTTCTTTGTAAAATTATTTTCTCATCATGTTTGTAGTTCTGATTGAAAATTATATTCTTCCACATCAATGAATTGAATTTTCTAAAATTTATTCTATATTTTTATTGAAAATAAAAAATATTATATTATATGGTAAATGTAAATTTTGGGAATAATTATAATTAAAAGCAAAAAAATTAATTATAATGGCTTTAGTTAAAACTGGTTTACCATGGGTAATCTAAATGATAAGGGTATATATTCCAATTAAACGTGTCCAAATTATATTTTATGAAAGTATTTTTACTATAAAATATAAATAAATTTATGTAATTGGAATTTGGAATCATTTTTCATGTGAATGACTTGATCATTTTTTAATATTTTAGGAAATTTCCAAGTTTGTTCTCTCCCTGAATTATAATTGGACACAACCTACCATTTTCTATCCATATTTAACTATAATATTTCCCATAAATTACCCTCAATAAAAATTATTTACTATAATAATCACACCATAGAGTCTTTGTTTTGATTAGAAAACCTTTGGATGATGGAATTTGGTGTTAACCTTAGGAGGTTCCACAAGATAATATTAAGATCTTAACCAAGACTTTTAATTTTATTTATTATTCTACATCCATAAAATATTATTCAAAAATTATTATATTGTAAAATAATTGTATACCATATAATTAAATGATATTATGTTAGTTTCATAACAAATATGCATCTCAACTTCTATCAAATGGAAAATGATATTGTTGGTCTTGTGTATGGTGAATTACTATCCCGTGAATTAATGTAATTACTTTTAAATCACCAACACTAATAAAAGGATATAAATATGTATTTATAGTATATTTACTATATTTATGAATTAATTATACATATTTTATTTTAAAATCACTACTAGAATCTTAACATCCAATCTATTAAAAAATAATAATGTCGAAAGTGAGTATGTGTGGACTACCTCCTCCATGAAGAAATGTGGTCTATTTTTAATTCTATTTTTACATGGATTATAATAAGTGTAGATTTAATGAATATATAATATATCTATGATATATCCATGATTCATTAGGGGTGAATTATTTTATATATTTATTTTCTCCATCCACCAAAAAAATGGAAACAACCTTCAATCATACGTATCGCCTGCCATCTCCTTCAACGATGTTATTAATTTTTATATAGATATCTTCTATGTATGACTATAAAAAATGATATAATGAATTAATATGGTTTTTATTCCATTATTGACATTTTTTAGGTATGGAACCACAATCATAGTACATGTACCATATTTATAGAACAAAATCGTACATGAAAAAAAAGAGTTATTTCTTGGAGCATTGATTTTAATTTTGGATTATTAAATCATGGGTGGTAAAAGGTTATTAGCAAATAATATATTATATGATATATATTAGTGTGTTTATTTTTTGGATTAATAATAAAGTTATATTTATTATATATTAGGACTGAATGTGTATGAATAATGTCGAGTAATAATGTATGTGTTTGTCATCTAAAATTGTTTTCAATGGGACATATGTTTTGTTTTTCACATATATTACTATATTAGTTGTAATAATATCCCATTGAAATGTTATGTCATGAATATAATTTTTCATTAATATTATAATTATAATTATAATTTATTATTTCATGGTGATTATGATTCATGATATACCAAATTAGTGACGGATTTTCATCTCACTTTTATTTTTGTGGGAAACATTCAATATTCACCACATGTTTCTTTTGTGAGGTGTATACTCTACTAATGAATATATCTAATGATTATAATCATGAAAATTATATGATATAAATCTTAATACTTGGTTAATTATTTCATGGGTATTATTATTATAATGTTACCAATGTGGTAAAGGTTTAATGGAAAATTCTCTTTATTTATCGGTAATGTAAAAGATTTTTCATCTGTTAAATAAATATTCTGATCTATCTCTCAAGAAACTCAATTACATTATTATAATTTTGATATTTTTTATAATTACAGTTTTTATTTCATGTTCCTCTTTTTCTGTAGTCATGAGTCCAAAATATTGTTTTTAGTAAAAAACCCAAATTATTTTTGTCTTTGGTCGAAAATATACTTTCTTGCATGCCGATGTTTTTTTAAAATGGTTTCACAAAATAATTTAACAATAAATGTTTTTTATTTATATTAGTTACTACAAACTTATGACTTTTTATAAATGTTTTAATCATAATATTCATGTTTTTTTAAGAATGTGATATTATTGAATTTGTTTTAACAAGATAGTGAATGATACTCTTTTAATTTTCTTATTCCTTATAGAAAAAGTTTCTTATCATCCCGGATGATCAATGGATTGAAGATTAATTTACATGTTTGTAAGTATATTATCAAATGAAATGACTTTTTAATATCTAGGAAATATTTATATTTAAAGGATGTCATTTTGAAATGGAAAGTATATTTTCCTCAAGAACATCCTAATGAACTTTTTGTGATATTTATATTCACTAAAGAAAATAAAATGATATGTTTATTTCAAAAAAATAGAGATATGATATAATTATACAATACTTCTCATTTCTATAAACTATTTATGATTATGATGAAATTTTTTTATGAAACCCATTTACATTTATAGGTCATGGTAGGATGAATGATTTCATAGAAGATATATATTTGAATTTATTAATGTGATCTATTATACTAGAATTATATTTTCCTCCATTGAATTTTACAGTGATTAATGTTATATGATCTCAAAGAGTACATGTGAGTTCATCCATTATCTGAAAAATTATTTAACATGGGTGTTTATCCCAGTTCTGACATGTTACGAAAGTAATGGTGGACAACCTTGATATAATAATTTATGTTCTTTTATCTTGGCCAAAAATATATTTCATACAATAATTGTATTCTCTTATGGATTTTTTTCAGCAATTCCTTTATCATTCCTAAATTATGAACTTCAAATATTTAATCCATGACTCTTTTTTATGATCTATTATATGAATGGTATGATTTTCAATTTTGTTTTTCATTTTACCATACACTTATTTTAATGTTTTTTTTGATATATCCTTTGTTTTCCCTTACTGATTAACTAATATCACTATTTTTATGTTTACTTTCATCATTTTATGAATTATTTTAATATTTATGTTATTATAAAGAGGGGTTCTAGTTATGAAGAACATAGTTAGATATAATATATTTTACTTTTTGAACTATTTTTCTAATTCTCCAAGTTTGAAATGCTTATATAACTATATGATTATATAATATATCAATATGTTATTTAATGAATATTAATTTAATAAGATGTTATATTGATATATAATTTTTTTTTCTCTATCGGTTATATTATAGTAAGTTTTATTTAACATTATGAAACTCAGATGAGAAAATTATAGTGATAACCATAGGTATAAGTAAAAGTATAAGAATAATTATTGGACTTTTTTTTGAAGAATAGTGAAAGTGGCGTCCATGAAATTATAGAAATATCTAAATACTATAAGTGGACGTGAATCTATAATTATTGTACTTAGTGGTTATAACTCTAAAAATGGTGAATTTTTATTTCAATATATCAGCAACTATTTCAGGATAACATGCCTTTCTATACACATGGTTTTACACTATCAGGGGAAATATTTTGAAAATTCAAAAACAATTTACAAACCATTTGGAATGATTAGAAAATAACATGTCCATGAATTAATAAAGATAATACTATAGTGTCATTTAATAAAAATAATTTGTCATGAATTAAACATCCAATAAATAAGTTTTCATTTTTAATCAGTCTTATTAATGTTGATTGATTGTTATGTTAAAATTTTCTATTTTAGGATGGGAGGAAAAATAGGATAAATAAGTTGAGGTGGTAGTAGGATAGATAAAATATTGGATTACCTTATTTATGAATTTTTATATAGAATTCATTTATAACATGAAATGTATCGGGAATATAAATTAATGTCCTAAATGATTTTATAATTAATTATAAATGAAATCTCTTAATGATGTGATGATCAGATCTAATGTCTTTGATTCTTATCATGGTTATGTTTCTAGGGATTTTCTTCCTGAAAATCTCATTATTCATCCTCATGGGTAATTTTATGTTATCATAGGAATCAATTTTTTTATGTAAATAAATACCCTATCAATGTCAATGGATGGATTTAGTGATTTATATTCGGAACCAATTTATGATCGTTTAATTATGAGATGAAAAATATGAACTTCTTATTGAAATGAAATCAATTTAATGGGTCTTTAATCCTATTTAAATACGGTTTTTGTATTATATGGTTGGAAAAAATTCAAAATCAATTATATTCCTATAATTGGGTGTTTTTTTCATTATAGAAGATTTTACAAGTCTTTAACTAAATCATGATGTTTCATTCTCAATGAAACTCATCCCTAGGGCCATGCTTATTTTAAATACTCTATATAGATTTGAACAGATTGAGTTTCATGAATTGGGGAAACAACTAATGGAGAATATTAATATGATATTTATTCATACATATGTTTAATTTTATAGTGAATATATTCTTTTTGTTAAGAAAAATGATGGGTCAATTTGACTATGTATTTACAATTAGGATCTGAACCAAATCAAAATCAGAAAAAAGTATCCTCTACACCATAATTATTATTTTTTGATCAAATACATGGAACTCAATAAATTTACCATATGGATATTCATTATGGATATCATCAACTAAGGGTTATAAAGAATTATGTATGCAAGATATCATTTAATACAAGGTATGTGCACATTGAATATATATTGATGATATTTTCTCATATTAATTTACTCATAATGATAATTTATTAAATTAATATAGTATATATTAATTACCATGATATTTTTTTGGTAGTATTGATTGAGGATATTATTATATATTCTATGATTATGTAAGAGCATGAAGGTCACCTAATAATTGTGATAAAGACTCTGAGGAAAGATATACTATATTGAAAATATACCATCATCAAATTTTGGCTACCAATGATTTCATTTTTTTCATATAATATCATCAGAGGGTATATATTTTGATCCATTAAAGGATAATTTTATAAAACATTGTGTTAGAGAAAAAAAATTGACTAAGATCTGAATTTATCTTTGTATGGAAAGATATTATCTTTGGGTTATATATAATAACCTATTATCAACTAATACACTCAACATGTTTTCATAAAAGTGAGATATGTTCCTTTAGATAAATGAATGTGAAAAAAATTTAAATGAAAAATTTTTATGGATAGTTAGTGACACAATTATTATATTACCTTGAATTATTGATGATATTCTAATCTATAGTGACATATCAAAAACATTATTTGGATGTGTTATAATGTAGAATTATATAGTTATAACATATGACACTTTTCAATTGAGTATACATGAGAAAAATTAACCCACAACTGATTTTTAGTTAGTTATGTAATTTTTTTCATTTAAGATATATAATAATTATCACTATGGATAAAGATGTGATATATATACTACACGTGAAAATTTAAATTTTGTGTTCACATATAAGGACATTAATATGTGCCATAGAAGTTTGTTGGAACTGATTAATGACTATGATTACCCATTACATAACCACCCTAGTAATGAGAATAGGTTGGTTGATGTTTTTTTAGAAGGATCATACTATCTTATCTATGATGAGGATTAAAAAAGAAACAATATTTATGCCTGATAAATTAATGGATCTAGAAATCATGGTATAAGGGAAAAATTCATACATTTCTCAAATGAGTGTTCAACCATATTTTAATTTTATTATCGGGGATATAATGATGAATGAAGTGTAACTATAGAATATTATAAAATCCTGAGTATTTAGAAAAAAAATATGTTCAACAGCATACATGATACACTACATCAATCATAAAAGAACAACTAAATATTTTTATTTAAATGTTATTTTTTTAACCTAGCTATTGGAATGGTGGGAATGAGTAATTTCAACTGAATTATGAAAATATGGTTTAAACATGTCTAAATAATAATTCATTGGTTACCAAATTTGTTAGAAATTGAAATAAAAACCAATTTAATATAAAGGATGTGTTTTTATGAAAACCTATTTAAAAATAGAATAATGGAATTTATAAAATCATATCATACATTATGTAATTTTTATAATGGAAATATATGTTATATATTCAATGTAATGTTTTAATTTAATATTATATGTTTTCTAGATATTATATAAGAAAGAATTCAATTTTTTGGATAAAAGAAGTATTTTTCTAAATATGCAGGTTTACCACCTTTTGATTGAGAACCCTTATTAAATTTAGTTTTTTTCACAAATTAATGTTCTATTTGACAAAATAAACTTCTTCTTTATAATCAGTGAATAAAAATTTTCTTTGGATGACTTTTTTATATTTTTATGATAACTATCATGTTTTGATGAATAGTAAAAATATGCTAAATTTTAATTGAAAAAAAATTTTCCCATAAAGATAATTTATATGGTTAAAAAAATTTATTTAATGGTTTTAAAATATAAATGGAATATATTTTTATCTTTTATTATAACTTAGGTCATGTTGGATCATAATATAGATGTATAAGTATATTAGATTGAACAATACAAGAGGGGGGTGAATTTCAGGTTTAAAAACATTGTAATTAAACAATTAAGAAGGAACTTAGTTTAAGAGGACTTAAACGGATAAAATTCACAATGAATACAATGGACCATATTGGTCGTGGATCCGATGGTCATGATATGATGTAATACTACAAGTAATATAAAACGATTTTATTTGAATTGAATACAATGATCATAGTAATAGAAATGTAAATGATTCTACCATATAACATATATAATCTTTTAATATAATATGTAATAATGAATTGTAATTGAAAAAGTTATAATTGAAATGAATATGAATAGAAATAAGAAACAATATAGTTCCACTTCTAATACAAATATCACAATAAATGTAAAAGTATTACAATTTTTTATTCCAAAGAGTAGGGTATCTGTTCACCCAGGATAAAAGGTATGTCTTACAACCACCTTGGTAATCCCTTGATACAATGATCAGAAAGACTATATTCCTATCCCTAGAATCCATCGATTATGAAGGTAATCAACACCTCTGTCTTTCATGAAATTTAATGCCCTCGATATTATGATCGGTAACACACCTTCCTATCCCCAAAACCCTCGATCATTATCAGAAAGATCGGTTGCACAAAATAGAAACAAAGAACCTAGAAATACAAGAGCAGGAAACAAGATGTTCACTTCTTGTATCTTCAAGTCTTTTGCACGAATATAGAGTGAAGTCACAACATCTCTCTCTAGAACTTTAAGAAAGAAAATGTTTTATATTTTGGTTCAAATAACCCCTATTTATAAGATTCAGATTCCAACTATCATATTTCCTCAAAAAGTTATATTTATGAAAAAAACTCAGAGGTACTTGGACACATAGCATTACAATACCCAAAACAAACCAAATACAGGACATTGTTTTGATTGGTAAACAACCAACTCAACGACATCATTTTAGTTAGAATGTAGTAACTAAAAAAGTGTGAGACAACGAGTATCAGTATCATATAATCAGAATTGAAGGTATAATAAGAGTGTAATCCATTTCGAAAGTACAATACATAATTTGATTACTAGGATTCTTATGATAAAAATTCATATCAATTACAATTTATGACATTATATTGATTCTAAAAATCATTACAATACTTCATATTTAATATTATTACAATTCATGAATAAAATTCTTAATAAGAGTATGGTACATAACATGGTTACTTTTCAGGATTATGATACAATACTTAACCTATTTATGATGCATAATTATGATGCAACACATAAATTGGTTACGATGCATATGGTTATGATGACATAGTTACGATATGTAACCTAGTAACAATACAAGACTCAGTTACGATACATGTGATTACAATGCATGTGAATATAATTCAAGTGAAATTTATGTAGTATAAAATCTGGTTATGAATCCGGGTTCTAGATTATGATGAAATACCTAATCTGGTTACAATTCCTAATTATAATGCAATACATAATCTAGTTACGATTTTGAAACAACCTATAAAATAATGTGAGTGAACAACATAGATGATTATGTTAATAATTCAACATATAATAAAGGCAATGTGATTGATTAAGATTTTGAATCAATACACATGATAAACAATATACATGATTGCGATATGTGTATAGTGACTCTTCTAAAAAAATAGTGAATACGACTAATTCAACCCTTGGTCTAAAAACAACTCACAAGGGATCGTATTCTCTTTACATTTACTTATGATTTCTCTCCATTAATAAGGCATTCATAAAAATTTTATTTTCACAACCATTATCCCCATTTTTTATTTTCAAAAAGAATAAGGGAAAGTATTTATTTTCAGTAAATGATTAGAAAAAAAGATTATGAAAAAATAATTGTTACTTGAATGAAAAGTTTATTACTACAAAAGTTCAAGCATCATTCTTTTCGCTTTTGTTTTTTCAAAAGATTAAAAATTGAGAGATTCATATTTTTAAACTCCTTTATTTCCTCCATGAGTTTATAAATAACATATTGATGAGCTTTCAACTTATCATATTGTTTTGCAATAATCTTTTATTACTTCCAAATCCAATCTTTATAAATTTTATTAATTACCTCTTGAGCTTTATATATTGAATTATGTTTATTGAAATAATCCTATATGATTCTATTGGCCTTATCAAGGATAAAAACTCTATTTGAGAGTGAAAAAATCTCATTACTACCTTTTTCTTACTATTCTTTTAAACTATAAAGCTATTATGAGGTTAATCCTTTTGAACTATAGGGTATTTGAATGTCCTTAAAATTTTCATTCAAATCATCAATCTTTTTTATATAGAGTTTTTTTAGTTTATTTACCATGTGTAAAAATTCTTCTTAATTGTCTAAATGGTTCTTTATGCTTTCATCAATGTTATAAGGCCACTTCACAACATTATTATAAGCCTTAATATGCTCAGCGGCACGTTCCTTCAATATCTTTATATCAGCTTCAATGATTAGAAACATATCCATAAAAACCTTGACTGAATCCATTCTATAATTATGGGAAATTGAAAGAATTTCTAGCCTGGATTCAACTTTTCGAATTAATGGTAATAACTTATCCAATATAATCATGGTCTGTTCAATGTACTGAACCCCTTTCACAATGATTGTTCTTTTAGAATCTGTATCTTCAGAGTATTGTCAGAGATCACCAAAATAAGTTTCAGTTCCGATCACCTAAGCTTGATTACTTCAATCCTTATCAGATACTTCCTCCTCTTCATCTTCTTTATCATAAATCTAAATAACTTTCTTCGAGTAATCCTTTTGGGAATATTTCTTGGAAGGCTGAGGATCCAGAGATGGAAAATTAAAAGATGAAACTTTTGGGCATTCTACGGTATGACTTCTCCCATTTGTCTCTTATTTTTCTTCCACTACTAATTCTTATTGACCATATTCTTTATCCCCTTCTAATTCTGTATCTACTACTTCTTCTTCATCATATTCTTGAGCAAGAGATTGTGTAGCTGAATGTTGAAACACGTGTTTCTCCTTTCCTTTCTCTTCGAGAACAAATTTAGTCTTAACAGAGGGATCCCTGATTTCAATTCTGGTTTTGAGTTGTTAAAAAATTATGAGAATACTATTAATGTCAATAGCTTCAGCCTTTCTCTTCTTCAATCACTTATTTATGTCTTATTCTTTAAATGTTTCTTCAGGCCTTACATTCAAAGAAAAATCTTCTTCCGGATCCAATCCAAACAAAGGATCCTCTTTTTTACATTCTTTCCTTTTCTCTATCCATTCGACAACAAATTTATCGGATACAAACTTTGGTTTTTTTAAAAAATTAGGAGTTGTAGTCTTAACTACCATTCTTTTATCCAAAGTTGTCTTGGATGTCTCAGAGGGTTCGTCACAACCTTCCACTACTTCTTTTTCTTTCTCAGCATCCAGATATTTCTCAAACTTCTTCAATTCAGAATTGAATCCTAACTTAAGCCTCAACATTGTATCCTTATAGATTAAGTGCTCCTTGAAGGATGTGAAATCTGACTTGATTCCAATATTATACTAGCCCAAACATTCTTTCAGAAACTTACTAATAATGGTGGGGAACATGATTAGCTGTGTCACGACCCGCCCTCGGGGTTCGTGCCGTGACTACCCCAAGCCTGCCTTCCATTGGCCAGGGGCTGGCGACTAGCACCAAGGCGTAAATCCCGGTAAAAAGGGAAGGCATTGCCTTTGAAAAGTTAACACACACCACAGAGTAACAAGCGGAAAGTAAACACTAAACAAGCAGAGTACGACTGAAAGTGCGGAAAAGTAAATGGGCCAGAATACAAACCCAAACTGAAAGTAAAGTACAACTCAAAAAGGGAAAAACAGAAACTGAAAAGTAAAAGCCGCTACTCCGAGCTGTCCACTGGGAATCCCACCTGAAGGGTGGGTACAGATAGCTCCTCTGCTCCACGGGTCCCGCCGTCCGCTCCGAGCACGTCCCGCCCAGTGGTCCACCTCCGGGTACCGTCCCGCTCTGCAAGCCTCAGCTAAGGTCAACGCTGTCCGTCGTCTGCAACCAACACAACGTAGTGCGGGCAAAGCCCGTGCAGGGGTGAGTATAAGCTACTCAGTAGGGACCCCGAGACCCCTGAAGGTCTCTCAAATCCACAAAGGATAAACCACGAAGAAAAGTACAATCACGAAGTAACAACCGACACTGCTTAGGTATATGCCCATACATATACCTAAGTCATCAATTCAAATACGCTCCAACCTCCGAGCCCAAGTACAACTCAGTCCACGCAGGAAAGTATACGTATTCCACATAGGAAAGTAAAACATAATCCACACAGGATCGCACAACACAATCCACACAGGAAAGCAACAGGATTCAGCTCACACAGGTATACTTCTTCAAGTATGATAAAGATGATCACTGATCCATCTAAGTCGTCGGACCCACGAAGGATCGATAGGTAACTAACCCCCGCAGAAGACCCACACAGGATCGGGCTCACACAGAACCTGTAGGCGCTGGCTCACACAGAACCGCTGAGCGCAAGGACCCACACAGGATCGGGCCCACACAGGACCTGTAGCACTGATCCACGTAGGATCGCTGAGTGCTGTAGTCGTCGTCGTCGAATCCACACAGGATCTCTGTACTGTCGTCGTCGAATCCACACAGAATTTCTGTACTGTCGTCGTCGTTGTCACAGTAGCAGTCGTAGCAGTAGAACAGTCGCAGCCAGCACTAGGGTTCCCGCACACAGCAAGCTCGTACGGAGGGTCCGCTCCACGAGCCGAGAGGCTGATACATCAACTGTCACGAAGACCGAAATTGATGTATCCAAAAGTTCCGTATCGTCAACAGGAACTCAACGCAACAGACGGCGCGTCGATCGGACGCCCGGTCTGAGAGTTATTGGCATTTTCGTCTCCGGGGCCCGGTTGGTTTTTAAGGCAAAACCAACCCGACCGTACTCCACCTGCGTCCAAACCTCAGGCGGAGTATGCCAAAAGATCCGTCTCACTAAGAGGAACACTACGCGACTGACGGAACGTCAATCGGACGTCCGTAGCTCAAGATATGAGCGTTTCCGCTCCGAAAGCCCGGTTGGTTTCGTGAACGAACCAACCCGGCCGAACTCAAAGTAATCCGAAACCTTGAGTGCGATATACCGAAACGACCGTCTCGATACAAGGATCGCGTTGCCGCATACGGTTCTTCATTCGGAGGTCCGAGGCTCAAGTTATGAGCCAAAAACCAATTCTGGTTCGAAACGGGGGGTTCGGGTCCGGGCCGACCCGGCCCGACCCCCCCCTGGGCGGCGCGGTGGCCGGCGGCGGCGGGCGGCGGCGGGCGGCGGCGGCGCGCGGCGGCGGCGCGGAGGCGGCGCGGCGGAGGCGGCGGTGCGCCGAGGCGGCGCGGCGGCGCGGCGGGCCGCGGCGGCCCGGCGCCGCGAGGGGGCTGCGCACGCGGGGGGCTAAACCCCCGCTTTTCCTCTGGCGGCGCGGCATAGCCGCGCCGTTTTTTGAAAAAAATGTCCCCCGCCACGTGGGGGGGGGGCTTGCTGGAACAGAACCGGGGGGCCGGCTTCCCCCCCTTCTTCCAAAAAAACCCGCCCCCCTCTTAAAGAGGGGGGTTTTATTAGGTGGCTGGGGGATTAAATTTCCCCCGGTTTTAAAGCCTTCCGGCCGGCCAGCTGGCCGGCCGGTTTTCTCAAACGGGACCGGAAATTCCGGTCCCCCCTTCGACTTCCGACGCCGGCGGCCTGGCCGCCGGCCTTCTCTTCCGCCGCGGCCCGGAACCGGCCGCGGTCTTCTCGTCCCGCTGCGGCCCGGAACCGGCCGCGGTCTCCTCGTCCCGCCGCGGCCCGGAACCGGCCGCGGTGTTCGTCGTCCGGCGCGGTGCGACGGCACCGCGCCCCTTTCGCCGTGCCATGATATTTATTCAACGCGGCGCGACGGCGTCGCGTTCTTGTTGTTTCTTCCATGGTGCGCGCGATGGCATCGCGTAAGATATTTGCACGTTCATCCGCGTGGTGCGACGGCACCACGCCACTTGCCTTCCTCCGCAAAATAATTAAACAAGAACGATGGAGGGGGGGTTCGGCCGTGTTCGTGCGGTCCGGCCCCCCTCTCGTTAAAATAATAACGCAACTTAAAACATTTAAAAGTCTCATGTTTGACATGCGAAATCCAGGATCAAGAAACGGAATAAATAAATAATGAATCAACAACCCCTACCTCGGGTTTAAGATTCGAAGATTCGTCAACGTTCCGCGGAAGACGGCGTCGCGGAGGTCGGGCGTCGCGGTCGTCGTTCGTCAAATCCGTTGACGAAGAGTTATGCCCGAAGAGATCCGTCGTCGGCGAATCTTCGTATGCCGACGAAGAAGGTCCGAGGAGGGTGCGGCGTTCCCTCTTGTTGACACCGAGGACGAAGAAGAGAGGCGTCGTTCTTCGTCGGAGTTTGGGCGTTCTTCGTTCTTCGTCAGAGCTTGAAGATGAAGAAGAAAAGCTTCCAATGCTCTCAAGAAATCCTCCCAAGGTGGTAAAAGAATACCCTAGAATAATATAAGCTTTAACTTATATTATTACACAACTTAACCACAAGAATTTCAAAGGTTTGAAATTCAAAAAGGGGTTTAACTCCCTTAATTAATTAAGTAACATAAGCCATTAAAAGAGGCGTTAAAGGAGTTGGGAGGATTTGAAAGGTTTAGGGGCTCGTGTGGGCCCCACCACACTTAATCCTCCCAAGGGAGGTTAAGTGGGTGTGTGTCCCACTCCCAACCTCCTTTGATAGGTTTTAACAAGTTAAAAATAAAATTTGTCTTACACAAATTTTATTTAACTCAACTGAAAACCCCAAAACTTAACTTTCAACCCGCAACAAACGCAACTCCCGAAAAGGTCTCTTTAAGCGAATATCGGCGCTGCGAGTTCATCGGTGCCCTCGGATTTCAATTCCGAGCACCGGATCAAAAGTTAGGAATTCCCGCTCGTTCGTTCACTGAACGTACCCGAGCCAAACTTCGGAAAATAATTCCGGGCACTCCGGGCCTCGGAATCAGGTGCCGTCTGAAACCGCGCTCTTGTAAAATTCTAAAGAAAATTAAGAAAAAATTTCCCTTGAATTTTACGGGTCTTTACATTACTCCCACCTCAGGGCTTTACGTCCCCGTAAAGATACATCAAAAACTAGGGAAACAAATGAGGGTACTGAGCACGCATTTGAGCCTCCCGCTCCCATGTGCTCTCCTGGAGATTCCCGTGCTGCCATCTGATGCGCACAAGAGGAATCGATCGCCCATGCAGGACCCGCTCCTGTCGATCCTCTATCTCCACCGGGATCTCCATAAAAGTCACCCCATCGTCAATGTCAAGCTCCCCGTGATCAATGATGTGCGTCGGGTCGTGCACGTATCTCCTCAGCTGGGATACGTGGAAGACGTCGTGCACCCGGTGCAACTGAGGTGGTAGAGCCAGGCGATAAGCCACCTCGCCAATCCTGCTGAGAACCTGGAAGGGTCCGATGAAGCGCGGAGATAACTTGCCGCCTCGGCCAAATCTCCGAATACCACGTCGAGGTGAGACCCGCAAGAAGACGTGGTCGCCATCCTCGAACTCCAGTGGCCTCCGCCTCCTGTCAGCGTATGACTTCTGCCGGCTCTGAGCTGTCCTCATCCGCTCCTGGATGACCTGGACCATTTCTGTCGTGGCCTGGACCATCTCCGGTCCCACCAGTGCTGACTCCCCAGGGTCTGTCCAGCACAATGGAGATCTACATGGTCGGCCGTACAACGCCTCGTACGGTGCCATCCCGATGGTGGAGTGGTAGCTGTTGTTGTACGCGAACTCCACCAAGGGTAGGTGGTCCTCCCAGCTACGACCAAAGTCGAGGACACATGCGCGGAGCATGTCCTCGAGAGTCTGAATGGTCCTCTCCGTCTGACCATCCGTCTGAGGGTGAAAAGCTGTGCTAAGACGTAGCTGCGTCCCGAACGCTTCCTGTAACCCCTTCCAAAGCCGGGAAGTAAAGCGGGCATCTCGATCGGAAACGATAGATGATGGCACGCCATGGAGCCGCACAATCTCCTGAACGTAGAGACGTCCCAAGCTCTCAACTGAGCCCTGCTCTCTGATGGGTAAGAAGTGTGCCGACTTGGTGAGTCGGTCAACAATCACCCAGATGGAGTCGTGACCTCTGGATGTGCGTGGTAGTCCAGTCACGAAGTCCATAGATATGCCGTCCCACTTCCACTCCGGAACCTCCAAGGGCTGTACCAAGCCTGCTGGTACCTGATGCTCTGCCTTCACCTGCTGACAGGTGAGGCATCGAGAAACGAACTCTGCTACTGCCTTCTTCATGCCCGGCCACCAGTGCTGTCGTCTGAGGTCCTGGTACATCTTCGCCACTCCAGGATGTACCGCCAAAAGAGATGTGTGAAACTCTCTCAGCACTTCCTCTCGAAATGCGACTGGTACCATGGTACGTCCTCTGAAAAGGATGTCGTGCTCTGCTCCAAGGGAGAAACCATCAGGTGCCTGTCCCGAGGATATCTGTGCACGCCGTGTCTCACAGTCAGCGTCCCCATGCTGTGCCTCCCTGACTCGCTGCAGTAGTGGAGGAGTGAGTGTGAGAGACTGAAGAAAGGCTGCTCCGTCTCTATCCACGAAGGATATCTGCAAAGAGGCTAGCTGCTATGTTGCCTCCTCAAGTAGCTGAATGCCCGTCCTCCTGCTGAGGGCATCGGCTACTACGTTCCCCTTCCCAGGAGTATAGACTATCTCAAAGTCATAGTCCTGGAGGAACTCGAGCCATCGTCGCTGTCTCAGGTTCAGGTCCTTCTGCGAGAAGATATACCTGAGACTCTGATGATCGGAAAAGACTGTAAAGCGCTCGCCCATCAGATAGTGTCGCCATGTCTTCAGAGCGAAGACCACTGCTGCTAACTCCAGGTCATGGGTAGCGTAGTTCTGCTCATGCGGCCTCAACTGTCGTGATCCATAGGCGATCACTGCCCGCTCCTGCATCAGAACACATCCGAGTCCGGTCCCTGATGCATCGCAGTAGACTACGTACCCTACTCCCTCCTCAGGCAACCTCAAGATAGGTGCGCTAGTCAATCTTTGTCTCAGCTCCTGAAAGCTCTGCTGACATCTGTCTGACCACACGAAGGGTTTCCCCTTCTTCGTCAAAGCTGTGAGTGATTCCGCAACTCTGGAGAAGTTCGGCACAAATCTCCGATAGTATCCAGCTAGTCCCAAGAATCTCCGAACCTCAGTCACGCTCCTGGGTGGCTCCCATGCTAACACAGCCTCAATCTTCGCAGGATCCACTGCAACTCCCGCCTCAGAGATAACGTGTCCCAAAAAGTGGACCTCACGTATCCAGAACTGGCACTTCGAGAGCTTACCATAAAGATGGTGCTCTCGGAGTGTGTCAAGAACAACTCGCAAGTGATAGGCGTGCTCCTCCTCTGTCGTAGAGTAAATCAGAATGTCGTCGATGAAAACCACAACAAACCGATCGAGGTATGGCTGAAAGATCCTGTTCATGAGAGCCATGAACACTGCTGGAGCATTGGTTACACCGAAAGGCATAACCAAGAACTCATAGTGGCCATACCGACATCTGAAGGCTGTCTTCTGCACATCCTCGTCTCTGACTCTGAGCTGATGATAGCCTGACCTGAGGTCTATCTTCGAGAACCACCGTGCTCCCTTGAGCTGATCAAAGAGGTCATCAATCCTCGGTAGCGGATACTTGTTCCTCACTGTCACCTGGTTCAGGCGACGATAGTCAACACAAAGTCGCAAGCTCCCGTCCGCCTTTTTGGCGAACAATATTGGGGAAGCCCAGGGTGAAACACTGGGTCGGATGAACCCCTTGCCCTGCAAGTCCTCCAACTGTACCCGTAGCTCTCTAAGCTCGGTGGGGGCCATCCGATATGCTGGAGTGGATATCGGGGCTGTCCCGGGGTACAAGTCAATATAAAAGTCTACCTCTCTGCGAGGAGGTAGCCCTGGAACGTCGTCGGGAAAAACGTCCGCAAACTGATCCACCACTGCAGGAAAACCAGGACTCCGCACGTCAACTGCTCCAAGGATAAGGCTAGCCAACTGATGAGTGATGGGCTGTCCTCTCCTCCGCGGAAGTCCATCCTGTGCTGCTAAGGCTCCCTTCTCGCCGGTGAAGGTAAACCTGCTCCCGTCGGTGCGTACACATCGCACCTTGCGCCTAAAACAGTCAATCTGTGCATGGACCGTAGACAGCCAATCCATGCCCAAGATGACGTCGTAAGGCCTCGACGCTGCTACAAGAAGATCCCAGCCGAAGCTCTCGCCTCCTAGAGTAAGCTCACACTGCCGGCACCAGTGCGTAATCGTCGAGTTTGCTCCCGTAGGAGTCTCTAGCCGTAAGGATCGAGCCAACGGCTCTGTCGGAATCTCCGAGCTCCGAACAAGGGCAGCGGCTATGAAAGAATGACTCACTCCTGTGTCTATAAGAACTGCAGCAAGGGTGGAGTAGACACAGATAGTACCTCGAATCATCTCGGGTGTGCCGTGGTCGTAGGCCTCTGCTGCCTGGAGCTGTGCCTGTCGCTGCTCGCCAGCTCCCTGTGGTCGGGGTGGACCTCCTGGTGGTGGTGGTGGTAGAGCCTCAAAGCGTTGGCCACCACCAGCTGCTCGTCCAGCTCCTCTGCCTCGTCCGCCTCCTCCCTGCGGACCGCCACGGTCGACCCTCTGCCTCTGCCTCGGTGGTCCATCAACTGTCTGCTGCTCCTCGGCACGACGGGTCGGGCAGTCACGATCCATGTGGCCCTGCCCGCCGCACGAGTAGCACTGTCTGCCTCTCGGAAGACTGGCTCCGCGCTGTGTGCCCCGCACTGCTGAGCCAGTGCCCTGAGGTCGTCGGCCCGAAGGTCTGGTCTGTCTGGACCCCTGAGTCATCCGTCGACTGCCTGCTGCAGATGACTCTGCCACGTGCCGCCCTGCGGTGGGTCGCTGTGCTGGTGTAGACTCAGCAAGGAAGCTCTCGATCAGAAGGGCCCGCTCCAGTACTCCTGTCTGAGTCGGTATGCTGAGGGAGATCAGCGATGCCCTGATCTCGTGTCTCAAACCCTGCTCGAAGGTCCGGGCCCTGAAGAATGGGTCCCGTACCATGCCGGTCGAGTAGCGCGAGAGATCGGTAAATCTCGCCGAGTACTGAGCGACCGTCATGCTGCCCTGCCGCAGCTGTAGAAGCTCCTGGATACGCACCGCACGAAGGGTGGCTGGGACGAACTCCGAGCGGAAGAGGCTCTCAAAGTCCGTCCAAAGTAGAGATGCCTCATCGTGCACCTGGAGCATCAAGCTCCACCATCGTCCTGCTGCTGCGTGTAGTAGGCTCGTAGCGAGGATCACCATGAGGTCTGCTGGTGTCCTCACTAGCCTAAACACTCGAACTACTGCCTCCAGCCAGTCCTCTGCTGCCTGGGGATCCGTCTCCCTGCGAAACCTGGGCGGACGCTGGCGCTGAAACTCATGCAGTGCGCTGAGGCGACGTGCATCGTCAGCGGCTGCTGCTGGAAGCATCGGGGGCTCGGCGGGTAATGCTACCGCCGGTGCCACTACTGGAAAAGGGCCCTGCACCGAGGCCTCGTCGCTCGGTGGGCTGTCATCTCGCTCGACTCTCGGAACCCTAGCTGGCTGCCGTCGTGGGGCCATCCTGAAAAGGAAACAGGTGCGCCACGGTCAGAACTGTATACCTGGTGAGCTGATATAAGTAATCACAAAGAAAACTTTGAAACACACACGCAATCAATGTTTTCGTGCATTAAGTCGGAAATCAGAAGTCAGGGTCCTGGTGTACGGATACGTCGGCCGCCGCACCAACACTGGACTCCCTGGACTGATATCCACACTCAATATGCTAAACATTATTGCTTCACATAGAAAAGATCAGAGTTCGCGGTAGAACCGAACTCCTCTAATACCAATTTGTCACGACCCGCCCTCGGGGTCCGTGCCGTGACTACCCCAAGCCCGCCTTCCATAGGCCAGGGGCTGGCGACTAGCACCAAGGCGTAAATCCCGGTAAAAAGGGAAGGCATTGCCTTTGAAAAGTAAACAAACACCACAGAGTAACAAGCGGAAAGTAAACACTAAACAAGCAGAGTACGACTGAAAGTGCGGAAAAGTAAATGGGCCAGAATACAAACCCAAACTGAAAGTAAAGTACAACTCAAAAAGGGAAAAACAGCAACTGAAATGTAAAAGCCGCTACTCCGAGCTGTCCACTGGGAATCCCACCTGAAGGGTGGGTACATATAGCTCCTCTGCTCCACGGGTCCCGCCGTCCGCTCCGAGCACGTCCCGCCCAGTGGTCCACCTCCGGGTACCGTCCCGCTCTGCAAGCCTCAGCTAAGGTCAACACTGTCCGTCGTCTGCAACCAACACAACGTAGTGCGGGCAAAGCCCGTGCAGGGGTGAGTATAAGCTACTCAGTAGGGACCCCGAGACCCCTGAAGGTCTCTCAAATCCACAAAGGATAAACCACGAAGAAAAGTACAATCACGAAGTAACAACCGACACTGCTTAGGTATATGCCCATACATATACCTAAGTCATCAATTCAAATACGCTCCAACCTCCGAGCCCAAGTACAACTCAGTCCACGCAGGAAAGTATACGTATTCCACATAGGAAAGTAAAACATAATCCACACAGGATCACACAACACAATCCACACAGGAAAGCAACAGGATTCAGCTCACCCAGGTATACTTCTTCAAGGACGATAAAGATGATCACTGATCCATCTAAGTCGTCGGACCCACGAAGGATCAATAGGTAACTAACCCCCGCAGAAGACCCACACAGGATCGGGCTCACACAGAACCTGTAGGCGCTGGCTCACACAGAACCGCTGAGCGCATGGACCCACACAGGATCGGGCCCACACAAGACCTGTAGCACTGATCCACGTAGGATCACTGAGTGCTGTAGTCGTCGTCGTCGAATGCACACAGGATCTCTGTACTGTCGTCGTCGAATCCACACAGAATCTCTGTACTGTCGTCGTCGCTGTCACAGTAGCAGTCGTAGCAGTAGAACAGTCGCAGCCAGCACTAGGGTTCCCGCACACAGCAAGCTCGTACGGAGGGTCCGCTCCACGATCCGAGAGGCTGATACATCAACTGTCACGAAGACCGAAATTGATGTATCCAAAAGTTCCGTATCGTCAACAGGAACTCAACGCAACAGACGGCGCGTCGATCGGACGCCCGGTCTGAGAGTTATTGGCATTTTCGTCTCCGGGGCCCGGTTGGTTTTTAAGGCAAAACCAACCCGACCGTACTCCACCTGCGTCCAAACCTCGGGCGGAGTATGCCAAAAGATCCGTCTCACTAAGAGGAACACTACGCGACTGACGGCACGTCAATCGGACATCCGTAGCTCAAGATATGAGCGTTTCCACTCCGAAAGCCCGATTGGTTTCGTGAACGAACCAACCCGGCCGAACTCAAAGTAATCCGAAACCTTGAGTGCGATATACCGAAACGACCGTCTCGATCCAAGGATCGCGTTGCCGCAGACGGTTCGTCATTCGGAGGTCCGAGGATCATGTTATGAGCCAAAAACCAATTCTGGTTCGAAACGGGGGGTCCGGGTCCGGGCCGACCCGGCCCGACCCCCCCCTGGGCGGCGCGGCGGCCGGCGGCGGCGGGCGGCGGCGGCGCGGCGGCCGGCGGCGGCGCGCGGCGGCGCGCGGAGGCGGCGCGGCGGAGGCGGCGGTGCGCCGAGGCGGCGCGGCGGGCCGCGGCGGCCGGGCGCCGCGAGGGGGCTGCGCACGCGGGGGGCTAAGCCCCCGCTTTTCCTCTGGCGGCGCGGCATAGCCGCGCCGTTTTTTTAAAAAAATGCCCCCCGCCACATGGGGGGGGGGCTTGCTGGAACGGAACCGGGGGGCCGGCTGCCCCCCCTTCTTCAAAAAAAACCGCCCCCCTCTTAAAGAGGGGGGGTTTTATTAGGTGGCCGGGGGATTAAATTTCCCCCGGTTTTAAAGCCTTCCGGCCGGCCAGCTGGCCGACCGGTTTTCTCAAACGGGACCGGAAATTCCGGTCCCCCCTTCAGCTTCCGACGCCGGCGGCCTGGCCGCCAGCCTTCTCTTCCGCCGCGGCCCGGAACCGGCCGTGGTCTTCTCGTCCCGCTGCGGCCCGGAACCGGCCGCGGTCTCCTCGTCCCGCCGCGGCCCGGAACCGGCCGCGGTGTTCGTCGTCCGGCGCGGTGCGACGGCACTGCGCCCCTTTCGCCGTGCCATGATATTTATTCAACGCGGCGCGACGGCGTCGCGTTCTTGTTGTTTCTTCCATGGTGCGCGCGATGGCATCGCGTAAGATATTTTCACGTTCATCCGCGTGGTGCGACGGCACCACGCCACTTGCCTTCCTCCGCAAAATAATTAAACAAGAACGATGGAGGGGGGGTTCGGCCGTGTTCGTGCGGTCCGGCCCCCCTCTCGTTAAAATAATAACGCAACTTAAAACATTTAAAAGTCTCATGTTTGACATGCGAAATCCAGGATCAAGAAACGGAATAAATAAATAATGAATCAACAACCCCTACCTCGGGTTTAAGATTCGAAGATTCGTCAACGTTCCGCGGAAGACGGCGTCGCGGAGGTCGGGCGTCGCGGTCGTCGTTCGTCAAATCCGTTGACGAAGAGTTATGCCCGAAGAGATACGTCGTCGGCGAATCTTCGTATGCCGACGAAGAAGGTCCGAGGAGGGTGCGGCGTTCCCTCTTGTTGACACCGAGGACGAAGAAGAGAGGCGTCGTTCTTCGTCGGAGTTTGGGCGTTCTTCGTTCTTCGTCAGAGCTTGAAGATGAAGAAGAAAAGCTTCCAAAGCTCTCAAGAAATCCTCCCAAGGTGGTAAAAGAATCCCCTAGAATAATATAAGCTTTAACTTATATTATTACATAACTTAACCACAAGAATTTCAAAGGTTTGAAATTCAAAAAGGGGTTTAACTCCCTTAATTAATTAAGTAACATAAGCCATTAAAAGAGGCGTTAAAGGAGTTGGGAGGATTTGAAAGGTTTAGGGGCTCGTGTGGGCCCCACCACACTTAATCCTCCCAAGGGAGGTTAAGTGGGTGTGGGTCCCACTCCCAACCTCCTTTGATAGTTTTTAACAAGTTATAAATAAAATTTGTCTTACACAAATTTTATTTAACTCAACTGAAAACCCCAAAACTTAACTTTCAACCCGCAACAAACGCAACTCCCGAAAAGGTCTCTTTAAGCGAATATCGGCGCTGCGAGTTCATCGGTGCCCTCGGATTTCAATTCCGAGCACCGGATCAAAAGTTTGGAATTCCCGCTCGTTCGTTCACTGAACGTACCCGAGCCAAACTTCGGAAAATAATTCCGGGCACTCCGGGCATCGGAATCAGGTGCCGTCTGAAACCGCGCTCTTGTAAAATTCTAAAGAAAATTAAGAAAAAATTTCCCTTGAATTTTACGGGTCTTTACAAGCTGTGATTTTATGCCACCAGATTTGAGTTTCTTGATTGTTCAACAGATGAAATCCATAAGGTTTAACTTCCTCATGTTTACCTATTAATAAAGGACATAGAAATATGAAACATTCAATGTTTCCTTGTCACCCTTTACTGGCATAAAAAACCCTTGCATCTAGGGGCTATAAGTCTATTATCTCCTAATAAATGATTTACTTTCCTCTTGTCTTCATGAATATCAAAAAGTGTTTCTTCAACTTTAGACCTATAAAAAGTACCATCATATTCTGATAACTTATGATAAGGAAATAATGCATCTCCCTCAAATAGAACTCCTAGAAAGGAAACTACATGTTTTGAGGAGGTTGTATTCATCTTCTCATATATCATAGAAAAAAATCCTAAGATCCTCGTCTATATCTATAGATTCATAAAATGGTATCACCTCATTATGATAGAAACAATCTTGATCAGAACCTATTATTGGCACAAAAACTGATTCCCAGCCTTGAAAACATATAATCCTTTTCAAATATGAATCAAAAGACTTATAAAAGTCTCCTAAAACTAACCTTTCACCCTAAAAGGTCATGGAAGATTATTCTTTTGGAGGAATTTCTTTTGAAGATGAACTAGTAGACATAATCATGAAAGACTAAATTTCACCCTGAATATCCTATGGATTATGAAAGCTGAGTATATCTTTGATTACAAAAACTAAGGTAGGAATTGATTTCAAACCATGCTAACTAATGATAGAGAAACTAATATAGAGAGAAAAACAGATGAGTTTATTGTGGGATAGATTATATTAAAATAAAATTGACCATCAATATTAGATCTAACATATCCAATGACCAATAATGATTTCAAAATATTGAGGTTTTCCTTAAAAGAAAATCATATTCAGACTGGAACTGATTAGAAATTAAAAGAAAAGAGGAGTAACCATTGAAACAACAAAAATAAGGTTTTATAAATTGTACCAATCAGAGTACCAAGATAGATGTATTGGTTTTAATACATTCTTTTTATGGAAACAATACAAAAAATGATAAAAATTCTTATACTGATATGGTCAAATAGGATGGTACAAATTATTATAACTGATAGAATAGTCCATAACTGATAGTTCAGTACCAACAAGTTAATATAACACCAATAATCTAGTACCGATAATGTATTTCAATGTGAACAATTTAGTAACAATAATGCATCATAATATTAATATTTTAATCAAGTACTAATAATATTGAAACTGAAAACTAAAACCTATATAAATATAAAACTAATGATATTTAGAAATTGATAATGTCATGGAACTAATAAAACCTTTAAAGATGAAATGACAAAATAAAGAGTAAAAAAAAGTATAGTGAAACATAAAACTAAAAGTAAAACCGATAAACATAAAACTAAAAAGTGAAATCGATAAACATAAAACTAAAAAATGAAACTAATAACCAGAAAACCAATTCCTGCAAAAATGATATATACAAAACTAATAAGTAATAACGATAAAATATAAAACCAGAAAAAAATAAAACTGATAAAATGATATATACTCCCCCTTTGAAAAGGAGTCAATTAATGTAAGAATATGGGTTAAACAAGAAATAGATGTTAATGACTAGTTTACAGTGATCATTCCTAGTTTCTGTTTAATGTATTCAAATCTATCAGAAGATAATGGTTAATTAAAAATGTCAATAAGTTTTTCTTGCGTTCTGATGAATTTTAAAACAATATCTCATTTTTGTGTGTGATTACTAATAATGTGATGCTTAATATATATGTGTTTTTCATATGAGTGTGTGCAATGTTTTTACGAAGATAAATTGAACTATTATTATCACATAGTATTTGAGTTTTGGAAAAACTCATGCCATAGTCAGTGAGTGTGTGTTGCATCCACAGCACCTGAGCACAACAACTTCAAGCCACTAAATAATTAGATTTAGCAGCAGAAAGTGAAACTAAGTGTTTCTTCTTACATGACCAAGAAACTAAAGAATTTACTAATAAATGACAAGTTCTAGATATACTCTTTCTATCTATTCTACATCCACCAAAGTCAGCATATGAAACAATTTTCATAACAAAATCATTTCTAGAAGAATAGAATAGTACTAAACCCAACTTTCTCTTTAAGTTATTAATAATTATTTTCAATTATTTTAAAAGAGGTTCTTTTGGATTAGATTGATATTTTTCACATAAGAATAATGAACATATTAAGTCTAGATGATTAGCTGTCAAGTATAACAAGTGTCCTATCATACCTTTAAAAGTTGTTTGATCCACTGGTTTTCCAACGTCATCAAGATCATTTATATTTGAGGTACCGATTAAAGTGCTAATACTTTTATTATTTTCATATCCATACTTTTTGAGTAATTATTTTATATGCTTATGCTAATATATATAGCTTCTTTTTTGTTTTTTGTATATTTAAAAACCTAAAAAGATTGTTAACTCACCCATCATAATTCTTTCAAACTCATATCTCATTATATTCTCAAAAGAATTAGTTATGGATTGCTGAGTTGAAACAAATATAATTTAATCAATATATATTTTGACAGTAAAAACATTTTTTTCCATTTTTATAAAATTATTTGGTTCAACAAAACTTGCTGGAAAAAATTTTTGTAAATGAAATCGTGTGAGTCTATAAAACGATGTTATATTGGATTTTTAAGGCCATATAAGGATTTGGTAATTTTAAAAATAGGATGAGGATTTTTTGAATCTATAAAACTTGGAGTTTGTTCTACAAAAATTCTTCTTGTACAAACCCATAATGAAAACCACATTTACATCCATTTGAAAAAGGTTAAAATTTATGTATTTTGCAAAGGCTAATAGAATTCAAATAGATTAAATTCTAGCTATCAGATCATAGGTTTCTTCATAGTCTATTTCCTCTTTTTGATTATATAACTTAACAACAAGTCTTGCATTATTTCTTATGATGACTCTATGTTCATCACACTTGTTTCTGAAAACATATTTTATGACAATTATAGTTGTTTCTTTAGGTCTTCAAACAAAATTCCAACTGGATTCCTTTTAAATTCGTTTACTTCATCTCACATTGCTTTAATACAATCTTCATTAAACAAAGCTTATTTAAAAGTTTTAGGTTCAAATTAAGATAGAAAATCAAGAGGTTCTATTTCATTTCGCAATGAATTTCTGGTCCTTACATATTGACATACATTACCAATGTTATTATCACTAGGATGATTCTTAAGAAACAATTTATTTGGGGTTTTTAATGATTTTTCATCAATATAAGATAGAAATTCTTCTAGGGTAAATGTTTCAATGACATTTTCTATATTAATTCCCTTATCATAAGAGTTTTCAATCAAAGGTTGATAATCAATTTGTGAAAACACATAAGTTGATGTAGGTAAGGATTGTTTTAAAAAAAGGGTTTAGTTTCATTAAACATAACATTCATTGTTTCTTGAATAGTACAATAGTATTTATTAAAAACTATATAAGCTTCAGAAGTTGTGGAATAACATTGAAATATTCCTTCATCAGATTTGGGTGTGAATTTATGTAAATTCTCTTTTGTAATAAATATGAATACTTTCCATCCAAACACTCTAAAGTATGAAACGTTAGGTTTTTATCTAGTACACAATTCAAAAGGTTTTTTATTAATAAAATATCTATCTAAAATATTCTCGTGAAAATAAATTTATGATTTTATTCTAAGGACTAAATTATCATTCATACAAGATATTATTTTGTATTTTTTTTAGTTTTGAAAACATTTTTCTTTAATTCAAGTTGTTCAATGTCCATAGAAAGTCTATCCTTCTCAAAACATACTTCCTTATGGTATTTTGAAATGTTTTCAAAATAAAGAGTTTTGTTATCAAGATATATTGAAATATATAATATATATTTTTTAAGAATATATGTTCAATAATTTTCCTTGTCAATATTTTTATTGAGTTTAGAATTTTCATTCTTAGGTAACCTAGAAAATCTAGATACATCTTCAAAAAATGTAAATTGTCCTCTACTGAGGATGATTCTTCATCCTAAGAGTAAGAATGTTTAACATATGAATAATTTTAATTTAAATATACATTTAAAGAGATTCACCACTATGTACCATAGTCATAAAACAATGATTTTGAATAGGTTTCTTGGCTATGAGTCCTATGTTAATTTTACATGAAGATTTGTATTTTGAGTATTTGTCTAATGAATCACCACCCCTTGCACTCCAATTTTCATATTCCTTCCAGACTTTGTTTATATTGTTCTTGTAATACTTTTTATTTTTTATTTCAAAATGTATATCCTTCCAATATTTTCTTTTTAGAAATGGATAATCTGGTCTTATATGACCTTCTCTTTTACATTGATAATATGTTACTTCCAAGCCTTTCTTGTCCTTACTATCCTTCTATATTAATATATATTGAATGTTTTTCTTTCCAACAATCTTTTTCATCCTTCGAGCAAGACTGGATAACTCAATCTCTGAGTGACCACTATTAATTGATTCTAATATAACAACATGTTTCTTATCTTTTGATCTAGTTACCTTTATGATGATTTAGATTTGGATGTAGTAGTAAAATCAACACTCCCATTACCTTTATTCTTTTTATTTTAATCAGCATCTCTTTTCATTCCTTCCTCATTCTGTAAAAGAGCATCAAATTACTCATAAAGAGTGATTTGAGTAACTTTCTTATTTTCATATATATGTTTCCTTTTTGATTCCCATTCATTGGGCATTATATCGATTATCTTATCCATAAGTGAATTATCATCAAGACCCTTTTCACCCATATATTTTAGATTGTTGAATATTGTCATAAACCTTTGTTGCACCTTTCATACTAGTTCTTCATAAGGAATGATAAACCCATGATATTTTTCTCAAAGCATATCTCTCTTTGTTTCTATAACATTGGTTGTACAAAAATGTGAGACTTCTAATTAATTCCAGATACAATTAGTTTCTTCACATGATTATATCTGACCATATATATTCCTGGTCATGGAACACAACAATGTTTTGTGTAACTTGTAATTCAGTTGATATTCTTGTTTCTCTTGGTTGGTGAAAGTACTGATTTCCTTATCTAGGATTTTGTAACCTCCAATAAGCATGATAAAGTTGTCTACTCCAGTATTAATAACAAGAGTCTTTATTGAATCTCTCCAGTACTCAAGATCATTCCCATAAAAAATATGTGGTATTATTGGATTCAGATTGCCAATTGATCCAATATTCATTCCTTCCATCTTATAAAACAATACTCTTCCTCTCCACACGTTAGTATAGTATGTAATTATAAAAAAAATATTTGTATAAGAAATAAAATTATATTGAAAAAATAAATAAAGAAAGTAATAAAAAACATTGGAAACCTCCTCTAATACCAATTTTTGGATCATAATATATATGTATATGTATATTACATGGCACAATACAAGAGGTGTGGGGGGGGGGGTGAATTGTAAGTCTAAACAATTTGTATTTAAACAATTATGATGGAAATTTAGTTTATAAGGTCTTAAACTAATACAATTCATAATCAATACAATGGACCATATAGTTCTTAGATCCGATGGTTATGATATGATGCAATACTACAAGTAATGTAAAATTATTGTATTTGAATTGAATAAAGTGATTAGAGTAATACAAATGTAAATGATTATACCATATAGGATATATAATCTCTCAATAGAATATGTATGAATGAAGCATAATTGAAACAATTACAATTGAAATGAATATGAATAGAAAGAGGAAACTATATAATTCCCTTTCTAATACAAATAATGGTAGAAATGTAAAATTATTACAATTATTTTATCCAATGAGTAGGGTATCCTATCACCTAAGATAACAAGTCTATCTTACCACCACCTTGGTAAGCCCTCGATATGATGATCAGCACGATTGTATTCATATCCCCGGAATCCCTTGATTAAGAAGGTAATAAACACCTCTAACTTTCAAGAAATTTAAATCCATCAATACAGTGATCAACAACACGTCATTCTATCATCAGAAACCCTCGATATTTATCACAACGACCAGTCACACAAAGAAGAAACCCAGCTCTAAAAAATACTAGAGTATGGAACAAGATGTTCACTTCCTTTATCTTCAAGGCTTTCACATGAAGCAAAGGATAAGTCCCAACATCTCTCTCTAGAACTTGATGAAAGAAAATGTTTTTTATTCTGGTTCGAATGACCCCCTATTTATTTGATTTAGATTACAACTTTCATATTTCCTCTGATGGTTATATTTCTTTGAAAAACCTAGAGGGACATAGACAAATGGAATTATAATGGTCAAAACAAACAAAATACAGGACATAGTTTTGATTAGTAAAAAACAAACTCAACAACATCATTTTAGTTGGAATGTAATAAGTACAAAAAGTATGAGACAATGAGTCTGTGAAGCATGTAATTGGAATTGAAGATATGATAAGAGTGTAATCTATTTCGAAAGTACAATACATAATTTGATTACTAGGCTTATTAGGATAACAATGAATATCAATTAATATTTATGACTTGGTTACGATTCTGAACATGGTTATGTTGCACGATATTGAATCTGATTAAAATGCTTGAATACATTACATAATAAGAGTATGGTACATAACCTGGATACTATCCATGATTATGATACAATACTTAACCAAATTACGATGAATAATTATGATAGTACTTAGCCTGGTTACGATTCATATGGTTCCAATGAACTGGTTACGATACATTACCCCGTTAAAATACATGACCAAGTTATGACACATGTATTCCTTATGAACATTTTATTACAATTCATGTGGATATAATGCATGTGAAATTTATGCAGTTTATAATCTGGTTACGAATCATGATTATGATTCAATACATAGTCTTGTTATGATTACTGATTATGATGCAATACATAAACTTGTTATAATTCTAGATTATGATACAATATATAATCTGGTTATCAATGTGAAAAAACATATAAAACAATATGATTGAACAACAGACATTATTATATTAAGAATGCAACATATAATAAAGACAATGTGAGTGATTATGACTGTGAATCAACAAACCTGATAAACAAATTATATGGTTGTGATATGTGTGGTTTGTGATTTTGAAAAAAAAAATTTGATGGGAAAGTTGAAAGACACTTTGACTCAAAAGTTCATTTGAATTAATTATATATTTAATTCAGATGATAAAACATTTCAATCTTTTGCAATGTCTTAACTTTTAAAAAACTCTTTTTTTTATTTTTGATGTTGAGAATTTATTTTCAATTAATTTAATCTATTTATGTGCTTTTAATTTTAAAAAATGGATTAAATATTTGGAATTATAAGGTAATAATTGATTAAAAATGCATCTTTTATTTTTGGAAATTATGAATAGTAACTTCAGTAATTATTTTTATTTACCACGGTTAAAAGAAAAATTAGGTAAATAGGGGTAAAAAATAATATTATAATAATATAAAACTACAAATTTATTAAATTATATAATAGTTATAAAAAACTATGATTCATAAAACTTACTTATATAATGTTAAAAATTTCATTAATGACCCACTTTTGGTTTGCTTGGAATTTTATACTATCAATAATAACTAAATATTATGAAAACACAAGAAGACACGGTAAGAGATGATGTTTCTAAATAAGGGTTAAAGACAAAAGAAAAGGTAAATTTTATGACCTAAATTTGTCTAAATCCTATTGGTTGAGAGTATTTATAACCATACTCATCTTATCCCCAAAATATATCACTTTATAAATGTTAGAATTATAAAATCAATATATAAAAAAAATAATATTTGGAGATAGTCCTAAAGTTCCCCTCCTTCATCTTATAAAAGGACACCACCTATACCCACTTACTCACACCACTCATGCCACTTGAATTTTCCAATATCTACTCAAATAATCTCCCCAAATCCCTCATTTCATCATATAATCCTTAACTTGGGAATAAGACAATTCATGAAATCCTTTTGGCTCAAATCAATAGAAGTTACCAGATTTTGAGGTAACATATTCTCTTATGTTCCTTTTCTGTTGTTTTCCTTCTCCAATAACAATGATATTATTATAATATGATTACATAACGACACCATTATCCTCAATATACTAGGTTTTTATGAGAATTATTTGATCCAAACTCACACACACCACCATCTAATGGATACGAACATATTGTTTCTGTGTACGATAAACGAGTGCCTCTAGAAACGATGATTGTTCAATTTTCTCCTACCACATCTCATGGTGGCCATTATGATGGAAATTTAATTATATATGAAAATTATTATATTATTAGTTTCTCTATTTTTTAATAATTTTTATTTATAGCACACCATTATGCTTTTCTTAATGTGTAAATATGATAATTTCAATTGAGGAAGTGCGGACTACAGCCCACTCAATGTGACATGACTCATTCATGAAATACATGAAACGTATAAAGGATGGAGTAAATGAACTTATTTAACATATAAAGGATATATATTTTACATTAATTAAAATATACCTATGTATCATTTATTTTTCATTCCATTAATACACAATGAAATGAAAGTCGTGTTAATGCATACGTATGACCTTTCATCTCCATAAATAGTGTATTTCATTTATTATCTCCAAATATTATGGAATATTATAAATAAATATATAATGGATATATATGATACATAAATAATTAATAATATTATGTTGATGATATAATTTTGACTACATATACATGTTACATCAAAACAAGTTCAATTTAGACTCAAGTAGGGAATATCGACCAAATGCCTGATATGAACTCAAATAATTATTTAATTATTATAACATGATATTATGTAATGTAAAAGGAATAATAAACTTGAAAATGTACCAATAAATTATAAATTAACCTAATTCAATTATTCCAGATGATAAAGAATGAACCCGACTAGTCAGAATCAATGTAAGGGAATGTATAAACTCAATTTCCACACATTGGGTTTTAAGCATACTTCATTGATTATATTATGCCATGATTATGCATGGAATCACTATTTATTTATATATTTTTAAATTTACTCTTTACATTGTGTTTATATAATATTTCTACAAATAATTACCCCATTGATAAATTATTACATCATTTATATGAACTTTGTAAGGGAAATCTTAACTCAATTTCCAGTATTTGAGTTAAATATCGATGTCATTGGTTTGGTTTTACAAAAATATGTTTGAATGACCTCTAATTGTTTTTCACTTAATATCCACTTATATTAGGTATATTTATATTTTTCACACATGTTGATGTCATTGATTTATCTTTAATGTAAGGATACAATATTTGTAATGGATTTCGTCTCAATTTACATTCAATTGAGACTTATTTATTGTTATGAACCAATGCTCTTTTATATGGTGTATATCTTTCCCATTGATATATTATATCATGAATCTTATAATTCTCATGATATTATAATTTTGGTTTACTTTTATTAATTATTTATTTTTATTTTGGTATTTCTCAAGTGGTAAAAGACTATTTTACTAAAACATAGTTTTAAATGTTTTAATGAATTATTATCATAAATCATTCTCATTAATTTCCATGTTTTCATAAATAGTTTTAATGATTTATTTACATGGACATGTGTTTTTTAAAGTGTATATTCCTTTCAAAATTTTCAATGTGGTATGGGAAAATTTGATTCAAGACTCTTCTTTTTCAATTTTTTAAATTAATTGTTTATATTAATATCTTGAAATGATATCTTGTGATTGAAATATGGAAATGTAATTTTTCCTTTATTATTGTTTTGTTTGTTATTTTTTTGTTATGGTACTTGGACATTTGATAGGTGTTTACATAATAAACCAATGATGGGTGGTTACATGATAACCCAAAGATGGGTGGTTCTGTGATAAATAATGGATGGGTTGTTGTGTTATAACCTCCACTGCATTGGTTATGGATATCAGCCGTATAGCTTTTAGATTTTGTGATGTGTGTGGAATTTGACTGTATGGTTATTCCATTTAACTATGTTTTTGTCCCAAATAACATTTATATGATATATGCCGCTTTATAGGGGTTTTATAGTAGTCTATTAGTTACAAAAGGGTAATCAATAAGATTATATTATGTGAAGTGTTTTTCCTACATCATAACAGTGAAAATTATTAATTTATGAGAAAGTATTTTTGAAATCCCATTACCTTGATTGGGTGTGTTTTCCATTTTTATAAGTTCTTTTCTTGTTTTCAAATCCCATTATGTGATTTCTTTGGGTTTACTACAGACTACAGAACAGGTACACACATTATATTTGAATTATACTTCTTGTACTTGGTTGAGGTTTCATGTCATAGACTAGGAGATCTTTTCTTGAATGGGTAGATCACATTGTTAGATGGTATACGTCATGTACCTGAGGTACATATCATATAGGGTTTAAATAGAGGATTTTTAACTGGAGGCGACATGTTTCTTGGTGTAACTTATCTAGCGTGGACTACACGTTGGGAACAAAGGGTAAACGTCATGACTCGACCAATTCCCAGTCTAAAGTTACACGTTCAATAGTTTTTCTCCCACATTTTCACTCTAAAAATCATGGCACTCGACCTAAGGCAATTCTGGTGTGTTTTTTAGAGACTCAACACCTTCTAGATTGATCTGATCATCATTGGATCTTCATTGAGTTTGCAGTGCATATCTCCACGTAAGTGTTATCTTTTATAATTCCATGCGATTGATCATGATAGGGCCCTTGCCTTTCATTATTTGATCTGATTATCCATGTTGGATGTTTCTTTTTGTACTCATATCAATACATTGAGATATATTTTCTTGAATTTCATTTCCATGGAAATTTGTGGTGAAGCAGACATTCATTATTGAGGTTCGTGGGCTTTCTTCTATCCACCAACCACTTGTATTTTATTTTAAATCAATCATTTGAGGTGCGAGTTTGATTATAAGGCCTACATTGATGAATTTGTTGGGTTTTGTTGCTTTTTTATTCTGTTCTGGGTGTGTACGACCCAAACATTCTGGTAGGTGGTTCAATCTCTAGCCTATGATAATGAGCCTTATTTATATAGCTTTATAAATTTATTTATGAAACTGGAATGATTGTTGTATTTTTTGAAAAATGGTTTTGAATGAAAAATCGGTTTTCTATGGATTTTGATAAATGTATTATAACAGGTTTTGAATGGGCTTTCAAGGAACTAAAATGGGTTTGTGAAAAAGAGAACAGGGGTTACCTTGGGTAATTTTGTGGAAGGTTTATCTTGAGGCCATTGTCCATAATTGTTATTATTAAGGAGGTTTTCCTTGAGGCCTTCATCGGTTCCCTAGGCCTGTTGTTCTAGGAGACCAATCTTGGAATTTTTAGGGGATTACTCTTGGGGTTTTCCTATGCATCATAGGCCTCTGTTCTAGGATCAGGTTTTTTTCACTTGATTATTTTGGTACGAGTAGTCTTTCGCCTAGACCTGTAGTACTATGTGGTTATTTGATACCTGTGATTATGTTTTGTATTGCTTGTATTTCTGATCTAGCATGGTTATAAATGTTTATGTTTGTTGTAAATGATATGGAAAATGTGCCTTCAAACTGATATACCTTCTTTTGTTTAGAACTATGGAAAAGGAAATATTTCCTAAGTTTTCTATAAAACTACTTTACTTCTTATCATGCCATGTTTTATTAAAAAATGACCATACATGATTTTTTTATACAATGTCATGTTATGGAACAACTAGGTCGGATCCTACTTAACATGTTATCTCACAACCTATGCACTACTTTGGTGGTGTATAGACCTTTTTTTTTCTTCCAGTGTTGGGAATGTCAAGGTTCCGCAGTGTTCCAGTGAGGTTCATGTCAACTGGGATGGCTATTTGGTGGTGAGGTGGTTGGTGTTCATCCATTCCATTGTCGGAGTAGCTGTCTGGTTTCGAGTCCCTTGTGGTCAGACATGTCTTTTGGAATTTTTAGTTATTGTCTCCATTGTTCTATTTCTACTGTTTTCTACACAGTTATGGAATATATATATATTTTAGTCTTCTACTGTTTCATATTTTCCCAATATATATGTCATGTGGTCATTCAGGATGGGTAAAATTGTTCCCTCAGTTTTTTCATTAGATGCTCTGATGCTTGTCACCAGCCCTTGGGGATCGAGAACATCGTTCAGGTATTTGATGGATTGAGTCAAGTGTTGGGTTTTAGGGAAATCTAGGTTGGTTCATTGCAGTTTGGTATCATAGGAGGTTTGTCCTCAAGAATCTTTCCTTGGGATGTCTGTTAGAGCATAGATAGAATTTTCGGGACTTGAGAGGTATGTTGCGACGAGTGCATATCCAACTCTTATTGTAATGAGACTCAAGTTACCAAGGGAATTTAGGATGTATATATTTATTGTTGATTTTTTCTCTTAATATTAAAGTTTCTTCTTAGGAGTTTTCTAGTTTGAACTATGATTTATTCTGTGCCTAATCATCCTTATGTTTCAATGTGCAATAGTATGTCTCTGAAATGTCTTCCATAGGTTCCTCTGTGAGGTCCTACTGATTCTCCTCAATGAAATACAACTATGGTTCAGAATCTCATCATAACTATAATATGGGTAGTTTGTGCTATCGATCGGGATATGCCACGAGTTGAGAATGCAGTGGTTGAAGTACAACTAGTAGCTGTATGATAAAAAGATCGATCACGAGAGTTCATTCATGAGAATCCGCCATCAATTAAAGGGATGACTAATCCTCATGAGGCAGAGGATTGGTTAGATAGGATTGGCCAAATATTTGACCTCCAAAAGACACTTGAGAATATCAGGGTGAAGTGCACAATGTTTATACTCGAGGGTTATGGAAAGTGTTTGTTGGACTCTATGGACTTGGTAGAAAAACATGGTGGCATCTATTGGAAGTGTTTAAAAACCCTATTCTCTCATCATTTTTTCTAGAGTCTATGATGTTAGTAAAATCCTTGGAGTTCTTGTCGTTGAAGCAAGAAGACCATTTCATGTCGGCGTAGACCAACCTGTTTTCTGAGCTTGTTAGTTTTGCTGCGGAAGTTGTAAGGAATGACTAGATGAAGGTGAAAAAGTAAATGTAGGTCTTGCGACCATATATTATATTGAAGGTGTTCATGTTGAAGAATTCTACTTATGCAGAGACATTAGATGGATAAATAATGGAAGATATGGACATGGTAGGCATGGTCGGCTTTACTGACTCTTCCCTTCCAACTGGTGATAGCTGCCGTGGCATGCATTGTAAGAATAGAAAGTGGAAGGACCATCGCAGGAATGGTGGGGGTGGGTTATATAAGCAAGCCTCCTACACACCATCTGTTTCAGCTGGTAGTGTGCCTCTAACTTGCTACCTGTGTGGCAAGGGTGGTCTCACTAGATGTTATAGTCCAATTCCCTTGAATACATGCAATATTTGTGGACGTGTTGATCATCTACAAAATTTTTGTCAGTCTACGAATAAACCTTGTAATGGTTAGGGTTCATCAGCACCAAATGCTACTACGGTGTAGTCAGATGATTCAAAGACTATAGGGCTCCAGCCATAGGCCTCAAGAGTGAAGCATTTACATACAGTAGATGAGTGTCTAATGGAAGTTGATGAAGGTCCAACAATAATGAGAGTTATGATCCTTAATGAAGATTCAGTAGTTACTAATTTTTTATACTAGTTCCTCCCACTCGTTTGTATCTACCCATTTTGTTGATATGATTAAACATACAATGGAACTTCTTCCTATTACAATAGAGTTTGTGACACCTATTGGAAAGGAGACAGGGTAGGGGATTCAATGCCCCACTTTTTCATTCATAATAGCTAAAATAGAGTTGGTCTTGGATTTTATCATTCTTGATCTAGATATTTTTTATGTCATCATCAGTATGAATTTTCTTGTCACTCATCATCCTAAGGTTGATTGTTATCATCAACATGTTTCATTTCTTACATCCAATGGGATCTCTAATGTGTTTCAGGGACACTGGGTCCCCAGGTTAGGTCATGTAGGACTATCCCTCCAAGAGATCAAAAGTTTTTTGGTTGTTTTTTCCTTTAATCCCAATGAAGCTTCTTTTTTTAGAGTCTTCTTGTTGTTGTCCGAGACTTTATTTACGTTTTCCTAGAAGACTTATCATGTCGTCCTCTATAGAGAGAGGTAGAGTTCACGATTTACCTGGTACTGATTATGCAGCTGATATTGATGCCTTCTTACCATATGGAACTAACAGAGTTGAAAGAACTCAAGATTTGGTTGGATGAAATATTTAAGTAGGGTTTTGTTTTCCATAGTGTTTCTCCTTGGGCATCCCATGTTCTCTTTTCCAATAAAGTAGATGGTTCACTTTAGTTATGTGTGGACTATCAGAAGTTGAACCGGGTAACAATTAAGCACAAATATCATTTTCCTCACGTGGATTATTTCATGGATCAGTTGAAGGGAGAAAAGTGGTTTTGAATGATTGATCATGGATTGGGTTATCATCACCTCAGAGTTTGGGAGCCAGATATACCAAAGATGGCCTTCAAGAGAAGGTATTCTCATTATAAATATCTTCTGATGTCATTCGGTCGGACTAATTCTCCTACTGTTTTTATGGACTTGATGAATTAGATATTCTACCAAAATATTGAAACTTTTTTGGTAATTTTCATGGAGGATATTCTGGTTTATTCAATGTCTGAGCTT